>CM077205.1:29598998-30798998 GCA_039654625.1 Rhinogobio ventralis | reverse complement strand
CAGTGATCCTTATATTTTTCAAAATGGCCCTGTCTCTCTATCACTGGATCCTGCAGTTGATTTTCATGTAGCTTGTTCTGAGCTCTTCCTTCAGAGTGTCTCAGTTTTTGAGTTCCATCTTTAACTCTTGTCATTGCTGTTGTTGTTCCAAAAATATCCTTTTTGAAACGACTCAGTCTGTCTGAATGTAAAAGTTCCACATTTGATTGGATTCTCCCACTGACCACATCGAAATGCTCTCAATATGCGCTGCGCTTACCAGCTGTGCGAGTCTGTAGCTTGAGAAATGCAGTCATAGTGAAGTCCAGGAGTACGGTGGAGGATTTTGGGGTCTCATTTTTATGAGAGCACCTGAGTGAGCTCCAGATAATGCATGTCAAACCACTGAAAGGGAAAAGACAGAAATGAAAAACGTAAGGATTAAGTCATTGCAAACTACTTTTTTCCCACATAAGACTCTAGGGGAAGAAAAAACTGACGGGATTGATCCAACTATACTAAGACGCTTCACAAAATAGTACCTTGTGCATAAGAAACATTTTCTGATGAGATGAGAAGACAAGATGGAAGTGGCAGAGAAAATTGACAAAATACACATATGTAAGACAAACATGACACAATGTTTTACTTCAACCTGATGACATGCAAATGTATTGAAATGTTACTGTGTAAACACTGCCACAGTTCTACCTAACAATTAGAAATGCCTGACGATGCTGATAAAGTATGTGACAACGTCCTGTTGACAAATCTAATTAAAGGTTTGCAATACTCTGTCAACAAGCTGCCCTGTGAGCAGACTGGCAGTGATAACAGGGTATTTGTATGGACAAAATTCCAACAATTCCATTTCTAATTGCATAATTATGTCTGGGGATATGTAGTACCTCCAGTGATCACACATAATCTGCCCACTAAGACACAGAACATATACTCACAAGTCACAACATAACATGAAAATATGTTACTAGACTAAAGTTGACACACTTGCCTGAATCGTTTTTTCAAAATCGTCCTTAAAAAAAAAATCTAAAGGCTTAAGTTTTAATTCTTGAAATTAGTTTGTACACAAATTATTTCTACATGTGAGTTTCGTAACTAAAACTAAAATTTATTTTTAATTAACTTTTAAAAGTTTGGGGATAGTTCACCCAAAAATGCAAATTCTGTCATCTTTTATTCACCTCATGTCGTTCCAAACACGTTAGAATTTCGTTCATCTTCAGAACACAAATGAAGATCTTTTTGATGAAATCTAAGAGCTTTCTGTTCTTCCATTGACAGCTATGCAACTACCACTTTGATGCTTCAAAAAGTTCACTGAGAGATCGTAAAACTAATACATATGAATTGAGTGGTTTAGGCTTTTATTCACATATGAACATTCACCAACTCACACATCAGTTATGGTAAATGGAAGTTCATGCATATTCGAGAACCAATGAGGTTCATTCTCATGTTAGGCAGCACGTTTGAGCTTCAGCAAGAACCAATGAGGTTTGTTCTTGCGCGTCAAGCAGGTTCTGTTAAGCTTCTGTTTATGTTCGCTGATCAGTGTTTATAAGTGACTGAATAAAAGCCTAAATTCTGTTCATCATATAAAGCAATAAAGTCTTTTCTGAAAATTTGGACTAAATCGCTCAATTCATATGGATTAGTTTTATGATCTCTTTATGAACGTTTTGAAGCGTCAAAGTGTCAGTTGCGTAGCTGTCAGTGGAAGGACAGAAAGCTCATCAAATTTCATCAAAAAGATCTTCAATTTTGTTTCAAAGATGAACGAAAGTCTGAAACGACATGAGGGCAAGTAATTAATGAAAGAATTTTCATTTTTGGGTAAACTATCCTTTTAATAATTTTATTCGACAAGGTTGCATTAAATTGATCAAAAGTGACAGTAACGGTTTTTACAAAAGATTTCCAAATATTTTAAATAAATGCTTTTGTTGAAGATGTTTCACCCTAACCAACTGAAGTTACCATTTACTACACTCTCACTGGTCTCATGTTCATTGCCAGGCTTAGGACAGAGTAACAACAGATGGCTAAACTAACAACTTAAACCCTTGAGCAAAGACAAATCATAGGCCATTAAAAGTTAAAGGCCTCGCACATATGCTGGTCTCACTATGCGAACACCCCCTATTGACGATCATAATTAGACACTGCATGACACATAACACATCACCCTACAACTCAGCACAAAATTGAGTAAAAATGGAAATATAGCACTAAAATACCTGTTTCTGAGTGACAGCAGGATGTCCCACCCGTCAGAATACTCCTAGGCTTCTCCGACCAACACGGAATGGTGTTACCTCGCCCACAACCACCCCGTCTCCACCAACAACTAGAAAGACAATGTGTTAAGTCTACTAATGACCTCTTTCATCTCCTACAAAAAAATGACCTTTCAAAGTTTGTAGAGTACAATTTATTCAGCAAAAATAGATCAACAGAATAAACCCAAACAAATAACTTGCACTGGGGAAAAGATGATATATGTACTAGATATTAGAATGATCAGTGTTGGGTGTAATGAATTACAAGTAATGTGAATTACGTAATCAGATTACTTTTGTTGATGTAACAGGTAAAGTAATGCATTGTTTTATAAATGTACACTTAAAAAAAAAAGTTTAATTAATTTAAATAAATAAATAAAAATTAACTACTGTATCAAAGTTCTTCTCTAGAACAGTCCCTTGCGCATGTGTGGTAATAAAGGTTATATAGTAAATGTTAATATAATTTACAGAGTTCTAAACAAGCCGATCTTGTTAAAAGCTACAAACGGTGGCCATGAAGCATTCCTGAGAATCAACCCAGTGAGTGAACGGCACTATGAATGTGACGAAACTAATGATGAGCATAGACAACAGAGAACGAGAACTAAATTCAGTGGTTTTATTTCCAACATGCACTTTTTCATGGCGGTTTTATTTAATGAAAAAATAGGTCTTTATTGTGACATGAATTGGCTGATTACATGACGTCAAGTTTAAATACATAGTCCTATCAAACATTTATATAATATATCTTATTTGTGCATTAATGGCTCTTATCTTAAAGTTTATTAATCAAAGCAAACTAAAGTTAGGATGCCGCCATTTATCGGTTAATCCGATATTACAAAACTGATACCTGATTATAGAAATATGCTTAAATATCTGGAAAAATATACTATATTGGCAAAAGTTTGGGACACTCCCCCAAATCATTGAATTCAGGTGTTCCAATCATATCCATGGCCAAAGGTGTATAAAATCAAGCACCTAGGCATGCAGACTACTTCTACAAACATTTGTGAAAGAATGGGTCACTCTCAGGAGCTCAGTGAGTTCAAATGTGGTACCGTGATAGGTTGTCACCTGTGCAATAAGTCGATTCATGAAATTTCCACACTAATAAATATTCTGCATTCAACTGTTAGTGGTATTCTAACAAAGTGGAAGCAATTGGGAACAACAGCAACTCAGCCACAAAGTGGTAGGCAACGTGAAAATGTTTTTTTTTCAAAAGCGGGGTCAGCACTTGCTGAGGCACACAGTGAGCAGAAGTCGCCAACTTTATGCAGAATCAATAGCTACAGACCTCCAAACTTTGTGTGACCTTCAGATTAGCTCAAAAACAGTGCATAGAGAGCTTCATGAAATGGGTTTCCATGGCCAAGCAGCTGCATCCAAGCCTTACATCACCAAGTGCAATGCAAAGCGTCGGATGCAGTGGTGTAAAGAACGCAGACTCCAGAGCAGTGGAGACGTGTTCTCTGAAGTGACGAATCACGCTTCTCTGTCAGGCAATTCGATGGACGAGTCTGGGTTTGGCGGTTGCCAAGAGAACGGTACTTGCCTGACTGCATTGTGCAAGTGTAAAGTTTGGTGGAGGGTTATTATGGTGTGGTTGTTTTTCAGGGGTTGGGCTTGGCCCCTTAGTTCCAGTGAAAGGAACGCTTAATGCTTCAGCATACCAAGACATTTTGGACAATTTCATGCTCCCAACTTTGTGGGAACAGTTTGGGAATGGCCCCTTCCTGTTCCAACATGACTGCACACCAGTGCACAAAGCAAGGTTCATAAAGACATGGCTGAGCGGGTTTGGTGTGGAGGAACTTGACTGGCCTGCTCCGAGGCCTGACCTCAACCCGAAAGAACACCTTTGGGATGAATTAGAGCGGAGACTGCGAACTAGGCCTTCTCGTCCAACATCAGTGCCTGACTTCACAAAATCGCTTCTAGAAGAATGGTCAAAAATTCCCATTAACACACTCCTAAACCTTGTGGAAAGCCTTCCCAGAAGAGTTGAAGCTGTTATAGCTGCAAAGGGTGGGCCAACTCCATATTAAACCATACGGATTAAGAATGGGATGTCATTAAAGTTCATGTGCATGTAAAGGCATACATCCTAAAACTTCTGGCAATATAGTGTGTCTGTAAAACCGATTATCAGTCGATCTCTACCTGTAATGTCAGGAAATATAAGTCGGAATATAATAATATTCAAAATTTGTTTTTAAAAGAAAATGAAGGTGTATGATATATAGGCTATGTTGTTGAATGCAATACTGAGTAAAATACTTGCAGTGCACAGAAAAAAACACCTAAAGTGCACAGTAAAAAAACACCTGCAAGGCCTGGAAGATCGAGCCTCAGCCAGGTAAGAAAAAGTAATGCAAAAGTAGCGTAACGCAGTACTTTCCATTAAAAGTAACTAAGTAATGTAATTAGTTACTTTTTTAAGGAGTCGCACAATATTGTAAACCACTACTTAAAAAAAATTAACATTCATTAACACCGAGAAAGATTTCTGAAGGATCATGTGACTGAAGACTGGAGTAATGGCTGCTGAAAATTCATCTGTCATCACAAGAATAAATAAAATTTTAAAATATCTTACAATAGAAAACAATTCTTTTAAATTTTATACATTTTTAAATGTTTAACAATTTTAATATTTTACTACATTATTCATCAAATAAATGCAGCCTTTCAAAAACAGTAAAAAAAAAAATCATAATTATTCTTAACTTTTGACCGGTACAAACAAATTTATAATAAAATTAACCAATTTAAATTTGTGCTAATTTCTGCTGAATTAAAGGTTCCTGGGGTACACTTAGAGTAGGGAAAATCAGCTTTCTCCTATTATGTTCCATGGTTGTGGAATGAATTTCAAGCCATTGCTCCTTTGGAAACAATTCCTTCTTTAAATATTTTTAAAAACGTACTACAATGTGTATTGACTGAAGCATGCAGTTGTTTTAATTAATTTGTGGATTTATGGTTGCTGTTCATTGTTTTGGCTATTTATAATGTGTTTTGTGTGTGTGTGTTCATGTGAAACTTTGGTATGGGCATCTTGGCCAGGGGGGTATTCCAGAAAGCAAGGTTAACTTACCATCACATATACCCTGAACTCTTGGTTGATTAACCCAAACCTTGCTTGAGAAAATTAAAGTGTATGCTGGTTCCAAAAACGAGTCCGGGAATAAGTTCAGACAACTCAGAGTGTGTTAACCGTGAACACACAAGACATTCTCAACAGAGAGACGAATCGATGATTCACCATGGAAACAGACGCTAAGAAAGAGCGCACCGTTCTACTTCCTCTTCTTCTTTTGTTTAATGGCGAGTTACATAACCTACTTAGTGCACATCGCCACCTATTTGGTGGTTGTGCAATCATTTTTTCAGTCTCTTCATTTAATAAGTAATCTTTATTCTCTGAGAATAAGGATTATCTTGTTTGTTTGATGCTAATTAATTGAATGCAGATCCATGTGTGAGATGACAATAAAATAAATAATAAATATATTTGAATTAAATTAACATTTAAACATTAACTTGTTGTAATAGTGCTTTAGAATTAATATATAATATTGTATATTATAACTAACTATATAACACATTTAGATATATTAATTTAACTATATTAATTATATAAAACACATCTGAATACCTCTTAAGCAAACTAATCTGCTCTGGAGCAGGTTATGTTCAGAGAGTGAGTAGCTATGGCTACTTACATACCCTGAAAGTTACCTCCGCTTTTGGAACCGAAAGTTGAGGTTATCCGCTTACTTACTCTTAAACACATAACCTGCTTTCTGGAATACCCCCCAGGACTCCCTGGAAGAAGAGATTTCTTTTTATCTCAGTGGGATCTTCCTGATAAATAAATCAAAAATAATAAATACATTTACAATACTCACTTTAGTAAAGTGCAGAGCAGCATGAGTAGGACACTGCCCACCACACATAACACCAGCATGGTGGCCACAGTCTGCTGCCTGTGGTTAGACGCCACCACTGCCAAGAGGTCTGCATGTTCACAGCGCATACCCACAAAGCCAGGATGACATCTACACAAACATACACAAGTGATTATAATTGAAAAGAGAGCTTTTAAAAACCAAAGCCCAGTATGAAAACATGCTCAGCAAAAGATGAGAATATTCAATAGATGTTAGCAAAAGCATTTCATTCCAAAATGAGGAATCTGACAGTATCATGTTCATAAAACTAATTGTATTGAGCTACTACATATAGATGTGGACATGGAGAAAACAATAAATTCCCTGACAACAGGAGGATTCATACCAACTCAGACACAAGCACCAACACAGATTTGAATTCTGCTATTGTGCCAAATTTATACACGGAAAAGCAATTTAGCAAAGGACAAAACACGCTTGTCTACAATTTTTTCAAGTGAGTCAGCAATCAAAATGCATGAAGCAAAACAAAAACCACCAACAACAACAAAATACACATCCCATTTTTTTTTTATAAATCCAACCCAAACCACAATCGCAGTATTAGGATTTATGGAATCTGTCCTTTTTTTGTGCCATAGCGATAATGGTAGTGATGGCACTAAATAAAACAGCACACCACCCTTATCCAGTCTCTACACTTTGAGCACTCTGACTTGATGCCTTGGTATACAAAGACAAATGTATGACCTTCTGACAACAAGTTGTTTACAGCTGTTGTAGAACAAAGCCACCACTATAGCAACTGATGAATATGTGGCAGAAAATGATAAGACTGCTTGAACTTGGACTGCTTGGACTGTTTTAATTATCAAATTTGAAAAAAACTGTAGTGTGATCGTGAGGATTGTTAACAGACTTGGGAAAGTCAGAGTGCATGTATAACCAATGCTGTTAAAAACAGCAATTAAAAACAGCAAAGTCTGAAAAAAGACAATCTCAGGACTTACACACATGCAGGTGTTTCCTCCAGAATGAGAAAGCGGCATGTGCCATGAAAACAGAAGTGGCTGTGGGAGTCAGGGCAGTCATCGAAGTGAGAGTGGACAGCGGCTGCTATAAATTCTTCAAGAAAACAAAGAGAACCTGGAATTAATGATGACATTAGTGACAATATCTTGTTTAATAAAAATCTCTTTTTAATTTTTTTTTTTACAAGAATTTCTTAAAAATGTATTTGCAAATGTTTTGCCTGGTGATCATAAATTTGTATACGACCTACAAGATTACTTTACCACTTTAACACAAACAAAATGATCTACTTCAATTACATTGCCAGCCTTCGTTTTTATCAAAGCTAGAGCCAAATTAGTGATATTTTACAGAGGGCACTGGTGGAAAGAGAAGTGGAAGGAAAAAAAATACATTTTAAGTTCTCAGCCAGGTTACAAGTCAGAATTAGAGTATTTGATATCATCTAGAAGATCATAGTCCTTTAGATTCTAATATTTCAAGATCTGCCAGTTTCTCAGACTCCATCCTCCCTTAGGCACACATTTGATCTTAAGAGAGTACAAAAGGAGACATGGTGTAAGACAAGAAAGAGCAAGACTTAGCTAGGACTACCGGTCAAGATCTTAGGTCCTTTCTTGAAATCAGCAAATTTCCTTTTATAATCATTGTGAGCCTTGTCTACAGAAGGTATTTACATTGGATGAAAACTGTCTGCTGTATAACAAATAAAAAATCAAACTGAAATTGACAATGGATGAACCTGCTGTCTTTGTATTAGCAGGGCACCATAACCATGTGTGATTCCATTGTGAAAAAAAGTATGATAAAACAAGGTGTCATTTTCATAGTGTCCACTACTGGAACTCCATGAATTGGGAACAAAATTGGGTTGTATTTTTTTTACATAGTCAGTGAAAGGAAGCGGTTAAAGTCACTATGAAATGGCATCTGTGGGATGTGCTGAACAAACAAGCCCGATCCATGGAGAACAACCACCTTGCAACTTACGGGACTTAAAGGATCTGCTGCTAACATGTTGGTGCCAGATATCACAGCACACCTTCAGGGGTCTAGTGGAGTCCATGCTTTGACGTGTCAGGGCTGTTTTGTCAGTAAAAGGGGGACCAACACAATATTAGTTAAATTAATTGATTGGATTGAGATCTGGGGAATTTGGAGACTAATGCTTGGTACGTACTCCACAAGAACAAAGAAATTTGTCAGTTTTCTCAAGGTGGCAAGAACAAGAACGAAGTTCGTTCTGGCCAGGACATTCCATACTTCAAGAGAAAAGCAGGTGCCGAACATTTCCATTTCTCCGCATTAACCCCGCCCACTTTAAGTTTCCATCCACGTGATGTAAAAGAAAACGAGATTTATCAGACCAAGTCGTCTAGCATCACAATTTGGCCCTTGTCAAACTCGCTAAAATCCGTACCCTTGCCCATTTTTCCTGCTTCTAACAACTTTGAGGACAAAGCGTTCACTTGCTGCCTAATATATCCCACCCACTAACAGATGATGAAGAGATAATCAGTGTTATTCACATCATAACGTTATGCCTGATCGGTGTATGTCACCAGAGAGATGTCTGTAATTTTCACGGGAAGATCGAGTTTTGAAGTAAAATTTTCATTAAATGTTTTTTAAAGTGCCCTTGTTACACTATTTAAAAGTTCCTAACTTTGTTTTGGAGGTCTTCTACAATAGGTTTACATGCATTCAAAAACACTCTAATTTTCTCATAATATACACTGCAGTGCCCTTTTCTCACAGTGTCTGAAACGGTTCAATAAAGGATTCAGTCTTTTTAAACCCCTCCTTTCTCCTCTCTGCTCTGATTGCTCAGATGGCACAGTCAGTTTTGATTGGTCTACCACTTACAGCACGTGCCAATGAAAAGGCCATGACCATATCTGAATTTCAGCTCTAGGGGCTTCCTTTAGAAATTGATACAAAGCAGAGCTGCACGATTCTGCATCAATTAAGAATCATGATTTTTTTTGTTTAAAATTTAGATTATTCTCCCACGATTAGACAACTAAACAAAATAATGTAATTTACTAGATTCTGACAAAATGTTAATTGCTGCAGTCTATTTAAAAATATGTAATTTTTATATTCATTTATGTAATTTAATTTTTAAAAATTTAATTGGTTTGAATGAATGATTCAATGACTCACTCATAAAGACTTCACTTGTTTAATTACTGAATAAATCAGCATTTTTTAGTCTCGAATGAAAGATTCAATGACAAAGAGTGCAAAGTGGATTTGCCTTCTCAGTGCAGAAAACAGCATCTTCTCGACATGTTGACAACACAAAACAAATTCTTCCAGGCTTCAGCTACAACTACAGTGTTTGAGGGTGGGTGAAAGTAGAAGTTTTCCGTGGGCAGCCAATGAAGACCATAGGCTGGCCTTATGTGGATTTGTTACAAACCTACGTAGGTTCGAGCAGGAAGTAAGACTGGAATTACTGACGACTCGTTTCAGGCAGTTCAGAATCGGTTCTTTCTTTAGGGAGACAATAACTCCATTAAACATGAACTTTAAAACTTTGCAGACCTTTTACAAATCACAAACAGCTATATTACACACTACATGAAAGGTAATATCCAAAAAAGCATAATAAGAAAAAAAAATCATGGATGAATCATTCGCAATAAGCGAATGAAAACATGAATTTATAAAAAGACAGGGTAAATTTACACTACATGCTGACTTTCAAAAGTTTGCTGCCAACCTCTAGAGGTCAAACTTAATATTATACAAGGCTAAATATTATTTTATTTTTATTTTATTAACAGTCAATCAAGGAATATATGCCTTCTTGTTCAGGCATTTATATTTCAGCCCTATGAAGCCCAAAATGAGCCGAGCATGAAGGAAAGAGCAGACAGAGCATACTTCTGACACGTGTAGTAGTAGTGGTTGTCGTCGTGCTGCTGATGGTTGTTGTGGTAGAGGTGGTAGTTGTTGTTGTGGTGGTTGCAATGGTCGTCGTTGAGGTAGAATTCTCTTGTACCTGCCCATATGTGAAAAGGGAGCCTACAAATCAAATACAACATGCACATTTTAAAAATCAATAGCACTACAATAAAACACTAGCATTGTTGAGGACAGCTAAGTACTGTTTAGATTAGGACGAGGTGTTCAAAACCTTCCAAATATCACTTATACTGACTAAAATCTAGTTTTGTAAACCTCTTACCCAAATGTGAAAATGAGGATCCAACAAAGTCAAAAAATGCCAGACTCACAACCGTTACAGCAATGAGAAAACACCGGAGCAACATCATCACACACACAGAAAAGGTCTTGAGTGGCATCTAGCACAAATGAGAAAAAGCCACTTAATTCAGACTCACTTAAAATACCCTGGAACAACAGTGGGAGTTTCTGACTTCTGATCTTCAGACTATTTTGAGAACAGCTACAAGGAAAGACTGGGTTAAGATAAATTAAAGTGGATTTGTGATGCTGATCTCTCTGCATAAAAAGATAAGCGCCAGCTCACACTACAGGACTGTAAGACTAGCTGAATTGCTGTGGTGCTCACACTACACACTACAAGGTTTCTTGACATCACTTTGTAGGCCAAAACACAGAAACGATTTAGCATTTTACCACTTACGGCTCCGTCGTCCTGAAGTCAATGCGGGTTTTTAGTTAAAGGTGCAGTGTGTAGTATTTATGAGGATCTATTGACAGCATTTTTGAGTCTCAAATGAATGATTCAATGACAAAGAGTGCAAAGTGGATTTGCCTTCTCAGTGCAGAAAACAGCATCTTCTCGACATGTTGACAACACAAACCAAACTCCTCCAGGCTTCAGCTACAACTGCAGTGTTTGAGGGCAGGTGAAAAGTAGAAGTTTTTCGTGGGCAGCCAATGAAGACCATAGGCTGGCATTATGTGGATTTGTTACAAACCTACGTAGGTTCGAGCAGGAAGTAAGACTGGAATTACTGACGACTCATTTCAGGCAGTTCAGAATCGGTTCTTTCTTTAGGGAGACAATAACTCCATTAAACATGAACTTTAAAACTTTGCAGACCTTTTACAAATCACAAACAGCTATATTACACACTACATGAAAGGTAACATCCAATATAAAATATAGCATAATAAGAGAAAGGGAAAAAAATCATGGATGAATCATTCAAGGTGCTCAAAACCTTCCAAATATCACTTATACGGACTAAAATCTAGTTTTTATAAACCTCTTACCCAAATGTGAAAATGTCCAACAAAGTCAAAAAATGCCAGACTCATAACCGTTACAGCAATGAGCATTTTAGCACTTACGGCTCCATCGTCCCGAAGTCAATGGGTTTTTAGTTAAAGGTGCAGTGTATAGTATTTATGAGGATCAACTGACAGCATTGTCGAGTCTCGAATGAATGATTCAATGACAAAGCGTGCAAAATGGATTTGTCTTCTCAGTGCAGAAAACAGAAATGCAATATAAATGTAATATAACAGAAATGCATCTATTGACAGAAATGCAATATAATATACATAACTATGTTTTCGGTGGTGTATAAAGACCTTACATAATGAGCCATTATGTTTTTATTACCTTAGAATGAGCCTCTATGTGCTTCGAAAGGGGGGGTGAGTGGTGGCCGGTTGCAATTCACAACTTCACTGCTAGATGCCGCTAAAATTTACACAGTGCACCTTTAAATGGCTGAAATAAAGTCTGTGGTGAACACGAGCTCAAGACACTTTCACGTTTTATTCTACAACATAAAATACATCAGTATTAAACAAACTAAATTTTCTGAAGCTGAAAAAGGCGGTTGCTAACAAGTGGCTAAATGGGACTACAGAGGAAGTCGGAAGATTTACAGCCTCGTTATGCTTATAAATAAACTATTCTAACTCAAACTTTTTTAGATAAAAACAGAAAGAGTTGTCGGAAGATTAGTGGTGGTGATGTTGAAATCGTGGGACCGTGGTGTAGTTTGTTTATAGCCTACCTTCAGCTTTTTACTTCTGGTGACTGCATTTAGGCTTCAAAATTCATAAAAGTTGTGTTTATCTGTAATAATTATCTTGATGGACAAAACTTGTAAGTATCATAAACTTTTGTTGATCACAGAGCTTATCTTTTTACGATAATCCAAAAGCCTATTGGGTTTTTGTCGAGGGAACAAGCGTGATGCTAACTGCATGCCGATAAAATCAAACAGGTGTACAAATATCGTAGTTGTCTGTGACTGCTCGATCACATCGCTGACATGCTCAAACTTAATGAGCATTGGCGACCACAACAGGCACTACATTGGCCGCGATACTGGGGTACCAAAAGTTGTGTAGTATGTGCGTGCCTTAAGATGCTGCCAGAGGAATCTTTGTCATGCGTGTGTGCACTCTTATACCAAAAATTCCATGTTTTAAACTTCCCTAGTGAGAAAGTTAAGGCATCATAGGAGCATAGAACTGCATTACGATGAGAGTGAAAAAAAATCCAAGATGGCAGTTGAGTCAAGAAAGTGTTGATTACAAAAGAAGATATTTTGAAGAATATCAATGGGGCCCATCAAGTGAAACAGACATTCTTCAAAATATCTTTTGTGTTCAGCAGAAGAAAGAAATTCATACAGGTTTGGAACAACTTGAGGGTGAGTAAATGATGACAATTTTCATTTTTGGGTGAACAATTCCTTTAAGTAAAGACCATGCATACTGATTCACAGGCCATCCACATCTGTTTTATACAAATTCCAAAGTGTCCGGATTTGAACAGTATGTCTAATGTTCATTGTTGTGCCACTAAAATGGCTTGGAAGAGAGTCTGGGACCTTAAGGCATGTTCTTATTTTATGTGCAAAGGGACTTGGGATGAAAATCCCTGTTAAATGAGAGGTCATGTTTCATTTAACTGGATAACTCCTCAGAAAAGCTCTTCTGGTTACAATAATGCTTTAGTGTTAATATCCCATGCCAAGTTAACATTTAAAACATATGCAATCAGAAAGCTGGAGGTGGTGCACAAAATACATTAATAAATGTACTAAATCTTTACCTTCTTAATTTACAAAAAACTGACATTCCTTATCCATTGGTGTACCAAAATCAATTACTGAGATAATGGGACTCATATATGTCTTTAAAGAATAAAACAGCTGCTACCAGTACAATCACTCAGTCAATAAAAGTAGTTACTTTATGGGGCATCAGGCAGGTTTACAGCCATGATGTACTACATATAAATATTTGCTTACTATTTAAAACACAGAAAGCAAAACCACAAATGATGTCCCACAGATTTTTAAAAAGTTCTTTCATGAAACTTGATTGACTTTCTCTCACTGAAACGTGCCGTCGTTGCAGGGACAAAGCCATAAAGGATGGACACTAAAGAATGGCTCTATATTTAAACTAAGCTTTGTTAACCTTGTTAATGACAGGAGCAAGACTACCGAGCCAAAGAAGCTGCTGGACAAAAAAAATACAGTACAGCACTGCTTCTTCAATGCCTTGGTAAACACTGACAGCATGCTATCAAGCTGAAAGGCTGCACAACAAAACAGAATAATTATATGTTGGATACCCAAGTTCTTCACTACTAATGATGTGACTGAACAGACAGTGTCAGGAGAAAAGAGGACCCCTCATAATGGGTTTTATATTGATGACTAGAGTATTGTTAAATCATGATAAAACTATGATATATAAAACTACTGGAAAATCACATGCACAATGTACATCATAAAATCATTTTAAAAGCTTCATTCATAGCTCAAAACTTAAATTCAACCTCTGAATCAAAAAGATTCTGATAGTTTGACTAAGCTTAAATCCACTTGGGGCATGTGGGTTTATTTAGGCTTAAAATCATTTAAAATGTGGCAACGTCCTATGGTACTTTTCCTGTAAAGGACAATATTTCAAATTATTTTACTGTTAGTTACTCTAATATTTTATTTACATTTCAAAGTTATTTAATAAAAACAATGCCAGTAAATCGGATAAACACAACATCAAATACATTTACTCACCGGTGAGAAGAAATATTGTATCCCAAAAAGCACGATACATCATTATAAGGCGTTTATGTGACTTTTTGGTGAAGGATTCGAGTCGTCGTCTCTTATATTAAAACATTTATCTTTGCCAACATAGATGAATGCACGCACGTATTCTTGAGAAGGCTAATATGATTGATAGTCCGTCACAGTGGTCAGAAATCTGACTTCCATAGTAAAACTGCTTTCGTCTTTCTTCATAGTTTCAGCTTACTCGACACAAGACGCCATGCGTCAATCCAGGTATTTTGAAATTGACGTCAATCGCCTGCTGATATGAAACGCTAACTTTTTTTTCTAATTTACTATGATGACACAGATCAGTGGTAAAACATTGTTTACTACAGAATTACTTTACAAATTACTCATAGCGCAGGACCCTCTCCACACCCTTGACATCTTTCTGTTGTGCGTGCGTGTGCGCGCGCGCGTGAACTAAAGAAAGTTGGCTAGTGCATTGCTGGAAACCGGGGAGTGTTGTAACACTTTTTTTAAACGTCTATTAACTCCTTTTTTAGCATGTAATAATTCGTTTTCAGCTTTCATTTTCTAAGCACGCATATTGTATTGTATTGCTTTGATTTTTCTATCCTTCATAGTGAAGGAAATTTTAAGTTTATTGTTAAAATGTGTTTGAAGTGTCCTGGTTACAGCCCAGTAAACACAGAACGTTGCCCTAACGTTTCCATAGGGTCCCCTTTTGGTTATTTTTTGGGGAACCAAATAAGAACATTCTGGGAACGTTCTCTTGTGTTTTTGTAACCTCCCAGAACGTTCACTGCAGGTTATTTTTGGGTTTATTTTATAACCTAAAGACAACGTTCCCAGAACGTTCCCTGCAGGTTATTTTTTGGGTTTATTTTATAACCTAAAGAGAACATTCCCAGAACGTTCCCTGCAGGTTATTTTTTGGGTTTATTTTATAACCTAAAGAGAACATTCCCAGAACGTTCCCTGCGGGTTATTTTTGGGTTTATTTTTATAACCTAAAGAGAACGTTCCCTGCAGGTTATTTTGGGGTTTTATTTTTATAACCTAAAGAGAACGTTCCCCTAACCTAAAGGGAACGTTCTATTTACGTAATGAAAACGTTCCTGTTTACGTTAGAATGTTTGTTCTGGGAACGTTAGTTTCTGGTTTCCAGAACGTTCCCAGAACAAACATTCTGGGAACCAAAAATTGTTAACTGGGACTGACCTGGCTACCTCTTATCTCTGTATCTTCTTATTGTCAAGTTTAACTTTACATGTGAAATGTGGTGTGGTTGTTTTCCAATCCACTCCCACACAGGTAGGCTATTTATTTACCTGGTTAAATGTTTCCTCAAGATTAGATTACACTGAAGGCCAAAATTAGTTAAGACAACACATAACTGTAGTAAAGTAAATAGGCTACTGGGACACAAAATATGGTTATGTTTGAAATAAATTAATTTGAAAATCTCTTTCTTTTTGTTATGAAGTTTTTGTGCATAATTCAAATTCACCAAATTGTGGATTGATATCTTTTTTAAGGAGAGGAATTTTTGCCCAGGTTTTGGATCAGTTAAGCATTTATTTGTGTTACCTGAGCTAAATGTTGAACCAAAATATGCTCATTTATTTCATAGGTCAACCAAAAAGTCTTTACAGGCCCCTTAAAACTTTATTGCACACAAGTGCAAACGTCAAAAGTGCAAAATTATAATAATGTTTTGTTGCCCTCTAGTGGAATAAATGGATAAGCTCAATATTATTTCAAATCTTGCTATTACATGCTTCGATTCCATTAATATCCCATAGGTAGGCCTACGTGTGTTGACTGAATGTAAAACAAGCTCAAAACATTTCTAAAAAACAATAATAACATTAATAGGCTAAGTAAATATTCAATTCTACAGTACCTACAGTTATATATACATTCCGATAGGTGGAGTTGAACTACAGTTTAAATGATCTCATTTTCTTTTAAATGGACTTTTACACGGACACAATGCCAGCCTATTTGTAAGGAGCAGGTGCGTTTAATTCAACAGAAGTTCTCAAGGGGATTCGAAAATCGTTTTATCTAAGAGGGAGGGAGGGAGGTTAGTTAAACTATATCAATTGTGAGGATCGTGACCATTCTGAAGTTACTAGCCTATTGGCTGTAACATTTGAAGACTTGTGTCAGTCTCTTTCTACGCACCTTTCTCGGAGCATCGATGTGTCATTTAATGGCGAGCACAGAATAAACTGACAGCTACCTTCTCTATTCTTGGATTTTAACCTTTGGATTATTTTTCTCAAGACAAATCATTAACACATACTAGAAAGAAGACATCATGACTACAAGGGAAAAGAAGGTAGAATGTTTACGTCCTATTGCTGGAGTTCTTTTCCATTAGTCATATTTAAAAATAATAATAATAACTAAACAAGTTGTAAGTTTTAATTTAAAGTCATGTGTAACTGTCACTTTATTGACATTTTATGAAAAAAAAACAAAAAAAAAAACTATATTATTTAAAGACGATTTAAAAAAAAAAAATTGTGGAGCACCTTTAAAATCCTATGGGGTAATAGTAATACATGACATCATATGATGACACATTTAGATATTTAATTGTAATTTCATTTCATTTCATTTAAGTTGATTTGTTTGTTTTGTTGCCTAGATGTGCGTTAATGTAACATCATAGTTATTTTTTTCTGATCAGGGTCAAATGTACACTTTGGCATTAATGGTGACCTCTGCAGCGGTTGGGGGAACACTACAATATGGATACAACCTGGCCATAATGAATGCACCGACTGTTGTAAGGAACAGTTTTTCATTGGGTTGTGTGTATGAAAGAGTAAAAAATAGTTGCATTTATTTTTGCCATATTGTCTGTGTGTATCTGTTAAAACTAATTACACGTTTTCTGTTCTGTGTTCCTTCTGTGCAGTTCATTCAAAAGTTTGTCAATGAGACATTTCAGGAGCGATGGGGAATACAGTTGGGGGTTTATGAGGTCACACTGATATGGACCTTTATAGTCTCTATTTTTTCATTGGGCGGCTTTATTGGGGCCCTGATAGCAGGGCCAATGTCTGTCCGTTATGGGAGGTATAATCACTTATCTCTCTATCTTGTTGTATTGTTTAATTTGTTAAAGTTAATGTTTCTTGCCAATTGTTTTATTTAATAAAAATGTGTTTTAGATTTAAAAAATGTAGTGAACTTTAAGCAAGAAATAATTCTTTATAGTTTGCCCTGTTATGTTCTTGTTTCCAAGGAAGAAGACTATGTTGCTGAACAATGTGTTTCTGTTATCAAGTTCACTGCTTGCACTACTGAGCCGAAAAGCAAAGTCATTTGAAATGATTATCATCTCCAGATTTTTGGTTGGCATAAATGCAGGTATTGTGTATGTTTACCTTTAAATGTGATTATCATTAATGTGCCCTTTATGTTTTGAGATTGCTAGTTTCTTCCTTGTATCATTATAAACCATCTTCTCTATTTATATTTAGGCATCAGTATGAATGTACAGCCCATGTATTTTGGTGAAAGTGCACCGAAGCACTTACGAGGTGCTGTGTCTCTGTCCTCAGCTGTCTTTACTTCATTTGGACTGGTGTTGGGACAGGTGGTCAGTCTGAGGTATGTTACATATTTGATTTAAGCAGTTAGCGAGAGTGATTACCATTTCCTTGTGTGATGTAAAGTAAATTATTTAATGAGGTGCATTTAAAATGGTTATTTTGTTATGCCCAAATTAAATAGATCATCAATAGTTTAAATTAAATATCATGACTGAAATGACTGATTTTAAAATGCTTGTCTTTATTTAGTGAGGTGTTAGGTAGTGAGCCATTTTGGCAGTACTTATTGGCCAGTAATGCTATCCCAGGCTTCATCCAGCTCCTCACCTTGCCCTGGTTTCCAGAAAGTCCCCGTTACCTCCTCATTGACTGTGGAGACAAAGAAGCCTGTCTAATGGGTATGAGTCTTAAGCATTGCTGCAGTTTTAATATGCTTTGCAATACAGAGTACGATAGCCTCACTGAACCCTACGCAATAAACATTACATGTACTTTACTCTAATAACGCCCACTTTAAAGGGCTTCCGTTGTATAGAAAAAAGCAGTAAAATACACTATATTGCCAAAAGTATTAGGACACCCCTCCAAATAATTGAATTCAGGTGTTCCAATCACTTCCATGGCCAAATGTGTATAAAATCAAGCACCTAGGCATGCAGACTGCTTCTACAAACATTTGTGAAAGAATGGGTCACTCTCAGGAGCTCAGTAAATTCAAGGGTGCTGCCGTGATAGGTTGTCACCTGTGCAATAAGTCCATTTGTGAAATGTCCTCACTACTAAATATTCTACATTCAACTGTTAGTGGTATTATAACAAGTGGAAGCAGACCTCCAAATTTGTGTGGCCTTCAGATTAGCTCAAGAACAGTGCGTAAAGAGCTTCATGGAATGGGTTTCCATGGCCAAGCAGCTGCATCCAAGCCTTACCTCACCAAGTACAATGCAAAGCGTCAGAAGCAGTGGTGTAAAGCACGCCGCCACTGGACTCTAGAGCAGTGGAGACGTGTTCTCTGGAGTGACGAATCACGCTTCTCTGTCAGACAATCCGATGGACGAGTCTGGGTTTGGCGGTTGCCAGGAGAACGGTACTTGCCTGACTGCATTGTGCCAAGTGTAAAGGTGTGCCAAGTGTTTGGTGGAGGGGGGTTGTTTTTCAGGGATTGGGCTTGTCCCCTTAGTTCCAGTGAAATTAACTCTTAATACTTAATACTCAGCATACCACATTTTGGACAATTTCATGCTCCCAGCTTTGTGGAAACAGTTTGGGGATGGCCCCTTCCTGTTCCAACATGACTGCGCACCAGTGCACAAAGCAAGGTCCATAAAGACATGGATGAGTGAGTTTGGTGTGGAGGAACTTGACTAGCTTGCACAGAGTACTGACCTCAACCCATTAAAACACCTTTGGGATGAATTAGAGCGGAGACTGCGAGCCAGGCCTTCTTGTCCAACATCAGTGCCTGACCTCACAAATGCGTTTCTAGAAGAATGGTCAAAAATTTTCATAAACACACTCCTAAACCTTGTGGAAATCCTTCCCAGAAGAGTTGAAGCTGTTATAGTTGCAAAGGGTGGGCCAACTCCATATAAACCCTACAGATTACGAATGGGATGTCATTAAAGTTCATGTGCATGTAAAGGCAGGCCTCCCAAAACTTTTGGCAATATAGTGTATGTTAGAAAGGTCATAATGGTCTGGTACGACATGAGGGCGTGTTGTTTCGTGTTGGGGAAAGTTACTTTTAAAAATAATGCGTTACAGTATTGTGTTACAATGTTACTTTTTCTCACCTGGACTGCTGCCATTCTGGTCTGCAGAAAAATAGGATGCAAGAGAAGAAAGTTCAACACTCTTACATACAAAAAAAAAAAGAAACTTAGTGTGGTTGAACTGGTTCATCAAGGTCAGCTGCAAAGACATTGGTTAATAAAATGAGATTAAATACATAAAGTATATTTGTGTGTGTGTATTTTTTTTTTTACATATTTAATTATTGCAGGTTTGCGTAATATTCTGAGTTTTTATTTATTTTGAGGAATACTGAATCTGTTTTTGTGCAAGTGAGATGAGTAAATGCATACTCACATTTAGTCTAGAACTATAATATCCATCATGTTTACACAGCACACGCCTCTGCACTTACTCACGATTCCTCTCAACATGGCGACAGGAGAGCTGTCAGTCAATAATGGGAAAACAAAGTAACCTGTTACTTATTTGAAAAAAGTAACTCAGATATTTTGTTGTAAATTAGAAGTATGTAATCTGATTATGTAGCTTGCGTTACATGTAATGCGTTACCCCCAACACTAAGGGCAAGTAAATGCTGACAAAATGTTAATTTTTGAACTATTCCTTTAAATATATCATTCTGATATGTAATTCTTACACTTGATTATATACATTAATCATGCTTGTTCCACAGCACTGCGGCGTTTGCGTGGCTGTGAGGTTCAGAGAGAAGAGCTGGATGAGATTCTGCAGGAACAGAATGAAACCAAAGGAGAACGTGCCAAACAGCCATGGGAGCTCTTCACTGATCGCAGCGTTCGCTGGCAGCTCATCTCTGTGGCAGTCTTGAGCTGTGCCATGCAACTGTGCGGTAATGACTCAGTAAGACCCTGCCTCTGTCCAATCCTGTGCTGTTATATCTTTGGCTCTTAGTTTTAAAGTTCCACTGGAAAACCACAGAAAACACACCTAGCAGTTTATTAAAATGATGAATGCTTGTTGCAGGCTTAATGTTAATATTTGAAAGAATATGTACATATGTAAATATGTAAATTCAACGTTGCAATCACAGGAATAAATTGCATTCAAAAATCTATTAAAATAAAATGCAGCCTTGGTGAGCATAAGAGATTTTTCAATTAAAAAAAAAAAATCATTATAAATTATTATATGTTCACTTCTGATGTTGTGATAAAAGAAATGTAAGACATTTAATTAAAAAAATAACCAGAGAACTGAATAAGCAAATGACTGATTGACCTGCCTTGAATACAGCTTTTGTAAAATCTATCCTGTGCCCAACACATCTACTTACATAACTAGAAATTATTTCAGAAGGATTTCAAGTGTGTTTGGGTTTTGTGTTTTTTGTTTGCACACTTAGAAATGTAAAAGATTAAGGGCCTTTTTCTTGCATTCCTCAGATTTACTTCTATGCATCATATGTGTTCCAAGAAGCGGGAATATCTGCAGGACAGATCCCATATGTGACCATTGGCACTGGGATGTGTGAATTCACAGCTTGCATTATGTGTGTAAGTCTTCATTTAATCTGTTATCAATTATGTAACTGTCCCAGAACAGAAGAGCCAATCCTTTGACCCACTTGCATAGTGTGAGTGAATTAATTTATCCAAAATGTTTGGCTGATCAGGGAGTCAGGGCTAGACAAGTGTTTTAGTCCCGTTTGCCAAGGCGTAATTTCTTTGGAGGACCAAGGTTACCACTATTAGTGTAACTGTTACAGAATCATTTCTGTTTGAATGACATGGCTACACAAGAATTATAAATATGTGCATGTGTATGTGTGTGTTTAGAACCTACTGATAGAGAAGTTGGGTAGGAAGCTGATGTTGATGGGTGGCTATGTTCTCATGGCAGGATGGGCTGTAGTCTTCACTGTGGCTCTTTCACTTGAGGTGTGTATTATTAAATGTTGCATGACCCCTTTTCCCATTGCACAATTTTTTCTCCCCAAACCACTGTTTGGTGTAGGCAATCAGTACTGTGATTTGGGGGGAAAAAAATCACACTTTCCCTGTACCAGCACACACAAAGTCACATAGAAGGTTATGTACACGTATGCATGTTCAGAAACTATAAACTACATTTGTATAGTGTATACTCCTGAAGTTGACCTTTGAGAGTCCTCATATAATGTCTAACCTCAAAGTGGACACATAATGTCCAACTTCTGTAATCTAGAGTGTTCAACTGAATGGACGTCATGTCATCATCGGCTTTCATATTGTTTACAGTATCATTCAAAAGTTTTTGATCGGCAAGAAATGTTAAAAGAAGTATCTTATGCTCACCAAGACTGTTTCTATCTTTGTTTTAATAACCATTAATATTGTGAAATATTATTACAATTTAAAGTCTATTACTTTAAAAAAGCAGCAGCCATTACTACTTAGTGTAAGTATAGAACAAATAACACTTATGTTTTGATTTGACCTTCCTCCAAATAGAATATTGTTACTTGGATGCCTTACCTGAGCATGACCTGCATCTTCACCTACATTCTCAGTTTTGGCATGGGACCAGGTGAATCACAACATCCTGACATACAGCATAATGTTTATATAATGTAACCAATTCCATAGTATTATTTCATACAATGTGTTTATTTTCTTAATATGGTAGCTGGGGTGACTGGAATCCTCCCAACAGAGATTTTTAACCAGACTGCACGCCCTGCTGCCTATATGACTGCTGGATCTTTAATGTGGCTGAACCTCTTCATTATCGGGATGATCTTCCCTTTCCTTGTGGTGAGAGAATAAGAGACTCATTTATTGAAGAATTATACTGGTTCACTGCAAAAATTATCCCTTAATGAGTTTTTAATTAGTTATTAATATTTATATTTTTCACTTTTTTTAAGTACAATTAAAAATAAGTTTAAAAAACGACAGAAAAGTCTTAAAGGGATAGTTCACCCAAAAATTCAAATCATTTACTCACCCTCAAGCCATCTCCAATGTATATGACTTTCTTTCTTCAGATAAACACAAACAAAGTTTTTTAGAAAAATAATCAATCTCTGTCCATATAATGTCATTGAATGGGTGCTGCTTGGTTGATGCTTGAAAAACCACACCCATCGATTGTGACTTTAATCCATACGATCCAAGTGGATGAATCAATGTTTTATGAAGCGAAACGATAGGTGTGTATAAGAAAAATACCAAGTAGACATGTGCTGGTATACGGTAATACGATATACACTCACCTAAAGGATTATTAGGAACACCATACTAATACTGTGTTTGACCCCCTTTCGCCTTCAGAACTGCCTTAATTCTACGTGGCATTGATTCAACAAGGTGCTGAAAGCATTCTTTAGAAATGTTGGCCCATATTGATAGGATAGCATCTTGCAGTTGATGGAGATTTGTGGGATGCACATCCAGGGCACGAAGCTCCCGTTCCACCACATCCCAAAGATGCTCTATTGGGTTGAGATCTGGTGACTGTGGGGGCCATTTTAGTACAGTGAACTCATTGTCATGTTCAAGAAACCAATTTGAAATGATTCAAGCTTTGTGACATGGTGCATTATCCTGCTGGAAGTAGCCATCAGAGGATGGGTACATGGTGGTCATAAAGGGATGGACATGGTCAGAAACAATGCTCAGGTAGGCCGTGGCATTTAAACGATGCCCAATTGGCACTAAGGGGCCTAAAGTGTGCCAAGAAAACATCCCCCACACCATTACACCACCACCACCAGCCTGCACAGTGGTAACAAGGCATGATGGATCCATGTTCTCATTCTGTTTACGCCAAATTCTGACTCTACCATCTGAATGTCTCAACAGAAATCGAGACTCATCAGACCAGGCAACATTTTTCCAGTCTTCAACTGTCCAATTTTGGTGAGCTCGTGCAAATTGTAGCCTCTTTTTCCTATTTGTAGTGGAGATGAGTGGTACCCGGTGGGGTCTTCTGCTGTTGCCCATCCGCCTCAAGGTTGTGCGTGTTGTGGCTTCACAAATGCTTTGCTGCATACCTCGGTTGTAACGAGTGGTTATTTCAGTCAAAGTTGCTCTTCTATCAGCTTGAATTAGTTGGCCCATTCTCCTCTGACCTCTAGCATCAACAAGGCATTTTCGCCCACAGGACTGCCGCATACTGGATGTTTTTCCCTTTTCACACCATTCTTTGTAAACTCTAGAAATGGTTGTGCATGAAAATCCCAGTAACTGAGCAGATTGTGAAATACTCAGACAGGCCCGTCTGGCACCAACAACCATGCCACGCTCAAAATTGCTTAAATCACCTTTCTTTCCCATTCTGACATTCAGTTTGGAGTTCAGGAGATTGTCTTGACCAGGACCACACCCCTAAATGCATTGAAGCAACTGCCATGTGATTGGTTGATTAGATAATTGCATTAATGAGAAATTGAACAGGTGTTCCTAATAATCCTTTAGGTGAGTGTATAACGATAATGAACATGCACAATATTGTTATTGTGGTCACTTCAAAATACCATGAATAATTATTTTTTACAAATTATTCAGATTTTTAGAATGCATTTTAAGAATACTTTGCCCATCTACCATTTAAAATGAACAACACCGCTGTATGCTGCATCAAAGAGGAACGCGCACTGACGTCAACAAGCCCAACGCGCATGATCAGCGCATGGCAGGTCGAGTGAAGGAGACGCGCTGAATGAAAATGCACATTCACACTCTATGACAGCAGATGGAGCTGATGGAACAGCAGAAATGCAGCTGTCTGCGCTTTGTTAATGTTAGTTAAAGCATTAACTAAGGTTAACTAGTGAGACCTTATTGTAAAGTGATACCTATTGTTCTTTATAATTCTTTAGCACTTTAATCTGTTTGAAACATTTGTTTACTTTTTTTGTGTATTGCTTTATTGTATTTAAATGTAAAAAAAATTTGTAATAAGAAAAATGTATTAAATCTGTTATAGTATGACGACACTTTTTTTGCAACTTATTTCAATATCATGATAATACCGTATACCGTAATAAAAGCTTCAGCAATTAATCGCAACATGAAAATTTGGTACCGTCACATGCCTAATACCAAGATTTTGAACTTTTTTAACTATAAATCTTTGTGACGTGAAATAAGTGCGTTGTGAAGCTCGCACAAGAAATGGCAGTCCTCCGTGTTACTTGCATAAACTTCACAACGCACTTACATCACGTCACAACATCCCTCCTGTGATCGCTTGTATGACAGTAGACATGAAGCATTGATTTATAGCTAAAAAAAAGTTCAAAATATTAGTATTTTTCTTACACACACCTATCACATCTTTGTTTTTGTGTTTATCTGAAGAAAGCAAGTCATATACATCAGGGATGGCATGAGGGTAAGTAAATGTTGAGAGAATTTTAATTTTTGGGTGAACTGTCTCTATAATATCTAATGTAGTGTCGCTAAAGTAAATGTATCATGTTTTAAGGACTTTTAGATATTTTAACTGGAAAATTAGACAAAATACCTGTTAGGAATAAGATTTCTTCTGATGAATGCCCTCTGTGTGTATGTGTGTGTTTTTGCAGAGTGGTTTAGGACAGTATTGCTTTGTGCCATTTGGGGCTGTATGCCTCCTCACGGCTTCATTTATTCAGATGGTTCTACCTGAAACCAAGGGAAAGACCCTAGCGATGATCACTAAAGAGTTTCACAGACTCAACTACCGTGAACACGGCAAAATGGATCCAGAAGTAGCACAAGCCCAGTACCAACTAGGGGAAGTCATTCACTCCACTGCCTTATAGTGTGTTAAACATTCTCCTCAACTAAATTAATATTTTTTAGAAAAATATCTTTAAAATGATGCCTGAATTGTTCATTCATCTCACAGTGAGTTTACATCTTGTCATGTTCCTTTTTATATGCATTACTTGCTGATTAAATATTTTCTTCATCACTAGACCGGCTTGCTTTACTTATTTGATTCATCCATTAATCATGCATTACAGTCTCACATTACTTTAAGTTTTTTGATATTGCCAACCATAGACCTACCTGCTCAGAAATGAAAAATAAGATGTTCCCATGATTCCCATCAGGGAAGAAAAACTAAACCTTTTTTGTACTTTTGTTAGCACATTTGATACAGGAGATGAATTCAGATAACACTTAGGGAAGTTGACTTTGGCAGCGTCCTTGAGGGTGTGCAGTTATACAGTAACAATTCTGCAGAATATTTCCCCTTAAGGTCAGTGTGACTCAGCAACACCCTTATGGCGAACCCCTGATGCTTTTCTATGGCAACAGAGAGCTTTAGTTCATAGTAAACACATGATTCTTGCTGGTGTTTAGAACAGATTAACAGGACTATTCTGCTAAATCTATTGTTGCTTATTTCTGCAAGATTATCTGCACAAATATACTTAAAGCCCTGCTTGAAGGTGTCACGCTGGACTCTGACCAGAACTGAGGTAAAACTCAAACAGGTAGGTTTATTTGCAGATATGCCAGGAACAGGTAAAAGATACATCATGCAGATGCACTGGGACACATCATCAGTGATGTAACCTGGGGTCAATGGGTGTCTCTCAACTTCAGACACCCTAGCCCAGGCGACCCAGCTGGAGTTGATCAGACCTCAGCCTGTGTCCCAGCAGCATTTGTCCACGGTTCTGCCCTCTTAATCCAAAGCCACCTAGTGGCTTTCTCTGCGGCTATGGTTGCATATCTTATCACCTTCCTCTTTGCCTCCCCGGTGATACCTAATAGTGTGAACACTTTGCAGAGTGATCGCCCTGCAATTCCTCTGCAGCACACCTCCAGAGTCTCACAATGCATTTGCCAGCCCTGCCTCCTACACTCTTCCACTAGCTCCTGGTACTTGACGTGCTTCCTCTCATTGGCCTCGTCCTTGCACTCTTCCCAAAGAACAGTGAACTCCAGCAAGATCAATTGCTTGGTAGAATCTAATACAATGATCATGTCGGACTCTGGACAAAGCTGTGTAGATATTATTCTGGTTGGGAACACAGTGCATAAACAGGTAAGAGATGATATTTGAGATCAATAACAGATGAGATAGGCTTGTATTATTAACTTTGAGTCTTTGTCTTACAGAACAGTTGGAGCACACACACACATGGGAACTACGCTGAGACGAGGGATGACTGGAAGATGACGTGATGACTGGAGATCAAATTGGATGAGGTAACAGCAGTAGCTAGCAAGGTAGGAACATTAAGCAGGTAAGTCACAAGGTAAGTAGTCTGTAGCATCAGACGAGGTCAGAAATTATGATAAAATTGCTTTTTACCATCTGAGAAACATTGCTCGACTTAAACCTTTTCTTTCTTTTGCTGACACAGAAAGGCTTGTTCTCTGGCATGAAGCTAAATCTCTAAGCAGGCTACAGTATATTCAAAATTCTGCCGCTCATGTGCTTACTCATACTTCTCCTCGGGAACACATAACAACGGTGCTTTCACAGTTGCACTGACTTCCCATAAATTAGTTGATTTTAAAATCCTAATTTTAACATAAAATGCAATACATGGGACTACACCAGAGTATCTTTGTGATCGTATTAGTTCTTGTACTTCACCACGCTCTCTCCGTTCTGCTAACTCTCTTTTACTTCATCAATCTTCATGTAAACTCAAGACCATGGGGGAAAAGACCTTTTTCATTCAGAGTCTCAAGCTATGTAATGCGCTTCCTATTACCATCAGAAATGCACAAACGTTGGGACACTTTAAAAGTTGATTAAGACACATTTATTTAAGGCTATTTTTTAACTAATTGTTGTATTGTCCTTGTTGTTTTTGATTTATTTTACTGTGGCGCATTGGATTTAAGAAAAGCGCATTATAAATAAAATGCATTATTATTATTTTTATTATGACTGAAGGTGTGCTCTATATAGTGCTGGTAAATAAGGTCTAGATGAGTTTCAGGTGTGTGTGGTTAGGTGCCAGGGGGGATGATGGGAAATGCAGTCCGTGGCAGAAAGGACATACAACTGTTTTAGCTGACAATTTACTTTGCTGACCTTATGAAATATAGTTTTGTACTACACTCACCTAAAGGATTATTAGGAACACTATACTAATACTGTGTTTGACCCCCTTTCGCCTTCAGAACTGCCTTAATTCTACGTGGCATTGATTCAACAAGGTGCTGAAAGCATTCTTTAGAAATGTTGGCCCATATTGATAGGATAGCATCTTGCAGTTGATGAAGATTTGTGGGATGCACATCCAGGGCACGAAGCTCCCGTTCCACCACATCCCAAAGATGCTCTATTGGGTTGAGATCTGGTGACTGTGGGGGCCATTTTAGTACAGTGAACTCATTGTCATGTTCAAGAAACCAATTTGAAATGATTCAAGCTTTGTGACATGGTCCATTATCCTGCTGGAAGTAGCCATCAGAGGATGGGTACATGGTGGTCATAAAGGGATGGACATGGTCAGAAACAATGCTCAGGTAGGCCGTGGCATTTAAACGATGCCCAATTGGCACTAAGGGGCCTAAAGTGTGCCAAGAAAACATCCCCCACACCATTACACCACCACCACCAGCCTGCACAGTGGTAACAAGGCATGATGGATCCATGTTCTCATTCTGTTTACGCCAAATTCTGACTCTACCATCTGAATGTCTCAACAGAAATCGAGACTCATCAGACCAGGCAACATTTTTCCAGTCTTCAACTGTCCAATTTTGGTGAGCTCGTGCAAATTGTAGCCTCTTTTTCCTATTTGTAGTGGAGATGAGTGGTACCCGGTGGGGTCTTCTGCTGTTGTAGCCCATCCACCTCAAGGTTGTGCGTGTTGTGGCTTCACAAATGCTTTGCTGCATACCTCGGTTGTAACAAGTGGTTATTTCAGTCAAAGTTGCTCTTCTATCAGCTTGAATCAGTTTGCCCATTCTCCTCTGACCTCTAGCATCAACAAGGCATTTTCGCCCACAGGACTGCCGCATACTGGATGTTTTTCCCTTTTCACACCATTCTTTGTAAACTCTAGAAATGGTTGTGCGTGAAAATCACCTAAATCACCTTTCTTTCCCATTCTGACATTCAGTTTGGAGTTCAGGAGATTGTCTTGACCAGGACCACACCCCTAAATGCATTGAAGCAACTGCCATGTGATTGGTTGATTAGATAATTGCATTAATGAGAAATTGAACAGGTGTTCCTAATAATCCTTTAGGTGAGTGTATACTAGGCTGAAACAAGCTAAACAAATGGTTTCCTGTATCTCCAACTATGTTTTTAAACAAATATATTTTTAATATACAGAGATTCAAAAATGATGAGTACCCATATTCTGTATGTTGTTGTTGTTTTTTTTCAGATCACAGAACTGTGAGTGAGCAGAGTTGATTGGGGCTTCAGGCTTTCTCATGCTCAGCTCTGGGTTCCTTTTTTAAAAGTTTTGGAACCAACACCTCTACCCCTCCTAATACCTCTCTCTTCTGTTTGGCTGACATGTTTTGTTTTGTTTTCCTCCCCATGTTTTTTCTGGGAGAGAGAAAAACACAATTAGCATTATATTAGCTTTTATTAAATAGGAGTCCAATTTTATGTAGCTATCATGTTATGGTAAGTCAAAAAACATGTTTTGTTTTTTTTTAGAATAAAAGAAATAATCTTGCAAATTCAGCTAAATCTATTGTTACTTATTTGTTGCTTATTATGTATTTTAAATGTTTAATTATCAATTTAACTTGAGTCATCGTTTGCATTATATATTTACTGATGTCCCAAAATGGTTATACTGACACAACCATGTCAATAGATGGCATCGATAAGCTAAAGAAATAGTTTAGAAGTTCATACAAACAGAAATAAACGTTCTGCTGAACCTAGAATACAACAGTAAAATGTCAGTAAAATGTTAACTTTACACTGGCTCTAACCCAAGTACTTTTGTGTTGGATAGGTTTTGGGTTAAAGGGGTCGTGAATTGAGAAATCAACTTTCCCTTGAGCTTTTGACATATAAAAGGTCATCTTAATATAAGAATATCCTGTAAGTTTCAGAGCTGAAAACTTCCTTGTTAGTCAAAGAAAAGCTTTTATTTACAGCTGGCTCAGCAATCGATCTGCGAATGTGCTTACCTGTGACATCAGAGAGCAGCCTAAGACCAAGACCAAGCGGCAACCTTCCCCAGTTTCTCTTGAAGCCAATACGGAAGTGACTTAAACTGTAATTCATCGACTGGCCACTAGGGACAGGCTCCAGAAGGGAGCAGAATCTCATTGAGCCCCATGTTAAAATGGCAAACTTTACAGCAGAAAAAAACGTTTACAGCCTGGTACAAATTGTGGTTTTGGTCTATACAAAATTTAGACAAATTTTGCCTTCATGACAACTATGAGGGGGGTGAATTTTGTTTATAACACATTCGTTTACATTATATAAAGCCTGAAAGTTCTGCATAATTAAGTGCGTGGCCACTTTGAGTGACAGGTGAACAGCCATTTATCTGCTGTCTGTTAGTCATCGTGTCACCTCAGCTCCGCCCATGTGCTGCCTATTTGCCCATTTTCTGTTATCTGGGAGTGACACGTGATGTCGCGCTGCCAAGATGGCAACGGCCAGGTCATCCCAGCTTTACGCTTCAAAACTGCTCTTCAGAATCCTATGGGTGACGTCACGGACACTACATCCATATTTTTTTACAGTCTATGCTCAAGACCAACACCTCATTCTGTAGCCCCGCCCACCGACTCGTGCCTGTCCTGACATGTTAGATAAATAACATAGGCCTACGTGGAGCTAAACCGGATCGAACTTCCAAGCAATAAAGCTTATGGCATGTTTCAAACATTCTAATATTCAAATATTAGCAATGCATAGTTGAACTTTATTTTTTAATGAAGATTCATCTCACGTGGGGAAGACATTGCATTTGGTCGCAGATTCGTTTGTAAACAAGAGACTTGATTTGCAGATAGGATGAGATTAAAAAACGATGCTGTGGCTTCTGGATCTGACAGGAATGATGCAACACAATTATGTGAGTAAAAAATGTTTTTTTTTTATATGTGATAGTATTGCATTGTTACGTTTGATATCTACTGATTATGTACATGTCTAACTAAACATAACTTACCACGCTGTCACAGGCTGGAGTATCCTTTGTATTTGAGGTGTTGTTGGTTCATTGTCCTGCGATTCGGGACCAGACTCGAACATGTATGGGCCAGGGCTCGCACTTATCTTAAGTAGTGAAATAACATTCCTTTCTTGATGTGTTGTTCACTCTCTCTTGATTGGTAGTTTGAAGGAAAAATACAATTGCGGAAGTTTTGAACATGCTGATTTGTCTGAGGTGAAGTGTGTGTTAGTTATGCATGGTTCGCGGTTATATCCACCGATCAGGCCGGCCAAGTAATAAAAAATAACATTCCAATTAATTGCGGGTGGATGAGATAAATCATTGTGTTTGTTTGATAAAGACATTTTGCGAGCCCTGTGGGTGAATCATTCCGGTTGCCATTTCTCCACATTGGAAGTTTTCAAAACAATTCCACACCTAATGACTGGAGCTGAAGCTCATTATCATATGCAAAACTCTTATCCAATCATAGCAGTGGGCGTTTACTTCTAAGTCTTCAATGCAGCACGCCCATAAAAACCGAGCATTTCAAGAGCTAGGCTCAAAACCAGGGTAGAAAATAGCCTATTACTTATTCATTATGATGAATGTAAAAACCACGCAAACGTAATAAGTTGACCTCAGAGAACAGTATATATAAAAAGCCAGTTCATGACCCCTTTAACAGCTAGTAAGGCATCACCTGTAAGTACTCATTCTCATTGCTAATATTTACCCTTGTCCTCTGGTCAACCTCCTCCAAGTTGTTTGGACTTAGATTGCGGTACAGAGGGTGAGAGATTAATCTGTAATTTCACGTAGTCTTTTGCCACACTGTTTATCCCATTCAATTAAGCAAACTGCTTGGTTCACACACAAATTTCTATTTTATACAAGTTTAATCATTCATTTAAATTATTTTATTCATCTGCTGAACTTGGTCTACCCTGCTACTCTTACAAGTTAAAATGTCCACTTTTTCAAATCTCACTAAGTGTGACTTTATGCATTTTCTATAAACGGATGTTTAGCAGTTAATTGGTACAAAATAAGGAGCACTACACTGCGTTACCCAATATTACACATGAATGGTGTGGTTAGTTGATCTGAGGGACATGTGGCTTTTTATGCAGCCTGAATGCTTAAATAGATGTTGTTCACTCAAGAAGCATAGAAACTGCCATATTAACTGAAGCCTTAAACCCTGGATCAGTGCTTTACAAAGGTATTCTTTCAAGTTGCTCAAAATAATGAACTACCTCTTCATTTGAATTGGTGCCAAATAATTGTTTTTAAAGAAACAGATTGGCTTTGGAATCCTCATCATGACAGCAGTCATGTCTATGCAAATATGCATGCTTGCTGCGAAGGCTTTTCCATTACATTTTTGATCTACATATAATGTATATCATGTTGTGATTGGATCAATTTGAACATACCCATTAAAGTATTAAATAATAATGAAAAAAAACTATACTATTGTTTTACACCAGGTTGCCAATTACACAATTGTGTTCTGAAGTGCTCATTATAAGAAAGACAATTCTCAAATACAATTTTATTTTATACCCATCTCTGTACCAAATAGACAGAGACACAAAAACAGTGTACAAAAACAAACATCAATAGAAAAGTATGCTTATATCCAAATGTTCAAAAATTGATCAACGTTGTGACATAAAATTGCAGAGAAACAACAATTTGTCAGAAAACAAAAGGGCAGAATACCAAACATGTACAAATGTACACTTTTCTATGTGCATGTCTTTATACAAAAGTGTCAATGCAACTCTGTTTGTATATGGTTTTTATAAGATAGGTCCTTTAAATGAGAGATTTTTCCTACCCATTGCTGTTCACAATCAGTACTGGGAAGGCACTTTGCAACATACAAATATACAAATACACAAGCAAGAAAACAAACAAAAAAAATGTTTCCAGTGATGTAATAAGCCAGAACACCATACAAGACGAACAAATAACAACAATAAAATAACTGAACAATTCCCTACTGAAATAAATAAGGGCTGCAAATATTCAGATCACACTTATTGGGCAGACAATGATTGTTACTATTAGAAATGTAAAATTCTGATCAATTAACAGATGTTATGATCTGATATTAGCAATGATCGGTCAAATAAGTGAGCTGCAAGGACCTGCAGGTTTTCCACTGCTCAGATCAGTCTGCATCAGATTTTACAGTTGCACATAAAAGCATTAAGTCAAACAAATACACATGGTAATAAAATATGTACTTGTTTTGCAAAAAAAAAAAAAAAAAAGTTAATTTTGTGTACATTTTCATTGATAGCATAAATCATGAGTGACCGCTTGCAACACCTCTGCAACATTATACAAACTTCCATTCCAAATACTCCAAATAAGTTCACGGTACATCATATTAATAACCTGCAGGGTAAAATAAAAGGAAAGGTAACCAGCATTAACACTGCATTTAGAGTATGAGGAACAAGCAAACACCAAACACACACCCAAATACTTGCATAATAATAAAGACACAACAAAAGCATGGATTTGTCAGTATCGACTTAAAACAATTCTCTTAAAACATACTCTTTCAAAAAAAGAAAAGAAAAAGTCCAATCATTCTACAAGGCCAAGGAAAATACCTATATACAAGGATCCTGTTCACATAAACTAACATAATTTGCCATACATATACACATATTTGTATATATATATATATGAATGTTACATGTATAGTGACTTTAAGTTAAGCAGGAATGTACTGAACAACCTAGAAAAACTCTGATATATTAAAAAAAGATTAGAAAGCCCTCTGTTTATATTACATTCTAGAGATAAAGGACATTGGAGAGACTGCAGCATTCACACGTGCACTCACACATACGTCATCACTCTCACGCTGTCCTCCTGTCGGCTGCATGATTCAAGAAGAAAATAGCACGTTGCAACAAAACTCAATATATACCTTTTTGTAAAGGAGACTTGGACACCGGTATCAATAAGTTAATAAAATATATTCTTTGCTTCTTGCTATATCTTACAGTGAAACCTGAAATTGGTCCCTGTTGGACATTAAAAACTGACATACTTTTTGTGATCCAAAACAATCAGTCTCAGAACTATCAATGACAAACAAAGAAACAAACCACAAAAAAAATTACTGAGATATCAGCCATTATTGGCCTGAAGTTTTGAAGGATTTAAATTCATTTAAATATTTGTCAACGTAATTCATAGAGGAAAAGACTAAAACATTTAAGTTTTATAACTAGTTGCGTTAGGTTTTCGGTCATTGGACTAGAACAGTTGCGCAAATGACTCAATCTCAATGTTTTCTGATTGTAAAAACTTTTTGTTAAAATTATTTTAAAATTGTAATGCTCACTGTAAGTCTGGACACGAATAACCTAGAAGTACATTCTGAAAATGTTGAGGGATTCGGTTTGTCTTTTAAAGCAAACATCACCCTCAATCCACTCATCTGGAAGCTTAAAGACACGTGATAAACATACATGTCAAAAGTAAGATGATTTTTTTTTTTTCAGGATAACCTATGAAATTGAGGATTTGTCAAAAGTGGAATAAACTGATTAGCTGCTTCACACCAAGATGGAATCGAAAATGGCATCCATGATGGCAAAGTCAAAACAATAACAAACATTATAATAGTAATAAACACAAAAAAAGAAAAGAAAAAAAAGTAGTCTACATATGGCATCAAGGAGAATGAAACAGATTAAACTCGCAGTTATCAAAAGTTTGGTTGTCCAATAAGGTAATAAGAAATGTTTGTATTTCAAAGGGGTCATTTCTCCCCTAAACCCATTCCACTGCTGCCCATCTCAGAGTCCACTAGTGAAGAGGCAAAGGCTGACTGGACGATCTGAAAGCCAAAGGATTCAAGAAGTGACATATTCTGTTGGGGGGAAAAGGGCGAGCCGAGATCACCGAGACCAGAGCCGGCCGCAGCGCGTTTCTTATGAACCCGGTGATGGTGCTTGTTGAGGTAAGACTTTGTACGGAAGGTCTGGCCGCATTCGCCACAGGCAAACTTCTTTTCGTGGTCTGTTTTTTGAATGTCTTTGGATCCCCCTGGCGAGGTCACCGCGTCTTCAGGTTGGCCGTTGAAAATGAAAGATGTCACCTCCATTTCTTCTCCCTCAACTTTGTGTTCAGCCTTGAGGTCTGTTCCGTTGGAAAGGTCACCGAAAACTGCATCCGATCCATCAGAATCCTGATGGGGGCATTTCCCAGCATTCTCCTGTCCGTCTGAGGTAAACACAGAGTGGGGAAGGGGATATCAGGGAAGGAGGGGGACAGAGAGAAATATAGGAAAAGAGAAGGAGCCTCACATTAAGCAACATGTCTAAAAATAAAAATATTTCCCTTATACTTGAACCCTCATGACCACAACAGCTACTTGTGAGAACTTGTTTGTGTTCAAAGCAGCTTGGATATCTGTTGGCCATCTATTGCAGTTTTGTGCTTATACTTTCTAAGGGAAATTGCATTATATTTTGTACAATAATATCTTAATATTTCAGATTATTCAGCCCACCAAGTACCTTTACGCTCTAGAGCAGTGGCACAAAACCTCAGTTTAAGAGCAAAAAGGACAAATTCCTTCTTTTTCCCCCCTCCAAGATGCAAATATTAAAGGTGCTGTATGTAGGAATGACAGCTAGTGGTTGGAATTGGTACTGCAGTCCAAAATTAAAATATAGTTTGACCCGCCCCCTCCTCTTCAAACTCAACGCTCACGCGGGTTTGGCAGTTTAAGGACACGCAACAGGAACAAGCGCAATTTACAATGGAAGGCAAGGAGACTTACACACTGCAAGTTGATGAGTTGATTTATCCACGTTTTAATATGCTCCTGTTCATAGAGATTTTTAGATTGATGCTGAGGCTTTTTAGGTCGGGTAGAATCTGCAATCTCAGACCTAGTTTGTTTGCTGGCTTCCATGGCAGCAATACGCAGTGTGGTGCAAAACTGGCATGTGGTGTCGAAATACTATTGGGTAAACTGGCAACGTACGGTATCACACAGACCAAAACAAAAACAGCACATTTCAAAGTAAAATAACTGGCTATAGCATTGTTTTTCAGAGAAACGATTATGCGAACTCAGCATGTTTCCTAAATATCTGCAAACATATAATGGTATTTTTATGCTTTATTACAGTCAAAAACTTACATACAGCACCTTTAAAAATGCAATCTAAATGCATACTGAATTTCATAACGTCAATTTAAATGGATCTTAAATGGATAGTTCACGCCAAAATGAAAATTAGGTCATCACTTGCTGACCCTATGTCATTCCAAACCTGTATTAATTTCTTTCTTCTTTGGAACACACCCATTGACTTCCACTGTATGGACAAGAAAAACACTGAGACATTTCTCAAAAATATCTTCTATTATGTTCCACAAAAGAAAGAAAGTCATACAGTTTGGAACAACATGAGGGTGAGTATATAATGACAATATTTTTTGGGTAAACTATCCCTTTAAAAATTGTGAGACTTCATTACCACAGATTAGAATTCCAATCAACAACCATGAAAAATTTAATCCCAACTCTCTACTCAGCTCTGAATGATCGGTGCTCAGCTTCTTCCACATGCATGTTATAAAATTTTGCCTGAACTAGCTAAGTAGTTTTCCATGCTACTAACAACAGAAGCCACGTTTCCACCGATATTACCCAGTAAAATTTGTCCCAGGAAAGTTTTCCCCCCAGACCTGTTGCTGTCTGCGTTTTTTAATCACGGTCTAAATTACCGTGAAGAATAGGCAAATTAGTCCAGGGATGTAGGACTGCGCGCGACTTTCCAGTTCCCGCTGAATTTCGCCATCTGCATAAAAGCTTAATAAAGCCTGAACATCGACATCTGTCCATTGTTGTATTTTTTTAAACTCCATTGTTGATTCAAATAGCAAACAACTCTTACTGCACGCACCGCAACAGACATGGTGATTTAAATGAAATGCTGTGTGGAGTCAACCAATCAGCATGTTCAGCACCCAAGTCCCACCCCCTAAGTTCCTGAAAAAGTACTACCTCGCGTCGCAAGCAGGGACTTTTTAAGGGGGAAATTTTTGCCCACAACTTAATTTAGACCCTGGCGCCTGTGGTCGAAACACACAGAGTACCACCCCAAAGTCCCTAGTGGGGAAAGTTCCTGCAGTGGAAATGCGGCTAGAGTGACACTTCAGAGCATGACACCTAAGATAATTTCTGATTATCAGAGAAGCAGCTATTTGGGGGGAAAAAATGAGACCTTGCGCAAAAACACTGTCATTAAAGAGTCTTATGAGCAACAAGTTGAGTACCAAGGCTCTAGAGTTGCAGTCTCTTTAACTCCATTCCACTATTTTGACTTACAATTCAAATTCCAGTCAAATACAGGACATTTTATGGGCCCTGAATACTAAGATTAAATGCAGTCCAGTTCTTCGAAAGTATAAATTATAGACAAAAGAGGTCAGACGTGGGTGCTGTTAAGGCAACTGGATGAAAATCAAGCAGCACTGAGGACCACCAGACAAAAAACATGAGCAAAATACAGACCAAGCCAATTATTAGGTAAGAACTGAAATCAGACCAATATTTAACTAATAGTCAACGGTGCTTTGCAGATATTTGCACCAGGCTTATCAGTTATAACATCCAGACATCTCCAGTTCTTTGGCATACCACATTGCCACCCTCCTAACAGCTTGTACTGACCTGTAAGAGGTCCATGAAGCGGAAACCCTGGTGCTCCAGAAGAGCGGCACTCCCAGAAATAGGGATTTGGACCTGGCTTGCCCAGGAGCAGCTCAGGCTGCAGGCCGAGGGCCGGAGGCACAGGCTGGGGTAGAACTGGCCCAGTTAGCCCCCGAAAAGACCCCTCTGTCTCAGGAAACGTAACCAGGAGTCGGCGACTGGTGCAAAGGTCTACACCGCCAGTAACCGCCCCCCAAGAAGTAAGGGATATGGGTAGAGGAAAAGACAGAGAGGCCAAGGGGGACAATTTGTAGTCAATACAGTCAGATGACCACTAGCTTCACATCAGTTCAGAAAAAATTTTGTTCAAAGCTGAAATGACTAAATAAATTTGAATGAATCTTTTTCTTTCATTACATGCCAAGCCAGCAGCTCAATGATACTGTTGGAGTGATACTGTAATGACAATTCTGTACTGATGTAAAGTTAATGATGCCTTTCTGATGTATTTCTGCATTACTTTTTGTATTATATATATATATATATAAAAAATAAACTGCCAAAACCTTAAAGCTTGTATTACAAGATCAAACTAAATGTTCTTTCTTCCTATTCTAGTGAATCTACATAGTAAATAGCATCTATAACCCACTTGAAACAAGATTTTTTGGGGGCAATTTTTGAATTCTTGTCATCAACAATACATTACCAGGGAATCATGTAAAGATTGTAGGACACTTAGTCCTTTAAAAAAAAAAAAATGCTGACACCATTTTGTTCCCCATCATGTCCAATAAGGATATTCCCCAATCACAAGCTGCTGGATTTTATGGCAATAAATGTTTGAAAAAGGTCCATTAAATCCACAGAAACAATGCACAGTGTGTACATGTGCACTTATATGTGGACATGCATGAATGAAGGCTCAAATAACGCTTGCATTATGCCAGCACTTGATGGAGATGATAGTAAGCGACACACAGAATGGGACATGTGGCCATGCTAAATTGGTCAGCAGCAATGTAAGTGACTAGCAGACCAATCTGATTGATAGGGCTGCAACTATTATTTAATGTATGCCCTAAATCAACTATATCTCTAAATGCAATTTATTTATACATACTATACACATTTATACAAATCTTTTTAGTTTCCTTTTCATATTTTGCCTGTAAATCAAATATTGGCCTGGTTTCACAGACAGGGCTTAGATTAAGCCAGTATTAGGCCTTAGTTCAATAAGGACATTTAAGTAACATTTATAAACGAGCCTTAGAAAAAACATTACTGGTGTGCATCTTGAGACAAAACAATGGCACATATTTTAAGATATGTCAGTGCAAGTTGTTTTCAGTTAAAATAGTTCAAACATGCATTTTAGTCTGGGACTAGACTTAAGCCTTGTCTGTGAAACCGGGGCATTGTTTTAAAGACGACGCTCATCAAAAACTCTGACGTCAGCAAAACTACAAGGACTGCATTCATATGCAATACTCTATCAGGTATCATTAAATTTGCGCATTTTGGTAGCCGTTTTACAAAACTCAGTTGAGCTAAAGAAACTTTTTGTTAACTTTCCTCATAAAAAGTGAAGCACAACCCATACTTTCAGCAACAAACGTCCACTGAGAGAAAAGTCCTGAAAGATGGTGCAATATAAATCAAAAGGGCCAAATTTTTGAACAACATATCCCTGATTCGCTGCAAAGTAATGTTGCAATAAAGATGAAAGTTGCACAGCGCTACAATCTGTGTTTGTGGGTGAGTTTTTATGCAAGCAGATGCAGCATCTGATAAGCAGCAGTGAAAAAGACAGCAAGTGAGCGAGCAAGAATTTGACGCTGTGGGGAGAGGCTAGCTTGCCTTCCACTGCGCACTGGCGTCCTGAGTGGTAGGGGGCGCCGTTGTGCATCTGTGGTCTGTTGGTGCGTGGTTCAGGGAACTGATGTGCTGCAGAGGAAGGGAGCATGGACGAGCTGTGGTGCGTTTTTACGTGCACCTTTAAGTAGGAGGCAGTAGAAAAACCTGAGACCATCGGAAGAACAAGTAGGAAAAACAAATAAAAACAATAAAAAAAAATAAAAACACAGAACAATACTCAGTCTGATTAATCAGATTTTTAGAAGAAAAATATAAAGTATAAGTCACAAACCTTTTCAGTACTACTATGTAAAACTTGAGCTTTTCCCCCATTTTTCTGTATTTATAAATAAGCCAATCAGCTTTTGAGAGCCTAAACTAACTTAAGAAGTATGGTGTCAGTGTCAATAAAAATGGATCATTAGCTGGGTATTTTGTACACACAAGTTTCGCAAACAACGTCTTTATAAAATTCATTTATTTTCAATGCATGTTTGACCAGTACCTTTGTTGCATATTCCACAGTAGTTATGAGGTCCTTCACTGTGTTTTTTCAAGTGGTCGGTCATGTAGGCAGCCCGGAGAAATTTCCCACACACTTGACATGGTATCTTATCTTCATGGCATGCCAGGTGCGACCTCAGGCGATCTCGTGTTGCGAAGGATGCGTTGCAAATCTGAGACATTTCAAGATATGGTTTATAAGCATTTTCCAAGAGATAATTTTTGTTCAAGTGTTATTGCAAACATAAGGTTGATTTAAAGGAGGAATTTACTCAAATACTGCCATCATTTACTTAGGCCCATGTCATTCTAAACCTGACTTTCTTTGTTGCATTACACAGAAGGTGTTTTTTTTTAAAGAATATGAGACCTTGGCTGTCAAGCTCCAAAATTACTTCCATTCCTCCATAATGTGCACAAGGACTGGCCAATAATCCATAACTTACATGATGTTCAATGGACAAAATCAAGCCCCACCCTCCATTTTTTTCCTCGTTCGAGAAGTCATTTCACTTGGTTATACATCACAGTAGGATAGAAAAGAACAATTTCCGTTTCATGGCAACTTTAGGTCATTATTCACTGATTATCCTCCTCTGCAGCAAGTTGCTAACCACTGTGCCAATCAGTACGTTTACATGCACTAAAGGCAGGGATGCAAACACATGTATGGTCAAAAAAGAGAGGTAATCGAAGCCCTCGCCCCACAGCAAATATCCAGATACTTACATTGCCACCAACCCCTGCCATCCCCTGCCCACTACTATAGGCACATATGAAATTAAATGAAAATCTGAGTAAAATGAGTAAAATGACATTCTGAAAATCAAAATACACCAACACTAATTTGGAATATTAAATTTCATTTTTTTATTCCGAAACAAACTCTTATTGAAGTAACAAGATAGGCATTTAATAATCTTTCAGTGCACAAAACCATAATATGAAACGCTTCAAAACAGGGCGGCACAAACCGCTTATAAGCATCCCGGGTGCAGAATGATGTGCTTAAACATGGAGTCCGAGTGTGCAGCGAAAAGTTCACGGCACAAAGAGAAGAGATGTTGAGCGCACAAATCCTAGTCTATAATATATAGGCCTATCTGTCTAACAGTTTACTGATCATTTGTTTCTTCACAGTTTTAAATTCCAGTTATTGTGCGTGTGATGCTAATTAATAGTCCTTGTGTTGTCACCTGGTAGCGAGTTCAGAAACAAGCTAGATAAACTCCAGCAAGATAAAGTCATTTTATGCAAATACCCACAGCCCTTTATCTACATATCAAGTATTATAATGGGAATATATCATCTAGGAGAGAGTGCTGCTGACTGTCGTAACCGAATGCGACGCGCAGTTTGAATGCTGAACGGAGAATGAGTGACAGACGCAGCGGAGGGAAGACGAGTTTTCGTGAACTTTAATTTAACGATGTAAATATTCTTCTGTCCCTCACATTCAGCTATGGAATGACTTTAGATGACTTTGTACCAGCAAATCATAATATAAGAATGATTGCTGAAGAGGATCATGTGACGATATATATTTCTGATGATTATTTAATTATCACGACAGGCCTAATCTGAGCAAGTGTCTGCCTGTCTGAGTTGTCGACAGATGGAGGTGGCAAGAAATTTGACGGAGGCGGCCGCCTCTTAATTCTCTATGCAGAAAAAAAATCCAGTGATCTCACCAGTTGCCAGTAAGACGGGAAGGTGCGGCGCCGAACTATGGTCTCAGGGAGAAATTTGTTGCAGTGGCAGCAAGAAGAAACACTAGTGTTCACGCTTGTGCGCATACTGCTGTTTTGGCACACAGTGTTCTGATTTGCTTATTTCCTATTTACTTGTTTGGTGGAGGCAATCCAGAATTACTGTTGGTGAAATTATAATCAGACTCGACCAGTTCACCCAAAAATGAAAATTCTGTCATAATTTACTCGCCCTCATGTCGTTCCAAACCTGTAAGACTTTCGTTCATCTTCGGAACACAAATGAAGATATTTTAATGAAATCTGAGAGATTTCTGTCCCTCTATTGACAGTCCACACAACTACCACTTTGTTCAATTTTAATATCACAAGTTCAAAAGAGATATTAAAACAAATCCATATAAATTGAGCAGTTTAGTCCAAATTTTCTGAAGAGACGTGATTGCTTTATATGCTGAACAGATTTAATTTAGGCTTTTATTCACAGATACACTTTCATCCATGCAAACATCAGTTATGGTAAACGGAAGCTCAATCATGCTTGCTTGAAATGTGGAAACCAATGAGGTTCATTCTCTTTTTACGCAGCATGTTTGAGCTTCGGCAAGAACCAATGATGTCTGTTCTCATGCATCAAGCAGGTTCTGTTAAGCTTCTGTTTATGTTTGCTGAACAATGTTTATATGTGAATAAAAGCCTAAATTCAATCTGTTTATCATATAATGCGATCGTGTCTCCAGAAAATCTGGACTAAACTGCTCAATTCATATGGATTTGTTTTACGATCTCTTTTTAAAGCGTCAAAGTGGTAGTTGCGTGAACTGTCAATGGACGGACAGAAATCTCTCAGATTTCTTTAAAATATCTTCATTTGTGTTTCGAAGATCTTACGGGTTTGGAACGACATGAGGGTGAGTAAATGATGACAGAATGTTCATTTTTGGTGAACTAACCCCTTAAAAAAAGTGTTTCAGTCAGACTAAACTAAAGCATTAATTTGTTTCTTAAATTGTCATGTAGTCAGACTGAAATCATTCCAGACATGTTTTTGCGAAACTAACAGACTTTGATAATTCAACTGTACTTAAGCTTCGTTCAGCATGTTAATTGGATCCAAAAAGACTGATTATAATTAAGTAAAATGAACTTGGGAACCTGAAGAATCAAAATTGTGAATGAATAACAGACCAGATTTGTGAACTGGATCAACTGATTCACTGAAATGATCTGACTCAAAAGAAATAGGCCTATAGGTTCAGATACCAAAGCAAGCTAGGGCAAATGTTAAGATTTTAAGTGAATATTAAAATTTTGGTCTTTTTCTCGCACACATTTCTCCTTCATCTGGCTTCGTAAGTTGCATTGACCACATTTAGGTTTTTTTTTTTTTTTGTCGTTTTGGAGCTTGACAGCCACAGTCCTCTGCCTTTCGTTATATGGAAAAGAGTGGCTGGAATATGATTCAGAAATTCACCTTTTGTGTTCCATGGATGAAACGAAGCTGTACCGATTCAGAACGTCATAAGAATGAGAAAATAATTGTTCAAAAGTTCAGTTTCTCACCTGACACTTGTGAGGTCGCTCTGTGGTGTGCACTTGTTTAATATGTCCATTCAGGTGGTCTGGCCTGCAAAAACATCACACAAACCATTTATGACACATACATAAACGAATGATGTAATAAATGACTGTACTCACCTGGAGAAACCCTTCCCGCAGCTTTGACAGACATACGGCTTACCCACCGAGCCGTCGTGAGACCGCACATGGTAAGACATCCTATCCTTGCGTTTGAAGCGCAGCCCGCACACCGGGCACGCATACGGTTTTTCGCCCGAATGTGACAGCTTGTGCCGATTCAGGTGGTAGACGTCTCGGAAGACCTTCCCGCATAGATCACACGCGACGTGTCGTCTCGTCCTCTCGCGCTTACGGTTGTCCGCCGGCAGTCCGTTTTCCTGAAACCTCGACTGGGAATGAGTGATCATCGTCGGGCCGTCCACTGCGACCAGCTCCGCTCCGGTGCTCACACCGCCGCTGAACGTCCCGTGTTGAGTCTCGTGGTTTCTCAACTGGACGTCGTCGGGAAAAGTCTTGCCACACACCCCGCACGAGAAAAGGCCCTCGTCTTCGTTTTGAGCGGTGCTATTATTGTAGCAGATCGGCTCTGTTGTGGGCTCTTTTTTGGGTCTCCCTCTGCTTCGCTTGGAGCTGTCGCTGTTGAGGTGGCTGCTGGGAAACTCCAACGGGGAAACCGCTAAGCGATCGGCCGCTTGTGCTCCGGGAGCGGCAGGGTGCGTCGGATCGGCACTGTCGCTGTCATTGTTGTCGGTAAACACGGCGCCGTTGGACACGCTCCCGTTTGACATGTCCACGGGCAGGGGGTATGACAGCTGCTCCGCGGCCCTGAACAGGCTGTGCTCGCCTCCTCGAGACGGAGGCACGAGGATCTGCACGTTGGATTGTTTGATGACCTCCTGACAAATCTCGATGACAGATCGCATGAGCAGAAACTTAGCCGCGGTCATCAGCTCCGGGAAGCACTCCAGGCGCACCACGATCTTGGAGGTGTACGCGAAGTCCAGGATGTCTCGGAAAACTTTGGAGCTGATCGTGTGCATCTCCAGCTCCTTGCCTTGGCCGTCGTCTTCCGTCTGACAGCTGAACACCGACTCGAAATACTCGCTGCACGCCGCCAACACCGCCTTGTGCGCGGGGAAGCTCTCCTCTCCGACGCGCAAGATAACATCACAAAACCTGCCTCCATCTTTTCTCTGGCTGTTGAGGTTGTGTAGCATCTCGGCGCTGTGTTTGCTCACCTGGTAAGTGTAGGAGGAATTCCACGGCTGTTCTGTCTTCTCCATGCCGCCTTCATTCAACAACCGAGCCTAACGCATACGACGGAAGAGGTAGACGAACACAAACGGATGGCAAACACCCAATAAACAGAAGCATTCAGCAGCGACCACCACTCCTCGCCTTTTTAGCATCTAACATGTTAGCAGGGGGAAAAATGGCAGCCCCCCAGCTTCCTGTGAACTTTGACCTTTGTTTAAAGGGAGGGGGTGTCGTTCGCGTTTAATATTTTCGGTTTTAACAGTTTAATCCATTACTTTAATTCAAAGAAAAAGCGCAGATACTATTCACACACCGAAACTGAAGTTTGCTGGATGCATGTTGTCCGTCTTCCTGGTTCGCGGCGTTATGAATTCACATCCTTGTTTTCCAGTGAGCCCCCTCCCCCAAATGTACGCCAGACACTGAATACATGACAGCAGACTGCCTCTTTCTCCCTTTTAGACACTGTAACCACTTAGAAAAACATTGCCCACTCTGTTAACATGAACGAAATTCTATGAACAGGGAAAAGTCTTTTGAACTGACACTAGCACCTAGAGTTCTGCTCTCCTGAACTAGTAATGTACAGATCAAGCACAAAGACACAATAGAACAAGGCAGTTGTTGTGGACTGTACACTGGCTTTGCTCGGTGTCTGGCAACCAGTTTTACAAATCCTTTAGGGAAACATTACATTTAAAATGCTTTACATTTTTGTACATAAATGCATATAACTTATATAAGCCTGGTTTCACACCACAATATTTAGTTTCAGAGCTCAGATTTTTCCTCCTTGGGTGGTAAATCCAGACTTCCTCTTTAAATTAAAAAAAGAACATAGTATAACTGAATAAATATGCTCCACCTCAATTGCAATAATTTCCCCCTTCATTTGAGTTTATTCTCTTTCTACTGTATGTAGTTTGTTTCAGGTAATCTTTTTTGTTTCAGGTCATGTATCATCCAACATCCTTGGGTTTTTGTGAAAAGCCCCATACAAGACAATACAATAAAATAAAAATTACATCTATAGTGCAGGAAAGAAAAACAACACCTGGCCAAGAGTTCATGATACACTACTGAAGTATTGTGAGGTTGAGTGTGGCTGGAACCAAATGTGCAAAGCTATTAAATTCCACAACATTCATGGATATATTTGGAATTTGGAAAATATACTTAAGAATAGAGTAACATGATCAACCGGTTACACTGGAGTATGAATGAACTGGAGAAAAATAAAAATAATTGCAATAGATATAAATCCATTTAATAAAGATTATTTCTTAACCATCTGAAAACTATGCTGCAATATAATACCTTGAAATCAATGAGTCAGAAATGCATTTTTATGTGAATGATTTTTTTTATTTCTTTTTTTTATATTTATTAACTATTTGTGCTTCTTAAATTAATAGCACATTACTTAATTGCCAACCCCTGCCACCCTAAAACAAATGTGATTCTAGAGGAAGGATGGGAGGGTTTTTTCTTAAAAAAAAAACAAAAAAAGGAAACAAAAGGCACAACTAGCATTCACTTCTTGGGGTGGAAGTGTGTCCCCACTTGCAGAACATTCTGGCTTAAATATTCCAGCAAAAGGTTCAAGGGCATGTATCTCCGAATCAGGGATGCATTAAAGCGCTACAGACGTGGACATCTTTCCAACAGAGCAGCCATTAGCAGTGCCGCCCATTCCCACCGGATCAACCTTCGATGGGAAACATGGAACACTGTGCAGACATTGTGACTGGGAAAAGAAAAAGCAACTTTTTGGTTCCTCAACAGCAGGATAACCTTCCCCACAAAGTGAGAAAAAGAAAAAAAAAAATCTATGTACAAGGTGGAAAAAGAAAAATCAATTCCCATAATCTGTACAATTCAGGCCTATACATTATTTACTTTACTGCAAAAACTGAATTCAAAACAAACTATGAGAAACTACATTACTTTGTGACAAAAGCGGCAGGAAAAAAAAAAAACGTCTTTTCCCTTTTTTGCTCTCAACTTCAGGCCTTTTCAAAAAAAAAAAAAAAAAAAAAAAAAAAAAAAAAAACAGCAACTGCAAGGGTTTCAGACAGAGCACAGAAAAATAGACAGGGCTCTGACATCTGTACATAATGGTAGAAATCAAAGTTCAAATCTCTCCATCTAGAGGGTAGTGGGGAAGGGATGTCTTGCTTCACTCCTGCTGGTCACAGGATGTCATCACTGGCGGAACTCAAGCTCGTCAACACTGATCACTTTAGTAGAAGGCATGGAAGGGAGGGGCTGTTGCAGCACGTCAGAACCAAACCACTTGGCCAGGCCCAGAGGAGGGCTACCACCTCTTCGCTGGGAATGATTTGTCCGATGGGGACCATGGCTCTGTGACTGGAGGCCTCCTGATGGAGCCACATGCAGATCTGTGAAGAAAAATATAGCAACAGTATAGATGCTTATAAACGCTATTATTTTATTTAAAATGAACCATCTTATCCACAAAGATATCAAGCAGCACAACTGTTTAAGATTAATAGTAAATGTGTGAACATTTGACACTGAAGACTGGAGTAATGGCTGCTGAAAATTCAGCTTTGGGAAAATAAATATATAAATTAAATTATAAATAGAAATTTATTTTAAATTCTAATAATATTTCAAAGTTAAGTTTACTTTATTTTGATCAATTAAATGCAGCCTTGGTGGGGAGCATTTAAAAAAATAATTTAAAATAAACAATCTCAAACATTTAAACTGGTGTTTATATGAAAGCCCTATTCAGACAGTAAGTTTATCATGGGGGTTACATTTTCAACATTTACAGAGGCTGGTTCTTGTTTTTCCTCCCACCACCAGTGTAAAAATCCACAGCCAAATTACCTACTGTTTTGAGACAAACACCAAGGTTGTGTGGTAAATTTAATTGCCGTCCGAATCCACATCGGAGTTTACAAGAGATCAATTAAATTTACTGTTTAAATCCTTTGACCACTGCATAGGAGCGTATGATAACGGTTGCGTTTCACTGTAATTTGGATGCATTTTAAATATCTAGCCTACACTTACTGAAATGCTGGGAAGTATTTTACAAGAACAATATTTCATCAACACAAAAGAGAAAAAGAAAAGCACGTAAAACATTTGAAACGGGCTGTTATTATGGCAGAAATTATATACATTAAATAACCAAGCAGCTTTACGTTTACCTCATGTAAATAAGAGGCTGTATTAACCCATTTCGGCTTATTTCTACCTTTTTTAAAAATAAAAAAAAAAATAAAAAAAAACACATCCATCATTGAGATAAAATACAAGACCGAAAACCATTTTAACTATAAATGCATCTATCGTCCTATATTTAATCAGGAGATATAAATAAAAATAATTAGGATATTATTTTCCTATTATTAAATTGAATATCAACTTATTCCAAGCATATGACATTTTATTTACAGCAGACAATCATGTGGCGGATCACGTGAGCAGCGCATTACCGGGTTCATGGGATCACAAAACTTGTTCCTCCACCATGAATAAATCGCCATCCGAATGCATGAGTTATCACTGAGGTGCCATGCAAATGTATTTTTACGGACGTCCACACGAGAAACAATAACAGTCAGTCATTCTAAAACACTGATGCTGTACTTACTGGGTCTCTGCTGTTGTTGAAGCTGTTGCTGCATGACTGCTAACTGCATGTGTGTTCCTGCGGCTCTAGGGGCCATAAGCGGATGTCCGGCAGGACCAAGGGGATACAGAGGCTGCCCTAAGAGGGCTGGGGGCAGACCCTGAAGCTGAGAGAGGTCTACAGTCTGAGGGAACATGCCTGTTCATGCAGAGAAAGAACAAAACTTCAGTTTTTCTTTGTTCATGCCTGAAAATAGTGTAATTCCTCATGTCCAGCAAACAATCTTGATTTTTTTAGGCCTTTTAACAAACCAACCTGTTTGTAATAATGTGGGTCCAAGCTGTTGAGGCTGGATACCTTGAGCCAGCATCCTCTGCATCACACTGGGGTGAAGCTGGGGAGGAGGTCTGACCAATGGGATGTGGGGAAGCAGAGGGACTGGATACATCTGGGGTCTGGGGAAGGGAGAAGAGGGCCCTGGGGATAACATGGTGGGAGTGTGGTGGCCAGTTGAAGGAGGCCTGGGTCGGTCTGAGTCTTTACTATGACGATTCTGAGCAGGAACGGGGGTGGAGCATGCCTTTACCCCACCAGTCTGAGGACCACTAGTGTCCACATCTTCCAGAAAGGAACTGGGGGATGGAGGACCATCTATAAAAATGAAAGCAAATGGTTTTAGGGAAAGAAAAAAACAAAACAAGACAGCTACCTGTTTTTCTAGAGCTGCAGGATAAATGTAGCATTTTACATATCGTTTTAGCATTGATATCACAATGTCTGCATTTGTGACATTGCAGCATGTGCGATGTCAAGTAGGGATCATATAGTTGATGTGAGATCCGTACGGAGCAGGCACCATCAGATTGATCGCAAAGTTAAACCATCATAAAGTGAAAGTTTATCATTTGCACGTTTTAGGTCCCGTCAGTTTAAACGCAAATGATTTTAAACAATGAGCACACAGACACAAAAGAGAACTCAATTCGGAACTAGTGCAGCATTTTCTGACCCACAAACACTCGCGTATTTGTGCATGAACGGACACATGCGCGCAAAATTGTGTCAAAATGACAAGTATCCTCATAAACAGTCGCTTATGGCTTACGTGAACAAACGATTGAGAAAGACAACAGATATGTATCGTTATATTGGATCCGTGCATTCGGTCTTAAAGATACAGCAGCAGGTATATCAGGCTGCTGTCAGAGTTATTAATGTTAAATCAAACAACAAAATACAAAAAAAGAGAAATAAAAACTTTTGCTTTAACAAAGACTAATTATAACTTACACAGTTCAGACTATGCAGTGTTTTACATTTAATTATTCAATTTCTGTACCTGAATACTGTTAGACTTACCTGAAAAACAGGCTAAAGCAAGATTTAATTTGTATCTTTGTTCTATTGCATGCATCCATGCTTTTAATTAATTTATTTTCTATGCAGATGCACTCCATGAAAATCATACCAAACATTCTAGAATGATTAATACTTTCCAAATAGAGCCATTCATCTGGTGAAACTTTTCTATGCAGCCCTATTTTTTACCACCCTGCTCTGGTCTCTTGGTGCATTTACATTGTTTCATACCCTCCTGTGAATTATGAGAGTTCACAGTCTCCTCCTTGCTTCCTGGTCTACTCCCAGGATCATCTCGACTTTTCTCTTTTGACTCGTACATTTTTTTGATCACAGACGTGGGAGTGAAGGATGGAGACAACTGCAGCACAGAGGAAAACATTTAAATGACTGTTTGATTTCTGTTCACTGGTTATTTGGTCAATAGAGGTACATTTAAAGTATTCATAACAATAAATGGCTCTATAAAGCCATCAGATGTATGATCAAATGCCTCCATGACAGTAAAATTAAAAGTCAAGATTTGACTGACCACACTAGTAACTGTATTGCCAGGTGAGGTCCGGCCAGGAAGGTGAGGCCCAGGTGAACGGTTCATCCTGGTTTGTCTACAAAACAGGATACACCGATGTAAATCTTCACTGTACACCTTTATCAGCCCCTTCCATTCATTTGGATGGAGTAGTTACACAGCTGTTTATGTTAATAAATGCATTAAAGCAGGATTCTGGGTAAGGTATCAGGGTTTTTTTGTTTGTTTAAATTGACAGCTCTTAAAACTACAAAATCAAGACAGTCTAATACAAGATAAGAATGACTGAGTACTAAAAGACATCTCAGTGATTCAAGAAGTTGAAAGCATTATTGTACCTTGCTTTGGTACAACCAGCCTGTGACCTGCTCTGGTCTCAGATAATTGAAATTACCTGTTGCGAAACACTTTATCATGAGCCTGTTTGTTGTAGGCTTGTTGGTACTGTGAGCGATTAAGAACTGCCAGATCCTGCTGAAACAAAGCTTCTAGATTGGCCTGGTCCACTCCCATTTGCAAAGCTCTCATCTAAAAATAAGGAATTCATCTTGAAATTAACAAATCGTGCAAAACCCAAGGACATACTAGATGACTTTCTTGTCATCCCATGTTACCAGCCTTTACGCTCAAATTAATCATTCCAGGAAAACCCAAAATGTAGATTTACATTAAATCATTAAATGTACATTTAATAATGCTATATGAAGCATGATTTATGCATTTTAATATTCAGATATAAATGTCATGTTACGATACATGTAGAGATGTCGCAATATAAAAATGTGACGATACGCATCGTTGATGTAAATGATATGATCCAAGACTTCGCTTACTGCATTTATAAAAGGTATAATTTAAATATACCCCCCCAAAAAAACAATTCTGTCATCATGTGCAGCGTTTTAAATGGTTTATTCTTATATGTACAGTTCATTAATAGCAGGAGAAGCGGGACATAGCAAGCACCGGGAGAGTCTATGCCTATTATTTTGGCTTAATATAATTGTTCAGTATCGCAATTTGTATCGAATTGTGACGTGTATCGTTACACCCCTACTTATAGACTTTCTGAATTTTAACAGGCATTCTTTTATTCATAAAAGGAAAAAAAAAAAAAAAAAAAAGTTATAAATATCTTCCATTAGTATTTGAATTGTACCTGCTGTGCATTTCTGGCCCGATGCAAGTCTGGAATTTGATCTAACATAGTGTGTGGACCAGCAGGAAATCCTGAGATTCAACAAAACAAATAAATGGGTGAGGGGCATGAATGTAATTTATTGTTTAAATGTTATGCCATGTTTCGCATTCAACATCCCTATGTTGGATTAAAACCAGTAACATTTAACACCTCTCACCTGCTGCTGGTGGCATGCCTGGGAAAAAGTCCTGTATAGGGGCTCTTTGTGAGAACAGTGGGGGAGAAGCGCGATGGTGTATGAGGCCAGGCACAGGTGCAGGAACAGGGCCATGAGGAGCAACCAACAATTCCTAAAGTACAAAAGCACATCATCTTGCATTCTTTGTCAACACCCACAACTTTACTAGAACAGTGTTTTAATAACATTTATATCTTGCTGTTATTGCATAATCAAAGAAACCTGCTACAGCTCCACCGTTAAGGCCGATTTATAATCCTGTGTCAGACCTATGCCGTAGGCTATGCATCAGTTTTCATTTATACTTCTGCACCGTTGTCAGCTTCGCCATGCAATTACACATGCAGACCGCCAGTATGCAGTGTCCACGTGGATGTTGTTGCCCACAGACTGTAAAAAAAAAAAAAAAAAAAGACGACGCACCTTCATGCTCCTCCATTGTAGAGGGAACCAGCCAATGTCCCAATATGGCGCTGACATCTTGTGCTAATTTGGGACCCGAGTTGAAGTGGAGCCAAGGTATCAAGGTACCGCCCACACTCCCGCAGAATCAGTTAGTACAGATTACTGCAGAACAACTCATTATGCCGGTGCAAAAAAAAAAAAGTTATGGAAATGTAGAAATTAAAATTAAAGCTCCTCCAAAAATCCAGGAAAGTCTGTTGGTGCTTCAGTGACTACTTCGCTCAGAGAAGCTGTCACCCATGATGTCACATTTTTTTGACCTGAGGGAGGGGTTGTAGCAGACCAAATCACACGGTGTAGAATTGACACGTTGTTACGTTTTTTTTAGAGAGGTGCATATCGGGCTTCGCCATAGGCTACGCATGCTACACAGCCTACGGCATAGGTTCGACACAGAAGTACAAAATCAGCCTTTAGTGAAAGCTGACATTGTTTCATTTTGCCTCAACACTACAGAATAGAGGTCAATTAAATAGACTGGTCCCTCAACTTTAAAAAAAAAAAATTTGTGCGCATGAACTTCTGGTTATGCATTACTGACAACAGTTTACTTCATTTGTTAGCAGTAGTTTAGAAGTTTACAGACAGTCACACATTACTAGGCTTACTGATGTCATGACAAGTATAAATTAGTTGACAGAGCTTGTATTAAACAGATAATGTCTTCAACAATGAAAAGGGTAAGACTGATCACCTGGAAGATGTTTTTCTGCTGAGAGGCTGGTACCTGTGCCTCTGATAAGGACACAAGAGCAGGATCCACTGACTGCTGAAAAGCAGGAGAAAAAAAAAAAAAAAAAAAAGTGTTAACAGTAATTTAAGTTGCAGACTGAACCAGACAAAAACAGATCAGATTTTATGCATGCCATTTGGTCCATGTTTTGATAGCTAACGTCACACAAACACTGATGGCATCTACATCATACCAGCGACGGCTTGAGCACAAAGTGTTAAAAACAGAGCATGGAAAAATGTAATGTCAGAGCAGGATACGCCAAGAAATGCATGCAAAAGTTACTAGTCAGCCACAACTGCCAAACACAAATTTATGCCCATCACTAGTCAATAAACAAACATTCATTTACTACCCCAGACCAACTAGCAAGTAAACAGCACTGGCTTGAGTTGCATGCAAAGCCCGTTGAGGCAGGTAATACTTGTGTAACAAGCTGGGCGACCAATGCGTGCGTGTCAGTCTCACATGCAGCTTTACCTGAAGCTGGACAGCATGCAGCAAGCGCTTACAAAACCATGCAAACACAACCGACGGCTGCATACTTACATTGCTCCCGCTGGCTTTGGGGTGAGTGGGCAGGGTTCCACTTGCCTTCATGGTGCTCACTAACTTATTAAATGCAGACATGTCAGGGTCTCGCGGCCGTGACGCAGTCCCGGTTCCTCCCGTGAGAGCCTCTTCCAGGTGCTCCGCCATGAAGGGAGTTCCCCCACCTCCACTGGACTGCCTTTGAGGTAATGGAGCCGGTTCAGGCTGCACCTTCAGTCCCTTCAGACCCACCTCCACTTCCTCCAGAGACAACACCACCCCGGAGTTCGCTATAAGCAGGCAGACAGAAAAAGGCTTTAAGAAAAATGTATTTATTATGAGGGAAAATTTGACATTCTGCATTAAATAGACAGCAGGCCACAGATACTGCCTATGCATTAAACCACTGTGTATTAATATTTTATATGCAAATTTTACAGGATGCTACTCACTGCTCTCCTTCAGGTGAGCCTTGTTGACATTCAGGCTGGACAGTAAAGGTTTCAGGTCAATATTGGCTTTATGCAGCAGCTCCAGTATGTCCACCTTCTCCTTGCGTTCCACTGAAGAAATGGGGGTGAAGTACAAAGATGTACCCTGATTCAGAGATCCTGTATGAGGATCGAGACCTAACACACAAAATAATTGTTAACAAAATATCCCAGAAGATTGATGCATAAGCCACCAATATTTTACTGTTTTCACCAATGTTTTTTTTTTTTTTATACACATGTATTCATTTTTATCAGTTACACTACCATTCTTTTTTTTTCAAAAACTTTGACAATTTAATATATTTATTCAGCAAGGATGCATTAACGGATCAAAAGTTTTGCACTTTCTATTATAAAAATTCTGAACAAAAATGTATCACTTAAGCAAAATACTATCAAAATACTAAGCAGTACAACGGTTTAACGCTGAAATGTCCATGTTGGTGCACTAATTTACTGCAAGGTGAGCAACCATGAAAAACAAGGTGAAGAGAATAGAACAGGAGAAAGTTACCTGCTAGTCTCTCCAACTCCTCGTGCGGTGTGGAACGTAGGCTGCTGGAGCGGCTGCCAGACGGACTCCTGTTACTGGAGAACCAGCGGCTGAAACGACTGGCCATGACCGGACCCTCAGCGAGAACATCTTCAATCATCTGTAGGAAAGAGAAAGGAGCACTTGTTTAAACTGTTATAGCATAGAATCAAGAAACAGCCATGGGGACTGGATGACACTTACGTGAAGAGTGTCTGCAGACTGCTTAGCGCAATGGGGTGAAAAAAATGGGCATTGTGGAACACGGTTTCATTTACAAGATCCCCCCAAAAATTAATTGGCACAATCAAGATGTACAGCCAATCCCCCACCTCCCACTCAACAGTATCAATATAATCCTTACAAATCAGATGGGCATAAATTTGCATTTCATTGAGCTTTCTGTATAACCAACAAATAGCTTGACACCACACAACCGCAAAAACAATTTCACAACAGTCGTCAGCAGCAACATATGAACCTTAAACAGTCCTGCTGAACCATTCTGAAAAAAAAATAAATAAAAAAAAATAACCACCTAATGTTACATTAACTCATGTAGCAGATTATAATCAGATTTAATCCAAAGTTACTGACAAGTGAAAAGAAATTCACAATCGATACCTTATATACAAACACATTAGGAGACATCAGAAGTGCTGCAATACAAATCTGGCCAGAAAATGGCTACTAAAGAGATATAAAATGTAAAAGAGCACAGTACAGAGCAGAATAAAAAGGCTTAGATTAAGTACAGAGTATAGTATAAAAAGTGCCCAGAAAGTACCTAATAACCACATCATCTGATGGACCAAACATTTCTCAAAACCCCCCAAAAATCCTGTGTGATTTGTTGTCTATTACTTCTCCCTTTAAGACAAGCCAGCTATTTGTGTCCATCACCCTTAAAAGCATGCAGTGCTCCCCATATCTTACCGAAGCCAGACCAGGCATGGTCTTTTCAAGATTGAAGAACTCATTGAAGTCAAATTCTCCAGGGGTTTGCTCAGGAAGAACCTCGGCATGTGGAACCTCTTGATCAGCTCCTGACTCTTGAACTACTCCAGGGTCCTCAGAGAGACCACCATTACACTCAACTGTAGGTGTGGAAGATTGAAAAAAAAATGAGCACAGTGATGGATGTAACAGCAAACACTTAAGAAATGCTTCTGTGCACTTTACTGTACATGCCTTCTTTAAAAGACTCTGGCTTCTTCCTGGAACGTTTGTTCCTCCGTTTGTCATCCTCCAAGATCTTGTCATCAAAGCCAATGAGCTCAATGGTCTCAGACTGACTAGTGGGTCCACCTGAGAACCACTCTGGCTCCTCTTCTGCATACGAGTCATTTCTTCTTCTCTCACTGAACACTCTTTTGTCCCCAAAGTCTCTCTGTAGTAGAACACAGAAAACTAAGTTTTATTCCTTGAACAACGCAATAACAGCAAACAATTCTTTTGAATCTAGCCCAAAACACAATACCCTAAATCTCTTGTCCTTAAAGTCACGTTCTCTGTCTCGCTCCCGCTCCTTGTCAACTCGTGCGTCCCTCTCAAATACACGTGAGGCCATGATGCGGCCACTCCCTATGCGACGTGCTCCCCCCAAACGGAGTGACTCATTCTCTTTGTTCTCCAGAGGGCTGATGGGGCGGCGAGGGAGGGCAGTGGGTGCCACTTGACAACCACCGCCAAAACTACGACGCTGAGGACTAAGAACCACCTCCAGATCATCATCTTTTACACGTTCCCGAGGATCTGGGCAAGGCAAAGTTAATTTAGGTATGGGAAAAACAAAAGGTTTAGATAAATTTTTAAATTTTTTTAAAAAGAGACCAGAGAGAAAGAAAAGACCAAGTTCTTGTCCAATTACCTGCAATTCTGCGTTTTAGCGGAACTCTATCATCTGCATAATCTTTCTTGTATCCTTCTGCTGGACAGCTGTTTTCTGAAGAGGGATATAGTGAGGCATGCCATTTTTCAGGGTCCCAGACCCCATCACTATGAAGGAGACCGTACAGTTAGCACATACAAGGCTTAGGTTTTCAATATAAGCTCATTTAAAACAACAGTCAGTAACGTCACAAAGCCAGGCTCACACTGTTTTGGCCGTCTGAGACCAATGTTGAGAATCCTGAAAGATTCCTCTGATCCTAGGCCAAAAAGTCTTTAATCGGCTGCAAGCATGTCAAAATAGCAATCAATGACTGTTGCAATCAAATTTTATCTCCGACAAACTTCCGGCAGTGTGGCTTCTCCTATGACAATCGTCAAATCGAAAACCAATAGTAACGCAGAACCTGATGACAATTAGTGAGACAAAGCATCTCTTGCTCCAGATAGTCTTTTTTTCCATTTTTCTTTCCAAGACAAGCCATGATCAAAATTAACACTAGAGTTTGTTTGCTAGCCATTTCAATCCCACATGTAAACGCAGCTCACAAGTCTCTAAACACGGCACGGATTGATGAAGTAAATCTCTGTATAGTCTGACAATAGGGATGTGTGAGACTATTTCACTAGTCGATTAAACAATACTGCAGCTGCTAGCGGAAATACTAGCAGGTACTTTTTTTTGCGCACAAAATGCTTTGTATTTTTACAAAGGCTCTGTTTAAATTACCGTCATGTTAATGTTACATTTTTTTATTTTTATTATTATATTTCGAAAAGTGTATATCTGGAGTGTACAACTAGTTAGTTGCAAAATTTCTGTTTGAGTGTTTGATATTAGTCATTGTGCTCATCCTGACAAGCACCAGTCGTGAAGGACTATTATCAATCGTACAGTGTGAACCCGGCTTAAGAGTATTCAAACAAATGAGTGTTGGAAATGAACGAATACTGGAAAGCAGCTAAAGAACCACTGACAAAAGTAGGACATGACACATAACACTAGTTGTCGATGCCTAAAACAAGACAAATGAAATGCTTAATGTTTAAACCCAAAGTATTCTTTGGCCATTCACGTTCTGCAACGGCCTGCGCACGGTCCACGTGACGTAATTTTCGTCATCATGAAGGTCCGCCGACAATCGCGCGGAGCACACTGTGCACATGCAGCCCAATTTTTGTGTCAGCTCAAGGTGAATGTTAAAGACAAGAGTCCACTATGTGGCATTATGCAGTAGTCGAAGAAGAGTGCGAAAAGAGCGATACAAAAACACGCCGTTCCAAAACACAGAATATCCTTGTCCATTTTTGTTTTAGTTCTTGTTCTAAATTTGGCATGCAACTTCCACCAGTCGCGCCAAATTACAGCACTGAATAACGCATTTCAAAAGGACAAAATGAGTAAATATAGTGGAGTGAAAACAGAATTCTGTATTTTAAGCTTCAAGCTAATGCATTAGTGTTTAACATACCCTGTTATGCGCTTTAACAGACGTGTCCTCAGAGCAAAACATTCATTTTACAGGTTATATCCTCATCTGTAAACGCTACTAAGTCATGCAAATATTTCCTTTTTGCATGAAAGCACAGTCTGACATTAAACTTCACTGAACGAGCGGCTGGTGCGCGCACATGTGTCAAACAGACAGAATCGAGAGGGAGACAATTAATATTCAGTGCAAAAACATTTAGCTGCAGTAACAGGTTACATGTATGTGTGTGTTTTCCTGCAGAACATTCATCTTATCTGCTAACACGGAGTTCGCGTGCTTTTGTTTTTCTTTAACATCATTTTAATGTAGGGATTTAAACTGTCCTTTTGCTTAGCATTATAGTAAAACCATTTGTTTGACATATTTATTACCATTTGTATAACCACACAAACTATGGATTTAAAGCAAAACCATGGTTAATTTGTGGTTACCATGGAATAACTACAATAACCCTGTTATTTTTTTATTTTATTATTTTTTTTATTCGTTGTAAAACCATGGTTAATTTCTGTAAGGTATATTCATCACCATGTATATTTTCATAGCACTCAGCTGACATGTTTGTTTGAAGGACAGCATTGGGCAGGATGGGGAATAGTGGGTTGTCAATAAAAAATTTTTTTTTATTTTATTCAATTAGTTGGCCGATTATTTTTCAACTAATCGATTATCAAAATAATCGTTAGTTGTAGCTCTACACACGACTGTGCGCAAGACGGAGCGGAACGCAGGAAAATGAAGTATACCCAGGCCTTTAGGTATACTGGAGGATGTGCAGCAGGAGCCAAAAATCCCACTGATGTTCTTATCCTATGATCTTCTTTTGCAAGATAATATGGTGCCACATTCATAATTCAAACTGAACTTACAAACAAACACTAAATAAGGGGTTCACCTGTCATATTTCTCTGAAAGACACTCTGGCCTCTCATTGGAAATCGGCAATTCTTTGATTTCCATAAGCTCTTCCTGCAAAAACAGACAGTTGATTATCAGCATGATGAAACATTTCCCCAACTAAAATAAAAAATTAGGGTGCTTTCATACTGCCAAATCTGGTGCACACCTAGGTTCGTTTGTCAGAGTTCGGTTCAATTGGATGTGAACGCTGTTTTCCAAATTCAGGTACGCTTCATGTGAACTCCAGTATGGCTCACTGCTTAGATGCATGCAATTGTACTAAATCACAGAAGTGAACCGCTATTGAAGCCATTTGATTTGGTAAAACTATTTTATAAAACGATATTCATACTTGCTCACTTTCCTGCAGCGGGACTGATGCACAGAAAACAAAGAATGTACATCTCATTTCTGCTCGTCTTTAGCAGAAATGTACTCCTGCTGCTACTTTAATGACGCAAACATACAACACGGTGTGAAAGCACCCTCGAAATTGGAAAACAACTCATCTGTGCACGCCTTTCTCCCTTTTCTTTTTATTTGACCTTGTATCATTTAATCAAAATGTCATAACTGGTCCTTCCGGTGAAAATTATAGACTTTTCTCTCTGGTGACGTATGCCAGACTTCTCCAATCATTTAGTCTGCTTAAATCCAGCACCTGCAAGTTAGCTCACGTTCCCGTCTCCACTTTCGAGTGCAACGGCCACATCTCAAAATCCAAAAGCAAGTCCCCGTCCAACATTTTCTCTTCTCCCATAATCTGTTTCAGTCGGCTGTACGTCACATTATGGAAGTAAATGTATTTCGCTACTTCCGTTTCTTTGTGACTTTAAAGCTTAGTTTCATTATATGGTCTTTTATATGGTAGAAAATCTAAGGGTGTGTTTACACTTGTAGTTCGGTTTGCTTGGCATGTTTGGTCCAGATAAAACATTTTTTAAAATCCTGGTCCGTTTAACATTCAGATTGACATTTTTATGACCAAACCAGGGTTCGGATGGCAGCATTCACACTTATTCAAATGAACCGCACTAACACAGCAATCGCACCACGGTTCGTTTTAATCAAACCAAACATGCCAAGTGTGAACACACCCTAAAAGGTACAGTATGGGTTTAAAGTATATCACACTATAATTAAAAAAAAAGCCAAATTTGTTCCTCATAAGAGGTCTCTTTTAAGGGATTGTTCTCACCTTGGTATATCTATAGGCGGAGGTCACTACTGAGTCCTTCACTGTGTCCACCATGTTTTCACCATTTTCATCCTTCTCCATGACTCAGGTGGGTGGTCACACAGAAGTGAAACCCCAATATCAGACACTCTGGGCACCTGTGAATGAGATACTATAGCATTGGTCAAACTGCCATGTCAGTGTAGTGTACCTTTATTTGTATGATGCCAAATTTATACCGAAGAGGTGGCACAGAAGCGCCTCTGAAGAGGCATTTAGGAGTCTTCACATAGACTGTTTAATGCTGCTGAGAGGTGACAAACGTATTTACACTTATAGTACATACACTTTCATAGTAGGGGCTGAGAAGTGGGTCAGAACAAACAATTTAGTGGCTTTTATGTGGCATTGAGTCTTTACACTGAATTTTTAGCAGGCACAGAGCAGCCTTAACTCGGCTGCGTAAAGATGCCTTAAGTCTTAGAATACTGCAAAATACATTAAACTAGGTCTCCTGATCTAAATCAGTGAGTAAGTGTGGATATACAAACAGGCTTCAAGCATCTTAGGAACCACATAAATCTTTCAAAGCCTAGGGAAACATCAAATTAAATTTAACTTGAATCTATTTTTAGGAGGATTCAATATTTTCGGGAATTAAAATGATCAGGTAAATGTCTGGCTCCCGTGTAATCTGAGTAGCTGTTGTATTAGCAAATGACGAGGCAGACAGCAAACAAACTACAGATTACTAATCAGCCTAACGCAGTAACATTAAAATACAATCTCTTACACGAAGAACGAGTCTGTTTTGGGGGGAAAACAAGCGGCTTTCTCAGTATATTGATGAACTCACCTGATATTTGAAACGGTGTCACAACACCTCCACTCTCCCCGCTTGGATACCTCAGTTAGCTTCTGGCTACCGGTCCTATACCAAACTACAAGAGATGCTGCAGTCAGTCCAGATTTCAGGCAGGACGCAGTTGAAGCGTCCTGCTTAAAATAAAGATTTTCGGTTGACAATCTTGACAGGAGGTTCGGTTATCTCTTGTCAATCCAGATTTAATAGCTAATTGACAGAGAAAAGCATTTCATTAGCAAACTGGCTAAACTCAACAAGCCGACGCAGAGGATTTACTACAGGTTTTATGGACAAACGGCTCTATTTGTACCTTTTCCGTTTTTTAATTTAAAATTTGGCTTATTTCTCCTTTGGGTTTCTTCGTGCGAGCGAATGCTTTTTTTAAATTAAGTGTTTGTTTATTTATAGGCTAGTGAGTCGGGTTAGCGGGCTAGGAAACTTATTAACAATCATAAAGCGGCACGACGCACATAAAAAAGCGCGTCAATCCACTAAAGCTCACATATATTAGGACCAATTCCGGCAGAAAACAGGGTTCTACCACTTCATTAAAGCTTGTAGTGCGACTCCAACAATCAATGTACCTCGGGGTACTTTCTCTGAGCTCTCTCTTTCGTCTCTGTTCAGTCGCAGAGCGGTGAATTTCTTCAGATCTCTGACTGGTTCTGAGAGAAGCCCCAATCAAGGATTATATAGTGTCTAATCACGCCTTCTTTAAAGTTTCAAGAAACCAACACTTACATTTGATTATAATTTCGAATTTAATAACACAGAACACCAGACTGTGTGGTTAGAAGTGTATATTTTATAGAAAAGGTTTGACAAGAGTCATTTTACAATTTTAGAGCAAGAATACATTTCAGGCAATCAACGTGGCCACCCATTGTAAATTGTAGTCACGTGACAGGATTTAAAACGTTGTGTTGCGTTGCATGATTTTTTATTTACACGATTTTGGCTGATGTTAAAAGTGTTAAAATAAAGTTAAAAGTGTTTTTCTGCTTTTTATCAAATTCAATATGTATAGTCAAGATGGAATTTGTATTTAGTTTATTTGTCACACAAGTAATACGTAGTTAGTGAGGTTTTCCCATCCTAACAGTATTTGAAAAAATATATAACAATTTGAGTGAAAAGTGTAAAAGTGGTCACTCTCACACTGTCAAGGTAAAAGATAGTGTATTCCTGAATACATGTCAAGGTTACATGGAAACCTCCACACAAGTAAAATAGTTAAGCCCTAGGTTATCTACTTTTAGGCCATAGTGACACTGTATGAGACTGAAAACTTTTCTATTCTGTGATGTTATCGGAACATAAACATAACCCAAATACATATATTCGACTTACACATTAGTAGGAGATTTCACTCTTAAGAACTTTTTACGCAGTCTTTCTGGTGTAGGCTAATGTTAATACCTTGATTGTCCAAAATGTGTCTTGTGATTTTTCACACATTTTTGGGGGGTTTATATTAATGACAAGAATCTAATCAAAACAAGTTTTTGTATAAATCTTCTTGTATTTATTGATAAGTTTTATGTCCACAAATGTAAATACCAGAGGTAAATACACAAAAAGTAAACCCTGCTTTAACATCTTCAAACAAGAATTGAATTTGCATAGAATTTGTACCATGTTTAATATTCTTTCTTAATATGCTTTCATATTTTCTCTTGTTAACTATTATAACTTGTATTATAACTTGTATCATAGCTTGTTTATTGATTTAAAAACAAGTGTTTTTTTTAAATGCAATAAAAATAAAAGAAAAAAACACTTATGAAATCTCCCAAACTGATATGTCGACCATAACCTTGAAATGACTTTTGTATGATTGACTGATTGAAAATGCACATCAACCCTTCAATTCACAAAATACTATGTACATTGAGGCATAAAAAATGTTATTCTATCTAAAAGCTACATTAATCACTAACATAAAATTATTTTTAATATGACAAGTGTCATTATTATTATTATTATTATTTGTAATATAACCGTATCATTAAAGGGTTAAGTACCCCTTTTAAAGAAAGACTTTTATTATGACATTATTTTACCGGAAGAATATTTATTTAACACAGAAGAGCGGCAGTTATGGTTTGTTGTTGGTTGTTGTCAGTACGATAGCACTCATGACAGCTTTTTAGTAAGCTGTAGTAACCTCAACGCCTTAAGTTAAATCTTTAAACCCTTAAAAGCTACTTTATTAAATTTATTTTATCCAGTTACAGCTCAAGCACCGGCTGCTAGACAGTGCGCTGATTGACTGAATTCATGTATGCTCCAATAAAGCACTGAAGATGCAAACGACAAGACCAAAAGCTGGGAAACCGTTGTCTTGTGCTGTTGAAAAGAACCGGGCACATAAACCACCCATACGCAAAAACACTTACCGGGTCGGATATAATTGGAACCGAGGTGGTAGACTTAAAGAGCTGAGGATAAGGTAGGATTTATCATTTTATAACTCCGTAATGGCATCCTCCATTCGTTTACAGGTCGTAAATGTCATGAGAAGTGACTAATGCATTGGTTCTTTAGGCACCTTGCTCGGAAGTTCCTTCACTTGTGGATTCAGAAGACATTTGGACGAATAACAACATCACAAGCCAGGTCCAGTGTGTGTAATGTGTTTAATTAGTGCACAAAAAAGTCAGTCTTTATTTATTTAATAACATTTGTATTTTCTTTTTAGATCTCATTATTTTAAAGTGGTCTTGAGGAAGACCTTAGGAGCTTGGAAAGATGAGTGGTGGCACGTAAGAAAGGAATGGACCCTAAATATAAGGGCAGATTGCCATTATACGTAAGTTAAGTCTTATGTTCACAAGGCTGCATTTTCTTATCAAAAATACAGTAAAAGCAATAATATTGTAATAATGTTTTCTATTTTAATATATTTTAAAATGTAATTTATTCCTTTGATAGCAAAGCGGAATTTTTTTTTGCCGTTTCTCCAGTCTTCAGTGTCGCATGATCCTTCAGAAATAATTCTAATATGCTGATTTGGTACTTAAAGGAATAGTTCACCCAAGCATGAAAATTCTGTCATCATTTACACACCCTCAAGTTTTTCCAAACCTGTATGAAGTTCTTTCTTCTGCGGAACACAAAAAGATATTTTGAAGAATATAGTTCTTCCATTTGGGGTGTAACGATAACCTCATTTCACAATTCGATACATATCACGATATTCACAATACAATATTATTGTGATACTCCAAGAACTATTGTAAAAGGTTAACAGAAAATCTACTGTTAAGTTTTAAATATAGATAGATGATGAATAGAAAGTTAAATGAAGAGAATTTAATCATTTAAATAATCATTTAAATGATTAAATAATCATTTTTGATTATTTTAATGCATCTTTCATCAACAAAATGTCATTGTTCTGCACAGCAGTACAATGACAATAAAGTCTTTAACTTTAACTCTTTGCTGAATAAAAGTATTAATATTCTCTTTATTAATTAATATTATTATTTTTTTTTTTCTCTCTCCTTTTTCTGCCCATTGTAGGTATATGCTCTACAGCAAAACATTTCAAGCCTGGCAGGAATATGTTGCTGTCCAGAGAGAAGAAAAGAAGAAACTGCAACTTGCAATCAGTTTTGGTATATAGACTGCTATTCTATTAATATTTGAGTTGAAACGTAGTAGTAACTGAATATTTGTACTGCAGAGACGGAGCACAAGCTGCGTTGTGTGTGGAATGGCTGGGAGCTGTACCTGGACATGTGTCGCATGAAACACAGGATGCAAGAAGCAGCAGTACAGCACGAGAGACTCGCTGTACTGAAGTGAGCATTGCTCTTATGTGGTGTTAGACCAACAATGCAGAGCTACATATATAAGAGTAAAGCAGACCGATACATAATATACAGTGTTACAATCCTGGTGTAGGTTTGTGGGTGTAACATAAATGACAGACTTGAATTTGACGACATCATTTTATAATTTTGAGGGAAAAGTAAGTATATGATCACAAATCAATCAATATGTTGACATAATACTTAATAAATAAATAACATGATTAGTTAAAAAGTTTAGGGTTGATAAGATTTTTTAAATGTTTTATGCTTTAGTCTCTTTTATAGCTTCTTTTATTTGATAAATTCAGTAAAGACAGTAATATTGTGAAAATGTATTATAATTTAAAATAACTTTTCTATTTGAATACATTTCAAAATATATATAATTATTTATTCCTGTGACGGCAGCACCCATGACTCCAGTCTTCAGTCATAAATCACTTTATAATGCTGATTTGGTGCTCAAGAAAAAAGTTGTATTTTAAATATTTTTAATGTTGTAAACTGTTGTGCTGCTTAATTTTTTTGTAGAAACCATGATGCATTTTTTTCAAGATTTGATGAATAGAAAGTTTGAAAGAACAGAATTTATTTGGTATAGAAGTCTTGTAAAATTATAAATGTATTTAATGTCACTTTTGATTAATTTAATGCATTCTTGCTGAGTAAAAGTATCAATTTCTTTAAAAAAAAAAAAAAAACCTCAAACTGTTGAACAATAGTGTATATAATGTAAAAATATAAAGATGCATGTGTAACAGTGAAGTGAATGCCTATGTATAGTGGCCTACAAGTAAAATACTAATGTGAAAATAATTTTGTGCGTGTGTTGGTTAATAAAGGTGGGTTTGGGCTGTGTGGAACTTGGCACTACAGCACAGGGATGTGGCGTACCATCAGGAAGATCTTGCCTTGCAACACTGGGCTCATACTGTACATAGCAGAGTAAGTATGAGCATGTGTATAACAGAGTACCATGTCTAGTTTGAGTGACCTTTAAAATGGCTGTTCTTTACAGGCATGGCTGCACTGGAGAGAGAGGATTAAACATGCCTGTGTTTTGAAAGAGAAGGAGTCTAAAGCTCATCGTCACTATTGTCTTCAGCTGTTAAGACATACACTTCATGGATGGATCAGACACACAGAGAACAGACAGGCTAAGAACAAGACAGCAGGTGGAATTCATTTTTTATATTTATTATATACACTACTGTTCAAAATGTTTGAGGTCAGAACGATTTTTTATTCAGCAATGACAAACGTTGCTCAAAAGTGAGAATAAAAACATTTACAGTGATACAGAAGATTCTTTTAAAAAGGTTCTTTTAAACTTTCTATTCCTCAAAGATTATTGAAAAAGTAATGTATCAAAGTTTCCACAAAAATATTAAGTATCACAACTGTTTTCAGCATTGATGATAATAGTAAGAAATGTTTCTTGAGCACCAAATCAGCATATTAAAATGATTTCTGAAGGATCAAATAACTGCTGAAAATTCAGCTTTGCCATCACAGGAATACATTGCATTTCAAAATATATTAAAATAGAATCAGTTATTTTAAATTGTAATAATATTTCACAATATTACAATTTGTACTGTATTTTTGATCAAATAAATGCAGGCTTGAGACAAACCCCAAACTTTTATTAAATATGGATTTTTTTGTTGCTATAACTTGAGTTACAGTGGCATCCTGATCTGTCACAATTATGCTTTTCTTTTTTGCGTTTTATGCATTAGTCTGAATCACATTTAATTTGTCTTCTGTGTTGCAGCTGTTGCTCAGGATGTCTGGCGTGTCTCTGTGCTGGAAAAGTTCTGGTGTCAGTGGTTTAATGTGCTGCAATCCAGGCATGCTGAGAAAGACAGAGGACAGAGAGCAGACCAACTGGCCCAGCACGGCTCCCAACGGCTGGCGTTCTCCCACTGGAGACACTGTATCTTTGCTTACACAGTTAAACAGACAGTCCGCATTTACTTTTATACTCCAAGAAGAAATAAAATGTCAATGAAAGCATGATCGTACATAGTGCAGTTGTTTTCCTGATCTGTTATGTAGATGTCAGTATGTGCTCACAGAAGGCTAAAAGAGAAAAGGCTGCCATGCATCACAGACAACTCTATCTTCTGGTTAGTGGTGTACTTGTTCTTAGAGGTTTTAAAATGTTATATAGCTTTCTTTAAAAAAAAAAAAAATCTTGTTTATTTGTAATGGTTTTATATTTCTTCACAGCGTTTGGGTTTAAAAGGCTTTGCTCTAAACGTCACTCACAGTAAAACTCATCGTCTCAACAAGAACCTTAGTGTCCAACATCATCATCACACTGTAAGAACAACACAAAAAGAGAACATAAAGACATACATGACAGAACTGTCCTTAAACTTAACATATTTGTGGAAATCAAATTTTCCTTGATAATATTTTTTAAATAAGAGTTCATTGTGCTATGAAAACTAAAAACATATTAACATAATAACACCTAGTCTACCAGTCTATCTAGTCTATATATCAGTAATGATTACAAATGTTTCATCATACAGTTGTGCTGAGTTTAATTGTCAGAAATGGATACTGATGTTTTGCAGTTGCTGGCAAGGTGTTTGAAAGTCTGGCAGCTGCGCTTGGATCAGGCTGAGGACCGAAGTCTGCAACCCCAGATGAGTGTTGCACAAACTCATCACAAGTTAGTTACATAAATGAGTGTAATATTTTCATATTGTTCTGCTTGTGCTTTTTAATTTAAAGCATGCCATATATACTCGGCAAAAATAGAAACCAGCAAATTTCTTGTGTAAACATTTGTATGAACATAAAATGATTCAACAACTGAAACCATAAACGGAACAACTTTCAAAGACATTTGACAAACAGAAATGGAATAATGAGTCGCTGAACAAAGCGGGGGTCAATATCAAAAGTAGCAGTCAGTTTGTGATGTGTCCTACAGTACTTCATGGACTGAGCCAGATTTGCCAGTTCTTACAGTGAGATGTTACCCCACTCTTCCACTATGGCACTTGCAAGTTCTCGAACATGTCTGGGGGGACATATAGTTACATGTGGTTCGGCGCTACAAGGACGATCACCTGTCCTTCCTGTAGCACAGTCTTAGGCGTGCAGTTGCAGTTTATTGCTCTGGCCACATCTGCAGTCCTCATGCCTCCTGCAGCAGGTCTGTGGCGTGTTGCGGCAGGTGATCAGAGATCCTGGGCATCTTTCTCCTGGAGTTCCAGTTCCAGTTATTGGAACTGTGACATTAATTTTCTTCCACCTGTAAACCGTTTGTGTCATAAGGACTGTTCCACAGGTGCATGAGCAAAAATTGTTTATGGTTCATTGAACAAACATGAAAAACATTGTTTAAACACTTTCCAATCGAGATCTGTAAAGCTTATATGGATTTTACAAAATTATCTTTTAAAATACATTTTCTTTATTTGCTGAGTTTATATATTTTAGGTCATTAATAAACATGAGTTGGTCTGTGAGATTTTTAAACTCTTGTTATTAATTAATAGATTCTCTGTGCTGAGATTTTGCCTTCATCTTTGGAGAAAAGGCCTTAAAGAGCAGAGACAAATGCAGGTAGCCAGTGCACTTTCTGACACTCTCATTATCTTATCATAGATCACCTGCAATTATTGATGGACTGTACTTTTTTTTCCTCCCATTTTTGCCTTAAAAATGCCTAATATTTGATCACACACTCTGTATATGTATGTATTTACGTATGTATAGGAGTTGGAACTACGTGCTGATGCCTGCTTTGCTCGTCATATCTTCCCACAATGTGTAAACACTTGGATGGAGTTCACAGCACAACGCACAGAGAAACGAGAGCAGAAAGAAAGAGCTGAACAACATTACAGGTGGGTTTCTGTGATTAAATAATATCTGCATGTAGATATCCATGTCTGTGTTGTATTTTACTAAACTATTTTTAAAAAAAAATGTGTCCTCTATATAGGCAACAAACTTGCATTTGGGCATTTTATACATGGTGGAGAAGCTTGGAGGTACAAAGAGATCAGAGACTTGCTGAAAGAACGGTACGCTGACAACCATGAATATATATTGCCGTTCAAAAGTTTTGGGTCAGCAATATTTTCATTTTCTCTCTTAATAAGTAGTCCATATATTTCTTGTAGGCCTTGTTGCATGCCGAGCATGTGTGTTGTGCCCGTGCCTGGTCTAAGTGGTTCTGCAGTGCTGTACAGTGTAGAGAGGAGAGATTCAAACAAGCAGCAGCCGACTCACTTTACAAACACACTCTTCTACGGAAGGCCCTGAACCAATGGAGAAACCTTGTCGCTGACATACAAACCAGGTGGGAATCAGATAAAGTAGCTTCAGGAAGAACATCTCAATAAATCACTGAGTAAGTCTCAGCTTTTTTTGTTTTGTTGATCAGTCAGAGACGTTTCGAGCAGGCACGGGGTCATGATGGACAGCGGTGTCTGAAAAGAGCCATGGCAAACTGGCATCAGGTACGAGTAGCACAACTGGATCTAACCACTGTTGTTGTTGGTTTATAATATTACACAATCTAAAGTAAATATGAGCTTGTTTAACAGTATGTAGGTCACAAAAGACAGAAAAGAGAGAAACTTGCACAAATGGAGAAACACCACAACAGCAAATTGCTCAAACATGCTCTAGAAGCTTGGAAGGTATAATTATCATGTTTGTTTTGACACAGTATACAGTATATCTACAAATATTGCTGTAATATACTACTGTGTTTTATATTGTGTATATACAAAGCTTGCAGCTCTGAAGATAAACTCATTGTTTTTGCATGCATGCATGTAGTTGTACCATTTGCAGACTCAGTCGATTAACAAAAATGTGGACTGCCGTTACCAGGAGCATCAGCAACATCTGGTTAGGTATTATTATGAGATATTTACTATAATTTTTGTAGTGTTTATTTAAAGATATTTAATCTATTCTATCCTTTTTTATTTGTTTCTGCAGGAGAATGTTCTGTTTATGGAGAATAAACGTGTCACAGCTGATGGATGAGAGAGAGAAGGAAAACAGAGCAAAATGTTTTTCTCAAAAGCACCTTCTATCTCAGGTGCTTATACTCTACAAAACTATTTATATAACAGAAGTAAAAAAAATAAAACCTATTATTTATCAATACAATTTTGTCATTTTACTAAATATTTTACATTTTATATGTTTGATAGGTGTTTCTGGCATGGCGACAGAGAACGGTGTCTGCTCAGCTTTATCGTCATCAACAGGAGGAAGCCCTTAAACAAACTCAAATACACCTGGAGAAATGTACTTTGGTTATATAAATAGCACTGTTATTAGTCTGTGTGTTGATGAAATTATTTAGTGTTGTTTTTGTGCTGTTAGTACGCATGCAGGTGGCTTTGAGAAGATGGAGAGAGCGGAGCACTGAGGTAAAGGATGAGAGACTGGCGAATGACAGGGCCGACAGACACTACAGCAGAACGCTGGGAAAAAGAACCCTCAACACATGGACCAGCAATATTCACCATCACAAAACATATCAGGTGCCTGTTAAAGTCCCATTAATAATAATATTTATGTGAGTGTGTGTTTGCATATATATATATATATATATATATATATATATATATATATATATATATATATATATATATATATGTATATGTGTGTATATATGTATATGTATATATGTGTATATATATATATATATATATATATATATATATATATATATATATGTATATGTGTGTATATATGTATATGTATATATATATATGTATATATGTGTGTGTGTGTGTATATATTTGTGTATAATAAAAGTTTGTGTTGGTGTGTGTGTGTGTACTGTTTATAATATATAAGTTCTTTTTGTGTGTATGTATATTTAAAAAAAGTTCTTAAATATATACGTGTGTGTGTATATATTATTTATTTATATATATATATATATATATATCTACACAAATTTATGCTTTTTAGGTAATGAAGAAAAGAAGCTTTGAGCTTCAAAGGTTGAGGATTTATCAGCGCTTTTTTATCTGCTGGAGAACACAGGTGAGTTGATTTAGCAAAGTGTTCAATCATATTTGAAGGCTATTATAAAACAATCCTAGATGATTATTGGTCAATACAACATTCCAGCTGCGCTAAAATGCACGTTATAGTAACTGTTATGACATGAGCAAACAACAATGAATAGTCCAATCAATTCCCAAATCAAGTTTTGTCCTACATTGTTCTGAGTGAAAAGCCATTTCACTCAGATGTACATCACAATAGGGAAGAAAAGATGATGACAACATCCATTTCATGTCCACTTAGTACAGCCTGTTGTTTAAATATACAGTTGCAAGAAAAAGTATGTGAACCGCTTGCAGAATCTGTGAAAATGGGAATAATTTTAACTAAATAAGAGAGATCATACAAAATGCATGTTATTTTTAATTTAGTACTGTCCTGAATAAGATATTTTACATAAAAAATGTTTACATATAGTCCACAAGACAAAAAAAATAGCTGAATTTATTAAAAATTACCCGTTCAAAAGTTTATGAACCATTGATTCTCAGTACTGTGTGTCGTTCCCTGGATGATCCATGGCTGTTTTTTTGTTTTGTGATGGTTGTTCATGAGTTCCTTGTTTGTCCTGAGCAGTTAAACTGCCCAATGCGCTTCAGAAAAATCCTTCAGGTCCTGCAAATTCTTCAGTTTTCCAGCATCTTTTGCATATTTGAACCCTTTCCTGCAGTGACTGTATGATTTTCACACTGAGGACAATTAAGGGACTCAAACACAACTATTAAAAAAGTTTCAAACATTCACTGATGCTCCAGAAGGAAACACGATGCATTAAGCCTTACCTTGGGGGTGAAAACTTATTGAATTTGAAAATCAAGGTAAATTGTACTTAATTTGTCTTCCGGGAAACATGCAAGTATCTTCTGTTGCTTCCAAAGGGCAGTACTAAATGAAAAAAAAGTATATTTAAACAAAATAAGAAAAATTTGGACATCTTCATCCTGTTCAAAAGTTTTCACCCCCCAGCTCTTAATGCATCATGTTTCCTTCTGGAGCATCAGTGAATGTTTGAACTTTTTTAATAATTTTGTTTGAGTCCCTCAATTGTCCTCAGTGTGAAAAGATGGATCTCAAAATCATACAGTCACTGCAGGAAAGGGTTCAAATATGCAAAAGATGCTGGAAAACTGAAGGATTTTTCTGAAGCGCATTGGGCAGTTTAACTGCTCAGGACAAACAAGGGACTCATGAACAACCATCACAAAACAAAAAAACAGCCGTGGATCATTCAGGGAACGACACACAGTACTGAGAATCAATTGTTCATAAACTTTTGAACGGGTAATTTTTAATAAATTCAGCTATTTTTTTGTCTTGTGGACTATATGTAAATATTTTTTTTATGTAAAATATCTTATTGAGGACAGCACTAAATAAAAAATAACACATTTTGTATGATATCTTTCATTTTGTTAAAATTGTTCACATTTTCACAGATTCTGCAAGTGGTTCACATACTTTTTCTTGCAACTGTAGCTGTAGTTGTAATATTAAACTTTCTTATAGCCTCGCCTACTTTACAGTATAAGCTGCTGACATTGCATCATTTCCTTTTTTGAGCTAAAGCTACTTATGATTGATTGTTACTGTCTCTTTGAAGATTCTATATTGTATTTTTTTTTTTGTCTGAGTTTGAATGATTATGACACACAGCTGCAGAGCAGAAGAAGAGAGGCGGAGCAAACTGAGACTGCCCTTTGGCATTGGTCCCTCAACCTACAGGCCAAGGTAATGCCAGACATTGCACTGCTTATCATTGACAATTCACATTTCCTGCAACTGCATAGTCTCATACAGTTTGGTCTGTATGCTTTAGGTGTTTTGCGTGTGGCTGCTGTGGATCGCAGACCGTCAGAGAAAGCAGAAGCGTTTGACTGAGGCAGCTCAGTTTTACAGACATGAACTGTTGAGAGAGGGTGTCACGCACATCCTTACGCACACAGCACACATGAGTGCTTTCTCAACTAATGTTGCCCAGCACAGCTATGAACAGGTGCTGTTTCTATAGTTACTGTATATTCATTCTACAGTCTATAGAGTATATGTGTCTGTATTTGTTTACAATAATATAAATAATCCATCAAATACAGAGCTGTCGTCATCTTCAGGAAGTGGTAAGGCGGTGTGCCGTTCGATGGAAGCAGCGGGCACTGTGCAAGCCTGTCATGGGTAAAACAGTGCCGTCCAAAGTCAGCCACCCCAAGAAGTGCGTGTCTTTTTTTCTGCCAGAAGACCACACCCCCATTCCAACCCCCTCTCCAATCAGGAGCCAAGCAGCAGAGCAGAGGCAGAAAGATTCCATCATCAATCACCTGTGAGTCAAAGTCGTTCTTATTGCAAATGTTAATCCTGATCTTATTTTTCTATTAGTTGTTAAAGTAGTTAGTAGAATTAGTTTTTATGGGCAAGGTGGTTTAACATTTTGTGTGTATATATGTATATATATATAAAACACTGGTTCTTAGAAATGTGTTTAGTCAGAACCAGTGTTATTTTAGTATCAATCAGATACAATTATAGTTTTTATATTATATATTTTGAATGTTTTTATTTTTATATTTTCCTTTTTCATTTTAATTTTAGTTACAATTTTAGTAATTTTGTTGTATTAAAATGTCTGTAAAGTTGTTGTTTTTTTAATTAATTTTTATTTCAGTTTTAGTTGTTTGAGTACATCAAGTTAAACTAAAAGTTTTTATATTTTATTTTATTTCTGTTAACGTTTATTTTATTTAAAGCAGCAAAAATCTTTTTCATGCTTTTAGATTGTTTAATTTAACTATAATAACCCTGGTTAGAACACTATAACAAATAGGTATCATAGGAAAATAATAAGTAGTTTATGATACAACATCTTAATTCTAATTTATCTTATTTTATTCAAATGTAATTATTATTTAAAAATAATTCTGATTGACATGTCTCGAGTAAATCTGATCCTCCTGTTTTGTCGGCAGTTGGTCAGTTCGAGCATCTAGATTGCAACCAAGAAGACCAGATGACCTGCTGCAGTCCCCAGCCAAACCTCTGCCACATGACTTCAAGATCAGCAGGTGTAGTACTCACACAAACTTTGAGACATAATCAAACACAATGATTTTGTTCACATACTAATGAGCATCTACCTTTCTCTATGGTGCTTCAGTAGTCAGAGGGTGTCTGTAAGAGAGACTACATTTCCCTCAGTCTCCTCCAGCAGTCCTTCCTTTCCTTCTCCGTTACCCTTAGTCCCTTTGACCTACAACCCACTGGAGTCACCTGTAATGGTACTACAACCTAAGATCCTCCCAGTCAAACCTGGTCCTCCAGGATATATTGCTGCTACCGGCCAGGACATACTGCTTCCTCCATCTTCATTTACTGCCTCAGTATCACATTGCAAGGTAATCATGATGTTATAAGAACACTTGTTTGTTCTTAGGCTAGGACAAAAAATGGTTTTGTATAATGTTACTTATTATTTATCTTTTTTCCCCCTGGTACTTATTATTTACTCAGTTACTTGTTCTGTTTTTGTTTCATCATCTTGCCTCCTAGTAGTAGTATTTTGGCTTAAATGTGAATTGCCAATTCTCCTTGAAAATATAAGTTTTACTTGTTTTCTGTTTTTCAGCAAAAAAGCTTGAGGAATCAGGAGCCCCTACTGCATTCTACTCATTTCACTTCCCACCTTCTCCCAAAACAAGGTCAAAAAATATAGTCTTTGATAATAATAAGTAGGGTACCCACACCCTTTTATTCTTATGTAATGAATATTTAAAATATATTAGAAATTCCATTTACAAACAATGCAAACATAACGCACTGTTCCATATTAATAAAATAAGCATATTAATAAAAATTTCTTCCACAAGCTGGACGATTAAGCATTCAAATATCACAACCTCGATAAACACCCGCACAATCTTACTCCTAAATGACGATTCGAACATTCAAATCTCCATTGTTTACAATAATTCAAGTTAACACAGAAGTACTGGAGGAAAGATATAGATATAAAGATTATAGTTTGGATAGCGATCAAAATAGAGAAAATCACCTTTTGAAAGTAACTTGACGCTTTTAAATAAAGATTGTATCAATTGACAAGTGACTGTTATAAAATGTGTTTGTCATTGAATCATTCAAGAGATTCGTTCAAAAAACGCAGATATATCCAGTAATGAAACAAGTTAAGTCTTTGAATATATTCAAATTGATTCAATATTTTTGAATCGACTTCCGCAATTCCCTTTTTCTTAGAACCTCTAGTAAATTACGTGTTATTTTGATAAGTTGTCTATTCAGAATTGTGGTAGACTCATGATCTCCATTTATCCAGAATCGTGCAGCTTTAATATGAAGGGAGTTTTGCTTGTTTATGTTTTCAGTTCACTAGTCTGAGGTTCTGTGACATTTAAAGATCATTTGCACTTGTCATTTGTTCGGGCTGTAGGTGTGCTTAAGAGATTACCTGAGCAGGAAGAAGAGAATGAGGAAGATGAGGCTGTGGATATGGAGCAAACTGAAAATCTCACCAAAGAACTACTAGATATTAGACTGGAAATGCAACGATACCAGCAAGACCGAAAACAGCTACAGTACGTTAATCTGACTTTCAATTGGATGAATATACAGTGTTTAGAATTATTATTCTAATTATTAATGTTATTATAATTAATTATTTGTTAGATTTATAAACTATATATACATGCATATACACACGCACATAACTGTACATTTTGAATAATATTTTTAGACTTTTTTTGTTTGTTTTTCTGAAGTGATCTTGCTTTAAAAGTCACAAATCTCCTAAAATTGAAACCACTACTTTGGAAATGCATTTTAAGACTGAAGCTGTTTCTTGTGTTTGGGAAAAAAAAAGTGAATTGACTCTCCAGCTGTAGTTTGACTGAATCAACATATTAAAGTGGGTTATTTATTCTAGCACACACAAGGAAACTTGGCTTTTGGAATGCATAGTTGTTTCTGCTACGTTTGAGAGACTAATGAGGTGCAAATATTTGAGTTCTTAACATGTTAAATTAGAGAAAGGAATGTTTTGGATTTTCCAAAAGGGGTATAACAAATATCATCACCTTCATATAAAAAACATTGCACCTAATGAGACGTCTTCAATAATATAGTGAAATCAGCCTGCGTTTGTGTGTGTTTAGGACGTGGCGTAAACTCCAAAAGGTCTTGAGTAGCTGGCTCACAACAACAGGCATTGAGGGAGAAACTGAGGAAAGAGAAAGCATCTTAAAGGAGTTAAATGAGGTATCCGTATCTAACTTTCTCTCTTGCACTCGTACACAAATTCACATCTTTAAATATGTACAGTAAAGAATTGACAAATAATAAGACGGGGCAACATTCTTGGTTCCTTAGACTGCACTTTCGCACAGAAGACACCGGTGGTTTACATTTAGCACGCATATTTTTGGAGAATTTACGTAAAAACATAAATCTAAAATGCTCAAAACCAGCTGTGAGGAGTGTCACTAGATAAATGTTACAGATTGTATAAACCCTAGCTTTTATGTATGATGTGCAATACTGGAGACTTGCAATATGGAAAATATTAGACATTATTAAGATCTAATTTTGGTGATTAATATTAAATGTAACATTTTATCTTTGTGCATTTTGTGCATGGTGGTCTATATAAATATCTTAATAATATTCTAGTTTTTGCCCTGATGAGACAGTAGATATGTGTTAATCTCTGGTTTTATTTATTTACATTTTCAAAGTAATTTTTAGTAATGTTTTAATATGATGTTTCTTTGCAGCTTGAGAGTCGCACTTCTTCTCTATCTTTGAGATTAAACAAGCAGAAACCCTCCATGATTTGCCATGCTGCCAGAGTTAACACCATCCAGAGCCGACTACTACTACCCATGGTTAATACAAAAACACCTACCAAGTTTGGAATATAGACTAATATATTGTGCAAACCCATTATCCCAGAAATAGATCTAAACAATATTGTATTTTTGAAGTCCTTGAGTCAATTTAAAACCTATTTTTTATTTCAGTTATTTATCAAATACACTGTTGTAAATACTTCATTTTTAATAAAGCATTAAATCACATATTTTGATGTTTTGAAATTGCTTATTTACCTTGAGATGATATGGACTGCCTGTATTAAGATTTTGAACTTTGGCTAACTTTCTGGCAAACTTCTCTCAAAGTTATTTTTCTTGTAACATTAATAGAAGATTCATTCAGAGTTATCTGGTTCTGTTCTCAGCTTTAGCACTAAAACATTTGTATTGTTCATTGAACTTTTTTTCCCCCCTCTGAAACGTTTTAGTTGGATATTGTTTTTTTTAATATATGTTACTACGTTCTTAAGAATTTTCAAAAGTAACGTTCACATAACCCCCCCACCCCTCCAAAAAACTTTTAAAAAGACATTTTGAACGTTTAGAGAACATTCAGAAATAACGTTTTGATAACTTAAGAACGTTAGCAAAACGTTCATGGAACATGTTTTTGTTAGTTATGTTGGGTGATCGTAATCTTGGAATCTTCATTTGGACGTAGGACACCTGGACTCTGTTGCTGCTTCAATGGCGTAAGTCCAGTAGCATTTAATACCAACACAATTCAAAACAAAAGGCGCTTTTTGGAAATGCCATAAAACGCCAAGCAAGAAAAGATGCCTGGACGAGAATGGTCCACGTGACATAAGGGTTCCAGTAATATTTTCCATATGCGCACATTTATTATAAGAACTATTCGCTTTGAAAACACCCGCTTGCCCAATACACTTTTAGGCTCGCGCAACCCTGGACAATAAGATCTTTAGTAGGTGACCATGCCCGTTCCACTGAAACTTCTGTACAGGACTCGGTGTAGACAGTTTCTGTGATTCATTTTTTTCCCAGAGGAGATGTCTGATACTATGATGAAGCGAGTGAGAGTTATTGTTGTCATTCTACTGCTGTGCACCACCAAAAGCTGGGGTAAGTGCGCGCTTGCTATTAAAATTAAGAAAAGCAGCAAAAGAATTGCTTACACATTCTCAGGGTTTTGAACGTATTTCAGGATTGGGAGTAAATAGAAATATATGCTGCTCTGCCAGAACTTTCAGTAGCAATGGTTGCAAAATGTTGCACCCAACAGCCACATTTTACGGGTTTTTTTTTTAAATACTGAACATTGCTCAAAGAATTCTTGATTAATGCACGCACCTATCTACTCAGGATGAAATCACTACATTTAAAATTGTTGGTATAGAATTATCACAACGTGCGAGTAATTTAAATAGGGGTTTAATTTTTTTTTCTTGTAAGGTCCTGTAGTTTTTAATGATATTTGTGAAGCGTGTCAATCAATAATTAATTAATAAAACGTATTAGTTTTAACGATATTTGTGACGTGTGACGAACGTTTGTTGTCGAACGTTCAATGTTTGGATTTAGAATTGTTTCATATTTCCAAAAAGATTATGAGCCACAAATGCAAAGATATGCGTTTGTGACATAAAATATATTTCTAAATATTTTATTTATGAATAATTTGTTAAACTCCTAACATGTTTTTTTTTTTATCTCATTCTATTCATTTGTGAACGTTTAATTTCTGTGAATCTCTTTACATTTAGGCCTATTTTGCGTTCAATCTGTTTATTTGGAAATATTATAATACTAATCCTAACGAAAAGTTGATATAGGCCTAATCTTCTCAGTGTGAAAGCAAATTTGGTTACTGAAATGTTAATTGAAAACACTGTGAAAAATATTCTACTATTTGCATAGCAGTATGCAAAAAAAAAAAGTCTCCCAACACCAGAATATTATAAAAATATACCCCTCATTGATATAATTGTAATGCCTTTTTCATTTTGCTGCATTCTTTGGTCTTCTCTAAAATCTCTATGGTTCCCCTCCCCACCATAAAAACATTTTATTTGTGAAACTGACATATAATATCACTTGAAATGTTCTGTAAGTGTACAGGTGCTGGTCATATAATTAGAATATCATCAAAAAGTTGATTTTTTTTTTTTCACTAATTCCGTTTAAAAAGTGTAACTTGTATATTATATTCATTCATTACACACAGACTGATATATTTCAAATGTTTCTTTCTTTTAACTTTGATTATAACTGACAACTAAGGAAAATCCCAAATTCAGTATCTCAGAAAATTAGAATATTGTGAAAAGGTTCAATATTGAAGACACCTGGTGCCACACTCTAATCAGCTAATTAACTCAAAACACCTGCAAAGGCCTTTAAATGGTCTCTCATTCTAGTTCTGTAGGCTACACAATCATGGGGAAGACTGCTGACTTGACAGTTGTCCAAAAGATGACCATTGACACCTTGCACAAGGAGGGCAAGACACAAAAGGTCATTGCAAAAGAGGCTGGCTGTTCCCAAAGCTCTGTGTCCAAGCACATTAATAGAGAGGCGAAGGGAAGGAAAAGATGTGGTAGAAAAAAAGTGTAAAAGCAATAGGGATAACCACACCCTGGAGAAGATTGTGATACAAAACCCATTCAAAAATGTGGGAGAGATTCACAAAGAGTGGACTGCAGCTGGAGTCAGTGCTTCAAGAACCACTACACACAGACGTATGCAAGACATGGGTTTCAGCTGTTGCATTCCTTGTGTCAAGCCACTCTTGAACAACAGACAGCGTCAGAAGCGTCTCGCCTGGGCTAAAGACAAAAAGGACTGGACTGCTGCTGAGTGGTCCAAAGTTATGTTTTCTGATGAAAGTAAATTTTGCATTTCCTTTGGAAATCAGGGTCCCAGAGTCTGGAGGAAGAGAGGAGAGGCACACAATCCACGTTGCTTGAGGTCCAGTGTAAAGTTTCCACAGTCAGTGATGGTTTGGGGTGCCATGTCATCTGCTGGTGTTGGTCCACTGTGTTTTCTGAGGTCCAAGGTCAACGCAGCCGTATACCAGGAAGTTTTAGAGCACTTCATGCTTCCTGCTGCTGACCAACTTTATGAAGATGCAGATTTCATTTACACCTGCGCACAGTGCCAAAGCAACCAGTACCTGGTTTAAGGACCATGGTATCCCTGTTCTTAATTGGCCAGCAAACTCGCCTGACCATAACCCCATAGAAAATTGTGAAGAGGAAGATGTGATATGCCAGACCCAACAATGCAGAAGAGCTGAAGGCCACTCTCAGAGCAACCTGGGCTCTCATAACACCTGAGCAGTGCCACAGACTGATCGACTCCATGCCATGCCGCATTGCTGCAGTAATTCAGGCAAAAGGAGCCCCAACTAAGTATTGAGTGCTGTACATGCTCATACTTTTCATGTTCATACTTTTCAGTTGGCCAAGCTTTCTAAAAATCCTTTCTTTGTATTGGTCTTAAGTAATATTCTAATTTTCTGAGATACTGAATTTGGGATTTTCCTTAGTTGTCAGTTATAATCATCAAAAATAAAAGAAATAAACATTTGAAATGTATCAGTCTGTGTGTAATTGAGAGAATATAATATACAAGTTTCACTTTTTGAATGGAATTAGTGAAATCAACTTTTTGATGATATTCTAAATTATATAACCAGCACCCGTATGCCTGTATACCTGCATTCAGGTAAGAAGATGCGCTGGTGTACAGTATCAGAGCCGGAGCAGAGAAAGTGTGCAGAGCTGGCCAAAGCACTAGTCGCTGTCCTTCCACCTACAGCTGTTGCAGCCTTCGCACGTCTCTCATGTGTGAAAGCTTATGGCACTGCCGACTGTATTAATAAGATACGGGTGGGTGACATGATACTGCATAAGCTGAAATCTATTTTAATAAATGTTAAAAAAAAATCAACCCCTGAGACCTAAGTAGACGGTTTACATTCTGTCCGCCTCTCTTGTCAGGATAATAAAGCTGACCTAGTGACTCTGGATGCTGGAGAGGTGTACTCTGCAGTAAAACAGTTCGGTCTCACAGTAGTCGCAAAGGAAATCTACAAAGATGGTATCTTACAAAATCATTATGTGGTTACATATGCATCACACTCTGCAAGCGCTAACATTTAAACATCTTCCTTTTCCACTTTGTGTCCTCCATCTCCCAGGTGGCTGTATTCTTGCAGTTGCGGTGGTCAGGAACAATAGTTCTTTTGATATGCGCTCTTTGCGGGGCAGTAGGAGCTGTCATAGTGGAGCTCGCTGGACTGCAGGTTGGAGTCTCCCTTTGGGACATCTCCTTTCACGAAACCTCCTGCCCTGGGCAGAGGATGAGCCCCTCAGTCAGGGTAAGACAACCACAAATCACAAATTGTATATAAGCAGTGTTATTGTTGACTAAAATTAAAACTATTAAAAATGTCATTATTGTTAATTGAAATAAAGCTGAAATAAAATAAAATATCAACCACTTTATTAGGTACACCTTGCTAGTACCAGGTTGGAGTACTTAAGTCTTTGTGGCATAGATTCAACAAGGTGCTGGAAACATTCCTCAGAGATTTTGGTTCAAATTGACATCATTCACCACTAAAGGTGCTCAATTGGACTGAGATTTGGCAACTGCGGAGGCTGTGAACTCATTGTCATGATTTGAGCTTTGTGACATGGCACATTATCCTGCTGAAAGTAGCCATCAGAAGATGGGAACACTGTGGTCATAAAGGGATGGACATGGTCAGCAACAATACTCAGGTAGACTGTGGCATTTAAACAATGCTCAGTTGGTACAAAGTGTGCCAAGAAAATATCCCCCACAGCATTAAACCAGCACTAACAGCTTGAACCGTGGATGGAACCATGCTTTGATATTGTTTACACAAAATTCTGAGCCTACCATTTGAATGTTGCAGCAGAAATCGGGAACCTTACTCTTCTATTGTGCAAATTGTAGCCTCAGTTTTCCTTTCTCAGCTGACAGGAGTGGCACCTGCTATGGTCGCCCATCTGCTTCAAGCTTCGATGTGTTGTGTGTTCAGAGATGCTCTTCTGCAGACCTCAGTTGTAACGAGTGGTTGTTTGAGTTACTGTTGACTTTCTAGCTTGGACAAATCTGGTTTTCCTCTGACCTCTGACATCATCAAGACATTTTTGCCGCTCACTAGATATTTTCTCTTTTTCGGATCGTAGATTGGCAGTTTCTACTGAAATACTTAGACCAGCCTGTCTGGCACCAACAACCATGCCACGTTCAAGTGAAGTGAAATGTGAAGGCCAAGTATGGTAACCTATACTCAGAATTTGTCCTATGCATTTAACCCATACATGTTAGTACAGTATTGAAGACACACACACCCAGAGCAGTGGAGAATGGTCCTCACTGCAGAACATGAGATCCAGGGGGCGAGGTTGGATCCAGATCCAACTCTTCCCACTTTACATATGAAAAGTGTCTTGCTGCAGCCTGTGGTGGACATCCAACCCGGCCCACATTCAAGTGTGACGTCAGAAGCCAGATTTTATTGGTCATGTCAATCACAGTACTGATTGCCTACACCAAACACTGATCCCTAAACCTACCCGTCTCCACCCCCTGGATCTAGATCCAACCTCGCCCCCTGGATATCTTGTACTGCAGTGAGGAGCTACAGGAGCAGTGGGCAGTTATTTTTGCTGTGGCGCCCGAGGAGAGATCGGGGGTTGGGTGCCTTGCTCAAGGGCACCTCATTCGTTTCCTGCTGGTATTGAGAATCGAACCTGCAACATTGGGGTTACCAGTCTGACTCTCTGACCATTATGCCACGCCCACGACTGCCCCAAAGTCACTTAAATTTTCTTTATTCCAATGCTCAGATTGAACTTGAACTTGATCTTAACCATGTCTACATGCCTAAATACATTGACTTGCTGCCTTGTGACTGGCCGATTAGATATTTGCGTCAACGGGCAGTTGGACAGGTGTATTTAAAGTAGTCAGTAAGTGTAAATATATTGTTGTTTATATATTTCCAGTCACTTGGAAATTTGGATCATAACCTAGGGAGTATTCCGTCATGTTCTCCCAAACCAAACAAACAAAGTTTTCAAAACTATGTATGATTCCCAGTTCTCATATTTTGAATGTTTTGTCAGCGGTTAGTGCTTTCTTCAATGCCAGCTGTGTACCTGGAGCATCTACAATGGCAGCCAGCCTTTGTTCCTTGTGCCAAGGTCAAAGGTCATACATTCGTCAGAAAAATTTCCATTGTGAGACATCTCACGGTGAACCATTCTACGACAACCAAGGAGCACTCAGGTTCAAATAATCCTATTTATGTCTGTATCAGTGAGTCACTGCCAAGGATAGGATCTTACAGTATCACTCTTTTTTTCTTTTAGATGTTTGCAGTCACGGGCTGGAGATGTTGCCTTTGTGGATCACACAGCTCTGGACAGCATAGATGGTTAGTTAACACAATGAACTCTTAAACGACTTTTTATTTTAACAAATCGTACATTCATGGCATAATATTTATACTTATATGGATGCACTAGTGATTAATTCCTATATGAGATGAAGACCCTCTCTTTCTCGTTTCTATTTGATCCCTTTACTCAACAGAAAGTGAGAAAGATGAGTTCAGACTGCTGTGTACAGATGGTACTCATGCTCCCCTCAGCAGTTTTAGAAAGTGTAATATTGGACGTGGCCCTGGAAGGGGTGTGGTCATACGAATGAACACCCGTAAAATTGCTCGGAAGTTCTTGGTTGCTGCCCAGGTATGCTTAGTGTTGAAGCCTAAAACTGGCACATAAAAATGGTCTGATCCGACCAACCCATACTGTAAAGTTTTAATAACCAACCAGAAATGACTCAATCTCTTTTTATTTATTTGCTGAGCAAAGAGCAAGGGTGTCCAGACTCGGTCCTGGAGGGCCACTGTCCTGCAGAGTTTAGCTCCAACTTGCCTGAAAGTTTCTAGTATGCCTAGTAGGAATTGGATTAGCTGGTTCAGGTGTGATTAATTGGGGTTGGAGCTAAACTTGGCAGGACAGTGCCCTCCAGGAGCAGGATTGGACACCCCTGGCAACAAGATGCAAAGTGTCATGTATGCAGGACACAACGGTAAATTAAAACATAAATACTACTGATATATTTTTCATTAATTACAAACTCAAGCCTGACACAAACCCAGAGTCTTATAGTACATGGAAAAACTGATCTTAAAGGGGATACAAAATGAACATTCTGTCATCATTTACTCATCCTCATGTCATTCCAAATCTCAGACTTTCTTTTGTCTGTGCAACATAAAAGAATATACTTTGATGAATGTCCCAGTGAGTTCATTTTTGGGTGAACTATCCCTTTAGCAGATTGATGGTCCTGCCAGTGTAAAGTTGACCTCAGGTTCCTGGCGATGTTCCTTAATAATGTTATTAGTACTTGGCTGATATCAGTATCTTATGAAAGAGAAAAAAATCTTTGCTTCTTTGTTTTCTTTTGAAGATTTTATTTGGTTGGAGGGGCAGGGAGCGTCAGCGCTTCCAACTGTTTGAATCAGCAACCTATGGTGGGAGTGACCTTCTCTTCAAAGATGTGACCGAGAAGTTATCAGTTCTGATGGAAGATATGGATATGAGCCAGGTTCTTGGACTGGACTATGTGGCCTTGCTCAAGGGCCTTGGACATGAAGGTGAAAGATTGCTTCTCCTCTGTTCCATATCATCTTTGAAATGATAAGCTTAGACTTTAATTTGTGTGTGTGTGTTTGTGTGTGCCTGCGTGTGTGTGTGTGTGTGTGGTTAGGTAGCTCGCTGGAGGACAGTGTGGTGAGGTGGTGCTGTATAAGTCATGCTGAACAGAAGAAATGTGAGCAGTGGGCTCTTAGCATAAAATCAGATCCTCTGGTGTGTGTAAAAGCCTCATCTATGAGTGACTGCATTGAGAAGATCAAGGTCCAGTAAGACAATTTTTCAGCAATTGTGATTTATGTTTAAAAAAAATCATTTTATTTATATTTTATTTTTTATAAGAAATATTGTAGAATTTCATCACCAAAAATATTTATGGCCTGTTCATTTTATGAGTTTACCCCTCATTTGCAGATATATGTAAATTTGGTTCTGTAAGTGAATTTTCAGTGTAATTTTAATAGTATTATTATTATTATTATAGTATTTATTAATATTTTGAATTTCAACATTCATTTCCATTTAATTTGTTTTATTCTTTTTGCTATGAGCTTTTTTTTTCTCCATTTTATTAGTTGTTTTTTTATATTTCTATTTAGCTTGCTTTTTTTTTTTTTTTTTTTTTTTTTCATCTAATATTTATATTTTATTTCACATTTATTAAAATTAACAAAAATGTTTAATAGTTTTAGTTTTCGATATCTATACCAACACTGGTGATTGTCTCGGTATCAGTGCCTAAAACAGAATCAATTGTTAATTTTCACAGAGGGATGAGGTGGATGCTGTTTCTCTGGATGCCACCCATGCTTTCATAGCTGGGAAATGTGGCCTTGTCCCTGTTGTGACTGAATATTATGGTATGTAAAACAGCCAGATTCATACTCATGTCTTCAAGTTCATCTCACCCTGATTTGTTTTTCTTTTTGCTGGTTCATTTGAAATTTAGGAGAAAAATGTGAGATTCCTGAAGGAGTTGGTGGCCATTTTGAAAGTGATGGTAATAAGAAATTAAACTTAACAGGCTTAACATAAATTATGCATCCCTATTATTATGTCTTTACAAAATATATTTGTCTCTGCAGAATTACCATCAGTGTATGGTGTGGCAGTTGTACGTCGGACAAGCCGGAGTTTATATTTTGGAAGCCTGGGCGGTAGACGCTCTTGCCACGGTCACATATACAGCCCTGCTGGCTGGGTTTTACCTGTAAGACACATGCTTAGCACAGAGCACAACAGCAGCTCCCCATGTGAGCCGAATAATGGTACTACATTTTCCTCTCTATTGCATGGTATCTTTATCAAATAGTAAAAGGTACAATATGTAAGATTTTTGGATTAAAATATCAAAAAACCACCAGAACAATGTTATATATTTTGTGGACTTGTGTACTTACATTATCCCAAATTTTTTCAAGAATGTTTAAATCCAGAGAAATAAGCAATTATAACCAGGACACGGACCTTGTCGATGCGTCGCCTATCAATGACATCATACCCACGTTATCCTCGATTTCCAGTTTTATTTTGTAGAAACCATGGAAACACCAAAGACGCTTTAATATATTATGTGTGTTATAAGACACGTGAGCAACACATTCATCAACAGAAAGCTAATCATTGTTATATAACACAATTAGTCTTATTGTTTAAATCTTGTTTTATTTATTTACAGCGAGTACCAGGTTTACCATGCCTAATTTCGCTATAGCTTACTGCAGTGTGCAACAAGTGTCTCATAGTAGCCACACAGAGCGAACGCACAGAGCACGTTATAACCACTTCCAACACACTCAAATGTATCTAATATGATAAAACAGCGCTGCGTTACCCCACATATGCTTGACCGGAAGAAGCGGAAGCGGTCGTCTGCGGCATAATAAAAGCTCCACTGCTCTCAAGCCGTGTGGCACGCTTGCCTCTCATTAGCAATCGCTCCTGCAACCCTGCTTCATACTACAGTAATGTTAATAAATCTTTAATACATTAGCTCATCCATGAATATGATTTCTGCCTGAGTCCCGTTGGATTCTTTTCCACCGGCTGTAGAGGTAAAGACAACATCTCCCATGATTCCACGAAATCAAGGCGTCATCAAGCTACGCCTTTGTTTTGAATAAGCAACCTCTAGCGGCCAAACTTACATACTGTGGCTTTAAATATAATATTTTATTTACTTGCATTTAAAGAAGACGTGTGTGAAGACGACAAACCCTTTTACATAGTCTTTTAATTTTGGGGTCTTGTACTTGAATGTACAAAAAACACTTTCCACATATTTTACATTGTTGCAGCACCTCTCTTCTCAGACTTTCAGTAAGGCTCTGTTTAGTTTCTGTCTCTTTGAAGCCCCTCCTTCCGAAAACAGCAATGTGCTCTGATTAGCCAGCTGGATCAGTGCCTTGGGCAGGAATTATTTAAATCAGGGATTTTGAGATGTGTACTTCCCGGAAGAAATGTCAAAACTACAATCGAGGCGTTTCAGGGAGTTCAAAAAAACAGTGCTCACTGATACAGAGAATAACTCCCTTTGGAATGAAAATGTAAAAAAGCTCAATAGCGTAATATTTAATGTAACTTACTCTGTTTTCAGTGTATGCTGAGGTGTTTTGGAAAGGTTGTTTGCCAGGAAGTCAAGGCAATCTTTGTAAGGTGTGTATGGGTGGGACTGAGGAAGCTGCCACCAAACGGTGTGCTGACAACCATAATGAGCGTTACTATGGCAATATGGGTGCATTAAGGTGAGGAACAGTTCAAATAAAATTGTATACAGGAAAATATGTCTGATCACTCAGAGCTAGTGTACTATAGTGCAACCATACATCTTTGCAGGCATTAAAATGTCTTTTACTCCAGATGCTTGGTTGGAGACCCCAGTGGGAAGAGTTTTGGAGATGTGGCCTTTATGGAACACCATAATCTGGAGAGCAACATTGAATGTAAGATGTACACACTGAGAAATGTCATCGATATGAATCTTTTTGATAATGTGTGTGATGTTTGATGGACAGGTCTAAACACCAGTGGCTGGGCTGAGGGTTGGCTCACTTGGGACTTTGAGTTGCTTTGCAGTGATGGCAGTCGGGCTCCTCTGACAGAATGGAAGACCTGTAACTTAGGGGCAGTCCCTCCAAATATTGTTATGACACGTCCTGTTCTTACCGCTCGCATTTATGACCTCTTAATGAAGTCACAGGTCTGCACACTGAAATTATAATAATTTGATAGATTTGGTAGTCTTTTAGAATCCGAATACTGATGTGTTTTGCGCTATAGGAAACCATAGCAGCTCGTCCAGATACTGGGTTCCACCTGTTTGAGTCTCAGCAGTATGGAGAGAGTGACCTGCTGTTTAAAGATGCTACTAAGTGTCTCGTTCACACCAGTCACATGGACTATCGCACCATACTGGGAGACGAGTTCTATTCACAGGCTGAAAGCATCTTTAACTGCACACACTCAAGTAAGAATAGAAAAAAAAAAAGTATTATTATATTATATGCAATGCATACCAGTTATTTGTTTGCATTTATAATATTACGATCACTGGATTTTTAAAAGAGTTTGATTTTATAAAAATGCACATAGATAAGTACAATGTCTCTTATTTCAGTTATTATTCATGCATATTTTAATTGGGGCTTTAATTTTTTTTGACAGATATCTTACAGTTCTGCAATCAAGATGTGTGCAGCATATTCTAAACGACCTAGATGAAATGGCATTTATGACTACGTTAAAACGAAGCATGGATCATATATGATTTATTTTGTATTATTCCTGACATACAATAAAATACTATTTGAAGATATATTTTATATCTGTGAGTGCAAAACTAGAGTGTTTATCAATTTTATCAAAGAACACAGATGGAGATGTTTCAGCGTGCCAGAAAGCGAGGACGTTCACTAAACTACATTTACCATCATGCACTTGTGTAACAACACGGAAGTTCTTGTTTTGACGACCGCTACAGCTACTGTACTAATGTTCACGAAATAGAAGACTTTGGGTGCTGAGGATTTTATTAATACAGGTACGTCATTAAAGTAATTAGTTGTACATCTGAAATGTGTTAAAACAAATATATATATAGCCTATTCGCACGTGGCATACTGTCCATGGCATGTTTATTATTGTCCTAGCTTGACATTTAAAAGTGAGTGGGTCACATACATTCCACCTACTACTTCAAGTTTTACTCAAAACAAACAGCTTACAGACGTAACAAAACTGAATTAATTGATATGGCTATTTCATCATTACGTTTTTAGCGTAATAATTGACTTTATGGTCGAATACCTTTAAATGTATTGGACAAGATTTATGTTCAGTAATGATTTTTGATACATTGCACATTAAGTTTCATATTATGTAATAGTCAACTATTACTGTTAATTTACAGACTAATCTTGTGCTCCAGTAATGGTAGCATATGTATTAATTTGAAATTATATGTATTTGATTAGATTTTTTTTCATTGCAATTAAACATCTCAATAAAATGTATTGAACAGTTGACAAACCATTGTGCAGAACACTTTGTTCTTGATAAAGAGTTGTTTGCTGTTATCTGCTGTATGAACAGGTCTGTAGATGCTGTTGCCATGGAGATCCCTGCCTCCACGTGTGGCAGTGGGAAGATGTGCTTCTACAATACAAGCTAGTGTGCAACGATTTGTTCCTGCAAGTGGCTCAATTGACTCCAGTGCTTTGGAACAACTCCAGGCATTTGTGTCACAGGCTTCGCGGCTGTTTGTAATTAGCGGTGCCGGACTCTCCACTGAATCTGGAATTCCAGACTATAGATCAGAGGGTGTGGGACTGTATGCACGAACTGACAGGCGGCCTATGCAACACTCAGAGTTTGTGCGCAGTGCAAAATCGAGGCAGAGATACTGGGCACGGAACTACGTGGGGTGGTCACAGTTCTCTTCACACCAGCCTAATTCAGCACATTTAGCATTACGGGACTGGGAGGAAAAGGGAAAATTGCACTGGCTTGTCACTCAGAATGTAGATGCCTTACACTCAAAGGCTGGACAACAGAGACTTACTGAACTTCATGGATCTACACACAGGTAACTAAATCTACACACAGTGATGCAAACTTAATAAAATATGAGACAAAAATCAAATCCTGCTGTAAAGCAGCTATAAAAAGGCAATAGTGTCTACTCAGCTCAATAATTATGATTGTTTTATTTATAAAGCACCTTTCCCAGGCTCAATGTTATGTTGAATAGTACTGGACCAAGAACAGAACCCTGAGGAACACCTTGAGTGAGAGGGGAAATGGGAGATTTGAAGTTGTGTGTAGAAATTAATAATTGTCTGTTAGTGAGATATGATGTAAAACATGAAAGAGCTCAAGTCAGTTCAGTGTTGGTTCAGTTCAATAACAGTGTAAAATTAATCAATTATAAAACAAATAAAATTTCAGCTGTAAAGCAGCTCTACAGAAAACAATAGTGTAATCATCCAGCTCAAATTAGTTCAAGTTTTGTTCATATATATTGGATACTGTGATATTCATATTACAGTATGTCATTGTAGTCAAATTGATGACAGCACACGCTTAAAGCATGAAACAGAAGTTGCGACTTTTCTTCCCTATTATGACCCATATCTGAGTGAAATTGCTTCTCAAACAAGAAAAAAAATATAGGGTGGGACTTTTCCATCAGGAATTGATTGGATTGTTGTCTTTTTCTATTGCTGCAATCTCTTGAAAGTGACAGGAAACCCTAAAAAAATGGTGAATTTTGATTTCATGGTGACTTTAATGATCATTGATTATATAGTTAAAAGGGATGTAGAGTCTAAGAGGGAAAAAAAAGCTATGTTCTTATTCTTTCATGCAAATTTATGTTTTGCCTAGGGTTGTGTGTTTGGACTGCGGCCAACTGACTCCTCGTGCCGAGCTTCAGAAGCGTTTTGCAGCTCTAAACCCTGGCTGGGAAGCAAGTGCATGTGCTGTGGCCCCAGATGGAGATGTGTTTCTGGAGGATGAGCAGGTGTTGAACTTCAGAGTACCTGCATGTGATGCCTGTGGCGGTGTTCTCAAACCTGAGGTGACCTTCTTTGGTGATGTAGTGAACCGGACAACAGTTCACTTCGTGCATAACAAGCTAGCTGAGTCTGATGCAGTGCTTGTGGCTGGATCGTCTCTTCAGGTGAGTAATGTTTCATCAATGTCACTTTATAAATACATTTACTGTGCACCTAGAACAGGGTTACTCATTCCTACTCACTGGCTGCCATCTATTGATTCATTCAGAGTTTTTATGGTGAGTGGATTTAAAAGATTTGAATGAAACCCCCAGGATTAAAATAAACTTGGCATTAAATATTATTGGCTAATTTGATTTTGTTCCTCTTTTGTGAGTCGCTTTGGATCTGCTAAATGCATAAATGACAAAAACACTGGACAAAATTACTAAAACTTTAAAATAAAATTAAAATGGAAACTACATCAATAAAAACTCATTTGAAATATTAATAAAAACTGTAATAGTATCTTAATGATACTAAAATAACAATGATCCCCAGTACTATTTACAACCCTACTCCAGTGCACCTTGTAATTTTCAAATAAACCAGTTAAAAAGTTCTTGAGTAGTTGGTTCAGGTGTGTTTGACTAGAGTTTGAACCAGTTAGTGAGTGTCCCTGACCTAGATAAGGCAAAGAATGTTCTCCTCCTTGACTTTTGGGACAGTGAAGGCATCTGGTTTCCTTTTTCAGGTTTTTTCTGGGTACCGCTTTCTACTCGCTGCTAGTGAAAGAAAACTTCCAATAGCCATCGTGAATATAGGACCTACTAGAGCTGATCATCTCACTGACATCAGGGTTAGTGCTCGCTGTGGAGAAGTGCTGCCAGCCATCCAACTCAACTGAGAAACGGACTATTTTCCTTGAAGCTTTTCTGAACCTCAACACTCGATCCACAGCTCATCATAAGATTACTGGAACATAGTTTTGGTTTGGTTCTAGGCTGCTTGCATAATACAACAGATATCTACCTCAAGTTACAAAATTTAACAAATTCACACATTCTTGGTTAGTTAGCTAGAGTTTAAAGTGCAATACAGAATAAAGCATCGGCACAAATTAGTTGTTTAAATAATATATTTAAAATTATAAAGTGGGTTCATAGGGAAATCTGCATTTCCCATATAGAATGTACTCTCTGAAAAGGTACCCAGCTCCTCAAGAATCAATGTTGGAAACATTCATGATGATTACTTTCTAAATGAGCGGTGTGGATTATAACTTATTGTTTTTATTTAATAATGGTAGTTTTGTTAAATATTAATACTATTATTTATACATTTTGATTATGAATATAACTATAAGTGAATGTATCAGGATATTTTGAAAATGTTAATCATTTTTTCTGTCTGACAATTTTATTTGTATAGCACTTTTCACAATACACATTTCAAAATGATGTTAAGGTTTATAATCTTAATATCTTCATGCCTAAAGTCACATTTGTGGTCAGTATCTATCAAAAGTGGTCCAAGGAAGGAACAGTGTTGAACCGGCGACAGGGTCATGGGCGGCCAAGGCTCATTGATACACGTGGGGAGAGAAGGCTGGCCTGTTTAGATAAAACAGACGAGCTACTGTAGCTCAAATTGCTCAATAAGTCAATGCTAGTTCTGATAGATAGATGTCAGAATACACTGCATCACAGTTTATTGTGTATGGGGCTGAATAGCCATAGACCAGTCAGAGTGCCCATGCTGACCCCTGTCCACCGCCGAAAGCGCCAACAGTGGGCACGTGGGCATCAGAACTGGACCACAAATGGTTTGAGGTGTTGACTTGGCCTCTAAATTCCCCAGATCTCAATCAAATCAAGCATCTGTTGGATGTGTTAAACAAACAAGTCCAATCCATGGAGGCCCCACCTCACAAATTACAGGACTTAAAGGATCTGCTGCTAACATCTTGGTGCCAGATACCACAGCACACCTTCAGGGCTCATAATGTTATGCCTGATCAGTGTATATAATATACTGTGTGTATGCAGAAAAAGTTGGAATTTGAAAAGGATTTTTTTTAAATTACTGTTTATTAGCACTTTTTTAAGTACCTGTATCCTAGGTACTCTTAAGTCAGTTGTACTCAACCAAGGACCTGGGGCCTCAGCAAACTTCTAGGGAGACAAAAAACACTAAAAAATAAAGATTCAAAAAATGTTTAATAAAGCTTTGGATTCAAAAAAGTTGAGATCCAACACAATGCACACATTTTTATATGTTGTTTGGTATGAAATATGCAAAAAACATAAAACTGAAAATATGTGGTGCGTGGAAAAGTAATTAAACGAATAAACCATGAATGTAATTTTTCTGAGAAAATACATATTTACAACTGTAACATTAAAAGAAACATAAATCATGTTTATTCAAAGGGTCACAGCGGGCAAAGTGACGGCATCCCTAGAAAAGCAGAGATCAGTCAGAACTGTCTGTTTGTTAAATCTCTCTTTCAAATGCTCCGTCCACCGTTGCATATGACTTTGTACTTCTGACCACAGCTCCTCAGGAACACTAAATGAATAAAGACAACAGCGATGATTTATGTCATGTATTTGCCATGTGACCCAAACAGTGCACACCACCAGTGGTGTCATACACAGACAGTTCCCAAATCCAATAGTTTGGTCAAACCAGTAGGAGGCTGGATAACCTAACAGGATTCCAAAGAAAGTACACAAGTTCCAGTCATTATAAAACTCCTCTCCCAACACAATCACAGAGGAGCCTTTGTCCAGTTCATTCATGAAGAATCCTGAAAGACTTTTGATCATTTCCTCAGTTCTATTTTCCAAGCCAGCCAAGACAGGTTGTTTTCTTGAGGAACATACATCAATCAGAAGGAGACTTTTGCTTTGGAGCAGTTCATCCAGGTGGGACTGAACAGTGGCAGGGTTAAAAATAAATGTGTTGTTATCAATGGACAGAATCCTTAGTGGATTGGTTACAACTTCATACTCCTGTAGTGAACTGAGGTACAGGTGAAGCTGTTCTGGAGATGCTGCATTACTGTCATACAACAGTGCAGGTTTGACGCCCATATCCACAGACATTATTTGAACAGTCACATCAAGACATGCAGACGGAGATAAACGTTTCTTACGAGGGCACAATAACTTCTGAGCGGCCGAAATGAGCATTTCTGCGGCAACCATTGCGTCCCTTTCTATGGACACATATCATTCGAAATAAGATGTTTGTTGACAGCAGGAAAGGCAATATAACTTAATTAATAAAGGCTCACATTCTAGCATTAGTGTGGTCCATAGTTGTGTTGTTGAAAAACCATTTTATCGACTCGGTGTTTTTAACGAATCGAGTAAATGATTCATTGAAGTGTTCATAACACAAAAGATTCGTGTTTCATACTGGGAGTGTAACCTGCAAAAATAGCACTGAACGAATCTTTTTGTTGAAGGTGATTCAAAAGATTCGAGTCATGGGGTGAATCAAAATCCTATCCTTTTAACATCCGGTTAAGACTTTTATTTTGAAATCTCTTTGAAACGGAAGTATATTCTTTTTGACAACTTGTACACTTGTTAAATACCAAATGGCAAATACAATAGGAGACTACTGTAGTGCAGTATCATAATAATATATCTGTACAATGAAGCGAATGTAGCGCTTATTTTTCACCGGCGAATTTCGGTGATTTTGTTGTCAGTGATTTTAAACAGTTGAGTTAAAAAAGTAAAAGTTCACCATGGGCTCTGAGGATGTTCTCAAGAGTGCTTCAACACTGGCTTCTTATAATGTCCTGCTTCAGGTACTTTTAACTAGCGTGTACGCACATACAGACAGACACTAAATACACTTTTATTAAGAGACATATAATAAAGCAATATTCCTTTTGATATGCTTTATATTTCAGGTGATGTTTCGAGTGTTGACATTTTTCTTGAATGCATTTACTTTGCGGTTTGTGTCGAAGGAGCTGATGGGCGTGGTAAATGTTAGGTGTGTTTACAGTTACACAATATAAACTCGAACATTCGTTTGAATGGGTCACAAATTCCAACGCTTTGCTTTTGTTACAGGTTGATGCTGCTCTATTCTACACTGGTGTTTCTGTCTAGGGAGGCGTTCCGAAGGGCGTGTCTAAGTGGGGAAGGGGCGGGGCGTAACTGGAGACAGGTCATCAACTTGTTATGGCTCACGTAAGTACTAGACATTTGCTTTTGGTTGATTAAATGGTTAGTTAACCCAAAAATCGAAATTCTGTCATTAAATTTCTCACCCTCATGTCGTTATAAACTCGTAAGACCTTTGTTCATCTTCAGAACACAAATTAAGATATTTTGGATGAAATCGGAGAGCTCTCTGACCCTCCATAGACAGCAATTTAATTACCACTTTCAAGGTCCAGAAAGGTAATAAGGACATCGTTAAAATAGTCCATGTGACTCTAGTGGTTTAACCTTAATGTTACGAAGCGACAAGAATACTTTTTGTGTGCAAAAAACATTAAAAAAATAGCGACTTTATTCAACAATCTCTTCTCGTCTGTGCCAGTCTTCTACTGCTGTTGACGTAGTGTGACGAGTTCTACGGCAGAACGGCGGCTCACCATTGGCTTGCTCCTTCGTCAGCATCACACGCATGCGTCGTGGTGCTCACGTGAACAGCGTTGGCCAACGGTAAGCCGGCGTTCTGACGTAGAGCTTTGAAAGTGCTGCACTGTATTTACTACGTCAACAGTGTGGGAGACTGGCACAGACGAAAGGAGATTGTTAAATAAAGTCGTTATTTTGGGGGAGTTTTACGCACAAAAAGTATTCTAGTCAATTCATAAAATAAAGGTTGAACCACTGCATTCACATGGACTATTTTAACAATGTCTTTCCTACCTTTCTGGGCCTTGAAATTGTTAATTAAATTGCTGTCTATGGAGGGTCAGAGAGCTCTCGGATTTCATCTAAAATATCTTAATTTGTGTTCCGAAGATGAACGAAGATCTTGTGGGGTTGGAATGACATGGGTGAGTAATTCATGGCAGAATTTTCATTTTTGTGTAAACTAACCCATTAACTTTTCTGTTTATTTTCATGCTTTTGTTGAAGTCATCTGCTTGCATTTATTTTAACTTATTTTTTAAAATAATCATGTTTAACAGCTGAATTTGTGGCGAACAGCTACATTACCCATGATGTTGTACAGTCAGAGACAGCAAATTGCATGAGGAATATTTCACCTAAAATGTTGTTTTTTATTCTTTTTCCTTAACTTTCTTCTCAAACTGGCAGATTTCCTCTGGGGTGTGTGTGGGGTGTGTTATTGGTGTGTGTGTGGTGGTGGGTGCTCCAGGCACCTGATCCAGAGTCCATCCCACATTATGTTCCCGCTGTTGGATTGTTCTGCCTGTCTGCACTTACAGAGCTGCTGGGTGAACCTCTTTGGGTTCTTGCACATGCACACATGTTCGTCCGTTTGAAGGTGTCCTAATCTGCCTTTTATACTTTAAATTGCATTTTTATAGAATCATTGTAGATTGAATAAGATGAAACTATCTGATCAAATAATGCATATTCACAGGTGATTGCCGAAAGCGTAGCCATGATTGCTAAATGTCTTGTTACGGTAGTGTTGGTGGTCTCAGCACCTCAATGGGGGCTCTATATCTTCTCTGCAGCCCAGGTACTGAACATATACAATATCTATAGTTTTCAGTTGCAATACCTTTCAGTTTGTAATCTTAATTTTGTGTGTTTTTCATTTGACAGTGTGTCTATGCAGGGTTTTTGCTCCTTTGTTATGTGTTATATTTTGTCCATTTCCTTGGCTCAGAGGAAGCAGACAAGAAATTGTTCCCTGTTCGTCACATAACAGACCTTCTGCCATCTAGGGTGGATCACGAGGTGTGACTTCTTTTACAACACAACACCACATTGGTCTGTTGTAGACTTTTTCTTTCAGTGTAACAACTATGCTGTATGTTTGTTTTTGTTTTTAGCCACTGCTAAACTGGAAGTTGACCACACTAACCTGGAGCTTTTTCAAACAATCATTTCTCAAACAGATACTTACAGAAGGTAAGTGCGTATCAATTACATAGTACTAGTAGTAGTAATTGTTTAAATGCTGCTGATAAATATTTCATTTTGATTTTATAGGCGAGCGTTATGTGATGACTTTTTTGAATGTGCTTAACTTTGGAGACCAGGGTAATTTGTACATTCATACACACAAGCTACACTGCCCGGCTAATAAAATGTTTGTGATGTTATTTCCATCAAGAGGTGCATACATTTTTGGTGAAGATCTTGTATTTACAATACAAGATTCAAGCACTCTGTAAAGTCTCCTCCAGCACATCCCAAAGACTGCCAATTAATTTAAGGTCTGGACTCAGAGGTGCCAATTCATATGTGAAAATGATTCTTCATGCTCCCTCCCAACCATTCTTTCACAATTTGAGCCTGATGAATCTTGACATTGTCATCCTGGAATATGGCCGTGATGTCTTCCTACATGGTTGTTTACATATAACACGCTATAACATCACTGCAATAATGATCCAATCATAGACTCTTAAGCATTTGCCTATTTAAATCCCAAAAAAAATTGGCTGGGCAGTGTATTATTTTTTATTGAATATTATACTATTATACACATCATAATTCTCTTTACTTTTTTTTTTTTAAAGGGGTTTATGATATAATAAACAATCTGGGCTCAATGGTGGCAAGATTTCTTTTCTTGCCCATTGAGGAGAGTTTCTATGTGTTCTTCGCTAAAGTCCTGGAGCGTGGACGGGATGTACGACATCAAAAACAAGTCAGTATCTATTTATGGTCATACCTTTATTTAGTGCAGGCAGCCAGATGTGGGTTGAATAATTGTAAAATGCTGATTGGTCCACAGGAGGAAGTTTCCATGGCAGCTGAGGTACTGGAATGTCTTTTGAAGCTGGTGCTTTTGATTGGTCTGATCATCACAGTTTTTGGTTATGCATATTCTCATCTAGCACTTGACATCTATGGTGGGGAGCTTCTAAGCAGCGGAGCTGGTAAATCACAAATATGCTTGTACTGGATGCTAGATGTACATGCATCATACAACAACAATACATTTTCATTTGTGTGCGTGTACCATAAAAGTTTAAATGGTTTGTTTGTGTATTTTGCAGGACCAGCTCTCCTACGGTGTTATAGCTGTTATGTTCTGCTGTTAGCTATTAATGGAGTAACAGAGTGTTTTGTTTTTGCTGCCATGAGCAAAGAGGAGGTTGACAGGTGAACAACATAATTACTATATATACACTGCTGTTCAAAAGTTTGGGGTTTATGCATTTTTTCAAGGCTGCATTTATTTGACCAAAAATACTGTAAAAGCAATAATATTGTGAATTTTTTTTTTACTGGTAATTAATTCCAGTGATGGCGTAGCTGAATTTTTAGCATCATTACTCCAGTCTTTAGTGTCACATGATCCTTCTGAAATCATTCTAATATGCTGATTTGCTGCTCAAGAAACATTGCTTATTATCACAGTCGAAAGTTACATGTTTTGTGCAAACCATGATAAAAAAAATTCAGGATTCTTTGATGAGTACATTTATTTGCAAACCGAATTCAATTTAAAAATTATTTTTACATAAACTTTTAAATGTGTAGAAAGGGTGTATATATGTGAATATATATATATATATATATATATATATATACACTCACCTAAAGGATTATTAGGAACACCTGTTCAATTTCTCATTAATGCAATTATCTAATCAACTAATCACATGGCAGTTGCTTCAATGCATTTAGGGGTGTGGTCCTGGTCAAGACAATCTCCTGAACTCCAAACTGAATGTCAGAATGGGAAAGAAAGGTGATTTAAGCAATTTTGAGCGTGGCATGGTTGTTGGTGCCAGACGGGCCGGTCTGAGTATTTCACAATCTGCTCAGTTACTGGGATTTTCACGCACAACCATTTCTAGAGTTTACAAAGAATGGTGTGAAAAGGGAAAAACATCCAGTATGCGGCAGTCCTGTGGGTGAAAATGCCTTGTTGATGCTAGAGGTCAGAGGAGAATGGGCCGACTGATTCAAGCTGATAGAAGAGCAACTTTGACTGAAATAACCACTCGTTACAACCGAGGTATGCAGCAAAGCATTTGTGAAGCCACAACACGCACAACCTTGAGGCGGATGGGCTACAACAGCAGAAGACCCCACCGGGTACCACTCATCTCCACTACAAATAGGAAAAAGAGGCTACAATTTGCACGAGCTCACCAAAATTGGACAGTTGAAGACTGGAAAAAAGTTGCCTGGTCTGATGAGTCTCGATTTCTGTTGAGACATTCAGATGGTAGAGTCAGAATTTGGTGTAAACAGAATGAGAACATGGATCCATCATGCCTTGTTACCACTGTGCAGTCTGGTGGTGGTGGTGTAATGGTGTGGAGGATGTTTTCTTGGCACACTTTAGGCCCCTTAGTGCCAATTGGGCATCGTTTAAATGCCACGGCCTACCTGAGCATTGTTTCTGACCATGTCCATCCCTTTATGACCACCATGTACCCATCCTCTGATGGCTACTTCCAGCAGGATAATGCACCATGTCACAAAGCTCGAATCATTTCAAATTGGTTTCTTGAACATGACAATGAGTTCACTGTACTAAAATGGCCCCCACAGTCACCAGATCTCAACCCAATAGAGCATCTTTGGGATGTGGTGGAACAGGAGCTTCGTGCCCTGGATGTGCATCCCACAAATCTCTATCAACTGCAAGATGCTATCCTATCAATATGGGCCAACATTTCTAAAGAATGCTTTCAGCACCTTGTTGAATCAATGCCACGTAGAATTAAGGCAGTTCTGAAGGCGAAAGGGGGTCAAACACAGTATTAGTATGGTGTTCCTAATAATCCTTTAGGTGAGTGTATATATATGTTTAAAAAATTTAATTTTATAAATAATTGTTTTCTCTCTCTCTCTGTCTTTAGATATAATCTAGTGATGCTGGGCCTGTCGGCCTCTTTTCTGCTGCTTTCTTATTGGCTAACCTGGATGTTAGGGGGCATTGGCTTCATTTTGGCAAATTGCTGTAACATGGCTTTACGAATCACTCACAGTATTGTTTACATACATCGCTATTTCCTGCAAACTGAATACACACCGCTGTGGGGGCTCCGTCCACATTCTGCTGTCATAATTACACTTGGAGTGAGCTCCATCCTCACAGCCTTCTCAGAGGTATCATTGTTTACATTTAAATATAGATAAAGTTGTGATGAACAAATTCAAATTTGATGTAAAACCATTTTTTCTTTCAGAGCATGTTCTGTTGTGATGGTGGCTGGTTGCTAAGGCTGGTTCATGTTGCCGTGGGGGCAGTTTGTCTCCTGGGTGTGGTCATCACAGTATTTCTAACAGAAACAAGACTTGTTGAGTTTGTCAAAACTCAGTTGCTACCCAAATACAGCAAGAAACTTACATGAGCTTTTACTTTGAAAACACCTAAACTTTCCTGAGGTGAGGTTGACACTAACATGTCATGGACCAGATTTTGCCACGTCAAACGTTGGCAGATTTGAAAACTGTGTGTAATATTATTCTACACACATATTTTGTTTTCTTAAAACAATGGGAATGTTTATTCCAGAAGACGCACTACCTCTATGTTCAGTTTTTGCTTATGACATCAAAATATGTTCACTTAGATGATGACAGTTTGAAGGTTCTTGTCCATACCTTATAGAATATTTTATTGATTGATTACAGAACAAACACACAGAATATTGCATTGTAATGCAAAGATATCAAGGGGTTCCTCAGTATGTAACTACTGTTTCAATGTGCCAGTCATTCCCATGAAATACTACAAGAAATGCGTTTTTTTTTTTTTTTTCGAACATTAATGCTTGTGTTAATGAGCATATCAAAGGTGTACATTGACCAAATATTTTGTAACATTGTACCTTTTACATAACATTACTACTAGATATAATATTAGCCAGGACGCTCTTGCAAAATAGATTTTTCCTGGTAAAATAAAGGTTATAATAGTAATAGCTGTATAAATCAGTGGTGATCTTTGTATAAATGGTGTGTATGTATAAAATGGTTATGTAATAAATTCAAATGGTCCTGGTTACAATTGTCTTTAAAAACATTTTAAATGAGACTGGAAAATATTGTCTACTCTTCTAATATTTGGGTACAAATAAAACCATTTCCTGAATGTACTGTTTTAAAACTTTCTAATAAACGATCTAATAATACTTTTATTCAGCAAGGATGCATAAAATGGTAACAATTTATTATAAAGTCCCATTTGTTAACATTAGTAAATGCCTTCGCTAACATGAAATAACGATGAGCAATATATATTTTTAAGTGTTTATTAATCTTCGGTAATGTTAGTAAAAATATAATTGTTCATATTAGTTCACAGTGTATTAATTAATGTTAACAAATACAACTTAATAAAGTATTAATAAATGTTGAAATTACCATTGACTAATATTAATAAATGCTCAAAGTATTGTTCATTGTTAGTTCATGTTAACTAATGTAGGTAATGTTAACAAATGAAACCTTATTGTGTAATACTCATTAAATTAATCAGATGTGACAGTAAAGACCTTTACATTTTTAGAAAAGATTTCTATTTCAAAGAACCCTGAAAAAGGGTATTACAGTTTCTACAAAAATATTAGTGAGCACAATATTGGTAAGACTTTAATGTGACATACTTACATGTTAATACATGTAATTACTATAGTAGTAAATTATGCATAATTACAAGTAACTAACCCTAAAACAAACCATATCCGTAACTATAGTAAGTACATGTAGTTTATTAATATTACTCAGTACTTATCTAAGTACAATGTAACCACATCACCTTAAATTAAAGTGTAACCCAAATGTTTTCAACATTGATAATAGTAAGAAATGTTCATTGAGTACTAAATCAGCCTATTAGAGTGATTTCTGATGGATCATGTGACACTGAAGACTGGATGAATGATGCTGTAAATTCAGATGTTCAGCTGTTTGAAATGTTGGTATAAAGGGTTAACAATGGCAGGACATCATAAGTGAGTCCTAATTACCTCTCCTCTGTAATCCCAATGGAATATGCAAGAGAGACAAATAAACATTCACAAACAAGCAACCCCCAAAACAACAAACACAACAGTGTAGGCTACAAATAAACACACTCATTTAGAATAACTCAACATGAGCAATAAAGAATCTACAAGACACAAACCATAAACTGTTTCCATTTCTGAGCTGCTGGAACTAATTGAAGTACTGAAGATGTCATCCTTAAATAACCATGTGTTTATCCCTACAAGAACAGTGACTGATATTAAATGGGAGGAGGAACAGTGTGACTCATACTTTGGCCAAAGGAATTATGGTCCATTTGGGATTGGACTCAGCAAGGGAAGGGTGTGTGTGTGTATAAATGCACATGCAACAAGTATAAAACAGAGAAACTTAAGCCAGACTTTAAGACTTCACAACTGATTTTGAGAGTTGACCATGTCTCAAGTAAGAGAAAGAAGAAACACTGAGAAGAAATAAAGATCTTTTTGCTTATCATTCATTTTCTGTTTCTCTTCAGCAGGGCGAGGAAGAGGAAGTTAAGAGGCCTGAGGTGAAAGCGGACGATTTGATTGGAGCCAGGGATAAACTAGCATCTGGAACAGAGGTGAAGAGCAAGACCTTTGAGGTGATGCAGGAATGCGGTGAGTCGAGTAGCAACTGGTAGATCATTATAAACTGTAATAATTCAGTTGGAAGGTTGTGTGTGAAATGCCACTGAATCCTAGTGTCTCTGTTTTTTTATTTTGGGCCAAGAGGAAAAAGTAGAGCTGTGTGTGTGTGTGTGCGTTCATGTTTTTCTATCCTGGTTGGGACTTCAACCTGAATGCACACCGACTCATGGGGACTCGTGTCACTTAAATTGTGGTCCCCATGAGGAAACAAGCTTATAAATCATACAGAATACGTTTTTTTGTGAAAATGTGAAAATGCAGAAAGTTGTGTGATGGGTAGGATTAGTGTAAGGCGATAGAATATACAGTTTGTACATTATAAAAACTATTACATCTATGGAGAATCCCCACACAGATAGTGAACCAGACGAGTGTGTGTGTGCTTGCATTTTATAGTGTTTCCACTCCATATATAGCAGGAAGTCAGAACACACAAACACAAAGGACACGCCACTAGTCACTTATGTGTTTATATTGACTAATTTGTGTTTCTGATTTTTATTCTTGAATATATTTCTTGCATTTTTTTTGGTTTATGTAATTTCAACTTAAATTACATTAAACTGACTTAAAAATGAGTTGAATCTTGTGTAACTTATAAAAAAGTTATTTTGATGAGTTAAAGCAATGTAAAAACGTTGTCATAACTTAGGCTACTGATCATATAATTGTTTACAGTGTAGTTCATATTAACTAATGTTCACAAATGAACATTATTGTAAAGTGTTTCCAAAGATTGTGTAAACCACTAATAAACACTTCTTTATATGTGAAATTTGTATTTTACAGTATATAGTGATTTAATGTTTTATTCATTTCTTTTATCAGTTCTAACATGTATATTTTACATACATTTGTATTGAGGTATCTGAAATTAAAATGTGTAGGATGTTGTCGTTTGTATTGTGTATTCTGAGTATCTTTTTCTCTGTTGTTAGAACAAGTTGGGAAGGTCGCGCCATCCGTCTTCAGCAAAGTTCGCTCAGGATCTGAGACTGCCTTTAACAAACCCAGCAGGAGAAAGTAACACTGTGGGACCATACACTCAGTTTTGTTTCACTGAATCCTACAGATAAAAACATGTAAGGAGCATTTCTAAATGAATCTATAGCATTAACATTGAAATAACTTGGTAATTTTTATTTGAACACTACAAGAATCGCCATCCTGAGTAACACGTGATGAGTTGCGTCTCAAGAGCACAGCTAAACAATATTAGTAGTTTTTAATACTGAATTTAAGAACTTATAATGTATTTTTCTATTTTTTTCCCCGAGATTAAAAATAAGGCTTTAAATAAAACTGAATAGTACTTTTTTGACAAATATCCTTGTAGCTACTTTTATCTACATGGAGTCAGACACCAGAACACTACTAATTTTTTTTGGGTAATTTTTTGTTGTTGGTTTAGTTTTATATTGAAAAGAAGTTGAATATATGATTGTGTGGAAATGAAATATTTGTTATAAAACAGTTAATTTGATCCCATTTATATTTCACATTATTATCACAAAAAAAAGGTTTATTTTCAAAACAAAACAAAAGGACAGCAGACAAGGAAAATGGAGAACTTATCAGGAGAATAACAAAAGTGGGGGATAAAACTAAAGCAATCAGGTTGAAAGCATGTTATTAATGAAGATTTCCGTTCTTGTTTGACATTTGTGACTAACAGCAACTGACACAATTAGGTAGAACAATACAGTAGCCATGAATTGGCTTGATACAGCTGTCATACTGTTATAATGTCATAACAAATGTGAACTAATCAGCCAGTAAAGCAAACTATAGCACGGCATACAGAGAAAGCGAGAGAGTTATTTCATAAACTTGGTGTGCTGATCTTGTAGGATCTTTGCAGAGGACTTAGCATCATAGAAGAGTTCATTAATTTCTTCCACATGTTCTTTTTCGACTACTTCTCTCCCCTGAACTCGTGCCAACAGATTGGCAGGTGTCAGCAGCTGCACTGCATATCTGCATTTACACAAAGACACACACGTTAGCCAACATTACCAAATTGTGTTAATTATAATTTCATAATAATGAATAAATGAGAATGCATGTAGCAAGACAGTAAATATGGCAGTTCAATCTAAATCAGTAGGATATATAACATTATAAGTAATGTGTATGTTCATGTAGTAACAAGTATTACCTGAGTGTAGTCTTGGTACCGATCTCTCCAAGGTGAGATAAAGCCTCCTCGCTGATGTTGAGGCCCTCTGTCTGAGCTCGGATCTTTATAATCTACAGAAACATGCAAATGAAACAAAAACGAGTAATGTATACTTCATCTGTTATATATCTTTGTTATAACTTTATTTCACGGTTTCGTTAAGGAGCTTATTTTGACAAATGTTTATGCACACCTGTTTCATTTCTTGAGGAGTGTACAGCATTGTTCTGATAATCATGACTCGATCCAGCAGATCCAGCGGAATTCCGTGAGGAGAGCTGATGTCCTCTGTCCCCCTAAAACATAATTATGCATATTGGTAAACTTGTCGATCAACATCGCAACCAATCAAATGGATTGTTCTAACAGTTGGTCACAGCAAACTGCAAATCAAATTAATATTGTTAAGGTTTATTAAAATATAATCAGATATGCTTAAGTTTTATTAACATTAATAAATACATTGGTAACACTTTACAATAAGGTTTCATTAGTTAACAGTTAACTAATTTAGTTATGAACAATACTTAATTTCAACATTTACTAATACATTATTAAAAATCAAACGTATTTGTAAATATTAGTTAATGCAATGTGAACTAATATGAACTAAAAATGAAGGACTGCATTTTTATTAGCTAACATTAACAAAGATTAATACTTTAACAAATTTATTGCTCGTTAATACATTATCTAATGTTAGCAAATAAGACTGTATTGTAAAATGTCACCAATACATTCAATATGAATGATAAACTAACAAACATTTATTAATGTTAATATCTATAGTATATATATCTATATCTATATCTATATCTATATCTATATATATATATATATATATATATATATATATATATATATACACACACACACACATACACACACACACACTCACCTAAAGGATTATTAGGAACACCATACTAATACTGTGTTTGACCCCCTTTCGCCTTCTGAACTGCCTCAATTCTACGTGGCATTGATTCAACAAGGTGCTGAAAGCATTCTTTAGAAATGTTGGCCCATATTGATAGGATAGCATCTTGCAGTTGATGGAGATTTGTGGGATGCACATCCAGGGCACGAAGCTCCCGTTCCACCACATCCCAAAGATGCTCTATTGGGTTGAGATCTGGTGACTGTGGGGGCCATTTTAGTACAGTGAACTCATTGTCATGTTCAAGAAACCAATTTGAAATGATTCGAGCTTTATGACATGGTGCATTATCCTGCTGGAAGTAGCCATCAGAGGATGGGTACATGGTGGTCATAAAGGGATGGACATGGTCAGAAACAATGCTCAGGTAGGCCGTGGCATTTAAACGATGCCCAATTGGCACTAAGGGGCCTAAAGTGTGCCAAGAAAACATCCCCCACACCATTACACCACCACCACCAGCCTGCACAGTGGTAACAAGGCATGATAGATCCATGTTCTCATTCTGTTTACGCCAAATTCTGAATACCATCTGAATGTCTCAACAGAAATCGAGACTCATCAGACCAGGCAACATTTTTCCAGTCTTCAACTGTCCAATTTTGGTGAGCTCATGCAAATTGTAGCCTCTTTTTCCTGTTTGTAGTGGAGATGAGTGGTACCCGGTGAGGTCTTCTGCTGTTGTAGCCCATCCGCCTCAAGGTTGTGCGTGTTGTGGCTTCACAAATGCTTTGCTGCATACCTCGGTTGTAACGAGTGGTTATTTCAGTCAAAGTTGCTCTTCTATCAGCTTGAATCAGTCGGCCCATTCTCCTCTGACCTCTAGCATCAACAAGGCATTTTCGCCCACAGGACTGCCGCATACTGGATGTTTTTCCCTTTTCACACCATTCTTTGTAAACTCTAGAAATGGTTGTGCGTGAAAATCCCAGTAACCGAGCAGATTGTGAAATACTCAGACCGGCCCGTCTGGCACCAACAACCATGCCGCGCTCAAAATTGCTTAAATCACCTTTCTTTCCCATTCTGACATTCAGTTTGGAGTTCCAGGGATTGTCTTGACCAGGACCACACCCCTAAATGCATTGAAGCAACTGCCATGTGATTGGTTGATTAGATAATTGCATTAATGAGAAATTGAACAGGTGTTCCTAATAATCCTTTAGGTGAGTGTATATATATATATATGAGTTGTACAAGTTCACATTAATGTATTATGAATAAAGATGAATTAATGAACATTAATAAATTTATAAATAAACAGCAACAATTTACAATAAGTTTACATTAGTTAACGAAGTAACAATGAAAAATAGTTCTAAAGCATTTTAGTTTATGCAAATTTCAACAAAGTAAAGTGTTACAAAATAATCATTAACCTAAAATACATTTTCATAAAACAAATTCATAAATGCTGTGTTCATTGTTAGTTCATTTTTCAAAAGGCCCTGTTTACACCTGGTATTGCTTGATGCATTTTGGTTGATCGGATCACAAGTGGACGATGCTAAATACAGGTGTAAATGGGGTCTAAAATGTTTTGGACTTGTCCACTTTCAACCACTTTCTCAGGTAGTTGAAAACACATTTGACCGGATTGCTTTCATAGTGTAAATGCTCATGTGGTCCAATGCGTTCAAACAGCCACAAAAGACCGCCTACTTACCTAATGTATAAACATTATGGGAAGCGCACTAGCCAGATGGAAATTAAACTTTGCCCGCTGAAGACCCAAGTTTGGTTTGAAGACAAAAAAAAAAAAAAAAGCACCAAGCACAAAATCTTGTGGTTTTCAGAGCGGAAACGAAAGCTCTCCATATGTTTTTCTGCCATCTCTGGGCACGTTCATATGTAAATTGCACAAGATTATTTTGTCAATTAGATCGAAAGATCTGGAAAAAACACATACATTTACCCACCCATTGACCCTCCCCTCAAAGAAATCAGGACAGAAGTGGTTAAAAAAGTGGACAAAAGAGACGGATTAAAACACCATGCGTCTACCTCATCTACTTGTGATCCGACTGACCAAAACGCATCTTAAAACCAGGTGTAAACAGGACCAAAGACGCTGAAAACTGTTTGAATATTCAGTCCCTCTAAACCCCTCCTTTCCACAAGCCTACTCTGCTTTGATTGGTTAGATGGCCCAGTCTGTTATAAATGGTCAACCACTCACAGGGCATGTCAGAAACTAAATGCATATTTCCATATCTGAATTTCAGCTCTTCCTCAGTGCTTGATACGAAAAGTAACGGTTGCATTTTTTTCTGGATCAATTCTAGCCCGAGTCCTCATCCTTTTTAAGTGCATGCAAAGTGGATCTGCAGCACTGAAAACTTCTTAACATGTCAACAACACAAACCAAACTATTCCAGGCTCATATACAGTATTTATATACATATTCACTCTCTAACAACAGATGGCGCTGATGGAACAGCAAAACTGATGAGACCTAATGTGTGATTTGATCGGAGCCACCGCTCACATCCATATTGATAAATGTCAAGTCTTGCAATTCCCTGTTATACGTTCGTTTTGTAAATGAGGGCCAATAACTTTATTTGTTGTGCACTTTGATCTTTGCAGACATTTTAAATTCACAAACAGCTATATTACGCATGGAATGATAGGTAATATTCGTAAAAACATAATAAGGGCACTTTAAAGGGGTGATGAATTAAGAAATAAACTTTCCCTTGAGCCTTTGATATATAAAAGTTAATCGTGATATAAGAATATCCTGTAAGTTTCGGACCTGAAAACTTCCTTGTAGTCAAAGAAAATATTTTATTGACACCAGGCCCAGAAAACACTCGATCTCAGAATATGTCAACCCTTGACGTCATCATATGCTGAAATGCCGCCTCAACATATAAATATGTACGCCTGCTTCTGTAGCCCTGCCCACCGACTCATGCCTGACATGACATAGGCCTACATAGAGCTAAACAGGATAGAACTTCTAAGCAATAAACATAATACCAATCCTAGCTGTGGACGTTTACTTCCAAGTCTTCAGTGCGGCACGCCCATAAAAACCGAGCTTTCCATGAGAGAGCCTCAAAACGAGGGCAGAAAATAGCCTATTACTTATTCATTATGTTTTTGAATGTAAAAACCATGCGAACGTCATAAGTTGACCTCAGAAGTTATACAACAGTATAAAAAAAATAAAAAAACAACCAAAAACACACCTGATAAGGCAGTTTCCTCGATTGGATGCAAACACTACGATGGGAGCGATGGAGCTCTCCAGTGCTCGGTGCAGGTAGGTAAAACACTCAATGTCCAGCATGTGAACTTCATCAATAAACAGAACACCAGGAACCAGCTCTGCCACACCCTGTTCAATGTATTTATTCACAACCTTATTGATCTCCGCTCGCAGTTTATCTGTATACAGAATACACAAACACAAAGAAATGGTTAAACACGGCCTCATTAAAAATCCTGTTAGGATTATCAGTATATAAAAATATTAACCATGTTACCTGTGATTTCTGTCTTTTTGGGTTTCATCAATTGACCCATCATAGAAAGTAAGTCCTGGCCTCCCTAGAAAAAAACAGTAAACTCATATTATTAGTGTCATGGAGATCCACTTGAAAAGCTGGATAACATGATGTTTGTGTGCGCGTACCTGAGGTCTTGCATTAGCAACATCCAGGTCATGAAGTGTAACATCCTGAATGATCTCTTTCTTCTTGTGTACATCGCCTTTCGGTAAAGGTACATACTCTTCTGCCTCCAAATCGAACTCTGTTGCAAACGTGTCACATCGCCCCTGCCTCTGCAAACCAAAAACAGAAAGACTGATTATGAATGAACTTAAGAGCCTTGAGAGATGTTTGTTTTGGGTTTTTTTTACAAGGGAAGTGTATTGCACTTTTTGTGATGTGGGATTTCATTTAAATACTTTTTTGCAACTATATACATGTACAAGTAGTGTTTGGGGTCAGTAATGTTTTTGAAATAAATCTCTTATGCTCACTTTAGTTTAGGGTCCAATTCTTACTATTAACTACAACTCTTGCCTGAATAAACTCCTAATTACTGCTTATTAATAGTTATCTACTACTAGTTGTATTGGTAGGATTAAGGGATGTAGAATATGGTCATGCAGAATAAGGCATTAATATGTGCTTTATAAGTACTAATAAACAGCTAATATCCTAGTAATATGCATGCTAATAAGCAACTAGTTAATAGTGAAAATTAGACCCTGAAGTGAAGTGTTAACAACACTCACCAATGCTGCAATTATTTGATAAAAATACTGAAAATTGTGAAATATTATTATAAAATAATATAGCTTTTCTATTTTAATATATCTTAAAAATGTAATTTATTCCTGTGATGGCAAAGCTGAATTTTCAGTGTCATTACTCTAGTCTTCACCGTCACATGATACACATGATGCATCATTCTATTAAGTTGATTTAGTGCTCAAGAAACATTTCTCAACATTTGCAAACGGTTGTGCTGCTTAATATTTTTGTGGAATTGGCGATACTTTTTTTCAGGAATATTTGGTGAATAGAAAGTTCAAAAGAACAGCATTTATTTGAAATTAAATTTTTTTGTAACATTAGAAATCTCTTTACTGTCACTTTTGATCAAGTTAATGCATGCTTGCTGAATAAAAGTAGGCCTATTACTTATTCAAAAATATGAAAGACAATCTCGTCCTTTATACCGCTGCCAGACTACCTGCCCACCTGCACTGACAAAAGATTACTTCAACATGCCAACTGCAGATATAGGCCGGAGAGAGAAAGGTTAAGCAAATCCGTACATACCTTGACTGCCCCACTGTTAGCCTCGATGTAGATAACATCACCGACCTCCACTCTCTCCTTCTGCAGACTTTCATAGATACTGGGATCCAGCTGCATGAGCATATCAAACGCTGTGAGATATGACTTATAATTTAAACGTAAAATCTGTTTCCGAATATGCAAAGCAGCAGCCCGCTTTTCCCGTCCTTACCTTCAACTGTTTGGTGCCCTTTGCTGTTTTCAAACCGATAATGACATGACTGATAGTTTTGCCATAGCCCCCCATTGGGTTTTCCGTCTCACAGGGGGTCAGTTCAGTGACCTCTCCTTCATACACCTCTTTAGTCTCCTTGATACGCAGACCTAAATGCACAAAACAAAACAAAAAAGAATTTTAGATACAAAACTAAACAGAACAAAGCTAACTTCTTACTAGTGGATCTACCAATACATTCTTAAAAACCTACAAAATTTGATATATTAAATACTTGTGAGTCTATTCACCTGTGTGCATTCAACTGCCCATGCCAGTATATTTCTTTCAACATTGTAATAATGTGTGCATGCATGCATGCATATCTCACTTGATTACACAGTCTACATTGTTTCATACTGGCGGTCTAATATCAGACTATAATAGCCATGTTTCCATCCACCTATTTTTATGTGAATTTTGGGATATTACATAAAAAAATTCTGGATGGGAACACAAAGATGAGCATTAATTCTAAAAATGTGCATTAAAAAAACATATGCACTCAATTGAATTGGATTTTTATTTTATTTGATAAGTGCATAAACTATAATGGAAACATATTTATTGAGTAAATCCCTCGATAAGCAACAAAAAAACTCATGTGCGATTGGATAACTGGACTAAGTCATTTATGATGTAGGATAAAAAAAGCCACAGTGGCTTCCCTGATTGCAGCAACTTCTATTTTTATTATAGATATTTTGCGCCAATTTCCCAGGAAGTGACAGTTTTGTTCTCTTGAACACATGGGATGGAAACTGTGCTTCATTCGCAAATGTTTATACAATATTCCAATTTTGCACATAAGTTAAATTTGCAACTTTGTATGGAAACATAGCTAGTGTGTGTAAGGAGTTACTAACTAGTACAAGGACAAGTTTTTTTAAAATCACATTTTACCTTTATTACTAAAAGTGTCTCCTAAAAGAAATTTAATGTATAATGTTTTCACAGGTTATATTACACAGGTATATTGTCTACTCTTGAAGTCGACAAATATGGGTTCTTTGCACAAGAGCTCACCTATGGCTCTTCTGAAGTTCTCCATCAGCACTTCAGTCTTCTTGATTTCTGATGAATACACTTCACTGCCCACCATAGGACAAAACGGCACTTTATTTCCCAGTTCCTGTGCCATGGCCAATGCTAGAGCAGTCTGCGGGGTACAGAAATATAATTAACAAACCATAAACACTCTAAGATAAAACAGATGTGAAACTATTTACAATGACTGATACAATAAAAGCTCTCAGTCCTTACCTTGCCTGTTCCAGGTGGTCCGGCTAGTAAAATAGCTCTGCCAGCCATCTTTTTGGAACGAATCAGCTCTACGATGATGCCACAAGCCTAATACAAAGGATAAAATTACCATTTAAATAAATATTAATAATCTCCAGGATCTGTTATGATCACAGCAATACAATCTTAGTGAATGTGAAACATACTACTGACACATGCTAATTATTATAGATATTTTGTAATCGTTCTTCACAGATAATCAGTCAAATACAAATGATCAAATTCATTAATCCGCGTAAATTTACTGATCCCCATTTACAAACGGGAAAATTATGAAACTGATCTCTAACGTTACCTCTCTAGCTGTCTCCTGCCCCACTAGTCCGGACGCGGACTGTTTAGCATTACCGGCCTCGTCCAGCCCGAGACCCTTCACATGGCTGTGAGATGCGATGCGCTGCGTCTTGGTTGTGCTTTTCACCTCTTCGATCTTCATGTTTCTTATTTGTTAATTAAACGCTCTAAAACGTGAGTGAAGCAACCTCAAGTCTATCTCACGAAAGGCCGTTGAAATCAAACACAAGAGACCCGCGTTTCCATGTGGGTAACCAAGGCGATTTGAGGAAGTACCGCCCCCGAAACGTGTTTTAGTCGTTATTTGTTTCGATTGGTCAATTTGTGGAATCTCTGTTTAATCATTGGATGCCGCTAATGTCTGTATGATCACTGCGAACACGCCCCTATTTTCCGTTTGTGCTCCATATGAAATGTTGTACTGGAACAAAGATAACCGCTGTAGGTTCCACAAATCTCTTTTTCTGTGTGAAGTGCAAATAAACTCCTAATTATGTATTAAACATGTTGTAAATAATAATTTTTTATTAGTTTATACATTATTTGATTATTTATTTTCTAAATACGAATGCTGTGAAGTGGAACACATGAGTTGAGCTAATCTGTCAGAGATTGTTTTTTGGTTGCACAGGAAGAACAACTGTCAAATTTCAGAAAAGTTTGCTGAATGCAGTAAGAGCAGAGATATTTAGCATGTAATTTAATATTTCGTATCAGAACTAACACGTTCATAATATTGAATTCCACCAAATTAGATACATTTGGTTAACTGACAGTTTAATATTGAGCTGGCTGGGGTGAACTAACAGCGTTATTGTCAGCAGTTCAAAGTCTGCGGATTTAGTCTGTTACCCAACAGTTCCAGTAATGGCAGATTCCATTCTTCCTAAAACACTGAACTTTAACGTCGGTGTCCTCGGCCATGTGGACAGCGGAAAAACCTCTCTCGCCCGGGCGTTGAGCAGCACCGCATCCACCGCAGCCTTCGACAAGAACCCGCAGTCCAAAGAGCGGGGCATTACGCTGGATCTCGGCTTTAGTGCGTTTACGGTGCCCTTACCGGAGCATCTGAGAGAGTCCTGCGGGGACAGACAATACGACAGTCTGCAGTTCACACTGGTGGACTGCCCGGGACATGCCTCCCTCATACGCACTATCATCGGGGGTAAGTGGATAAAAATGACTTGGTTTATATTAGCTGGCCAAGGGTTACGCTAATTAAATCCACAATACCAAACTGCATGTTTTACAAGAATGCGTGGATTAATATGTAATTCATGGACTATGCAAAACAAAGCAATACACCACACGTCTTTTAATGTCTAGTAGAATGGTTAGGAGAGAAAAAAAGCAACCTGTCAAGGCATTTTAAACTTGGTCCAGCACTACCACTTTTGATCAGTAGGTGGTGTGTGTGTGTTGGAAGAGATCATATTAACCCTGTAGAGACTGACATATAATAATAGTCAGTAAAATCTATTTTATTATTTTATTTCTATTTATACATTTTTTTAGGGAAAAATAATATAAAAGAAAACCAAATAGCCTATGTTGTGTATCATATGTGACACATCAGGCTTTTACGGCTCATATAGTATGATAGTGAGAATATGGAGTTCATTCTTGAGGAGGATGAGGCTCAAACTGAGCAAAAATATGTAAATTGGTACAGTTATTTAATTCAATGATGTTGTTATTTATACATAAAGTAAAAAGAAATGCTGTTAGCTTGTAATGTAAATCGTTTTACATCAGAGTACATGCATATAAATAAGTATAACAGACTACTTGCATATAAATGTCAGTTGACACTATCTCTCCCAATAATCTCTTAGGAAGATGATATGTAATGCTTATTTTTATGATCAAAGCGCTGTAGTTTTAATTGTGGGAGGCAAAAACCTGTTGTATCATATTTGACACTTAGATTTTAACATGATTTTCTTTTTAAATTATGTTTGAATAATCAAGTAAAACTAAGTTGCTTTAGTCCAGTAAATGTCTGTCTTTAAATATGAATATCAATCTAAAAATGGTTCTCATATTTACTATGTAAAATTTTTAAAAATCATTAAAGATTTCACAGCAAAAAGACATGCCTTTACTTGAAGGTGGACATTTTTAGAATTATACTAAAAGGCATTTTAGTTGATTAAATATAGTGAACTATCAATCAGAGTGCAGAAGGCATGTAGTAGATCGTGTACAACAGGTTTTGATAATGTTGATAGTTTAGAGGCCTTAGAAATTCATGTATCAAATATGATTCCATAGACTTTATAGGGTTAACACAAGCTCTCAAATCAAAAGACAAATCTGCTTTTAATGACAGACTTGTAATTTTACTACAAGACATTAAGGGATATCTGTATAGATTAAAATAAACTCATTTAGCATGAGAACACCTTTTACAATTACAACAATTTTTGTGATCATGATCATCTGTCATTTAATGCATTTCCAAATTATACAACAGACCTAAGTGCCTTTAACACAATCACATTTGTTAACCTAGGTAGTTATGGTACAATAAATGCTTTCGATATCACTCTATACTGGAAAAATGTAGCTCACATATCTTGTTTTCTTGCATACACAATTCATAGGTATTATAAAAGAGGGATTTATGAAGAAATATATGATGTGAAGAAACAATGTCTAGAAGTTTTTTTTTTTAACCTGCGGGACCAAACAATCTCAGAGAACTTTAGTCTAGTGGGAATGTCTGTAATAGCATTGATGGCATTGGTGTGTGTGTGTGCATTTATGGCACATGTGGTTGATTAAGGCGGAAGGGGGCTGTTCAGTGTTCCAGCTTGACTTCCTCTCTCCCCCAGAGGGGATCTCTCAGGAAAGAATGAGTGCCAGAGAGAGGGAGAGGAAAAGAGGGAAAGGAAAGGCAATAGCCTGGTCTCCTACCTCTCTTATTTTTGGTCTCTTTTTCTGTCTTGCAGTGATGACTTATGTTTGTCATTGTTGAACTCTCATCTGTGTACTTGCATTCAGGTGCTCAGATCATTGATCTGATGATATTGGTGGTTGACGTTGTGAAAGGTATGCAGACACAAACAGCAGAGTGCCTTTTGATTGGTCAGCTTACCTGTTCCCGCATGATCGTCATACTCAACAAAACAGACCTGTTGCCTAGTGACAAGAGACAGGCGGCTATTGACAAAATGACCAAGAGGATGCAAAAAACTCTTGAGAACACAAGGTAGACACTGTCAAGCACGTTTCACTATTCTAAATATTATACATCTCTATTCTGCTAAATGCAATTATAAGGTATGATGATATTAAGATTATTAACATTAGCATCATGATTTTCTGTAAAGCTGCTTTAAAAACAGTGTGTATTGTGAAAAGTGCTATGCAAATAAAATTGACATAACTATTTTTTTTCTTGTCAGATTTAAAGGGTGCCCTATAATTGCTGTGGCAGCAAAGCCAGGTGGTCCTGAGGCCCCGGATACAGATGAGCCACAAGCGATAACTGAACTCATAGATGTGAGTTAGTGGGTGTGTTGTCACAGCACAGATCAGAGGCCAGTTTTACATTTTGTAAATTGTTTTATAAATTAAAATATCTAAATAAAGAAAAGTTATGATGTAAAATGATGTCTTAATCCTTTAAGATATATATAGGACACTTACTCAAATGTATGCAAATTTGTGACACAACAAAAGATCATATTTCATTTTTTCTATTGATGCACACTAGATTTGTTTGGGAACATTGTCAAATCATGCTGGATATCAGATTTTAGCACAAAGTAGTTTTTACTAGCTTGAGTGGATGATGTCATTATAGCTAAAGGGTGATTTTAGGTCTCAGACTTTTTGTTATTACTGTATTTTGAAAGGTATGGACCATATTTTTGAGGTTGTCTCTGATTATGTGTTCAGTTATTGAAGGCCCAGGCCTTCCTTCCTCATAGAGATCCATCAGGTGCTCTTCTCATGGCTGTAGATCACTGCTTCTCCATCCGAGGCCAGGGAACAGTCATTACTGGCACCATTTTACAAGGGTCGCTCAGTGTTAATGATACTGTGGAGATACCGGCGTTAAAGGTACTGATCTACACACGACAATACATACACTGCAGTTCAAAAGTTTTGGGATAAGTGAGGTTTTTAAAAAGATTTCTTCTATTTTTTTTTCTCAATTTTCTTCTTTCTTTCTATTTCAAATAATTGCTGTTCTTTTGTAAGTTCTAAATAGTAAGTTCTGAACTTACTATTCATCAAAGTATCTTAGTTTTTACAAGCACAACCATTTTCAACATTGATAATAATCAGTGTTTCTTGAGCAGCAAATCAGCATATTAGAATGTTTTCTGAAAGATCATGTGACACTGAAGACTACTGAAAAGTCAGCATTGCCATTACAGGAATAAATTACATTTTAAAATGTATTACAGTAGAAAAAGTATTTCACAATATTACTGTTTTTACTGTATTTTTTTAATTAAATAAGTCAGGCTTGGTAAACATAAGAGACTTCTTTCAAAAACAAAAAAATCTTACCAACCCCAAATCTTTGAAAACTAGTATACAGTCTTGCTCAAAAGTTTACACACACCTTGCAGAATCTGTGAAAATGTGAGTAATTTTAACAAAATAAAAGGGATCATACAAAATGCATGCTATTTTTTATTTAGTGCTGTCCTGAATAAAATATTTTACATAAAAGATGTTTACATACAGTCCACAAGACTTTATAAGAAAAATAAAAAAAGATTTTATAAAAATGACCCCGTTCAAAAGTTTATGTACCCTTAATTCTTAATACTGTGTGTCATTCCCTGGATGATCCATGGCTGTTTTTTTTTTTTTTTTTGTGATGGTTGTTCTTGAGTCCCTTGTTTGTCCCTTGTTCAAAACTTTTTGAATTTGAAGATCAAGGTAAATTGTACTTAATTTTTCTTCTGGGGAGTATCTTCTGTTGCTTCCGATGGGCAGTACTAAATGAAAAAAATATATATATTTAAACAAAATAATACAAATTTGGATATCTTCATCCTGTTTAATCCTGTTCATCGTGTTTCCTTCTGGAGTATCAGTGAATTTGCAGGACCTAGAGGATTTTTCTGAAGAACGTTGGGCAGTTTGACTGACAGGACAAACAAGAGACTCATGACATCACAACCAAATCATAACCATAACAAACCAAAAACTGCCATGGATCATCCAGGTAACGACACAGTATTAAGAATCAAGGGTACATAAACTTTTGAACGGGTCATTTTTTAAAAAAATTCAGCTATTTTCTTCTCGTGGACTATATGTAAACATCGTTTATGTAAAATATCTTATTCAGGACAGTACTAAATAAAAAATAACATGCATTTTGTATGATCCCTCTTATTTTGTTAAAATTCTTCACAGATTCTGCAAAGGGTGTGTAAACGTTTGAGCAAGACTGTATGTACACATGCAAACTGCACAAATTGCATTCAAAAAGATTCGTCTTTTTAAAAATTCTGTTTTCAAATCAAATGGTCAATTTCATCATCATAGGTGAACAAATGTATATATATTTTGCAACATTATGTATTGACATGATCAGCTCCTTATTTCTATTTCCTTAGGTAACTCGCAAGGTCAAATCTGTGCAGATGTTTCGTAAGCCAGTTCCTAGTGCTATGCAAGGAGATCGAGTTGGCGTGTGTGTGACACAGTTTGACCCAAAATTGTTAGAACGGGGTGTAGTATGCACACCGGGTTCATTGCAGACTCTTTACGCTGCTATTATATCCGTCCAAAAGATTGAATACTATCGCGGAGCACTTAGCAGCCGTGCAAAGTTTCACATCACCGTTGGACATGAAACCGTTATGGCGCGTATCTCATTCTTCAATCGAGTGCTTCCTGGCAAAGAAAATGGAGACTGTAGTCCCACCTCTCAAGAGCAAAGTGCAAGCTCTTTCTCATTTGATTGGGAGTTTCACCACCTGGATGAGTATTTGACTTGTCAGGCAGAAGTTGGGAGAGGGGAACCACAGCAATGGGCTTTACTTGAGTTTGAACGACCGGTCACATGTCCACCACTTTGCTTAGTGATTGGGTCACGACTGGACTCAGATATCCATGGTAACACATGCAGGCTTGCTTTTCACGGAAAGCTTCTGGAAGGGTTTGAGGACAAAAACTACACCGAGACAGCACTGCCTCGACTCAAAATCAGCAAAGATAAGCAGAAAGAAGGAGCCGTGGAACGGGTAACTACAAATATTTATATATTGATCATAAATAAATAAAAAACACACACAGAGAGACCGTTCAAAGGTTTGGGTTTGAGTTTTTTTTTTTTTAAAGAAATAAATACTTATGTTCAGAAAGGACGCATTAAATTGATTAAAAGTGACAGCAAATACATTTTATAATGTTACAAAAGAGCTCTATTTAAAATAAATGCTGTTATTTAGAATTTTCTATTCATCAAATAATCCTGAAAATCACAGTTTCCACAAAAATATTAAGCAGCACAACTGTTTTCAGCATTTATAACTTACTTCAGTGTCAAGTCAGTATATTAGAATGATTTCTGAAGGATCATGTGACACTGAAGACTGGAGTAATGATGCTGAAAATTCAGCTTTACCGTCACAGGAATAAATTACATCTAAAAATATCTTAACATTGAAAAACAGTTATTTTAAATTGTAATGATATTTCACAATATTACTGTTTTTACTGTATTTTTCATCAAATAAATGCAGACTTGGTGAGCATAAGAGATTTCTTTCAAAAATACTACAAATCTTTACCGACCACAGACTGAATGGGAATGTACATAATATACATGATTTAAATGTATTTATTTTGTCATATTTTGTTTGAATATTTCATACACAATTCTTACTAATTTGATTAATTTATTTGACATTTTATTAACACCTTGTGTACTCTGGCTCTAGCTCATCAGTTTTGTCCATTTAAAAAAAAAATCTTTGGTCAGGTGACAGATGACTACACTGTGATTGGTCGTAACCTGTTTAAGAAGGAGACAAACCTTCAGCTGTTTGTGGGTTTAAAAGTTACACTGTCGACGGGAGAAACGGGGTCCATTGAAGGTGGCTTCGGCCAGAGTGGCAAGATCAAAATCAGAATACCAGGTAAGCAAAGACAAATACACTCTCATTTACTCTCCCTTTCTTTTTCTTGGCCTCTTTTTTTCTTCCTTCCTCTAAGTTTCTTGTCAGGTGACTTATTTTTACAGCCATGCACTCATTCATTTATTTAAAGACAGCATATACACTAAAGCTCCTCTCATATAAAGTTACACACAGCAAAAGTGCATGCTGTATCTTAAATATATGTGCAAAAAAAACTCACATCCTTTTCCTGACCCTCAAGGCTCTCTTGTGTAGGTAGACCTCAGCCACACAAATATACATGCGCACACACACATTACAGCACACACCTCTCGTCAAGCCCAATGAAATTATGTAGAATGAATGTGTCCATAACCACACTGGAAAGGATGTTTAGGTTTTTTTGTTCTATATATTACCTTCAATTTTTGTCTAGTTTTAAAAACAGTATATAAGTTATTTCGGTAACACTTTACAATAAGGTTTCATTAGTTAACATTAGTTCACTTTATTAGTTAACATGAACTAATAATGAACTGCACTTTTACAGCATTTATTAATATTTATTAATGTTAATTTCAACATTTACTAATACATTACTAAAATCAAAAGTTGTATTTGTTAACAATTGTTAATGCACTGTGAACTAACATTGACAAACAATGAACAGATGGATTTTTATTAACTAATGGTGGGGTAAGTGCTTTCTGGTAACTGATGTTGATATTTTAAATCACCAAAACACCCCAAAAGGGTCACGCCCTTATTTTGATAGCTCCGTCCCACACATACGTACGCAACGCAGGCAACGACTATTGCAGAATCTGCTGTGCCAGCCAGCCGAGGCTATGATGTTATCAATAAGTGAAAGCATGAATGTGTTACTATGGTAATCCAGGTCGAATGTTCAATGAAAAAGTCATCCCTTACATCCCAAGAACACAGTTCTCATGAACAACTCGATAGCATGAGCACGAGCACGACAGCCCAACTAACGAATATATTACAATTATGACAAGATTAGAGGGTTATATTGATCACTAAAAGAGGAAACAAACATATATTAGGAGTTTATTATCTTACTTTTCGGACACACTGCAAGCTGATGCTTGAAACTTACAGTGGTTTATAGGATTTGGAAATGAATGGGTCTTTATCATCGCTAAAGTGAACGATGATACGATTGCAAATGGACAAACAAGCGAACATGACACACAAGCATAATCAAGCAAAAGCCAGCATATATTAGTTCTGTGAAACAAAACAAAACCAATGTTACTCGCCTATCGAGAAGAAATAAAGCAACCTCGGCGTCCGATTGCAGGCCTTAGCGCTCCTTGAGTTCTCTCCAGCGCTGGAAAGCTGATACTTCTTGCTTGATCGTAAGCCTTCTTTTGTTCCATAGACATTTTCCACATGTGTTTTTTATCTGCCATCTCTCTCTTTCTGTCGTCGCTTGGCTAATGTCCGTACTGAGGGATCTCTTCTCCCCATCATTAGTAGACACGCCCCTTACTGCTGATTGGCTACAAGTTTGTTTTGGTACTTGGCCTAGACACTTTTATAAAGCATTTTTGAAATAACACTTACCCCACCTTTAACAAACACAGTAACAAATGTATTGCTCATGGTTAGTTCAAATAAATAAAAATGAAATCTAAAACTGAAATTAAAATAAATTAAACCTAAATATCAATATTTATACAAAAAAAATTATAAAATGACAAAAACACAATATTATGAATTTTTATTAACTTTATTAATAAAATTAAGTTTTATTAATAAAACTAACACATAAAATCTAGATTTTTTCCTTGAAATTTTGATTAATGCAGCAGTTAATTCCTGTTTAAAACTTAAATGGTCATATGATCAGTGTATCCATCCAAAACATGAAGGATATATTCTGTCTAGTATCTTTGTATGCCCCTTGTTCATGAATGCCTGTTCTTTATTTCTCTTCTGTTAGAGGGGCTGAAAGAAGAAACCAAGCAGCTTCTATCCTCTTCATCTAAGAAGAAGGGGAAGGGTGGGGCCAAAAATGAATCCTCCAAATCTGAGGAAACCAAGCCCGATGCTCAGCCAGTTACCATACACTTGAACTTCAAACGCTACATATATGATCCCCACAAAAAGATGGTGCAGTCTTGACCCTCAGTCCAATATCATTCCCAATAAGAGCTGAAAAGCGGACAGGAATAACAGACACTACTAAAGTCTGGGATATGGAGCCGGAAACGTTTTGTAAATGTTTTTTGTGTGCAGAGTTTCTATTCTGTTACTTAGCATGAAATGAAAACATCATTCCCTTACTCTAATAAGTGCTGTTATATGACTGCTAATAAAACAACTCTATTAGAAAAACTACTGTAGTTGCAATGTACTGTTTTTTTGTGATTTACATTTTGTTTGCAAGAGTGTGTGGAAAGTGTTTGTGCGTCTTTGTGTTTGGTGTAGTGAGAGTGGTTGGGATGTTGCTTTAGGGCAGAAATATAGGCAAATATTTCTGTTCACAAAAGGGCAAAATATGTTTCCACACACCCCATCGTCAGTTACTATAAATGTATAAATATCCATTTTTCTTTTCCACTATTTATGTTTGTTTGTGCACATGTAGGCCTGCTTGTGTATACATGTAGTCCTCCCCCCCCCCACCCCCCCCCAAAAGAAACATAAAATTTAATAAATAAAAAAAATAACCTTTTATAGACCACAATAACACTTATCATTGTTTACCGATTTGCATATATTCCAGTTACGTTGCGACAACTCTGGGGAATCTGTAGTCAAATTCATTCTTAATTTGCGAGTATACAAAAAGCAGCTGTACTAAAATATTAAATGTTGATATACTTCCCTGTTTGTACCTGACATTGCAGGTAAGAACAAAGCCTTTATTTGTTATTCGTTTTATAATTGCCAATAACTGGACTTTTTTAAGAAGTGAACGCATGGGTAACTGCCTATCACTTTCATTCTCTTACGCACACTCTCTTTGACTAGCAAATGTGCTGTCATGGACTGGTATAGTAATCACATTTATTCCAACAGGAAGATGTGTTGATCTAACTGACATTAAAGTTTATATATAGATTTGTATGGATCCTTTGGCTACTTTTAACCTCTAGTAAGGATTTAATTTCAAAATGTGGAACACAAAAGCAGATGTTTAGTAGATTGTCAAGGTTGTTCTTTTCCGTACCGCAAAAGTAGACCATAACCAGTGGTCCATAAAAGTAGTCCATACAATTTACGATAACTTTGACTAGATTTTAAGTTTTCATTCCTTGAAAATGTTTCCCTCCATTGGCTTTCAAATCATGTTCATAAACCTGCCAGTCACGCAAAACATTTATTTTCTGTGTTGCACAGAAGAAAGAAAATAATACAGGTCACCAACATCATGACTGAGAGTAAATGATAGAATGTGGAATTAAAATTTTTAGGTGAATTATTGTCCAACTATTCATTTTATGTTCCATTCCTTATTATGAAAGAAATTTAGCATTTTCAAAGAAAAATGCGTCACCTCTGAGAAAATTGAGAGTTTCAGCAACTTGTCAGTCAATTTATGATATTCTAAGTATTTTGTGATTATAAACTACTCTAGCATTTAAAAGTTTGAGGTCAGTAAGATTGTTTTTTAAAGAAATGGCAAGGATGGATTCAATTTATCAAAAGTGACAGTTTGTAAAACATTTGTAAAATAAATAAATAAATATCTGAAAACAAATCAGAAAATTTTTTTTATCATGATTTCCACAAGTCTATTAAGCAGTTTTCAACTTTTTTCAACAACAATAATAAGAAATGATTTTTGAATAAGGATCATGTGACACTAAAGACTGGAGTAATGATGCTGAAAATCCAGCTCTGCTATCACTGAATAAATATATATTTTTAAATATATTAAAATAGAAAACATATTTTAAACTGTAATAATATTTAAGAATATTACTGTTTTCATTGTATTTTTTGTTCTTTTTTCAAATAAATATTTATTAAATAAATGTAGCCTTGGTAAGCATAAGAGAATTATTTAAAAAAAAAGATTCCTACTGATCTCAAACCTTTGAACGGTATGCCAGAACAATTGCCCGATGCATTCTGCTGACTGATTGACTGCTCATTTTTTCTTTTGTAAGGATCAGAAGTTCGTTGTATGTGTGTGTTTTACTGTGCATTAATATTAATGAAGCAAAGGTCATTTTCTCTGATTAATTACAGCAGGAAAGAGACAGAACACTCAGTTAAACGCTGCAGGCATTAGAACTCTCTGTGAGTCTAACACAACATGGCTTTCATGCCATGTTCGGCCTGCTCAGAGTTTGTGACATTGACTCGAGAAATTTAAACACACACACACACATGCTGTCTTTTACTGTCTTTTCCCCTTCAGTGACTCAGATAGGAATCTCAGTCTTTTATTTTGTGTGTGAGTGCATGCATGTACAAGCCTTTGATATGACAGCTTGAGTCTGTTAACCTCTCTAATCAGGGTCCTTCATCAGAAAGGTCTTTCAGAGTGCCTGTTTAAAATTCATAAATTGAAAGAGAAGGGAGAAGAGGGACTGAAAAAAGGAATAGAGAAAAAAGGAAATAAAAACATAAGATTTCCCATGAGGTATAAGCTGCAGATTGTCTCCTTCCTGACCCCTGGACCTGCACTGATCTTGAGATGAGCCCAAAGAGAGGTAAAGTCACGCTTGGTGTTTGAGTTACCACTACCATTAACATTATCGGCTTCATCAGCACGGGCAGTTGGCATTTGAGTTTGTACGTTTTTAATTATATTCTTTGATCTCATGGATTGTTTCCTTACAGAGTATTTTCTTTCCCTCCCAAAGCGCGCGGTAGTGTTTATGTGGACATTGCAATACCACTTGTTCACATGTAGAGGGCAGTAGTATCCCCAGAGTAGTAGTTATTATTCATTTAAAGGGTTATTTCATCCAAAAATGAAAATTCTGTCATAATTTACTCACCCTCGTGCCGTTCCAACCTCATAAGACTTTTGTTTATCTTTGGATCACAAATGAAGATATTTTAATGAAATCTGAGAGATTTCTGTCTCCATTGACAGTCCACGCAACTACCACTTTGATGCTTCAAAAGGTTCATAAATAGATCGTAAAACGAATCCATATGACTTGAGCAGTTTAGTCCAAATAAAAGAGACATGATTGCTATATGATGAACAGATTAAATTTGGACTTCTATTCACATATAAACACTGATCAGTGAACATAAACAGAAGCTCAACCAAACCTTGACAAAACAAACCTCATTGGTTCTTGCTGAAGCTCAAATGTGATGTGTAACACATAAGAATGAACCTCATTGGTTCTCACACGACAAACGAACATGCTTGAGCTTCCGTTTACCATAACTGAGGTGTGAGCTGATGAATGTGAATGTGAGTAAATAATGACATAATTAAAATTTTTGGGTGAACTAACTCTTTAATTACAGTTTCTCAGTTTGCCACGGACATGAATCCATACCTGGATATCGTAAATGTTGCAGCGTATTGAACAAAGGTGAGCTATTACTACGTGTCCAGACTAATGATAGCGCATCCAGAAAGTATTTACAGTGCTTCACTTTTTCCACATTTTGTTATGTTACAGCCTTATTCCAAAATGGATTCAATTCATTATTTTCCTCAAAATTCTACAAACAATACCCCATAATGACAACATGAAAGAAATCTGTTTGAAATCAGATTTATTAAAAATAAAAAACGAAAAAATCACATAAGTATTCACAGCCTTTGCCATGACACTCAAAATTGAGCTCAGGTGCATCCTGTTGCTACAACTTGATTGGAGTCACCCTGTGGTAAATTCAGTTGCTTGGACATGATTTCGAAAGGCACACATCTGTCTATATAAGGTCCCACAGTTAACAGTGCATGTCAGAAATCAATACACAATTGTAAATGGCACACCTAAAGGGAGTGTGATAAGTCCATTACTCTTCATTATTATAATCAACGATGTGTTTGGAAAAGTTCCAGAAAATATAAGAAAGTTTTTGTTCGCAGATGATGAGGTGTTGTGGAAGAGAGGAAGGAATATAGAATATGAAATCAGAAAAACACAGGAAGCAATTGATAAAGTGGTGGAGTGGGGTTATGATTGGGGATTTAAATTTTCTATAGAAAAGACTCAGTCTGTCTTTTTTACTAGGAAAGAAATTCAGGAAGGAATGAAGCTAAAAATGTACGGAAGAAAATTAGAGAGGGTTGAAACTTAAATTTTTAGGAGTTAGTTTGGACTCATGATTGACATTTGCAGATCATATCAGGAAAATGGAGGAAAAGGGCAAAAAAGTAATGTGGTGAAATGCCTGAGGGGAAGAGAATGGAGTGCAAGTAGATCATCATTGAAAAGAATGTGGCATTAATACGATCAGTTCTAGATTATGGAAGCATAATATTTGGATCGGCAGCTAAATCTCAGTTAAAAGTGAGATGTAGATGTAGTCCAGGCACAAGCTCTCAGAATATGTTGTGGAGCTTTTAAAACAACAACAGTGTCAGCCATTCAGGTTGAAATGGGAGAATTGCCTCTAGAGTTAAGAAGGAAGCAGCTGATGGCAAATTATTGGGCTGGTTTAGAAGGGCATAATAATCCACATCTCACCAAAGCAGTACTGCAGGAGATCTGGGAGTGGGGGGAAAATCTAAAGAAAAATGTTGGTCGGATTGGAAATGATATAGCTAAAGAATTATGAGGATTAATAATAATAATTAATAATATGAGGATAAGCCCCACGGTAGTCTATTCAGAGATGGCGCCATGGAAGATAGTTTGGCCTGAGGTAGACTGGTTTGTGTTGGAGAAAAAAAAGAAGGCAAAGGGGGATATTCATTTGGATAGAGTATTAAATAATTGAGTATTGGAAAAATATAATGAATATATCCATATTTATACAGATGGTGCTAAGAAACAAGAGACAGAAGCAACATGATTGGGGGTGGTAATACCAGATAAAGGAGTAGGAATCAATAGAAGAACATCTAACAAATTAGGGGTTTATACAGTGGAAATGCTGGCAATACTAATCGCATTAAGATGGGTGGAAAAGACGGGGCAGGACAAAGTTTTGGTATGCTCAGATTCGTCTTCAGTTTTAGCAAGCCTAAGGTCATTCTACTCAAAAAGTTGTCAAGATATACTATTTGAAGTACTGCAATCAGTAACAAGAATAGTAAATCAAGGAAGACAGGTAACATTTATATGGGTTCCAGGACATGTAGGGATATAGGGAAAATGAAAAGGCGGATACATTAGCAAAAAGGGCATTAACAAAAGGAAACATAGAAATACAAGTAAGTATTAGCAAAACAGAGGTTAAAAGTGTGATATGGGAGAAAATAAATCAAAAGTGGCAAGAAAGATGGGAAAGAGAAGGGAAAGGGAGACACTTATATAAAATGCAAAGGGTTGGAAGTGGAATTAGGAGCGAAGAAATTGTGATATCTAGGTTAAGATTGTGACATTGTTTATGTCAGGAAGAGGAGTCAGTAGAGCATGTAGTTTTGAGATGCAGTAGGTATGGAGCTCAGAGAGAGGTGATGAGGATTAAGCTGAAGGATATAGGGGTGCAGAACATTACATTAAAAGGGTTATTGAGCACAGATCATAGGGCACAGACAAGAGCTGGGGTTTTTAATAGGATATGAAGAAAAGTTGAGGAAGGTTAAAAAGTATTATTGTTATTAATTAATATATAGTAGTAGGACAGGGATGATATGTGTGTGGGGGTATGTGTGTGGGGGGGAGAAGGAGGGTGAGTGGGAGATTTAGTCTGTAGACCTATTCTCTGATCCACACTCCGGAGCAGAAGGGAGCGGTTATGCACCAATAAGCTGGATGCCAACCGCCATAAAATAGAAAGAAGAAGAAGAAGAAGTGCATGTCAGAGCACAAACCAAGCCATGAAGTCCAAGGAATTGTCTGTAGACCTCCGAGACAGGATTGTATCGAGGCACAGATCTGGGGAAGGGTACAGAAACATGTCTGCAGCATTGAAGGTCCCAATGAGCACAGTGGCCTCTATCATCCGTAAATGGAAGAAATTTGGAACCACCAGGACTCTTCCTAGAGCTGGCTGCCCGGCCAAACTGATCGATTGGGGGAGAAGGGCCTTAGTCAGGGAGGTGACCAAGAACCCGATGGTCACTCTGACAGAGCTCCAGCGTTTCTCTGTGGAGAGAGGAGAACCTTCCAGAAGAACAACCATCTCTGCAGCACTCCACCAATCAGGTCTGCATGGTAGAGTGGCCAGACGGAAGCCACTCCTCAGTAAAAGACACATGACAGCCCACCTGGAGTTTGCCAAAAGGCACCTGAAGGACTCTCAGACCATGAGAAACTAAATTCTCTGATCTGATGAAACAAAGATTGATCTCTTTGGCCTGAATGACAAGCGTCATGTCTGGAGGAAACCAGGCACCGCTCATCACCTGGCCAATACCATCCCTACAGTAAAGCATGATGATGGCAGCATCATGCTGTGGGGATGTTTTTCAGTGGCAGGAACTGGGATACTAGTCAGGATCGGGGGAAAGATGAATGCAGCAATGTACAGAGACATCCTTGATGAAAACCTGCTCCAGAGCAATCTGGACCTCAGGTTGGGGCAAAGGTTCATCTTCCAACAGGACAATGATTTAAGCACACAGCCAAGATAACAAAGGAGTGGCTACGGGACAACTCTATGTATGTCCTTGAGTGGCCCAGCCAGAGCCCAGACTTGTTCCCGATGGAACATCTCTGGAGAGATCTAAAAATGGCTGTGTCTATATAATGTCCTCATAAAACATTAAAACCCAACGTGTGGGTGGGTGTTTTACCTACTTAGCGAGCTAAACCTGACAAAATCTCCCAAAACCACCGTTAGAGGTTTTTTTTTGTCAATGTAAACATTTAGAAAGTTTTCTGTAATCGATAGGGTGTGGGTTAGGTCAAAGAATTTATAACTACGATTTTTGATGTACGAGCATGTTTTTTTTTTCTCTGGCGAGAAATCGTGTGGAAATCATTAATGCTTGTATGGTCACAGCTCACATTGTGTGAGAGAAATCCTGAAAAGTAAAACGTTTGTGTATATATATATATATATATATATATATATATATATATATATATATATATATATATATATATATACATAATTCATAAAAGCATATTTCTTATTTGGTTGGTTAATTATGGCAATTACAATCATGCCAAGAGATTCATCTGTTTAGTCTTGAGTTGTAATGGCACACAGTTGTCAAAATGCATCAGTTGTTTTAAGATCTCAAGGAATCAATCAATTGTTCAATTGAGCAAAAAAAAGAACATCAATTCATCTATAAATCAATGGACTACTGTTAGAGACCTCTGTACTAATCACATTTCTTTTAACTGAGCTTTTAGCTGGATCTAGTGTCCCTGCATTTTATAGATTTACTAGATTTTACGTCCCTGGGTGAATCAAAAGTTTAGTGCGTTTTACAGACCTGTACAATTTCATACACACTCACAGAGCTGCATGAAAATACAGGGAGTATATATATAGGGAATTACATTTTTATTAATATTACTGACAGGTGACATGACATCTGAGGTTCACTTTTGCAGGAATTATGCTATATGGCCTGCAATGGAAGTGATTTGAGGCTGAGATATCGTAAGCTGCTCACTTACTCACACATACATATATCACGTTTCCCTGTGTGCTGAAGTCTGTTGTCTTCACAGAGTCATAAAGTAACTCACTCTTATAATATAAGGGTCCACGTCCACAAAAAAAAAAAAAAAAAACAGTCATGTAACACATTCATTCAAGAGATGCTTTGTTACTACATTATCCCACTTTCCATCCTTTTTTCTAATGCACTTTATCTTGGCGCCCCTTTGTTCTATTTCACCTATTCTATTTGGGCCTTTATGTCCATACAACCATTAGTCCACACCCCCCTTTCTCTTGTTTTCTTATTCTTTGTTCTGCACTTTTCTTCCAGGTCAGCAGCATTGTCACTATCTATTTAACTTGGTCACACAGGTATTTTATGCATTATTTGTATGTCTAAAACAGATCATTCTAGTCTAAAAAGAAATGAAAGAATATGAGTAGATGCAAAAGTAATTTTTTTAGATATGTGCCGCCAATAAGTGTTAAAGGCTAAAGAGTGTGACCTTTGCCTTTTGAGGGTTGCATGCAATTGTTTAGGAGTGCATCAAACTGTCATTTTACATTTTGTGATCAATTTGTCGACACAAGTGACAGACACTTCAATAGGAATCACTAGACATAAGAAATGAAGTAACAGGGGTCATTCTGTTTTGAACAGTTCAGGTTACGCTCATTCACTGTCCGACTCATTGGACCAATTAGCAGGGCGGTAAAAGCCTCCCACATCCCTTACTGAAGAGACTAATAAAATTAGCAGGCCCTCCATCTTATCTTTGAACGATAAACAGCCAACTATTAGATTACAGCTATTAAATTAGATTAGTCTCTAAATAAACAATTACCTGAATGTAAGTGTGGGATGGGTAAAAGGTAAACTGGTGTGTGTGGACAGAGTTGGATGCGTGGAGACTTTTGAGCGTGATGGTTCCATTTACATGTCTGAAAAACGTGTTATGTTTAATCACTTGAATTAGTTTGATAAAGTCACACATTACAATAACGGAGCAGAATAACCATCGCCACTCTGTTTCTCCTTACACATTTAGGCCTACACTAAAAACCTAAAATAAAAATGTATTATTGTGGCACACATGGATTATACCGCTTTTTTTTGTATGGTAAACAAATATATACTAAAGGTAGCATGTATACAGTATGTATAGGGTTAGCTTGTACAGTGTGGGTTTCAATATGTTTACTAATTACAGTTGATGTTCTAATGACCCAGCTGTCACTCAATACATCTCTCGGGTTTCTGTAGCAATGTGAGTCCTATTCTACCCATAAGCCTCTGGGCTTTTTCAATCACAACAATAAAAACACAATAGCAACTCACTAAAAGAGCCAGCTTTGTCTAGTCCAAAAAGTGCGTCCAGATTTAGCTTGTGCGTGGTTGTGTTTCTCAAAAGTATCAGATTCTATAAATCTGTATCTTCTTTCTTTCTTTCTTTCTTTCTTTCTTTCTTTCTTTCTTTCTTTCTTTTTTTCTTTCTTTCTTTCTTTCGTTCTTTCTTTTTTTCTTTCTTTCTTGACTCTCTTTTTCATTCTGTCTCTGCACATTTTACAAATATTTGTCAGTCAGCCAGCTAACTTATCTTAAATCTATAGTCGGCCTGCTCTCTTTTTTTTTCTTTTTTTTGCCTTTTTTCTTTCCCTTCATGGCTCTATCCATGATTTTTGTTTTGTGTGTATTTGTTTCATCTTATATTTCTAAATGGCTTCATATTTATTTGTTATTTATCATGTTTATTTTTCATTCTTTTTTATTGTAGAGTTCATCTTTTAGAAAATTATTAATCTTTAGCATCACAGTAAGGACTGGAAATGAGGGAAATGCACTCTATTCTTCACTTGCTTTCTTTATTCTGCTACAAACCAGTCATAAGTCACACAGGTATATTTGTGGCAATAGCCAAGAATACATTTTATGGGTCAAAATTATACATTTTTCTTTTATGCCAAAAATCATTAGGATATTAAGTAAAGATCATGTTCCATGAAGATATTTTGTAAATTTCCTTATAGTAAATATATTAAAACAATTATTAGTAGTATAATATGCCTTGCTAAGGACCTCATTTGGACAACTTTAAAGGCGATTTTCTCAATATTTAGATTTTTTTGCACCCTCAGATTCCAGATTTTCAAATACTTGTATCTCGGCCAAATATTGTCCTATCATAACAAACCAAACATCAATGGAAACCCTATTTATTCATTTGACCCTTATGACTTGTTTTGTGGTCCAGGGTCACATTTGAGTTTACTTTTGTGAAGTTTGCTTATTAATTTGATTGAATTCTATTTAAATTTACAAAAGATATATATGCAAGTATCTAGTAACATTTTTGTTTAAAATGTATTTCATTAGACATGTAAACATTTACAGCAATAGCTTAGTTTATTGATATTCCATATTAAGTTGAGTTTTTATTAGGCCTCTATAATATGTGGCATCATAACTTTAAACAGTGTATTTAGACTCAATCCCCTCCTGCCTCCGGCCTACTTTCTTGCCTCTAAGGTTTCTCTCAGGACAAAACCACTAGGACAGGGGAAATAAAAGAGTAGAGAAAGAGAGGAGGGATAGAGAAGTAAGCAGATCTGTTACCCTGTTCCAGGAGGATGACAGTAAAACACACATACACACTCTTACACCACACAAGCTGTCCCTGGAGAGGGGAACTGAGCACTCACAGTTGGTTTGTCATTTAAAATAAGTGATTGTTCTGAGACAGAGGATGAATTAATTTACCTGCTAAACAGGAAGATAAAGAGGAGAAAAGAAAAGACAGACTGAAAGGAGTTGAATGCTGCTTGGCCTGTGTTATATGGGAGGGTTCTGCTGTGTCCCAGTTTCAGACAGAATGTTTGCAAACAGCTATATCTGTTAGGTCAGATTGAACAAACATACCATGCTAATGTTAATATATTCAGTTACATTTTTTTAACATACATACAATATACCATCCAAATTATATATATTTTCAAATAAGTCTCTCCTGCACACCAAGGCTGCATTTGTTTGATCAAAATACAGTAAAACAGTAATATTGTAAAATCATATTAAAGTTTTAAATGTGCTGTGCTGCTTAAAGGGAAAGTTGACCCAAAAATGAAAATTCTGTCATCATTTAGTGTTCAGCAGATGAAAGAAATTCATACAGGTTTGGAACAACTTGATGGTGAGTAAATGATGACAGAATTTTCATTTTTGGGTCAACTATCCCTTTAAAGCTGCAGTCCGTAACTTTTTTTGGTTAAAAATTATCCAAAATTACATTTTGAGCAAGTACATAACCAGCCAGTGTTCAAAACGATCTCCTTATCTTAGCCCAATTCACAACGGTAAGCTTGTAATAATGTGTTATAATTTGAGTGGTACTGGTGGATTTCTGTGGAAAATTCAAGCATGTCTTTGCGTCATTATGTCACGTCTGTATACATAAAGAAGGAGTCCCGGCTAGTAGGCTATCACATGTGAGGATGCTGCAGGTGGCAGATCATTTATAGCCTTTTCTCACAGCAGCTGGAATAATGAAACATATCATTTTGATGGCGGATTGTAACCCAGAAAGGTCCAAACGACAACCATCAGTGACAACTGGAGATTCACCCGTAGTCAAAAGCAAAAATTAGACTGTACGGAAATTGAAATCTACAGGTAACGCTAATACACACTAAATACATGTAGTCACGCAATGCTGATGTTGTTAACATTAAACATTTTTTAGAACAAAGTATAACAATAATAATAGTAATTTGCATGGTTTGATGTGATGTGATGTGAGCTAAGCGATCGTTAGATTTAATCACCATTGATAGCGCAATTTATTGTAATGCTTTTTTTCTCAGTTGGTCAGAACAAAAGTGGCAGACATGTTACTTACTTGTTCAGATGACATTTTGCAGGGAAAATTCTTATTTTGGTCATACTTCCAAGACGTAGAATCTGTGATTACAGTATCCACACCAGTGTGGTGACTGACAGCCACACATACTCCTCAAAACATTAGATTCATCCGTGCTGAGGAGCCGTGCCGATGCACAACCCACGTAAAGACGATAATTCCGCAAATAACTGCAATTGCAGGTTTCAAACAGAGATGGCAAAAAATAGGACTGCAGCTTTAATGTTCATGTGGAAACCATGATAGATGTTTTCAGGATTCTTTGATGAACAGAAAATAATTACATTTATCGAAAATATATTTGCAACAATAAAAGGCTTTAGTGTCACTTACAAATGTAATACATCCTTGCTGAATGTAAGTATTAATTAACAACAAAATAATTTTACTGACCCCAAACATTTGAACGGTAGTGTACTGTATATATCCTGGAGTGAGGGCTCATGAGTCCTTTAACCTGACAAGAGTAAGGATAAGTTATAGAAAAACAATGATTTAGGGTAGCGATACAGGTGGACATGAGAGATATGGCGTGATGAGATAAGAAGACATGAAAGAATGGCCAATGTGACTGAAGAATCTACAATCTCTTCTAGATTTGACCTCATATCCCATCGATATTTACTCTGGCCTAGAAAATAAATAATATAAACTTGCATTAGAAATACACTCTAAAAAGTTAAAACATTTAGTGCCTTAGGAAAGGTTGATTGATCATTCATATTAAATAATATTTTTTTACTTTAATATAAAAAAACTTTAATTACAATTGCAATTGTACAATTGCATGTGAGAATTTTACAGTTGAGTAAAACTGTTGTATATATGTTAAAGACAACCAGTGATTATTATATATGTACATATGTATAATACATTTTTCATGTAATTATTATAATTAAATTTTTAATTAAGATTAATAAATAAAACCTGCATAGACATATATAAAATAATCTATAAATCAATACTTTTGATATAATATATATTTGACATAATATATTCCATTTACTCCTTGTTTTTACTTACAACAGTGTAAAAATGATGTAGTAGTCCTATATGTGCTCCACTGTCTTGGCATATTTAATATTATTCATATAGTGTGATGACTTTTGTTATATATTGGAATCTAGGTACAATACATAATGTACATCTGTTAAAGTAAGTAGGAATAAATGACAAAGCTGCATGGTCTTGACCAGGCCTCAAAAACCCTGAAGACTTTCTCTGTCTCTGCTTTCATCTTTATCTCATCTCTCTTGTCTCTCTAGAGTCCTGCTGTTCATTCACTGCTTTCAGTCCAGTCAGCATGCTGATAAGCTCTTTTCTAGTGTTTGCACACAGGCCACACGTGTCTCTTGGATTGTTTATATATGTTTGTACAATAGCATCTCCACAACAGTATTTCATAATGTTTTAGCAAATAAGGCAAGGACTCACATACAAAAAACATTGTGTTTAAATCATTTATTAACTAAAAGTTTTAAAATAAGTACACATTAAAAAAAATGTGGCTAACACTATTTTACAGTGTCCTTGATACACGTTACATGTAGTTACTGTAGTAATAACTATAAATTATACATAATTACATGCAACTAACCCTAAACCAAACCCTAATACTAACCTTATAGTAAGAAGATGTAGTTAATTATTATTACTCAGTACTTAAATGTATAATTACACTGTAACACGGACACCACAAAATAAAGTGTAACCAAAATGTGTGATCTGAGTGTTACTGTTAATTCATGTGTACATAAAAGTGTAATTTTTGATATTGATGTTGATACTAGTTCATATATAAAGCTTGAAAATAAGAACAAAGAAAAAATAAATTAAGGAAATAATTATATCATTACAAATGGTTTCGAAAATGTATTTATATTAGGATCTTTAAAACGCAGGGCTTGTTTCTTCTTCACAGTTACATAAGATACAGTGCAGTGGTATAGATGACATAATCAGGCATAAAAGTTGTTGTACTTGTGATTATATTTGAATAAATAGGGGATATTTATTATTTATTATTAATGAGTCTGGCTAATTCATTAAACTCTTGGTGTACTACAATCAGATTCTATGTTGGCTTAAAATACATTTCAAAAATCCACAAAATAAAGTGCAACTTTTTAAAATCAAGCCCGAATAGAATTTTATGATTTGCATAAAGAATATTTGAACTTAAGCCTGAAACATTAATGAAATGTCCTTGACCTGAACATTAAGGGTATGTTTAGACGACAACGATGAACTTAAAACAGATGTCAACGCTGTCAAAACGATCCCTGTTCACACAGATATGCGAAAATGACTAAAAAGGCTGTATTATGAATGCCAGGCCAGTAGTTGAACACGTAATACGCATGACGTCACCGTTTTCACAAATTCATGTTTTTGTTGTTTACATGGAGACGGTAAAGCTATCGATTTCAAAACCTTGCACTTTCAGGCCCCCAAAATGCTGTTGTCGTGTAAATGAATGGCAAAAAGTTGAAAATGGTGAATGCAGTTAATGTGTTCATTAAGTATGGTATGTTCTACAGGTGTGTGTCAACCTATAGCAGTGACTAAGCTGCTGTGACTGAATGCAGGATGTAATTGAATGGGTGGAGTCATATTGAAGGGGTGGGGCATGTTGGCCATGTGGCTGAAGGTGGATTGTTTGTCATGCACACAACTGTCAAATTGCTGAAAGTGCTCTCCTCTCCTCCTCTTAGGTTTGCCTGACATTTTCCTATTGCGTGTTTGAATCCCATCTTTCTTCATAGTAAGTGGACGGTTCACCTGAATGCACAAACATAAATATGCACACTATAAATTTATACAATAATAAAGTGGTGCAGGGATGACATCAAAACCTGGAATACCAATTCACTACTGGTTCCCTCAAGATCAGGTTTTATAAAGGTTTATGAGTAAAATAATGTCTGTAGCAGTGTTGGAAGTAACGCATTACAAGTAACTCAAGTTACATAATCAGATTACTTTTTTTTAAAGTAACTAGTAAAGTAACATTACTTTTAAATTTACAACAACATCTGAGTTACTTTTTCAAATAAGTAACATGGGTTACTTTGTTTTCCTATGTATTGACTGACAGCTCTTAGTCCCCATGTTGAGAGAAATCAGGAGCAAGTGCAGAGGCGTTGTGTGTAAATATGATTGTTATTGTAGTTCTAGACTAAATGTGACCATGCATTTACTAATCTCACTTGCACAAAAAAGATTTAGTATAAAAATGAATAAAAGCAGTGAAATGCGTAATCAGAATACTACGCAAACTTCCAAATATATTTTTATGCATTTAATCTCACTTTATTGACCTTCACTTGCTGCTGACCTTCAATGACACATTTAAACCATAAGCAGAAATGACTTTTTGTTATAAAAAACAAGACAAAAAAAACAAGCCCAGCCGAGGTAAGAAAAAGTAACGCAAAAGTAACATAATGCATTACTTTTCTTAAAAAGTAACTAATTGTGTACACAATATAATGTAACAATTAGTTACTTTTTAAGGGAGTAACGTAATATTGTATTGCATTACTTTTTAAAGTAACTTTCCCCACACTGGTCTGTGGTAATGGTAAACATAACTTGATGATACCTAAACGTTAAAATCATATTGAAAACACAAATAATTAAGTTGTTATTTTTTATTTAAAAAATATATGTTTCAAATAAGTAACTAGATAAGATTGTTTGGGGTGTGAGTGTGTGCAGTTTACATTGTGGAACAAATATAAACAAAATAACAAATATGTCATCCCTGCACCACTCTATTACAACATTTATACAACAATTACACTATTTAATGTTTTATATAGTAGGATGATGGACTGCCAGCATATTTACCATTAAAAAGAGTCCACTTTAGGAGCAAACTAGATCATTTTTAATGCAAACAATGGATGTAAATAGAATGTTAACATATATGTACTTTTAATTTTGGTGTTTTGTCTATGCAAAGAGCTAGAGTGAAGCTAGACAGATACACATTTACTCACATTGTGTAGTTTGTAGTATAGACCACAGGCGTTACAGACGGGTTCTCCATTGGCATTACGTCTCCAAAGTGTGGTGGTCCCTGTCTGGCAGTTGGCACAACAGGTGCCTGCTCGTCTAGAGGCTGACTGCAACATAAAAAAGCACATAAAATGAAAGAATGTTGGTGAGAAGAAACTGATTAATGACAAAACATAAAGCTTGTGGATGAAAATAAAATATGGTCAAACAGGAAGGACAAAAAAACTGATTCAAGCCCAATAAGGGAAGCCTGAAGCTATGCATAATTTGGTAGCTTTGGTATAAAGGTGTAATCTGTTCTCTGATGTTTATAAACAGGAAATGTTTTTGTTTGTCTCATAAATGAAACATTGAAATTCAAAAAGGATATTCTGACTGCAGAGAGCCCCTAAAGGGACATAGTGGTGGAAAAAAAAAACAAGATGGGAAGCAAAATAATAAGCCAATGCTTTTACACTCTCTCGCAAATGCTTTCCGCTCCCCCGAGAAACTTTGCGTTTCAAAAGTTTTTGCGAGGGAACACAAAGTTTCTCAGGGGAATGCCCCTTTGCCAGAGAACGCAAAAGCATTTAAATATTCTTTTCCTCCCATGTATTTTTTTTTCTATTACCATGTCCCTTTAGAGGCTCCGTATGACTGTGAAATGATATGTATCATAATATTATAAAATTACATTTAAGCTTTACAAAAAGAATAAAATATTAATAGGCCTATATAATAATTTTAAAATATAAAAAAAAATCTATTAATACATAAAAAAAATCTATAGTTTAAGTTCATATTTTTCTCCTATGCAGGGTATCTTATTACACATTATAAGCATTAAAATATGCTGAACAACTGGTGAATGAATCTATAATTAGCAATAATATGAAGATTGCTGGTCCAAATCCTGTGTGGAAGGTCAGAAAATTTAGACCTGATAGCAGCATGCTGTTCTGTCCTGCCATAGATACACAGAAAAGAGCTTAATGTGACAACTTTGTTACTGGCACAACTGACAAACCAAAACATCTATTGGTCTATCTTTACATTATTCTTTTCTCAGTACTCTATGAGCCATTTTAACATACTGAATGCAGTTTTGTGTTATACAGTAAGAGAACAGACATGTGCGTTGCTTAAATATTATTACATTTTTGGGGGGAATAATTGGTTTTAATAAGCAAGAAAAACTTTAAATACTACAAAAACTTTTTAAATAAATGTTTATACATGGATAAATAAAATTTGATAATGAAAAAAAAAGGTTTTGTAAAAGAAACTGAATTAAGAAACATTATGATGCTGGCTTGGTAAGAATCTTTACTTTAGCTCTCAAACTTGCATGTTAAACAGAAGTACGCCCTCAAATACCATAAATTCACATAACTATACAGGTATAGTAGATTCTCAACATGCCAAAAGAAAATACAGCAAGAAAACAACCACAAAAGGAAGCGTTTTTGGGTCTCACAAAGTTATCGATACCGGGCAGACATCCTGCCAAGGAAACAAATGGACCGAGCTGTCTCTGCAAGCGCTCTTCAAATATACGACCTGTAGCTGATGCAGAAGCACTCATCACATACTGAACGAGAACAAGACCTAAAGCTAGTCAGACTAATTTATAGCTAATATGCTCTGAATGGAGGGTCACACAAAATACATAGACGCAGTCACTTTCAAGCTGATTTATTACATTTCCCTTTATTGTCAGTGACGGCAGTTCTGCAGCCACTTTGTGCTTAACCATTACCATGGGCTTTTTTCATGAATATGAAATTGTAAGCTGTGTTCACTTATTTGTTCATCATAAAAGTATATTTGGTGGACAGGTATTTATAACATTTCAATCATGGAATACAAGGAATTAAGGTAAGATGATAGGCCTGCCAGGAATACAAGAACTATCTGACTTCTGGTCAGGTTTACAGTTGTTAATGAATTCTAATTCATTACTTGCTATTTAAACCTGTCAGTAGGGCCATGGAAACTCAATGGTCCATTACACACTCTCACACACAGGCCTTTCGCTCTTTTTCTCTCTTCATTGTCTATGCACATTTTCTGAATGACATCATCCATTACATGGGCACAATATTTTAGAAAGTGAAACACTACTCAGAAACATATGACAGTTTTCCCTTTAGTGCTCTACAAATTTGTAGTACATACATGAACAGTTTTCCTTTTCTTTAACATTTAGACATTATATATCATTATATATCACATCTGCATTAGCAAAATATAAAGGGGTTTGCCAGACCAATCCTATAGATCAAACAATAAAGCAATGCACTAGCAATGCCAAAGTCATGGGTGTGATTCCTAGGGAATCATAAACTGATCAAATGCACAGCTTGTACACAATCTAAGTTGTATTTGGAGAGGTTTCAGTTTTCTGTTATGTTTAATAGCAGTGTCTTCTAACATGTGTTTATGTAAAGGTGTGTATATGTATGTGTGTAGCACTAACCAGTCGGCGTTTGGGTCTGATGAGTGGTCGGTTCTGGCCGTTCATCTTGTGATAGAGTCCACATGCATTACACAGATAATGACCTGTTCCATCCCTCCGCCACAGAGGAGTTGATGTAGCTCCACAATTCACACATTCACGCCCTTCCAGCACACATTATAGCAAAGAGATTAAAAAAATAAGGAGAATAAATACAACTTATTCATGCTGACATTATTTATTACACAAAGAGATAATCAGTTTGATATTAGTTTTTCAGATATTCACACTTTCTTATCTACCGATAAGTGCTGCCATTTAGTGGGGATTTAAATAATAGCACCCAACAGGAAGCAACGGTAAAACAACTTACTTATTTTTGCATTACTTGCGTCAATTAAAAGTTAGTTTATAACTTTTTACATTACAGCTATTTATTGTCAAATTAGAAATGTGTAACATGTTAAGCTTAACCATTTGACATGGCCCAAAACAGCCCTAGATGAACACAGCACATTTGTGACCATTTAGCAAAACTGAAACTTAAATGTATTATTATTATTATTAATTTTATGTCATTATAAAAAAAATAAATAAATACTAATACAGCAAATTATGTGTTTAGTCTAATTAATAATTATTACTGAGTAGTGCTGGGCAATCAATTAATCACATCCAAAATAAAAGTTTGTGTTTACATAATATATGTGTGTGTACTGTGTATAATTATTATGTATATATAAGTACACACTCCTTCATGTATATATTTAATAATCAGTCCTTGGGGTCCAGCTGACCCCACTGGACTTTTCCTTCATTTTTATAAAGTGTTACCTTCATCTCAGGGGCATGAGACTCTGTGACTTTTCCTAAATAATGTCTAAACATGCAAAAAAATTAATTTAAGGTCCTTGGGGTCAGATCCCAGGATTGACCCCACATTGAAAATGAATGGGAAAATGTAAAAAATGATTTTGTTTTTCATTTTGTTTGTCAGAAAAAAATAAAAAAAATAAATCCAGTATAAATCTAAAAATGTCTACATTTACAAGCATGTTCACTCACACACACACACACAGAAAAAGAGGGGAAAATGGCAGATAAAAGAAAGATGAAAGTTTTATTGTTCTGTGAACTCTTCACTCCTGTTCATTATTGTTTATTGGTGCTGTTATTTTGTTTTGTATTGTGTTGGTTTTATTTACTTTTTAAAATGCATCTCTTGTTCTAAAAAATAATTTGTGATAAATAATTTTCTGAAATAAATAGTATGTGATTACAGTCATGTCTTTTAGTGGTGACTTGTAACATTTCTGCTAATTTATGTATAATAATTAGCAAAAGCAAACAATTCGAAATATATCAGACAACAACAAAAATGAATACAAAAATACAGATTTTTAATGTATTTTAGAATGTTTAAATATATATTCACAAAATATATATCATAAAGTTGTGAGGAGAAGTTAAACCATCAAGAAAAATGAAGTGAAAATGAAATGAGTCCCTATGGACCTCTACTGGATAAATGTGGTCATTGCACTTTCTTTCTTTAACTATAATTCCTAAAGTTTTTCCACAAACCTGCAGATGTCAGTATTCTATCCCTAACACATAGAGCAATGACCAAAAACTATTTAGATTTAATTAAGATTATCATTTAAGTGATTTTTTCATTAAAAAAATAATTAATAACACAGTACACACATATATTATGTAAACACAAACTTTTATTTTGGATGTGATTATTCGTGATTAATCGATTTCCCAACACTATTACTCAGCCAATTAAGCAGAAATAAAAACGAATTAAAATCGGTTCTGGATATGTCATCGAACACTTAAATATGTTATATTATATAATATAATATAGGCCTAATATAATGTGCGTGTGTGTTTGTGTACAAAGTTATCAAATTATGGCAAAACATTACAGTGTCCATGTTACATGTATATATAAGTTATTGCAATGCCAATTGGAATTTACATGTTCCATACAATTATTATAAAATAGAGCATTATTCAGTATCTTATATGCTACTGTTACATGAACACAATAAGTTTACTGACAACAGATGTTTAAAGCTAGACAATTAACCTGTCATAGGTTGCACTTATGAACTTTGAACTTACCTGAGAAAGCGCGGCTTTTGCTTTTGCATTTTGACATCAGGTTGCTCGCGCTGCTGCCGAGAAGACTTCTGGAAGGAAACACACTGCCGGGGTACTCGTGCGCTGCAGCTAAAGCGTAATCGGAATATGAAGGTATATGGGTTGTAGTTTGCGCGAGATTACTACGGATTGGACTGGAGCACTCCATCTTCATCCCGTCGACAAGATGGAGATGGTACTTCCCAGCGTCCCTCACAGCAGCACACGCAGGGACAGGGGACGCATCTTTGGGTGGAGTAGGCGGTAGGCAGTAGAGCTGAGGGCTGCAGTGTTGTGTCATTGACAGGCACTGCATTGAACCTGGGGCAGGTGTACCGGTGCTCGTGTATAGGCCGTTTGAGTTTTCGGCGCCTGCTGAATGCAGGACCGCTTTGCCCAGGTGGCTGACGGTCCATGTGCTGTGGTGCTGGGCCGCCGAAAAAGTCGACTTACTGTTGTCCAGTAAAGAAAGACCTTGGGTGGGGATAAGGTGAGGTCGACACACTGAGCCACCCGTAATCCGTGCTGCCAGAAAAACAAAAAAAAACCTTAAAAAGAACATTTTTTACACGTGCATTGCTTAAAGGCAAATAAAATTCTAACTGTACTCCGTGTTTAATCAAACTTTAAAACTATATTTTTAAAAGCGTGTTGTTACACAATCCACATGAGAAAACAAAATGTTTTAAACCGCACCTATCAAAAGAGATGGACAAATTAGGCTATTGTGGGAGGTCAGGTTTCTCAATGCTAAAGCGAAAACAGGCTACTACTGTATCAATTGAAGTTAGAATTGAAAACCTGAGAATTCATTGCCCCTGATGTTAGATGTTGTTTTAACTTCCGCGAAACGAAATTTTGTCGAAATTCTTTGCTCAAATTTTATTACTTCGGTAGGCCTAAAACACAGCGCAAGTCAAATATAATAGCTAATTGTAAATATATCATATATTAAATAATGATATTTAATGTTTTATTTGTAGGTCTAAAATGTGCAAATAGCCTACACAACACAACCCTACAACACGCATAACCCCAATAAATTCCAACCCGACTGTTAGGAGACGTCAAACTAACATAAGCTAGCCTAATTCATTAACATTAATATCACATCGCAGAATTACACAACCATAACATTTAATCATAATAATAACATTAATAATTTAATATTGAAATACTACATGTGACAATTCTCTCGCAGAGACTGATATGGAAATTGTTTGGCACTAGAATCTATTGTGACCCCAAAAATGTGACCGACAGTGTTAGAAAAAAAGTGATAGAGTGACAAGTATTTCGTTCAAACTCCAAATTGTGCCAAAAACACAAGAAGCTACAGACGCAAAGAAAAAAAGAATAAATAAATACAAGTGAAGAAAAAATAGGTCAGAGAGCTCCAGGCCTACTCACCATGCGTTTGACTGTAAGACATTCGTGCACGAGTATGAGAATGGGACCCGTGTGTGTGGTAATAGGGGTTTCCTTGAGAGTCTAAATGACTGAGAAATACATCTACCTCGTCTGGTGGTAATAATGGGGCACCTTGCTCCATATATCCTGAACTATGATGTCCCAAACCCGAGTGCGGAGACACCGAATCTGAGGTACCCATTAAGGCTGAATGATGAGCATGCATCATCCACCGGGGTTCCGCTGGGAGCTCCATCATTTTCCGCTTTCCCGTAGGACAGGGATGCAATTGTTCCTGTGCGTTTAAAAAGTTATTCCAAGTTTATCCAGCGTGTTTTTCCCCAAAGTGTTGTTTTCTTGAATATCTTAAATATAAGCCTAAATGATTTAGTACAACTATGGCAGCGTAAACGTATAACTATGTAATAAAATATTACGTCAGGATTTCTCGTGTCTGTCGTGTGACTTGAGCGGTTTTGGAGTCACTGGCAGCGGTGTGACACCTCCCCGCTTTCAAGGGATGCGCGCGAGAGCGATGCCCTCGAAGATAGAGATCTCGCGCGTGCAAATACCACACAAATGCCACAGCTGATTGCCTTGAACTGATGTAGCTCTTTAGAAAATGTTTGAAACAAATCCTGTACGGTGGGAGAAAAGCTGAGGTTGAAAAAATAGTCCAAGAAGAGTAGCCTATCGGACCTTATTATCTCGTCATTCCAGCTCCATGACACGCGCCTACAGTTCAAAAGGTACTCGTGCCTTGATAAGCTTCGGGATGATCGCCACGCCAAAGGTAGTCACAATAGCGACTAGTCAAAACCAGCGTGCAAAAGAGTTGTATATGAGGCAGAGGCTGAGGGCGGAGTCCTCCCGCCAGCATAAAGGCTTTTCTAGCCAATTAGAGCTTGCCCTTTTTCCAGCTTGACACCTGAAACTCCAATTTACAACACGCGTCTCTTCATCCATTCGTTTTGCTGCAGGTCAAGTAGTTAATCCACATTTCACCCATTAGCGTATGCGAATTGATGTCATTTTATTCTTAACAAAATGGTTTATACGGAGGAGAAAAAAAGAAGAAGAAAAAAAAATATATATATATATATATATATATATATATATATATATATATATATATATATAATTTATGCAAATGTATATTATTTATATACGATTTATGTAAAAAAAAAAAAAAAAAAATTATATCAGATAATACAGATTGTATTGTATTTCCTATGAAATTGAATGCATTTGGCCTACTTGGAAAATAAAATCGGAGTTTATGAAACTGAAGATAAAGTAGCACCTGAAAAAACCTGCACGCTCAATACTTTGCTCCAGGTGAGGTGAGTATTCTTTCTTTTTTTCCTCTATGCAACAACGTCCTCCGTCGACTTCTCCCGAGCTTTAATTATTCAGGGAATAAGTTTCTGGCCAGCGCGCGCGTATTGTCTGTCTCGGTAGATACGTCTCGTGCGCGGTCAATGACAACACGAAACCGCTGACCACCTACCCTGACTCTCATAAGATCTTTCCATCACTTTGATGAGAGAGAGAAAGTGAGCGGGAGTCAGGCAGGGTGAATAAACAGGGTGATAAACGTTAAAAGACAGAACTAATATTATATAAATCAGTTTTTCAGAGAGAGAGATGACATACCTTTACATCGCTTGCCGCTGCCATTGAAAATCAGACCATTTTTATATAGATAGATAGATAGGTGAAAAACATGCAAGTTACTTTTTATTAAACATACATTAAACAAGAAAACCTGCTGATTTATATAATATTAGTTCTGTCTGTTAACGTTTATCAACATTACACATCAAATTTTAAAGCAGACATTAAATGATATTAAAAGACATTCATTTCGTTATAGGTACATTTTCACCGTGATGAAAAAGTGACTAAAAAAACAAAAATTTTACACATAAATTCCATTTTACAACCTAGTTTGTTGTGATTTGTAAAACAATTCTTTCTCTCCTGTTTTTAAAGTAATCAAATGGCTGGTGAATGCAATAAAAAGAAGTGTTTAATAAAACTGGTTATGATTTCCAGTATGCGTTTATATGTAGTCAACTCAGTATGGATGACCAAGTGCACCACTGTGCAATCTTTTGTTGTGTTTCTTTGAAGAAATGGCAGCATCTGATTTCATAATACAACACTTAAACAACACTTAAGATTTCATAAAACCTGTACACTCAGGAAAAAAAGGTACAAAAGCTGTCACTGGGGCGGTACTCTTTCAAAAGGTACAGCTTTGTACCTAAAGAGTGCATATTAGAACCTCAAAAGTACATATTGGTAGGTTACCAAAAGTGTACATAGATATGGTACATATTAGAACCATTTTAAAGGGCATCCCAGTGACAGCTTTTGTACCTTTTTACTGAGAGTGTATGATAAACATTTGAGCCTAGAGCCTCTCTCTTATTCTCTCTGCCTCACTCACTCTCTCTCTCTCTCTCTCTTTCTCTCTCTCTCTCTCTGTCTCTGCTTGACAGATTGAACTCAACAATGTAGCCCACGATCCCTTAATTGCCTTTTCATTTCCTCCGCAAAAGAGAATAAGGAAGGCAATATTAACAGCCGTAGTAACAACTTGTAAATCACTTGTATTGTTAATACTTTTTTGTTCTGTAGAGAAGTATTATTGATATTAGAATGCATATCTGTTAGATTAGATATTGATTACATAACACCAAATATGCTGTCAGTCTTTTATTAAACCACAGTTAAGCATATATAATCAAATAACAGTTGTTTAAGGACTTTAATTATGAAATCAATATATTCTTCTATTATAATTATTTACTATTTCAGACATGATTTTGAACGAATGATATCTATCATACTGCTGTCCTGATTTATTATTTATACCTTCTGTGGAAATCATAAAAACTTTCAGTGTGTGTAAATTTTGTGCACCTGTTTGTGAATGTGTGTGAAGATGTTGTAGTGTGAATAACCCTCTCCCCCTCCTATACCCAGAATGCCTTGCAGGCATGGTTTTCACCACATCAGGATACAGGGCTGCTGGCTGAATTCCGGTATGAAACGGAGCGCTGGTGCACCGCAATATGTGTGTCATACACATGCACATCCCTCTTTAGACAGATGGACAGGTGCTGTAACGGACACTTGCTTTTGCTCACGTGTCACATTCGTTAAGTGCAGCCACTCCCAATACAACTAATTAATTTCATGTCACACACACAAACTTTATACACATTGATTCACTCTGTGCAGGCAATTACCAGAGCAATATCACACATATTAGAGCTGATGCTTCAGATTTCAGTCAGCACAGATTTGAAATTAGCATGCTTGCATAATAATTAATTTCAAATCTAAGTATGTATTCCTGTGTAAAATTGTTTAGAGATGGTGCATATCTCGGGATGACAGCAAAGTAGCAGTTATTTCTAAAGGCCAATTGAAGCATCTTTTTATTAATGGTTAGAAAGTCCTAGCATAGAGTTCCTGTCCAAATCATGTGTTCATGAACATTGTATTCTAAGATATTTCAAAAGTGATGTCACTTTGCAACTTTATTCTGACATTTAATGTCAATTGAATGTGTATACAATTAAATTAGAGAATGTGTCTCACTGATTTCTGAAGATTAAAAAGTGACAGTTGGCAAGATCATGAGCAAAGTCACTGCTATCTATTATCATAGTGCCATATTAAACAAATCTATCAGTGTGTTTTGATTGTGTAAGTGCATGGCAGACACAAAAAACAATTGTTTTAGTGAGCGATAGAGACAAGAGCAACTTAAATCTTACATTTTTATACATAATGAAATTAGGTGATACTCAATGGTTGTTCCCCAATCTTTATTATGTTCAGCCATATAGGTCTTCTGTTAAGAATCTGCTGAGATGGCACTGAGCATGGTTAGCATGCTTCAATCAAATAAAAAGTGCTGGAGGTCAGATTTCTGTCATTTTTAACTCAAAGCTGCCATCTTCTGGCCATTCTTTGCATTGCATTCAGAAATATGGCACCAAGAGAACATGCTTATAGCACACAACCTGACAACTACTTCAGGCCCTATTTTTCAGTTTACCTCCCTGATTAGCATGAATAATGACAAATATAGATATATATCATCTTATTTAGATGATAAAAAGTCAATATATCAAAGATTACATCACATTAAGTAGCTTTTTTTTTTTCAACTTTAGCAAGATCTGCTTTTGAAACCAATATCTAGATGTTGAAAGTTCCTTGGGGACAAACACACACGCTTTTCTCCACTATGTGCAGTATGCAAAAAATGTGTGGTAAGAGATTAAGTGTATGCGTGCATGAGTGTTTTCAGCCTTAAGGGGATGTGCTGGGTAACTGTTGCCCGTTTTGGGTTTCCGGACTGGGTGCCTGCAGACTGTCAGTTCCCCCTCTCCCTCTCCCTCTATCTCTCTCCCCATCACTCCTTTTATCTCCTTATCATACCAGCCAGGCACTCAGCCAGGATACTGTGGTAACAGACAGGCTGGCTTCTGCTTCACCATAGTGATCTTGATGGTGGAAATGAGAAGAGCAGAGAAGCCTTCATTGACAGTAACCATGTTTATTTGTTCTGATTTTGATCCGACTGGTTCATTTACCAGATGAACAAACAAGGTGACAAATGATGGGCCGAATATCCACAAATAGGCCTGTACCAATGCCAGTCGCTGGTGATATTGTCTGCATTTGTGGGTGAACATCAAATCCTCATGGTTCTTATACACTTAAAATATGTAAATATATATCTGTATTTCTACTTTTTTAAGACAAAGTTCGTTGAGAGCGAAAACATCCCCAAACCCCTGTGCAAAAATGATTTTCCGATGTCCCATGTTCTTTGTCTTCTAATAGACACTACTCATGCCACCTAATGGATAAAAAATACCCATTTCCACCACATAAGAAAAAAATCATGCTTTGGTAAATCATATGATATGAAAAGTCAAAATGATCACTTAAAAAGTCAGTTATGACAGTCATGACACAAATCGGTATTATGACATGACTAAATCAGAATTATGATATTAAAAAGTCAAAATTATGAGATTGAAGAAGACAAAATTAATTTGTAATTATGACTGTCATTTCAACTGTGTATCTCATAATTATGACTTAGTATATCTGAAATTAGATTTTTTTTGTGGCAGAAATGGGCTTCCATAGAAAACAGTCTTTTAACTGCAATGTAACTACAGCATGACTTTGTGTGTTTGAATGTGTATGTCAGTAAGTGTATGTGAAATATCATATCTGGTTGGTAGTCAGCAGATCATAGGCAAAAGGGTATTAATAGATACTGAGAGCGTGTTGAACAGACTGGCATCTCTCTGTGAATACGACTAAAAGAGGCAGATTCAACAGATTCCCACTCCCTGTTCGCCCTCTGTAACACACACACTTTCTGTTATTTCGGCTGTCTTGTTAATGCCATGTGCATGCAAGTTTATTTGTGTGCATTTTGCAACCTAACCATTGCACTGAAATCTTAACACTCTGACCGCAGTGGCTTACAAGAAACCCTTTAATTTTTTTTGCCCCCAAACCTAATGCGTCCACAGTTTACTGTTATCCCTTTTAGTCAAAGATGTTACAATGATCTATGGCTTAGAATGTGTCAGTGGCAGGATAGTTTTGGTATGGCAGTCATTCATCTGGAGAATCAACAGAGATCAGGTAGAAATGAGCTGAGCATATAAAACAAGGCCTTTGATCAGCCATTTGATACCCATTTATGCTGGTTTGCAGCTTGCATTAATTTCTGTTGATAAGTGGGAACATTGCTGTGCATAATTTTGGATTTAATTTAATTGTAAGTGCAGCACAATCACAAGGGTCACCTTAGACCCTTTGACCTCTGCATTGTGAATGATTTTAGCTATAAAGATAATATACAGTCAGCCGGTCATTATCACAAAATAAACTTTGACCAGTGCAGGCATGAAACTTGAGCAGTATAGGAAATCGGTTAACTGGGACAATGGACAATTAGGTTACACTTTATTTTGATAGTCCACTTCAGACATTCTACTAACTATAACTTTGCAGCTACATGTCAACTAACTCTTATTAGAGTATTAGTAGACTGTTAGGTTAGGGTTAGAGTTATGGTTGTTAAACGAAGTTGGCATGTACTTGCAAAATTACTTATAGTCTGTTGCAGGGTCCGCTTGTTCGCACGCCTTCCGTAGCAAGTAGCAACAGATATTTTTTTCCATGACATACACTATATTGTCAAAAGTATTGAGACACCCCTCCAAATCATTGAATTCAGGTGTTCCAATCACTTCCATGGCCATAGGTGTATAAAATCAAGCACCTAGACTACTTCTACAAACATTTGTGAAAGAATGGGTTGTGATAGGTTGCCACCTGTGCAATAAGTCTTTCCACACTAATAAATATTCCACGGTCAACTGTTAGTGGTATTTTAACGAAGTGGAAGCAATTGGGAACAACAGCAACTCAGCCACAAAGTGGTAGGCCATGTAAAATCACAGAGCGGGGTCAGCGCATGCTGAGGCGCACAGTGTGCAGAAGTCGCCAACTTTCTGCAGAGTCAATAGCTAGAGACCTCCAAACTTCGTATGGCCTTCAGATTAGCTCAAAAACAGTGCATAAAGAGCTTCATGGAATGGGTTTCCATGGCCGTGCATCCAAGCCTTACATCACTAACGTCGGATGCAATGGTGTAAAGCACGCCACCATTGGACTCTAGAGCAGTGGAGACGTGTTCTCTGGAGTGACGAATCACGCTTCTCTGTCTGGCAATCCGATGGACGAGTCTGGGTTTGGCGGTTGCCAAGAGAACGGTACTTGCCTGACTGCATTGTGCCAAGTGTGAAGTTTGGTGGAGGGGGGATTATGGTGTGGTTGTTTTTCAGGGGTTGGGCTTGGCCCCTTAGTTCCAGTGAAAGGAACGCTTAATGCTTCAGCATACCAAGACATTTTGGACAATTTCATGCTCCCAACTTTGTGGGAACAGTTTAGGGATGTTTAGGCCCCTTCCTGTTCCAACATGACTGCGCACCAGTGCACAAAGCAAAGTCAATAAAGACATGGATGAGCGAGTTTGGTGTAGAGGAACTTGACTGGCCTGCACAGAGTCCTGACCTCAACCCAATAGAACACCTTTGGGATGAATTAGAGAGGAGACTGCGAACCAGGCCTTCTTGTCCAACATCAGTGCCTGACCTCACAAAAGTGCTTCTAGAAGAATGGTCAAGAATTCCCATAAACACACTCCTAAACCTTGTGGAAATCCTTCCCAGAAGAGTTGAAGCTGTTATAGCTGCAAATGGTGGGCCAACTCCATATTAAACCCTATGGATTAAGAATGGGATGTCATTAAAGTTCATGTGCATGTAAAGGCAGGCCTCCCAAAAGGTTTGGCAATATAGTGTATATCCAAGAAAACGGACTATCAAAATGGGGAAAAAATGTAGGGTTTATCAGTTGTTGATGGATGAAGGCTGAATGCAAGCTTTCAGTTGATTGTAAGAAAAGGGGCGGGTTTTAAGCAGACTAAATACAATAAGACCAATAACATGCACTCAGAAAATAGATTTTCATTTTATGCCGATTTTCTTTTTCATATAATGAAAATAAATTCCTGTATTTGGAGCATGAATAGCATTATTTTTGTCCCATTGTGCAACAGTAAATGAAAACTGATAATACATACTGAGAAAACGAGACTGCTTATTTATTTTAAAATAAATGTTTAAAAATGTGTTCTCATATCTAAATATCTCAAGTTCAATATAATGACAGGCCCAGGTTATAACATTACAAGCCATTATTGAAAGGAAATACACAGTGCAAGAGTATGATTACATGTCAACATCTCAAGGATTTTTTTTTATAAAAAAAAAAGAGAAATTCTTAGCTCCGCCTTGGTCTCATTTTCATTTCAACACTCTTAAATGAGTATCTTTCCCCTGTGCGATAGTCAGTAAGGATGTACCAGGTGCCCCAGTAGATGCCGTCCGTGATGCCGCTGTAGCGCCCGTGGTAGTAGCGTCCATTAAGGTTAGCGGCCAAACAGGAATCAAACCACCAGCCTGCACCATAGTAACGGGCACAGTTACCAGCAGTGTAGCGGTCATGATCCCGGTCATATGTACTGAAAGCTCTGCCGTCGTGATTGTACTGTTTGCTATAACTGAATGCATTGCCAGCATCGCCATGGTAATCCCGAGCAGTTAGGCGGAACCTTATGGAGAAAATATCACATATGCATCATAATAAGAAATTGAATTGATTTCCATCTATTTGATAAAAATGTTTTGTCAGCAGCTTTTAGATTTCAGACATTAGATTTTAGATATCTTTGTCTGTGTGTGCATATACCTCTGGTTTTCTCCTGCCACTTTAAAGGTGTTATAGTTAGCATGACGCGTCTGTTCGTGCCAGTCTTGGAGAGTGATGCTGAGCGTGTGATGCCCACTTGCGGTTAACGCGGACAGAACTGCATTCCCTAACCAGTGCTCTGTCTGCGGGGAGCCAAATCCATTACGGTACTCCTGCCAGGTTCGGTTAAAGTCAATTTGTCCATCAAACCGCCGCTGGAACACTGTCCACCCCCCACCAGACGAAACCATGTCACACACAGCCTGGAAAAGACAAATAAAAAAGAAATCACATAGCCTATGTAGTGTTGCCCCTCAAAAGTATTACGCTTTACACATGAACACTTAAAAATAGATTTTACTTCTTTTTTGTTTGTTTGGTCCATACAATGCAAGTCAATGGGGTTCAATGTGTTTCGTACCCCAGTGATCTTCAAAATATATTTTATATTCCGCAAAAAAGATACAGGTTTGTAAATAATTACATACTGTTTTGAATTTACATATTTGGGTGAACCTTTAAGTCACACTGGACATGCATTAAAATGGCAAAATATAAGTGGAATAGATTGTAGCCTACCTCTAATGCTGGTCGCTTTGGATCTGGCTGTATGGTGTAGATCCCGTTCTCTTTGATTCCTAATTGGTAGATCTCATGACAGTCTTGAGGGTAAAGGCCTGCAGAGGGAGGCACTGCCATACAGACCCAAACAAAACATCTGTGAACATTTGTGCAATAAATGAGTCTGACCTAGTACTATACTGGAACAACATAGGGTGTTTGTTCTGTGTGTATGTATGTATGTATCTATCTATCTGTTTGTCTCTCTGTCTGTGTATAGCTCACCTGTAGGAGTCCTTGGTTTTAGGCCATTAGGTTTAGAATGTGTGATACTTTTCAGCAACAGCAGCAAGTCTTTCTCCCCATTTTTGCCCACTACACTTTCTTAGATTGAGAGAGAGAAAGAGAGAGAGAGTGTGTCCCTTAGTCAAAAAAATAAAGACATTTCTACAGGATTCTTATTAGATTTTCTGTCATGATTTGGAACCAAATAAATGGGAATGGACATTTTCTTATAGAATTCTAGCCTAAAACTGAACACATTAGAACACACAATTATGATGACAGTTATTTTTTCAGTAGGATGTAATACCCCGCATTTCATTAAAACTCCCTCTGTAATTTCCTTTAATGATTAAATGCAAAGCAATCATAAGCAAGATCACAAACTGTTCCATGTAAAAAAAAAAAAAAGAGAGAGAGAGAGAGAATGATCTGATACAGTACATGTTTTAAAGTATAGAAGAATATATTATTATTTAATTGATTATTTGCTGTAGTTAACTATTTCAGGATGGTTGGAGTTTGTTGTGGGGTTATACAAAGGTTAGAAAAAGGTTGTGAGAGGGTCAAATAGAGGCTGTCAAGGGTCAGTTTTCTCACATTCCTAAGAACACCTCTGTTTGCTGAGTGTAAATTGGGTGTTGTTAACTTAATTAAGAAAACAGCAATATTAAACATATTGAAAGCACACATTAATGTGCTTTATTTAAGCTAGTCCTCATTTAAGAAGGAACTGTAAATGTTTAAGGAGATGTGATTGGCATATGTTGTGGAATATAATAACCAAGTCTGGTGGCCATCTCTCTGAGTCTCTGACTATGGCAGTGGAGGTCACATTCTGTCAGCACTGCTGCCATAAGAGCCAGAAAGGCTACTAGTGAATTAGACCCATCTCCCTGATTCACAGCTACTGATTCATGTTGCAGCATACAACGCTGCAGCTGGATGAGACGTTCAGATGTATCAGACACCTGCAGGGCATATACACACATACACAGACATAAAAACACTAAGTAATCTCAGTAATAATATTTAACATTGTATACAAAGTCTCCATATGCATAACACATTAACTGTAAGTGTCAATATTAACAGAGATAATAGTATAGAGTAGTTAATGTTCTAATTCATGAAATATTTTATGACCTTGACCAAAAATAACACAGATGCATTTTTTTCTCCCTTTTGGGTAAATAAAAAACATTTAATAGTCTGGGACTCCAAAACAGGTTGTTAACACTTCTGTGGTCACAAAAATTGCTCTAATTAATGGAGAAACTGAGTGAAATTTAATTTTTTGATGTGGTAATACTTAATAATTTACCATAATTTATCAACTTATTTATATAGCTGTCTATATAAGGGATTTAGGGATTTGTGCTGTTGAATTTAACCAGTAGCTATTAATTGTTATTCAACAGGTGATTACTGAAAACAGGAATGGATTTCATATCCTAATATATTTATATTTAATCCACCACAACACACCAACAGAACTCATATTTTTTATAATACAATTAGTTTACATAAAAACAACAAATATTAGATTTTTTTTTTTTTAAATGCAAAATACATTAAAATATAAGAAACAATTTACAATAAGGTTTCATTTGTTATCATTAGTTATTAGTTAACATGAATTAACAATGAATACAATTCAATACTTCTACAGCATTTGATAATAGTTCATATTAATTTCAACATTTACTAATATATTATTAAAATCGAAAGTTGTATCTGTTAATATTAGTTAATGCACTGTGAACTAACATGAAAAAACAATAAACAACTGCATTTTTATCATAAGATTAAACATTTTAGCTAATGCAACTAAATGAGACCCTGTAAAGTGTTGCCAAAAATATTTGTGTCCATGCAGTAATACGCTCTCAAAACCAGAGATCATGTTTACGTATAGGTAATGCTTACCTGTGCGTTTTTGCGGTTCTCTGGAGTCTTTCTGAGCTGTGAGTCCTGAGGGTAATGTATTTTAGGGGGTGATGCTGTTGCACTGCAGCTTCCCTCACATTTGCTGTTGGAAGGCTCGGCCACCAGAATGTCCCTCTGACACAGCACACATACACACATCATGTATGCTCCCAGCAAAAACAGGGGCACAACACGCACACACATGCTGCTCAGGCCGCCACAGGAGTCCAAAGAGATTGTATGCACCTGCTCCCTCTCTTTTCCCTCTCTTCTACTGCTTTCAACTAATAATTTCAATGGGATTGTCTCTAGCAATGCTCCTGTGTCACTGACTTTTCTTCTCTCTTCAGATCTGAAGTTATAAGCGGTATCATCTGCAGTCTATCAAGTCCTAAACATTGTCTTTCTTTCTCACGATGTGCTTGTCAGAGTCTCCTTTCCTGTTTTTCTCCTTTATTTGATCTTCTCTTCTCTATCCCTCCCTCTCGCTCTCCTGCACTCTCCCTTCTGTTTATGAGGCTCTTTTGGCTCAGATTCCTAGATAACTGCGGCTCTTTGCTGTCTGACATGCACCGGTAAACCCACCCCCTAAAACACACATTCGTACCTATACGTTTACACACGTGCAAACACTCACCGTCTAACTGATCGCATGAATTTTCCCCATCAAATCCATCTAGAATCAACAAATAATCACACACTCTCATTCAATTACATTCAAAAAGAAAGACATCCTCACCAGTTGTTAACTCTGCCTCTTCACTGTGTGTGTGTCCTGTTTTGGAGTGTGTGTAAAGTTTACTGAGTTTGTTAAGAGTCATAAAAACTTGGAATTCCTCTTTTAACACTCTTATTAAAAGACAGACTGCCGCGCACTCTAATATATATAGATATACACACCTGGGCGGGGAAGGACAAAACTCTTATGAATAGGATGACCTCTGCTACACTTTGACCTTTAACCTTTCTCTGTCTGCAAGGGGAAGGTGTTAGACCTATTTTATTGAGAGGTGTTTGCTCTTTGTGTGCATGTGTGCAACAGGAAGTGGCTATAACTGTGTAATTGTAAATGTGCTAACATGTTACAGTCAATGCATGGCTCACCTGTTCAACTCTTTGGGGTGGATATAATGAAGAGATGAAAAATCTCTATGGTGGGAGATTTCTCATCAAAGTTTAATTCAGTGGGGTGCAGCAAGGTAAGATATGAGTTAACAATTTGTAATGAATTTCAGAGGTCTGTGGCCTGTTATTATCTGTGATACACATACAAAAGTTGAACATCTTGAATACATATACACAATCACAACACAAACCATTATTAGGAGATAGACTGCCATCTAGTGCTGAATGTATGGGATGACAGCATTTAGAGGAGATTTTCAATGATTTTGAAAATATTGAAAGTATTTTCTTATGTTTTGTTTTTAGTAAACTGCAGTGTTGGAGAATAAGCTGATATGTTGGCCACAAATGATCCAGGTTCATACTTATTCAGGTTAGAAAGTATTTAGTTAGTAGTTATTGTATTTTAATGAATAGTTGTATTAGTTATTAACTCATGGAGAATAGTTTCTCTATTTCTGACCAACACAACAAAAATCACACACACCTTTTTAAATCAGCAAGTGACTGAACAGCAGTGAATTTAGGATTTGAGAACTTTTTTATAATTTACTAAGATATCTAAATACAATTGAACACTTAACCCGGATTAGGTAGTTTAAACAAAGAAGCTGAATATATAAGCCTATATCTTAGAGCACACTGATATGAATTTACCATAATAATTAATATTGCTTGCATATTTTTTGCGGCTTGAAAATAACATTTATGATATCCATTTTTATTTATAAGTTCCCAGATAAGTGGATTGCATTTGTTATAGATGTAAAAATAATTATATAGGCTAGATATTCCTTTGATGCGTTTTTGTTTGTATTAACCAAAACTGTTTCTAGTGAATATACAAATGTACTATGTGGCGACCCCTAAAGTTATTAGAGCTCATGCAAAAAGAGTCTTGTTAGACTTGCTTTTAAACAAAACTTTAAATTATTATAATTTACTCTTCTTCTCTTTTTTTTTTTAGATTAATTTAAACTAAATGGCTGATGCCCTAATATTTTTTAGTCTCTAAATGTACCAAGCTTTGTCCAGATTGTCAAAATGCCTAAAGTTTTACAGTTTATCTCTAACACTCATTTTTACCACTCATGGTAAAATTCAGTGCCGTAAAGAGCCTCTACGAGTTTAATGTCAGATATATTAAAATTCTAGCAACTGGTGCACAACACCTTTGATATAATAAAATGATATAATTTGAAAAATAAAGTGTGATGACTTTAATACTGTGTCGTAAATTAGCATATCAAACACATGTTTCATGTCTTTATTTGACCAAAAATCCAGTTTCACAAATAGGCGCACAAAGAATACAGTGTGAAGTCACCAGGAAAGAGAAAAGCAAAGAAAAGTTTTGCCAACATACACAGACAGCCACGCGAGGGCGTTTAATGTGTTAGTTGAGAGAAATTAAACTGCTTGAATCTAGAAGGCATTTGGTAATCGCGGACTGTGTATTACATTTCCAGAATCTTTACTTTCTAAATTGTCATAGCAAGTTTAATGCAGGAACTGTCTGCATATCTATCAAAAGATTTTCGTTCGTAAAGTAGGTGCCCCTACCCAAAATCGCAAGGCATTATGTGGGCAAGATCTTTTCTTTGCTTTCTCTCGCCACAGTTTTGCATTTATTTTATCACTTTTGCACACTCGCGAAAAGAGCAGCATTTACATTTCCCCTATGAGTCGTTTAAAATCGTAATGTATGTTAAATTAACAAGATAATGGCTCCTAAAGTCGTGGAAGAAAGCACAACTCCACAAGCGCCTCTGCAGACTGTGTTGTTGTTTTCAATCACGTCCGCGTATCGCAGTTAAATCTGACGATTCAAAACTCTTGAGATGATGCTCGCGTCTCTGAGCTGATATTCTCGCTTTCTCGGAAAAAAGACACACATTCGCATTAAGTTTGATCATGTCTGCTGAGGTCGAAGAGTCAGCACCCGCCAAAGCCCCTACTCCAGCAGCAACCAAAAAGAAGAAGGCATCGGGGAATAAAGCAAAGCCTGCCGTAAGTGCTTCTCCAGCTAAAAAGAAGAAGAAGAAGAGCAAGGGGCCAGGGAAGTACAGCCAGCTCGTCATTGATGCGATCCGAACCCTGGGCGAGAAAAACGGCTCATCGCTTTTCAAGATATACAATGAAGCGAAGAAAGTGAGCTGGTTTGACCAGCAGAACGGTCGCATGTACCTGCGCTATTCCATCCGCGCGCTCCTGCTCAACGACACGCTCGTGCAGGTGAAGGGACTGGGTGCCAACGGCTCATTCAAGCTCAATAAAAAGAAATTTGAGAAAAAGCCAAAGAAAAGTGCCACCAAGGCGACCAAGACAGAAAAGCCTGCCAAGTCGGCGTCCAAAAAAGCCGTGACCAAGAAAGTGAGTGCAAAGAAGAGCCCGGTTAAAAAGAAGACCACGAAGAAGACTGTTAAGAAGGCGACTGCCAAACCGAAGAAAGCAGCTGCAAAAAAGCCAAAAGTCGCAGTGAAGAAGGCAACCAAGGCAAAGAAATCAAAATAGACTTTCAGTGGAATTGGAAAATTATATTTTTGTATAGCTTCTTGGCAATCCAGAGATGTGGGGAAATGTATTTTGATATTCCTTTGACGATATTTTGATGTTTTTTTTTTTCTTCTAGAAACTGCTTTTTAGAGACACACCCACTTTAGTTTCTGCGCTGCTGCAAGACGTCATGCCTTTGTTTGATGTACTAAACAGGATGCTTGCTAGATGACACGCTATGTAAATATAAGCTAGCATTAGAATGGTGTTTTTTTGTTTGTTTTTTATTTGCATTGCATATGCATTGTTTCTGGACTGCAAAAGCAACACGCTGAATATGTCCAATAAACCTCTGATTTTTAAATACAAATGACTGCAGCCTTCTTGATGCATGGAAAATGGTGATACATTTTAACCTAATTTAAACAGACATACGAAGATTTGATTAATGATTCAATTTTATTTTATTACCATGAGCAGTTTTGGTGTCACCAGTAAGAATGGCAACACAAAAATTAATTGAAGTCATCAGGGCAAAAAAGGGAAAAGTTCTATATTGGCATTATATATATTTTGTTCCCTCATTAAAATGTGATTTTAAATATGATCCAAAATTATTAGGGGGTAAAGCAATGAAGATAAAATAGTGCTGTATATAAAAATAATAATTTAAAAAACCCTGTGCAGAACTTCCTCTTCAAAGCAAAAATATAATAAGTCTATCAAATATGCCTACAGGCAAGCACTATTTGTTTTAATGCAAGAAAACACAATTACAATAAGGAAATACAAAATCATATAAAATCTCTAAATAACAGAGCACAACTAGATAGAAAGGAAACAAAATCAGAGATAAAGCAAGAAAAAATTAGATTTTTTTTAAAATTATACAACCAGGTCTTCCAGTAGTTTAAGTTTCTTCAATAAACCAAGTCCACAATTTTAACATTCTTAAAGATTTACAGAAAATCCTATTTTTTTCTGAAAAACAGAAAACAAAGGCTTTGTTTTAAGGCATTTACATTTATGAATATAAAATTTCCCCAAAATGAAAATATTGTTCAGTAGAAACTGAATGTGTACATCTTCCATTAGGCTATTATTCCAAAGATTATATCGTTTTTAGAAAATGTAATTTCTACAGGTAAACGTGTGATTTATTGTTTATTAGAGGGGCCCTGCAAGAGAAATTTGAGGTTCAACAACAACGCTAGATCTATTTTCAAATCACTGTAAACTACAGCAATTTCAAGGTAGCCTATGTATCTCGATGTCATATCAATAATGCATCATGAGTAGGTAATACCAGCTAATGAAGCACTTACAGGTATGTTACACCATTTCAACATTGAAACAGCAGGCCAAGAAAATTCCGTTAGTATTATATCGTCACCCCCATTTAGTGAAACTTTGGTATCTTCCGATGAGTGGCGTTACTCGCGGAAGTCGCCCGGTGTTTGTAGCACTTCCGTCTTCTGCTTCAACGGGTACACAGAAATGGTAGGATTTCCTTTCCGCATTTCGGAAAAAAAGATACATTTAATTTTGTGTATATATATGCTTTTTATTAAACGAATGATAACATCGTTGTGTCGCAAATGTCTGATCGCTGGTGTTTGTTTCTGCATTGAAAAGAAGTTACTCATAATCGGCACGTAGTGCTAATCTCTAGCTAACATCCCCACCCATATTCCCCAGTCGCGAATAGACTGATAGTTATTTGACGTTTCACATTTAGTATGTAGTAACATTGCCAGCGCTTTGTAATCTAGGGTTTGTGCTACACATTTTCATTCTTCAGTATTGTTACACTTTTGTATAAACGGGTGTAGAAGTGCACATCTGTCGATCTGGTTGCTGTTTACTCCTGTTCATTGCTTTTTATGCACAACACAAATGACAGTACAACATGTAATATAGGTGCTCATCGCTGTTATTAAGTATTACAATATTTGCCACATAACAATATTAACTTGCCTTAGAAATATTAATTGTGTACAGACAACTGTATGTTTCAGTGTCTAGTTCAATGAAGTGAGCTCTTTCTTATTTCAAGGAAGCCCACAGGGTCAGTGTTTTCAAAATAAAACAAAAAAGTAAAGTTTTCATGTAGAAGGGTTTGCACTTCCTCCATGACTTACATTCAAGTTCAGGAAGTGACAGGTTTCAGACAGTCTATGAAGAGATTCATGATGTTTGCAGGTTGACTGACTCACTTAGTAATGTGTAGAGCATAGTTTGTTTTTCTTCTGAGGGCTTGTGGAGGAGTGCAGTATCCCAAGAATTCCCCTGCAGGTTCAGGCGTGTGTGTGGAACAAATAGAGTAGAAGTTGTGAGCCATTTGCAATGTGCTTGCTTGCTGTGAGGTTGCAGACATGGTTCATCACCCTGCTGAGTACTGATTTAGTTTGATTTGTTTTGACAGACGGCGACTCTGCGTCCGTACCTGAATGCGGTGCGTGCTACACTGCAGGCAGCTCTCTGTCTGGAAAACTTCTCCTCACAGGTGGTTGAAAGACACAACAAACCTGAGGTTGAAGTCCGGTAAGTATATGTGACTTTTGTTTGCATATGTGTTTTATTTGTGTATAAAAGTTACATGGTTTATATAGGTGAGTGGCCTACATGACCTCATCTTAAAGTGCAATATGAGCCATTAGGCTATAGATATAGCATAAGTTTGCGGTATACAGCACATGTGTGTATGCTTTACAATTTTTGTCTAATCATCTCACCAGGAGCAGTAAAGAGCTTTTGCTTCAGCCTGTTGTGATCAGTAGGAATGATAAAGAGAAGGTTCTAATAGAAGGTTCCATCAACTCTGTGCGAGTCAGCATTGCTGTCAAACAGGCAAGTACATTCGCTGTTTTGCTCTAAACTCTTTTTTCCCGTCCTTTCTGAGATGTCTGAGAGTCTTTAAATATAAATGTTAAAAAAATGCAACTAATAATACAAAAAGAGAAGTATTGTGGTGGGGACAAGACAAGCGAGGGAGGTTGGTTTCACTCTGACTCAATAATATGAACGCATTCAGTCCACTGAATGTGGCAAGCCAGTGGTTCTCAAACCAGGGGGCCTCAGCAAACTTCCATGGGGCCCACAGGATTTAAATTATTTAATTATTATTGATATATTAAAATAATCTAACTCCAATATAAATTAAAATACTAAAAAGCACAAACAATCAAGATGTAATCATGGTTGGTTAATGTATCAATAATCCCAATTTATTTTAATGAAAAAAGCAGTTACACCAGTCATAATTACACCAGAAATACAAAAACATATCTTATCCTGTATCGGTTGTGTTGAAAACCACAGGTATAGGCTATTATATGAGTTATGCATACTATATATTTCAGTAGGACAAGCTAAGAATCCAGTTTGATGAGTTGTTTATATCTTTAATGGTCTGTGATTGGATGATGCACCTCAACTGGTCCATTGAAGGCTGATGAGATCGAAAAGATCCTGTGTCACAAGTTCATGCGCTTCATGATGATGAGAGCCGAGAACTTCTTCATCCTGCGGAGAAAAGCCGTGGAGGTAAAGGAAAAGCAAAGAGACTTTCAAAAACACTATTTCTATTTTTACAGTTTTTCACAAAAACACATTTCTTAAAACCTTCACCCATTTTCTCATAGCATTAAACACAAAACCAAATCTTCAAAACCCCTTTTGGCAAAATCAAACAATCAGCTCAAAATCAAACAAAAGCTTTCAGACCATACACACATCAGTCATTAGACGCTACATCAAAAAATGGAGAACACAGCATCCATTTGCAATTATGTAAAAATGTGTAGTAATTGCAACTTAGTAGGTGAATATAGTGTATACTATATGTACTGCAAGTATAGTATTTAATATTGTATAGTATTGAATGTCTGTATATTCAGCACTTGCATAACTGTAAAAATGCAGTAGCCTAAATGCAAAAGCCCAGAACTCAGCAACAAGTGTAAAAAAAAGTGTAAAGCTCAGCAACAAGTGTAAACAATTTTAAGTAGTGTGTGAATGATGACAACTGAGTTGTAGTTGTGTTTAACTTTTGCCACTTGTGTTTACTGTTTTGCAACAAGTCTATCACAGTGCAAAATGTGTTTTAGTAAGTGAGAACGTGTTGCATGAGATTTGCAAATGCAACTGCTTCAATTTAAGATTTTGCACGAAGGGTGATTTATTCGACAAATGGGTTTAGACCACTGAGAATTTGGTTCAGAGAATGGGGTTTAGTGTCTTAGCAATTGTGAAAAACTAAAAAGCCTGGTGTTTGCAATGCGTGTGTCATTTTGCTTCACATTTTTCACAGATTGTTTACAGTACTGTTTTTTCTTTTTGCTAATTGTTTTTTATCATCTAAAATAGCATCTAGCTAACAAACATCTAAAGTTCTCTGTTGTAAAATGTTAACTTGTAATTTTAAAATTGTGTAATATTCACCTTTTTTTTTGTCAGGGATATGACATAAGTTTCCTCATTACTAACTTCCACACAGAACAAATGTACAAGCATAAGTTAGTGGACTTTGTCATCAATTTCATGGAAGAGATTGATAAGGAAATCAGTGAGATGAAACTTTCAGTCAATGCCAGGGCTCGCATAGTTGCGGAGGAGTTCCTCAAAAATGTGAGTCTTTCTGTGATATTGATTTAATAGAATGAAAATTTCACTGTCACACCAATAACCTTTCTTACTCTATATTCTTTCGGTGCTCAACAGTTCTAGGAAATGGTCAGAACACCCTCTGCTGGCTGCAATACCTGTGTCACCTTGGTCACCAGAAAAGCCCATGGAGAGTTTCGGGGCCAGTGGGGAAGTAGTTAAGGTGCGATTTGATTCCTGGACCGCCACCAAAGGTGGAACAGCTGGATCCAGAGGGTGCCGTCTGTCAGGAATGAATTCAGAGTATTGCAGTATTGTAATTCAAGAGCAGAGTGATGGATTTCACAGACAGGCACGGTACTCCTTTTGTTCTGTTTTATTTCTTAGTTTGACTCTTTTTGTCCGTCTCTTTTTTTTTTTTTTTTTTACTTTTGCTAATGGCCTAATTTTATTTTAAAAGTATTTTGTTCTTCACACTCTGCAATTCCATTTGTGTATTCTGTCTCTTTTCATCTTATCCCAGATCCCTTTGTTATTATTTAGTAGTAGTAAAGCACTCACAATGTAGCAATATTCTGAATATGCCTCAGCTTTTCCTTGTGCTCATGAATATTAATGAGTATGTTCTGTACATATTTAAAAGGATAGACTCTTTTTTACCTCTGCCTTTCTAACAAACCTTAAAATCAGGGCGGGGCTATATAGATGAAACCTCATCTATGGTCATGAGCACTAAGGAAAAATGTTGTTCCAATAATTTAAGCAGTTTGTTTTGTCAGTGTTTTTTATAATATGTCTACTGTGTTAAAATGACCATTTTTCATGTTGAGTTTTGATTAAAAAAATTAAATAAAAAAAAACTCATGCTGGTGCACATGGATCTTACAAACATATCATAATAATGATGCTAAATAAATCCCTTTATTGCTTGTATTGTGTTGTGTACTGTGGGGAATGACAGCTCTTGGTTCATAGTTTTAGCGGGAAGTTTAGTTAAGCCTATCTGCTGTACATTTTGGATATTACAGTATGTGTACAATGATGGCCCATATTTGAAGAGCATAAGAAGGTCAGTAACTATTTGATATGCAGCAACCTATATTTTTCTGATATTTAAAAAAAAAAGAACATTTCAGATTGTCACACGATCCCAATAGTAGATATAATGTAATCTATATACAGTAGATATAGATGTTTATATGCCTACAACTGAGATCAGATACCTTTCTTCTGTCACTTGATAGATATAAGCTTAGTACTTTAAGGTTCTAAGACATTGGTATAAGGCTTTTTTTTTTTTAACCTTTTATTTATTTTGATTTATTTGAAACATATTTTTTTAAACAATTAATAGGGATCTGTCATTTAAAGAGAATAATAAACCTCTATAATGCAAATGATACAGATTATCATTTGAAGTAGAGTTGACATTACACTCCTAAAAATAAAGGTTCTTCATTGGCATCAATGGCTCCATGAAGAACTTTTAACATCCATGGAAACATTCCATAGCACAAAAGTTGAAAAGGTTCTTCACACTAAGAAAATAAATAATCCAAGTCATTTTGTTTATTTGAAAAGAGTTAAAATATATTTTTTTCAATAGCTAATTTCTTTGAACACATCCACATATGCAATCTTTGATCATATTTCGAATTGGGAAGTCATTATAGTGCAGCGAAAGATAAATTACGACCAGACCAACGCAATGAACGAGCCATTCATGAGCGACCCATCTCTATCACATTTTCAGCATACCACACAGAGAAAGATACAGGTAAAAGAAAATATTTAATTGCAGTCATGTTTACATTTAGTGAGAAATAATATTAATCTATCCAATTGTCCTGTGTTGCTTATACATTAGATGTTTGTTTTTTAACAACAAATGAAACAAACTTTGCACACTTTACAAAGAGCTTGCTATCAGAGGTTACAAAATAAGATGTAAAATAAATGGTTTAGTTTTGCTTTTATAAATTGATCATGCATGGTAATATTACAGACAAATTAATTTTCCTAAGTTGATTTGTGTGTTGTTTTTTTTTGTTATCAATTTGTTTTGTGTCATATAATATGTTTCAAGTTTACAGATGCAGAAAAGTGCCTAGATATAAAATATGTCATCTCTGCTCATTATCACATTGCTATAAAAGATTACTTGTCAAATAAATAAATGAACATGAAAATCGTTTTAGTTCATGTGTGGAGATTGCAGAGTAATATACAACCCAATAAAAATGACTTCCAATAATCCTGAAAATAGGTTAAAGAAGTAGTTCACCTATAAATGAACATTCTGTCACCATTTCTCACACTCATGTTGTTCCAAACCTGTATGAGTTTCTTTCTTCTGTAAAATATAACCGAATATGTTTTGAAGAATGTTAGTAACTGTTTCGGTGCCCATGGACTTAGTATGGATGAAAGAACAAAAAAACAATGAGACATTTCTCAAAATATCTTCTTTTATGTTCAACAGAAGAAATTCATATTTGTAACATGAGGGTGAGTAAATTATGACAGAATTTTCATTTTTAGGTGAACTATTCCTTTAAGATAAATGTTAAAAGTGTGCCCTCTAAAAGCACAAGTGACCCCGAGTTACCGTGGTCTAGAACTGTCACCTCTTATATTTTGTTTTTTTCAAAGGGCAGCTGCATGAGTGTGTCTATATTTGTACTTAATCCTTATAAGAAGATAATATGAAATCTAAAATATCATATATCCCTTTGAGGAGATGAGCTCACCCTCATGGGTGAACTCCTCAGAGTTTTTACAGCACTTTCCCCTTTTACAGAACCCCTATCTTGTTTCCCATCTCAAGGACACTGAGTGTTATTGGTATAAATCTTCTGACCCCTTGTTGAATTGGCATGAAGTACTTTGAGAACAACAAGAGGTGGGTCAAGATGGAAAGTTGGCAGAGATGATGTTGCCCTCTTTACACCATAAAAACACAAACAACCGAAACAATGATTGTGTTTAAACACTAGTTAGCAAACTGGGAATGCTCATTTGTCTTAAATGTAGCCGTCTTCTATCTGAGATGAAGATGAAGAAATGAAACCCTTACAAATGACAAGGAATGTATGATGAGTCAACAATGGTGTCTTTTCAAGAACATCACATAAAAAAATAAGAGGCTCAATCAAAAAAAGACAAGAAAATCACCTGTTTGGTTGTAAAAATCACAAATGTGCTGTTTACATTACAGCTTACGGTCACCTTTACATCTGTGTGCTAATGCATCTCATGTCAAAATCAATAATTTCATGTCTTTTATCAAATGTATGCTTGGAAGGGATTTGCAACAGTATACAAGTGACATTTACAAGCTCACCTCAGCTAAAGAGAGAAGCCCAACAGTGCCAAGAAACGTGAAAATTTATTTGACACAATTACACTATTGCAGTGCTATACATTTTAATACTGTATACATTTTGTTACAGAGCATCAGGGTTCTCATGACTAATGATATAGTTCCATGTGTTTTCTATCATTTTGATCACACATATTGGAATATTAATGTTTACTAGGCTTCAGTACATGTCTTTGATATGCAAAGCTTCCACACTGTTTTGAAAAATGAAAACAGACCTGCAATACTCTATCCAAAATCCCTTTAGATTTATCATCAGATAAAAATACTATTCCAGAGAGAGATGTGGAATTGAGGGCAGTCCAAGCACCAAATAGAGAGAGACTGTTTTGCTGACTCAATATACTGTGCTCTATAAAACAAGAAGTCGAGTGTGAATGCATTTACTGGGGCTGACATCAAGTAGGTGAGTCAAAAAACACTGATAAAATTCAAGATAATAAAAGTTTAAGAAGTTTATCACATCCATTATGTGTGCATAAATGATAACCTGCTTAGATGTGTATGCTGAATGATTGTCTTTTTTTTTTTTTTTTAGATTGTTCACATCATTTGGCCAACTTTTACTGACTGGAAAGGAGGTAGAATCTACTATTCCAGCCCATAAAGCAAAATTCCTTTACATTATTATAATATTATTATTTTTTTGTTGAACCACTTACTATTTCAGTTACCGGCTTAATGCAAGTCTTTAATGTTTGGTCTTTCTGTCCAGTACTGAGCCATCATGAGTGCTGAGTTGGAGTGCTTTGGCGCGGCGGCCATTTACCTCCGGAAACCTGAAAGGGAGAGAATTGAGGCTCAGAATGCACCGTTTGATGCAAAGACAGCTTACTTTGTGACTGAACCACAGGAGATGTACCTCAAAGGGGCGCTAACCAGCAAAGAAGGTGGCAAAGCCACTGTCAAAACTTTGTGCGGCAAAGTAAGTTGAGAGGTTTGCAAATAAAAGCGATATAATAGTGTGAATTTAGTATTTGTTCTAGTTTTCATATTAAGCTTAGGAGGTTGTCTTTTGAATAAACATCATCTGCCTCAGTGATTTATCATTTGCTATTTTTTCTCTTTTCCCCCCTCCCTCTAAAAGACCATCACAGTGAAGGAGGATGAAATTCACCCAATGAATCCCCCCAAGTTTGATAAGATTGAGGACATGGCCATGATGACCCACCTCAGTGAACCCACTGTGCTGTACAACCTCAAAGAGCGTTATGCAGCATGGATGATCTACGTAATAGAGCAGTACTTCAAATTTCAAGCTGTTTTATTTCAACTAAAATGTCTGTGTAACTGAAAGTTGCAACTGAGTTTTACTAACCTCTCTTGCAGACCTACTCCGGGTTGTTCTGTGTCACTGTGAACCCCTACAAGTGGCTCCCAGTGTATGATTCTGTAGTCGTGTCAGGCTACAGGGGCAAAAAGAGAATTGAAGCCCCACCTCACATCTTCTCCATCTCTGACAACGCCTATCAGTTCATGCTCACAGGTATGAGCTTGTGGAAGAAAATAGTTAAAGATTTTTTTATCCATCTATACTTTGTTGGGTAAAATCAAATGTCTCTCACTCTCTGTAGATCGTGACAATCAGTCGATCTTGATCACGTGAATATTTCTCAGATTTTTCAATTTGAAGGAGTATTTTATCTTGTAATTAAATACAGCATCAAAGAAACTGGAGACATTTTATGTTGCACTATTTTATTTTCAGTGGAGAATCTGGTGCAGGAAAGACTGTGAACACCAAACGTGTCATCCAGTACTTTGCGACAATCGCTGTATCTGGACAGAAGAAGGTAGAGCCTGGAAAAATGCAGGTATGTATAGTATTTGTTTGTCAATATGATAATAAGGATGGCGCAAGTAGAACACTTATTTGACTGGTATGTCTGCTACATTATGTACACATCAGGGGTCGCTGGAGGATCAAATCATTGCAGCCAATCCCTTGCTGGAAGCCTATGGAAATGCCAAGACTGTGAGGAATGACAACTCTTCCCGCTTTGTGAGTACTGAGCCAACTGCATCGCTCCACTGTGTGTTTTGATTCTGTAATGGAAAATTGTTATCTAATGAATCTTAACTCTGGTAAAATTTCCAGGGTAAATTTATCAGAATTCATTTTGCCACCAGTGGTAAACTGGCCTCAGCTGATATTGAAACTTGTGAGTCCTTCATTCTTTCACAGTTCAGTTGATTAAAATAAATTAGTCCTTCATTATTTCACAGTTCAGTTGATTAAAATAAACATTCATTTCATTCTTTTGATAATCATGTTACTGATCCATAGATCTGCTGGAAAAGTCAAGGGTAACTTACCAGTTGTCTGCTGAGAGAAGCTACCACATCTTCTACCAGCTCTGCACTGGCCATAAGCCAGAACTGCTGGGTAAAAAAACTGGACATCATATTTTTCAATATAGGATTTAAATTTAATACAGTTTTTCCAAAGATTGCAAGAACAGATACTGTGATATTTTTTTATTAATTATCTTGCAGAGGCTCTTCTGATCACCACTAACCCATACGACTATCCCATGATCAGTCATGGTGAGATCACAGTCAAGAGCATTGATGATGTGGAAGAGTTTGTTGCAACTGATGTAAGTGGAAGTCAAATATTTGAGCACTTAACATTTTTGCATAATCATGTGAATGTATACTCTGTATATCTCCGAAACACTTTATAAAATATGTTATATACAAGACACATTTGATTGTTTTTGACTTGCAGTCCGCCATTGATATTCTGGGCTTCACTGCTGAGGAGAAAATGGGCATCTACAAGCTGACAGGAGCTGTGATGCATCATGGGAACATGAAGTTCAAGCAGAAGCAGAGGGAGGAGCAGGCAGAGCCTGATGGAAATGAGGGTGTGATTTCAATTCATCTGTAGAAACATCCATAGGCTATATTGCCACAGTATGGACACATATAAGTAATTTACTTGAAATATTTCTTCCAGTGGCCGATAAAATTGCTTACCTCATGGGACTGAACTCTGCTGACATGCTGAAAGCTTTGTGTTATCCCAGAGTGAAGGTCGGGAATGAATATGTGACCAAAGGTCAAACTGTTCCTCAGGTATGTGCATTTAAAAATGCATCATTTATGTATGCTACATCACTAAATTTGTAATGAATATACATTTTTAAGAATAAAAATGAAATGGTTTAAAACGGCATTCTTTTTTTTAAAATTAGGTGAATAATTCAGTCATGGCTCTGTGCAAGTCAGTCTATGAGAAAATGTTCTTGTGGATGGTTGTCCGAATCAATGAGATGCTGGACACCAGGCAGGCAAGACAGTTCTTCATCGGAGTGCTTGACATTGCTGGGTTTGAAATCTTTGATGTAAGTTAACAAGATAAAAAAAAATGAATCTGATGGTTTAGATTTTGCTTTTTGGATCACATGCTAAATTTATGTTAATTACAGTTCAACAGCCTGGAGCAACTGTGCATTAATTTCACCAATGAGAAACTGCAACAGTTTTTCAACCATCACATGTTTGTGCTGGAACAAGAGGAATACAAGAAAGAAGGTATTGAGTGGGAGTTCATTGACTTCGGTATGGACTTGGCCGCCTGCATTGAGCTTATTGAGAAGGTAAAAAATTTCACCTTCAAGGACATACATTGCTTTCTGTTTTTCTAACATAACTGCTATACTTTTATCCCTTGTCTTTTCTCAAAGAAATGTGCTCTTTCTTGCAGCCAATGGGCATTTTCTCCATCCTTGAGGAGGAGTGTATGTTCCCCAAAGCAACAGACATGACCTTCAAGAACAAGCTGCATGACCAGCATCTTGGTAAAACTCCTTCCTTCCAGAAGCCCAAACCGGCCAAAGGCAAAGCTGAGGCCCACTTCTCCTTGGTGCACTATGCTGGAACTGTAGATTACAACATCACAGGCTGGCTGGATAAGAACAAGGACCCTCTAAATGACTCTGTGGTTCAGCTGTACCAGAAATCTTCATTGAAACTTCTGGCTCATCTGTATGCTGCTCATGCTTCTACTGAAGGTCTGCAAAACATTACTGCATTATCTTAAAGTATTAATATTCTGCATTTTTTTTTAAATAAATGTATTATTTATTATATTTTTACTATACAGAGGCAGCAGGTAAAAAGGCTGGCAAGAAGAAGGGTGGTTCCTTTCAGACAGTGTCTGCTATGTTTAGAGTAAGTTTTTATCATGTTAATTATGTGTTTATGTTATAGGTGTTCTAAAAATGCTTATATTAGTTATAAACACTCACCGACCACTTTATTAGTTTCTTGCTAGTACCGGGTTGGACCCCCTTTTACCTTCAGAACTGCCTTAATTCTTTGTGGCATAGATTCAACAAGGTGCTGGAATATAGCATCACACAGATTTGTCAGCTGCACATCCATGATGAGAATCTCCAAATACCTAATATAGTGTCTGGTGAGTGTATGTACTTGTCAAGTATTTCAACATATTTTGGACACAATTCTACAGGAGAACTTGGGAAAGCTGATGACCAATTTGAGGAGCACACATCCTCATTTTGTGCGCTGTCTGATTCCAAATGAATCAAAAACACCTGGTAAGTATTGTTATTTATTCCAATAATAAATAGTGCTTTGTATAACAATATCACTAAGACTCAGAACCTTGTTTAAGAATATTAATGTTTTAAGATTTACGATTAAATCTATGCCATTCTATAATTTTCCAGGTCTTATGGAGAACTTTCTGGTGATTCACCAGTTGCGCTGTAACGGTGTACTGGAAGGAATCAGAATCTGTAGGAAAGGTTTCCCAAGCAGAATCCTCTACGGTGATTTTAAGCAGAGGTATTTTACATACATACATATGTGGACTTCATTCTTTTTTTTTTTTACTATGACACTTGTATATGTGGTGTAAGCGTACTTCAGTAATTCAGTAAAAAGGAGTAATTCAACTGAAATGTAATGAAATAACTTCTGTTTTAGATACAAAGTACTGAATGCTAGTGTCATCCCTGAGGGTCATTTCATGGACAATAAGAAGGCTTCAGAGAAGCTTCTTGGCTCTATTGATGTGGATCAAACCCAGTACAAGTTTGGACACACCAAGGTACACACTATCAAACCATCTGATAAATTATGTAAATTACAATATTAAATAATATTAGATATTAGATTTTGCTCAATTATTTGTGATAGGTGTTCTTCAAAGCTGGTCTGCTGGGAACCCTTGAGGAGCTGCGAGATGAAAAACTAGCTACGCTGGTTACCATGACGCAGGCTCTTTGTCGCGGATTTGTTATGAGGAAACAATTCGTTAAAATGATGGAGAGGAGGTATGGTTATGCTTAAAGAAATATGCGGTAGGGGGTAAACCTTTATACTCACACAGAGGATCTGACCATTTCTTCTGATTCTATAATACAGAGAGTCCATCTTCAGCATCCAGTACAACATCCGCTCATTCATGAATGTGAAACACTGGCCATGGATGAAGCTGTATTTTAAGATCAAGCCCCTGCTGAAGAGTGCAGAGACCGAGAAGGAAATGGCAGCCATGAAAGAGAATTTTGAAAAAATGAAGGAGGATCTAGCAAAGGCACTTGCCAAGAAGAAGGAGCTGGAGGAGAAAATGGTTTCTCTGCTGCAGGAGAAAAATGACCTGCAGTTACAAGTGGCATCTGTGAGTTTTTCAGCAGCTTCCTGAAAAGATAACAAATAAGCAATTAATCTTTATAAGGTGATAAATACACAATTTAAAATAAAAATAACAACAAATGATGTTCAAATCAACAGGAAACAGAAAACCTTTCTGATGCTGAGGAGAGATGTGAAGGACTCATCAAAAGCAAGATCCAGTTTGAGGCGAAACTTAAAGAGACAACTGAGAGATTAGAGGATGAGGAAGAAATCAATGCTGAACTGACAGCCAAGAAGAGAAAACTAGAGGACGAGTGCTCTGAGCTGAAGAAAGACATGGATGATTTAGAGCTTACCTTGGCCAAAGTGGAGAAGGAGAAACATGCCACTGAAAACAAGGTTCACTTTCTCAACTCATATTTCCCATCAAGTATCTGACCTGATGTGACTCTTTTTTATTCTTTCTTTATTAGGTGAAAAATCTTACCGAGGAGATGACCTCACTGGATGAAAGCATTGCAAAGTTAACCAAAGAGAAGAAAGCCCTACAAGAGGTGCATCAGCAAATTTTGGATGATCTGCAGGCAGAAGAGGACAAAGTCAATACTCTGACGAAAGCTAAAGCTAAACTTGAACAACAAGTGGATGATGTAAGTTACAATGTTTAATGCAATATATTGGTTTATTTGTTCAATTTTAGATGTGGATGTTGCAATATTGCAATCTTACTTAATAGCTGGAAGGTTCTCTGGAGCAAGAAAGGAAACTCCGTATGGACCTTGAGAGAGCCAAGAGAAAGCTTGAGGGCGACCTGAAACTAGCCCAAGAATCTATAATGGATCTGGAAAATGAGAAGCAACAATCAGATGAGAAGATAAAGAAGTAAGACTTTAACTTTTATATTAAATGTTTTGAAGAGAATAACATTTTTGATGGTATGTTAATCATATACATCTGTTAAAATTATTTCTCATAGGAAGGACTTTGAGATAAGTCAATTCCTAAGTAAGATTGAGGATGAACAGTCTGTTAGTATTCAACATCAAAAGAAGATCAAGGAACTCCAGGTCACTTCTCAATATATAACATTAGGGTTGATGACTGATCACATAATCCGGCTCAAGTAATCATCATAACTGTCATTTATTTCAGGCCCGGATTGAGGAGCTGGAGGAAGAAATCGAGGCAGAGCGTGCCGCTCGTGCTAAGGTTGAGAAGCAGCGATCTGATCTCTCCAGGGAACTTGAGGAGATCAGTGAGAGGCTTGAAGAAGCAGGTGGCGCCACTTCTGCCCAGATTGAGATGAACAAGAAACGTGAGGCTGAGTTCCAGAGACTACGCCGTGATCTGGAGGAGTCCACCTTGCAGCATGAAGCAACGGCTGCAGCACTCCGCAAGAAGCAGGCTGACACTGTGGCAGAGCTGGGAGAGCAGATCGACAACCTCCAGCGTGTGAAACAGAAGCTAGAAAAAGAGAAAAGCGAATACAAAATGGAGATTGATGATCTTTCAAGCAATATGGAGGCAGTTGCCAAATCAAAGGCATGCCAATTGTTTTTCCTGAATATTGCATTTTTAATATAAGAGTCATACTCATAGCAATTTTTCCTTTCAGGGTAATTTGGAAAAGATGTGCCGTACTCTTGAAGATCAGCTGAGTGAACTTAAGAGCAAAAATGATGAAGCAATCCGTCAACTAAATGATTTAAGTACACAAAGAGCAAGACTAGCAACTGAGAATGGTATGTTAGAATACAAAGCCACATTTCAAACTCCAAACTAAAGGTTTTTCCTACATTTTCAAGGATTCATGGGATTGTTCTGTCTTTTTAAAAGGTGAATTCAGCCGCCAGCTAGAGGAAAAAGAGGCTCTTGTTACTCAGTTGACTCGAGGCAAGCAAGCTTTCACTCAGCAGATTGAAGAGTTTAAGAGGCACATTGAGGAAGAAATCAAGGTAATTGTTTACTATTTTGGAAGCATCTATAGCAAGTAGGGGAACATTAGCAAATAATGCTGTGTTTGTTGCTTCTCAGGCAAAGAATGCCCTGGCACATGCTGTGCAGTCAGCACGACATGACTGTGATCTGCTCAGAGAGCAGTACGAGGAAGAACAGGAGGCTAAATCTGAGCTTCAGCGCAGCATGTCAAAGGCCAACTGTGAGGTAGCTCAGTGGAGATCTAAATATGAGACTGATGCCATTCAGCGTACTGAAGAGCTTGAGGAAGCAAAGTAAATTAAATTACCTGTTTAAATGTACTTACAAGAAGAAATTAAATAGTAGCAATGACTAATATTTAATTGTTGCTCTTAGGAAAAAGCTTGCTCAGCGTTTGCAGGATGCTGAGGAGTCCTTTGAGGCTGTGAACTCAAAGTGCGCTTCTTTGGAGAAAACCAAGCAGCGACTGCAGGCTGAAGTTGAAGATCTCATGACTGATGTAGAGAGAGCAAATGCTGTTGCTGCCAATCTTGACAAGAAACAACGGAACTTTGACAAGGTACTGGATGTTTTAATAGTTGCAACTTCTTTGTACAACAACATGATGTCCTTGCTCACAAATTCAATTGACTTTTTCCAAGGTTTTGGCCGAGTGGAAGCAAAAGTATGAGGAAAGCCAAGCAGAACTGGAAGGAACTCAGAAAGAGGCCCGTTCACTTAGTACAGAGCTTTTTAAGATGAAGAACTCCTATGAAGAAGCCCTGGATCATCTGGATACCCTCAAGAGGGAGAACAAGAACCTTCAGCGTAAGATTTTTCACAAATACAAGGTCGTTAAAGAGACAAATTTTACATGCTTGCATGTGAATACTCTGTTTTTTTAAATTGCTTGTAGAGGAAATCTCTGACTTGACTGAACAAATTGGTGAAACTTGTAAGACCATTCATGAACTGGAGAAAGCAAAGAAAACAGTTGAAACAGAGAAAATAGAAATCCAGACTGCTCTTGAGGAAGCTGAGGTAACTCTTTTGTGTTTTTTTTAATAACTACCATAACCATTTTTAATATTGTTAACTACTGCTGTCCTACTGGTCTACAGGGAACCCTGGAACATGAGGAATCTAAGATTATGCGTATCCAGCTTGAGCTAAACCAAGTGAAAGGGGAGATTGATCGTAAGTTGGCTGAGAAAGATGAGGAGATCGAACAGATCAAAAGGAATAGCCAAAGAGTGATTGATGCCATGCAGAGTACTCTAGACTCTGAGATCAGGAGCAGAAATGAAGCCCTAAGAGTCAAGAAGAAGATGGAAGGAGACCTCAATGAGATGGAGATTCAGCTGAGCCATGCAAATCGCCAGGCTGCTGAAGCTCAGAAACAGCTCAGGAACATCCAGGGACAACTCAAGGTAAAGTCGTAGAGCTCTTTGTACCTTGTTGTTTAAAAATTGCAGTTGTCCTCAGGTGGAAGCCGAACCTTAAACTCTTCGATCCTTATTCTACTGCAACAAGTTATTCATCTTTTATTAGGATACCCAACTGCACCTTGATGATGCTCTGAGGGTTCAAGAGGACATGAGAGAGCAGGTTGCTATGGTTGAACGCAGGAACAACCTGATGCAGGCTGAAACTGAGGAACTGAGAGTTGCTCTGGAGCAGTCCGAAAGAGGCCGCAAAGTGGCCGAGCAGGAACTGTTGGATTCCAGTGAGCGTGTAGGACTTTTGCACTCCCAGGTTTGTTTTCAAATGTTTCTGATTTAATTCCTCTGCCTCTTAGACAAAATCACCAATTGGTAAATCACATGTTACTCTCTAATATACAGAACACCAGTCTCATCAACACCAAGAAGAAGCTTGAGGCAGATTTCATTCAAGTCCAAGGTGAAGTGGATGATGCTGTTCAGGAGGCAAGAAATGCAGAGGAGAAGGCTAAGAAAGCTATTACTGATGTGAGTACCTATTTATAAGAAAATATACATTGATATGTTCTAAATGTCCATATGTACACACAATTACAAACATTTTTATCTAGTCAAACCCAATTAATCACATCCATTGAACACCGAGAAGAGCTGTAGTCACATGCCATGTGTGATTGCAGGCCGCCATGATGGCAGAAGAGCTGAAGAAAGAGCAGGACACGAGTGCTCATCTTGAGAGAATGAAGAAGAACCTGGAGGTTACAGTCAAAGACTTGCAACACCGTTTGGATGAGGCTGAGAGTCTGGCCATGAAGGGTGGAAAGAAGCAGCTCCAGAAACTGGAAGCTAGGGTACTCTTTTGTGCAATATGTAAAAAGGTTATGAAATCCTGGAATTCTTGTAATCTAAATTTTCTGTCTAATTCCCAGGTTCGTGAGCTGGAGAGTGAGGTTGAAGCTGAGCAAAGAAGAGGTGCCGAAGCTATTAAAGGAGTTCGGAAGTATGAGAGAAGAGTTAAGGAATTCACTTACCAGGTAGGTTATTTTACTTGACCTCTGAAAAGAAACGGTTTGTCAACAGAGCAGCATTAGCTACAATGCAGAGCCTTTTTTAACAGACTGAGGAGGATAAGAAGAATATAATCAGACTGCAGGATCTGGTGGACAAGCTGCAGATGAAAGTGAAGTCATATAAGAGACAAGCTGAGGAATCTGTAAGTACAGTATTATACAGTATTATGTAATCATAATCTAGACACTATTTTGTTTGATGATTTCATAAACTACTGATGCATGGGTAAATCCACTACAGGAGGAACAGGCCAGCACTCACCTGACCAGATTCAGGAAGGTGCAGAATGAGATGGAGGAGGCTCAGGAGAGAGCTGACATCGCAGAGTCCCAGGTCAACAAGCTCCGGGTAAAGAGTCGTGAGCTCGGAAAGGTATTTATCCAGAACTTGCTGATTCCCGATTATATATAAAAACTGAAACTAAACTCAAAAATCCAGAATATTTGACTCTTACATTATTTTATTCCCCCACAGGGAAAAGAGGTTGCAGAGTGAATATCACCCTTCAAGAAGAGACAGCAATGAACAGGCATATAATATGAGTTTGTGCTGTAATATAATATGAGTCGAGCGGTCAATAAAGTTGCCCACCAGACAAAAAATGGCTATGTTTTTCTTTTATTTAAAATGTTGACTTGCTCTCTCCATTTCACACCTGTTTAGTCCTATATTAATATACAGCTCCAAAAAAAATGGCAAATTACTGCAAAATTAGCAGTTTCTCTGGAATCACTATTTATATGTATGTTTTTGAGTAAAATGAACATTTTTGTTTTATTCTATAAACTACTCACAACATTATCTTCCAAATTACAAATACAAATATTGTCATTTACAGCATTTTTTTCTCCAGAAAATGACAACTGCTCAAAATAACAAAAAAGATGCCATGTTTTCAAACCTCATATCATGCAGAGAAAACAAGTTTATATTAATTTTTAAACAACACAAAACTAATGCTTTAACTTAGAGTTCAGAAATCAATATTTGGTGGAATAACCCTGATTTCCACATTCCAATCACAGCTTTAATGCATCGTGGCATGCTCTCTACCAATTGGTCACATTGCTGTTGGGTGATATGCCACTCCTGGCACAATAAGCTCAGTTTTGTTTGATGACCATCTTCCTCTTAATGGAATCAAAACTATAAAAAATGGTGTGTATATCCCAAACCTTAATTGGGCTCAGGGGCAGTTCTAGGATTTCATGCAAAAATAAGGCATATCTGTTTACATTAAAAATATATAAACATCCTAAAATATATGTTCACCTTATAGACAAAATTGCATAAATTTGATTTGTTTAAAGCAATCAAAAATACTATGTGGCCAAAAGATTAATTAAAAATCAGCATATGAATCTCAACAATGGTGACAATCAAAAGCTTCATGCTGCAATGTTTGCTGGGTACCAGCACAGAACAAAAATCACCATGACTCCCAGCATGCATTGCAGCATGAATAAATTATGCAGCTGAATTGTTGTTAATCTCTTTAAATCTTACTATTTGCTTTTATTTTTGATGTTTTTGAGTTGATGAGTTATCTATTTTTTTATTGTCACCATTGTTCCAAATCATATGCTGATTATATGCTGTTGATGTCTGTGTGTGTCTAAACTATGCAGTAGTTTACTTTTTTTGTGAATGATGATTTTACTGATTGCTGAAACTGCTCGATCTTTTGCTGTAGTATCACAGTGGTGGTAATGGAAAATGAAAAAGTATTAATAATATTACACTGGATGAGATCAGTGAATCAGACCACTACATGATGATTATGTCCTTATCAAAACATAACCAACAACATCTGATAACATTTTCTCTAGGCTTTTTTGCCTTGCCTTGTGTTTTATAAACACAGCTACAGCAGCCAGAAAAAAATCTAATGTTAGAAAGTCAAGCGCCAATAGCCCAATTAAAGCAACACAATAATCACCATAATGGTGACTTCAAACGGGAGTTTTGGAGTTGTTTAATTATCCTCTACTGTGATCTTGAGAGATTTCTTTTATTTTCAGTTTATTTAATCTAAAGCCGGGTTCACACTTTACTACTGGTGCTTTTCAGACTGTATAAACACGATCTCCACTGTAAGCCATGTCACACTGTAGGATCTCAGTTGTCATTAATGTCAGACTGTACGGCAGTCAAGACGTATGTACACAAGAAGATTTCAATCTTGAATACGTGGCTAGCAAACAAAAACTATCTCTAGTGTTTTTTTATTATGGCTTTTCTTAAAAGTAAATTGAAAAACAAAGACGTGTGTGGAGCAAATGGTGGTTTGTTGCGTTTTCAGGTTCTGCGCTCCTATTGGTTTTTGATTTGACGGTTGTCATAGAACTGTTAAACTAACAGTTAAACTAGCAATCAAAGACTTCAGATTTTGGCCTAGGATCAGAGGAATCTTTTAGGATTCACAAAATTTGTCTCAGACATCCTGTTTTCTTCTCTTGAGCTCCCTCTGTTGCTCTGGCTGAAAGGATAGTATAGTGAGACAGGAGAAATCGCTCAAACAGCCTCAGATTGCATAATTTTGTGGAAAATTAATAGGAAAAGAAATGTGATGTAAACATGCTATTTTGTCAGTATTTTTCTATGTGAAATGGTAAATACCAGTTTGGTTCAGCATGATTGATGTGCACTCTAAGTCCTGACACAAATGAATAAATTACTGCCATTGTAACATTTTTATTGGAAAATATTGGTCAAATATCGATGCTGAAATCTTTAAGTAAAGACCAAATGTTTGCTTCTGTCATGCTCATTTTACGATTTAGCTAGTTTTCAGTCAGCTGGTGAAATGGTGGGGTCGTGTGACGTCGTTCTATGGAGGCGTGTTGAGGCGTTTTAGGATAGTGTTGTGGGGCTACTGGCCCGATAGTGGAAAAGCAACTTGATTTTGGCCTTGGTGCTTGAGGTCCAAGGCTATTGGCCCTGCACAGCACATGGTTAGCCCTGGCCCGACAGTGGAAAAGCGGCTAATGTGAACCCTGTTTAGGCTGTGGCTGGAAGTCAGTTGTAGTTGTGTTTCTGCTTGTCTCTTCTTTTTTCCTGTTCTTGTTGTTCCTCTTTCCTTGAGTGATTCTGCTTGTTAACAGCAGGTGTTCATCACTAAAGTGTTACTTTAACACTGTAGTGTGGACACATATAAGTGTTCATTTAAAACTGAGGATTTTGCTGTGGGGTTAAAAGGGTTTAAGGTGCAAGATAAAAAAAAGTATTTCAAGAGTAATGAACTGTAAATTAATTTACAGCAACGAACAGTAGAAAAACAGTGGCAACATTTACTGACAACCCTGCTGTCAGTAGATTACCATAAAATCAAGGAAAAAATTATTCAAATTTAACAGTCAAATTTACTGAACAAACAAGTTAATTTCACTGAATTATTAGTGAAAATCAGGAGAGTAAATGTTGAACTGAAGTATTATTTTATGTGTTTTTGGAGATGATATAGAGGAGATCTGATAGTGTTTAATGTTCTGTTGGGATTTAAAGGCTTGGTTCCACAGACAGAGTTTAGATTAAACCAGAATTAGGCCTTAGTTTAATTAGGATAATTAAGTAGCTTTTATAAATGTTCCTTAGAAACAAATGTGTGCATCTTAAGCCAACAAAATGGCACTGACATATTTTAAGATATGTCAGTGCAATTTGCTTTCAGTTAAAACAGCTCAAACATACATTTTAGTCTGGGAATAGACTGAAGCCTAGACTTAGATTTCTGTGTTTCTGTTGTCTGTTTTGTGGGTTACCACTGGCTGAAGAGTAGAGCATGCTGCTTTATTTAATGGCAGTAGCTGTGTAGTTGCTGATGAGTGATTCTCTCTTTATTAATTACATTAGCACATGCATGTGTGCTATTGTTAGATAAAGATGAACTGCATGACATTTGAGTTAAAGTCATGTTTTAATTACTTCATTACACATTACACAAGTGTTTGCAGTTTAGTTGTATATTAAGAAATATTCCTTTTGTAGTGGACTCGGATGAAATAAGTTCACATTACTAACACCATATACATTTTATTTTTTAAACTTGAATGGTTTAAAGCAATCGGTTTCCCAAATGAGCTAACTTCCAATTACTATAAATAAGGAGAGCTGTAAATTAATGGTAGAGAGCTGTGAATTGACAGTACTGCAACACAGCTGATAAATTGTTTGTTATATTATAAATATATTATACCACATACCATCATGTACCGCACTGTTTATGATCTTAAATTTGTTATATTGAACCTTTAGATTCATATATTTAAAATCAGTTGTAGACACATTTCTTAAACTGAGAACCATTACAAACTCCTCAACTTCTTTATGAAAATAGTATGCAAATTGGAACACAGACTTCAGACAAACACAGTCATCTTTTGTGCTGGTAGTGTCTCAGAAATTACATACTACATTTAAATAATTAGTTAAATATACACAAATATACACAAAATATGCATATTTATACATATCTTCATTTACAGATCTATAGAAGACTAATTTCATAACCACTCATTATATCAGATATTTTATATTAGGGCAGCTACGTTAAATTTTTACTTAGAATTATTATTATTATTATTATAATTTTTAGCTCACCATGCCATAGTTTGAACCAATATATTAGCAAGTGTCCCACACACTGTGATTTGTAGAATGCAACATTGATAGAACCCCAAACCAAGTCTGTGTGATATCATGCCATTTCATCAAAAATGTTATATTAATTATAATATAATAAAGATTCATACTCATCCATGGTGGTATTCGAAGAAACCCAACCGCATCCACCAAGAGATAGAGGCTTCGTTAGCAGCAGATCTATGCTCAGTGAACGTGTAAATGTGGCATCATACGCACACGTCGAACAATAAACTCATCTTTAACCAGGAGAAGCAAAGATGCTGTATTATATTTCAAAGTCCTAAAAAAAGAAGCTGCATCATAACGAACTGAAACTATGATACGACTGTCTCATCCAAGAACCATTATACCAACCCACAGTCTTTAATGCTGCACACTTGCAGGCTCTTGACAGATGCTCAAACTCTTGGATTGTGTTTTGTAATGTAATGCAGGAAGTTCAAGACACAATAAATCCCCTGAGCATGCTGCCATTTGGTGGGTTAAGACAGCACTGGTGGCTATATTTGTATTTTGTCCAAATAAGAATGTAGTGTTATGGGTGGGCGCTCAAGTTTCACATTTTTATTCAATGGAGCCCATTATATCTTAAGAGTAACTGCATCACAATTTTTAAAGCTTTCTGCTCTTTGCCAGTATGAGATCACCTTTCCAGTGGAAAGAATGACCTTAAGGCCCATAAAGCCCACTTTAAATCAAATCTCATGTTAAATTTAGCCAAACAGAGGAGGAGTATCAGACTAAAGAGGTCCTGATCCACTAATCTGGATGAATCTCAATAAAGAGTCATTCTGTTTGATGTTTTAAATCGAAAAATGCTATCTGTTTGAAGTCAGATGTACATGAATGTACAATGATTTCTACATAATACACGTCAAGTTATTTTAAATCTTGAAAGTGAATAAAAGGCCATTCACATTCTCCCAGCACTCTTTAACGTGGAAAGGCACAGCTATTAGCACACAATGACTCCAGCTGGCCCTGTTGACATCAAGGATTTTGTCACCACCTTGGACTTTGTTTCATCCCCAGGAGAGGCCTGGGGCGCCTCAGCTGTTCTTGGCAAAGAAAGGCATGATCTTTTGGCATCCCCACTGGTTTCTTGAAGGGATCGAAGTCTGATTTCTTTGTAACGTTAAATTTGTAAGACTCCTGCAACCGTATACCAGTGACATTTGATGTCTTCTCCACAACAAGGTGGATGACTTATTATTGCCAGATATTAGCCAACATATATTTTCAGATATTCCTAAGAAGGATATACAAGTATCTAGGGATACGGCCTTGCACATTGTGGTTATTCATTTGCTCTCTTTATTTCTTATCTTCTGAAATCTTTAAATTGAAAAGCAACAATTCATTATCATTCCAGGGCCATAATTGCAGATTCTTGGAACTCAAGTTTTATGACTTAATCATTTATATACATAACAATGCAAATTCTGACCAATAATAATAATAATAGGTAATTCATAACAGTTACCAGAAGAATCACATTTAAAATATGGAAATGGGCTAAAAAAGCTCCCCTCAGTGCTGTACTAGATTTAAAGAGATAAAACCATCTTGGAACTTCTCCTCATTTCAAGAGATAAAAATAATACAGTGATGCTGCTGAAGGGAACAAATGGAAATGGGCAAACAGGACTCATGACCAAAAATGAGATGCTGAAATGTGCTGACAGGACACTTGCACCCAAGTATAAAAGAGGGTTTTCCCGACTCCTCCTAGGGCTCACAACTACACAGCTAAGGTGAGTGTCTGAACGCTAAGTCACAAAGCAGTTCTGCTTTTCCTTTTTACTTACTTTTTAGGGACACTTTAAGCTTTTTGTTACATTTTATAACCTTCTCCTATATGCTCCTATACTAATTTTAAGACTGGACAGCTTGTTTTATCTTTTGGGCAAGCTATAGAGTTTAACCGACAAAAATGCTTTGTTTTTATTAACAATACAGAGGTGGTGAATTACAACATCAAGATCAAGTCCTAAGAGTTAGTGCAAGACAAAGGTAAACATGGCACCATCTTTTAAAAGAACTGTAACTACTAAACATTGTAACAAATTGATATTTCTTATGTTGCCCGTAAAAATGTATGCATAACTTAAAAATTCTCAACCACCATCACCCAAATATCAAGTTATATTACTCTATATTATTCTATACTGTAGAAATCTTGACATTGGGTGACAAGATAATCAACTAAGTACTGGGTTATTTAGTAAAGGGTGATGTCACACATGTATAAATGTAAAAGTTATTTCCTATTGCTAACTTGCATGACAAATAATTGTTTTGTTTTTTTCTGTAAGAGTGCCACCATGAGTGGGGACCCAGAAATGGAGTGTTTTGGCCCTGCGGCCGTTTACCTCCGCAAGCCAGAGAAGGAACGACTGGAAGCTCAAAATATGCCATTTGATGCCAAAACTGCCTTTTTTGTGGCTGAACCCAAGGAGATGTACCTCAAAGGGGTCCTTAAGAGTCGGGACGGTGGCAAAGCCACAGTGCAAACACTGTGTGGCAAAGTGGGTATAAGAGATATTCAGATCAAATTTGCCAGATAAATTTGAAAGGCATCTGTATTATAACATTTCTTAAGTGTAACATGACACTCCCTCCAGACTATCACAGTGAAGGAGGATGAAATTTATCCGATGAATCCCCCCAAGTTTGATAAGATCGAGGACATGGCCATGATGACCCACCTCAATGAACCCACTGTGTTGTACAACCTCAAAGAGCGTTATGCAGCATGGATGATCTATGTAAGTAAACAAAAATGTATAGTGTTAATCTGTTTCAATCACACTGTACAGTTTTACATGTAAATCAATGCAATGTCTATATCTAATGAGTAAAATAACATTACTCTCTTGCAGACCTACTCCGGGTTGTTTTGTGTCACTGTGAACCCCTACAAGTGGCTCCCAGTGTATGATTCTGTAGTCGTGACAGCCTACAGGGGCAAAAAAAGAATTGAAGCCCCACCTCACATCTTCTCCATCTCTGACAACGCCTATCAGTTCATGCTCACTGGTATGAAAAATAATGTTTATTTGAATGTGGCTGAAGTATATTGGCTAAGATTGTAGTATTTTGAATGTAATATGGCTTTCTACATTTTTGTAGATCGTGAGAATCAGTCTATCCTGATTACGTAAGCATTTTCTTCACAAACAAAACAGTGGTATTGTATGATAAAAATGCAGAAACATATTTTTTATTTATTACTATATATTCATATTGCATATTATATTGTAATATATTGTACCATATTTTCAGTGGAGAATCTGGTGCAGGAAAGACTGTGAACACCAAACGTGTCATCCAGTACTTTGCGACAATCGCTGTATCTGGACAGAAGAAGGTAGAGCCTGGAAAAATGCAGGTATGTATAGTATTTGTTTGTCAATATGATAATAAGGATGGCGCAAGTAGAACACTTATTTGACTGGTATGTCTGCTACATTATGTACACATCAGGGGTCGCTGGAGGATCAAATCATTGCAGCCAATCCCTTGCTGGAAGCCTATGGAAATGCCAAGACTGTGAGGAATGACAACTCTTCCCGCTTTGTGAGTACTGAGCCAACTGCATCGCTCCACTGTGCGTTTTGATTCTGTAATGGAAAATTTGTATTTATTAATTTATTTTTTTAATCTCCAGGGTAAATTCATCCGAATTCATTTCGGCTCAACTGGAAAACTGGCCTCAGCTGATATTGAAACTTGTGAGTCTTTCATTCTTTTAAATTTTAACTCACTGATATTACAGACATCCATTGTATACTTAAAACATAAAGTTACTGATCCATAGATCTGCTGGAAAAGTCAAGGGTAACTTACCAGTTGTCTGCTGAGAGAAGCTACCACATCTTCTACCAGCTCTGCACTGGCCATAAGCCAGAACTGCTGGGTAAAAAAAACATTATTGCATATTTTTTTCAATATATAATTTGAACTTAATACAGTTTTTACAAAGATTGCAAGAACAGATACTGTGATATTTTTTGAGCAGTATAAAGAAAAAAATCATAATTCTCTTGCAGAGGCTCTTCTGATCACCACTAACCCATTCGACTATCCCATGATTAGTCATGGTGAGATCACAGTCAAGAGCATTGATGATGTGGAAGAGTTTGTTGCAACTGATGTAAGTTGAAGTCAACTAGTCTGTTTAGTTTAATGTGCAGGGCTGGTGGTACTCCAGGACAGGTTTGAGAACCACTGATTTAGATGCATCATCTGCAACTTTAACATTAATATATAATATTTCAGACATGCTATTAAACAAATTTGAGGTAGTCTTTTAGGCCCAACTGATTGATAATTATGCATACTAAATGACAAGACACATTTGATTCTTTTTGACTTGCAGACAGCCATTGATATTCTGGGCTTCACTGCTGAGGAGAAAATGGGCATCTACAAGCTGACAGGAGCTGTGATGCATCATGGGAACATGAAGTTCAAGCAGAAGCAGAGGGAGGAGCAGGCCGAGCCTGATGGAAATGAGGGTGTGATTTCAATCTAAGTTCTTCATCTATAAAAAAAAAAAAAACTCCATATATTGCCACAATGTGGACATATATAAGTAATTTACTTGAAATATTTCTTCCAGTGGCTGATAAAATTGCTTACCTCATGGGACTGAACTCTGCTGACATGCTGAAAGCTTTGTGTTATCCCAGAGTGAAGGTCGGGAATGAATATGTGACCAAAGGTCAAACTGTTCCTCAGGTATGTGCATTTAAAAATGCATCATTTATGTATGCTACATCACTTAATTTTTATGAATATACGTTTTTATGAATAAAAATGAAATGGTTTAAAACGGCATTCTTTTTTTTTTTAATTAGGTGAATAATTCAGCCATGGCTCTGTGCAAGTCAGTCTATGAGAAAATGTTCTTGTGGATGGTTGTCCGAATCAATGAGATGCTGGACACCAGGCAGCCAAGACAGTTCTTCATCGGAGTGCTTGACATCGCTGGGTTTGAAATCTTTGATGTAAGTTAACAAGATAAAAATAAAAAAATTTGATGGTTTAGCTTTTGCTTCTTGGTTTGCGTGCTAAATTTATGTTAATTACAGTTCAACAGCCTGGAGCAACTGTGCATTAATTTCACCAATGAGAAACTGCAACAGTTTTTCAACCATCACATGTTTGTGCTGGAACAAGAGGAATACAAGAAAGAAGGTATTGAGTGGGAGTTCATTGACTTCGGTATGGACTTGGCCGCCTGCATTGAGCTTATTGAGAAGGTAAAAAATTTCACCTTCAAGGACATACATTGCTTTCTGTTTTTCTAACATAACTGCTATACTTTTATCCCTTGTCTTTTCTCAAAGAAATGTGCTCTTTCTTGCAGCCAATGGGCATTTTCTCCATCCTTGAGGAGGAGTGTATGTTCCCCAAAGCAACAGACATGACCTTCAAGAACAAGCTGCATGACCAGCATCTTGGTAAAACTCCTTCCTTCCAGAAGCCCAAACCGGCCAAAGGCAAAGCTGAGGCCCACTTCTCCTTGGTGCACTATGCTGGAACTGTAGATTACAACATCACAGGCTGGCTGGATAAGAACAAGGACCCTCTAAATGACTCTGTGGTTCAGTTGTACCAGAAATCTTCAATGAAACTGTTGGCTCATCTGTATGCTGCTCATGCTTCTGCTGAAGGTCTGCAAAACAAATGCACACATTTGTAATTGAAACTTTTTTTAAAATAAACATTATATTTGATTTCTGTGCATGGTATTGTTTACCAGAGTTTACTCTACTATATTGCTTTATCAACAGCTGAATCTGGTGGCAAAAAGGGTGGGAAAAAGAAGGGCGGCTCCTTCCAGACTGTGTCTGCTTTGTTCCGGGTAATGATATGTTTCCATTTTACTTCTTAAATATTTTACTTGCATCAAATGTGTACTGGGTGATAGCTTATTTGTTTATTCTTTAACCAACAGGAGAACTTGGGCAAACTGATGACCAACCTGAGAAGCACTCATCCTCATTTTGTGCGTTGCTTGATTCCAAATGAGTCAAAGACTCCAGGTAAATATTTTTTTGCACATCCATGTTAGTAAAGCATGATATATATTTAAATATGTGACACTATTTAAAAAAGAACCCATGAGCAACCTCTCTTAAAACTTATGTTTTTCACTGTTTTTATTTTTAGGTCTTATGGAAAACTTTCTGGTGATTCACCAGTTGCGCTGTAACGGTGTACTGGAAGGCATCAGAATTTGCAGAAAGGGTTTCCCAAGCAGAATCCTTTATGGTGACTTTAAGCAGAGGTATTTAATTTACATGTACATGTGATTTAAATAATATATCAAGTATATATAAAAATGGAAAAGCATATAGGCAGATATTACATACAAATGCTTGTGTACACAAGATTGGTGAATGAGACTGGTGTCCTCTTTTAGTACTTCATGTAATGTACCATCCAGGTGCAAATTTCTGAATTCTGAGACCACATTATTGCATTAATTCAAGGTTAAAAAAGTATTTTGAATGTCTTTCTTTAGATACAAAGTACTGAATGCTAGTGTCATCCCTGAGGGTCAGTTTATTGACAATAAGAAGGCTTCAGAGAAGCTTCTTGGCTCTATTGATGTGGATCATACCCAGTACAAGTTTGGACACACTAAGGTACACACTATCAAAGCACCTGACAAATATTAGATAATAGTGCATAATTGCTTAATCAATTACTTGTGATAGGTGTTCTTTAAAGCTGGTCTGCTGGGAACCCTTGAAGAGATGCGAGATGAAAAACTTGTTATCCTTGTGACTATGACTCAAGCACTTTGCAGAGGATATGTTATGAGGAAAGAGTTTGTCAAAATGATGGAGAGGAGGTATGTTTTTGAAAAATATGTGGTAGGGAGTAACACTTCTTACTCACACAGAGGATCTGACCATTTCTTCTGATTCTATAATACAGAGAGTCCATCTTCAGCATCCAGTACAACATCCGCTCATTCATGAATGTGAAACACTGGCCATGGATGAAGCTGTATTTTAAGATCAAGCCCCTGCTGAAGAGTGCAGAGACTGAGAAGGAAATGGCAGCCATGAAAGAGAATTTTGAAAAAATGAAGGGGGATCTAGCAAAGGCACTTGCCAAGAAGAAGGAGCTGGAGGAGAAAATGGTTTCTCTGCTGCAGGAGAAAAATGACCTACAGTTACAAGTGGCATCTGTGAGTTTTTCAGCAGCTTCCTGAAAAGATAACAAATAAACAATTAATCTTTATAAGATAATAAATACACAATTTAAAATAAAAATAACAACAAATGATGTTCTAATCAACAGGAAACAGAAAACCTTTCTGATGCTGAGGAGAGATGTGAAGGACTCATCAAAAGCAAGATCCAGCTTGAGGCGAAACTTAAAGAGACAACTGAAAGATTAGAGGATGAGGAAGAAATCAATGCTGAACTGACAGCCAAGAAGAGAAAACTAGAGGACGAGTGCTCTGAGCTGAAGAAAGACATTGATGATTTAGAGCTTACCTTGGCCAAAGTGGAGAAGGAGAAACATGCCACTGAAAACAAGGTTAATATCTTAAGACAAATGTTCTGGTAATCTTGATCTTTTAATCAGGTTGCAGTCATTCAAATAAATTTGTCTGTTAGGTTAAAAACCTTACTGAAGAAATGACATCTCAAGATGAAGTTATTGTCAAGCTGACTAAGGAGAAGAAAGCCCTCCAAGAGGCACATCAACAGACTCTTGATGATCTCCAGGCAGAGGAGGACAAAGTCAATTCTCTGACGAAAGCCAAAGCAAAGCTTGAGCAGCAAGTCGATGATGTGAGTTTGAAATGTAACAAATTAGTGCAAACTAGTACTCACATGTCTAGATACTGTTACAACAGGAAGCAGAAATCACAAAACATGGAAGTAATATTTTGGTAAAAAATACTAATCTTTCACATCTGTGAACAGTTGGAAGGTTCTCTAGAACAGGAGAAGAAACTCCGTATGGACCTTGAGAGAGCCAAGAGAAAGCTTGAGGGCGATTTCAAACTTTCCCAGGAATCCATAATGGATCTGGAGAATGACAAACAACAACTTGAAGAAAAGCTGAAAAAGTGAGGAACCAATAACATTTTGTTATCATATCCAATTTACCATTATAATTCAGATCCCTTCACTTTCAGAATAACTATAACTAACTATTTCAAAACAGGAAGGACTTTGAGTCAAGTCAATTTCTGAGCAGGATTGAAGACGAACAATCTCTTGGTATTCAGCTCCAGAAGAAGATTAAAGAACTTCAGGTCACTCAAAAAAGTGCAATTGTTTTTTATTCTTATTTCTAGTAATTAAATGTAACTCATCAAAGTTTTGCTACCACAGGCCCGGATTGAGGAGCTGGAGGAAGAAATCGAGGCAGAGCGTGCCGCTCGTGCTAAGGTTGAGAAGCAGCGATCTGATCTCTCCAGGGAACTTGAAGAGATCAGTGAGAGGCTTGAAGAAGCAGGTGGTGCCACTTCTGCCCAGATTGAGATGAACAAGAAACGTGAGGCTGAGTTCCAGAAACTACGTCGTGATCTGGAGGAGTCCACCTTGCAGCATGAAGCAACGGCTGCAGCACTCCGCAAGAAGCAGGCTGACACTGTGGCAGAGCTGGGAGAGCAGATCGACAACCTCCAGCGTGTGAAACAGAAGCTAGAAAAAGAAAAAAGTGAGCTTAAAATGGAGATTGATGACTTGTCAAGCAGTATGGAGGCTGTAGCCAAATCAAAGGCAAGTATTAACATATTTATGATGCATTGTACATTGTGTTGTGTAGAAACAATCCCTCAACAAACCAATCTGTTTGGCAGACAAACCTTGAAAAGATGTGTCGTACACTGGAAGATCAGTTGAGCGAGTATAAGACAAAGCATGACGAACATGTACGCCACATCAATGATCTAGGTGCTCAAAAGGCAAGACTTCAGACTGAAAATGGTAAGTAGTAAGTAGGATAATATTACATCCTCTATAAACATTGCAGTCATTGACCATCATTATTAAATCCTTTCTAGGTGAAATGGGACGTCAATTAGAGGAGAAAGAGGCTTTAGTTTCTCAGCTGACACGAAGCAAACAGGCTTACACGCAGCAGATTGAAGAGCTGAAGAGGCACATTGAGGAAGAAGTTAAGGTGAGGAATTAGCATTTTCTTAATGAATGAACTTTTGTACTGAACCTACTGAATGGAACATTTTTATTGTTTTAAAGGCCAAAAATGCCCTGGCACATGCTGTCCAATCTTCCCGTCATGACTGTGATCTGCTCAGAGAGCAGTACGAGGAAGAACAGGAGGCTAAATCTGAGCTTCAGCGCAGCATGTCAAAGGCCAACTGTGAGGTAGCTCAGTGGAGAACCAAATATGAGACTGATGCCATTCAGCGTACTGAAGAGCTTGAGGAAGCAAAGTAAATGAAATCCTCTGTTTAAATGTTCTCATTAATGGAAATAAAGTAGTAGAAATGACTAATATTTCATTGTTGCTCTTAGGAAAAAGCTTGCTCAGCGTTTGCAGGACGCTGAAGAGTCCATTGAGGCTGTGAATGCTAAATGTGCCTCTTTGGAAAAGACCAAGCAACGATTGCAGAATGAAGTTGAGGATCTCATGATTGATGTGGAGAGAGCTAATGCTTTGGCTGCCAACCTTGACAAGAAACAAAGGAACTTTGATAAGGTAAAGCATTATTTCAATTACATATACTATTTTTGTGATGCACCTCACCATAGGTTTCTAATGTTCAATTTTGATGTCATAAAGGTCCTGGCAGAATGGAAGCAGAAGTATGAGGAGAGTCAGGCAGAGCTGGAAGGATCCCTGAAGGAGGCTCGTTCTCTTAGCACAGAACTTTTCAAAATGAAGAATTCTTATGAGGAGGCTTTAGACCAGCTGGAGACCCTGAAGAGGGAAAACAAGAACCTTCAGCGTACGTACAATGGTTTACTGCAGAAATTATGTGACAGATGAATTATCAGTGAACTTTTCTTTTGCTTGATAGATCTTCTCCAGAATAATATGTTTAAATCCTTTGTTAATCATGTATCCCTTTGTCTATACAGAGGAGATCTCAGATTTAACTGAGCAGCTTGGCGAGACTGGAAAAACTATTCATGAGCTGGAAAAAGGAAAGAAAGCGGCTGAAATTGAAAAATCTGAAATCCAGGCCGCTCTTGAAGAAGCTGAGGTAATGCATGGGGCTTGACGTTTTTTACATTTCCATCATCTCCACTGTTCTAACAAACAATACTCTACAAAACCGTCTTAATTTTCAGGCGACCCTAGAGCATGAAGAATCCAAAATTCTTCGTGTTCAGCTTGAGCTGAACCAAGTGAAAGGGGAAATCGATCGGAAACTGGCTGAGAAGGATGAGGAGATTGAACAGATCAAGCGAAACAGCCAGAGAATCATTGATTCCATGCAGAGCACTCTGGATGCTGAAGTCAGAAGCAGAAATGATGCTCTGAGAATCAAGAAGAAGATGGAAGGAGACCTCAATGAGATGGAGATTCAGCTGAGCCATGCAAATCGCCAGGCTGCTGAAGCTCAGAAACAGCTCAGGAACGTCCAGGGACAACTCAAAGTTTGTTTCATTACAGAAGTGTAGCATTTTTATCTGACTTATTAGATCAGAAGATACTTTATTTCCAGAAGATCTAATTGCCTGTTGTTTGCTTCAGGATGCTCAACTCCATCTTGATGAAGCTTTACGAGCCCAAGAGGACATGAGAGAGCAGGTTGCCATGGTAGAGCGCAGGAACAACCTGATGCAGGCTGAGATTGAGGAGCTCAGAGTTGCTCTGGAGCAGACCGAGAGAGGCCGCAAAGTGGCAGAGCAGGAACTGGTGGATGCCAGTGAGCGAGTGACTCTCTTACACTCCCAAGTAAGAAGAATGATTTGTTTTAAGGAATATTTTAAGGAATAACTTCTAAAAAACATTATTTTTTTAACATTCTCTCCTTTTCTTTAGAATACCAGTCTAATCAACACCAAGAAAAAGCTGGAAGCAGATCTTGTTCAGATTCAAGGTGAGATGGAAGATGTGGTCCAGGAAGCACGAAATGCTGAAGAGAAGGCAAAGAAAGCAATAACTGATGTAAGTAAATGAGTTAGCAATGTTTTATATTATTTGCAGGATAAGCATATATATATAGTATATATAGTATATATATATATTGTAACCAAGTACAAAATTAATCCAGGCTGCCATGATGGCAGAAGAGCTGAAGAAAGAGCAGGACACAAGTGCTCATCTTGAAAGGATGAAGAAGAATCTGGATGTTACAGTTAAAGACCTGCAGCACCGTCTGGATGAGGCTGAGAGTCTGGCCATGAAGGGTGGAAAGAAGCAGCTCCAGAAACTGGAGGCCAGAGTATGTGGTTATACATTACACACAGTACATTCACTTACTCTATCACAAGCAGCAAGTCAGGAATAACATCACTTATAATCTGTGTTTCAGGTTCGTGAGCTGGAGGGCGAAGTTGAAGCAGAACAGAGACGCAGTGCTGATGCTGTTAAAGGAGTTCGCAAATATGAAAGAAGAGTGAAGGAACTGACTTATCAGGTACTCCATCAAACAAAAATATACAGGTATGGTAAACGGTCAAATTAAGACTTTCCATTTTTTTTACCCCTCTCACACAGACTGAAGAAGATAAGAAGAATATTATCAGACTCCAAGACCTTGTGGACAAACTTCAACTGAAAGTCAAGGCCTACAAGAGACAGAGTGAAGATGCTGTGAGTGATTTTAGACTTTGATGAGTGATATGCTATTTGATATACAACAAAATATTCTGGATACGATGAACCTAAACAAGTGTTATTTCATTGACAGGAGGAACAGGCCAACACTCACCTGACCAGATACAGGAAGGTGCAGCATGAGCTGGAGGAGGCTCAGGAGAGAGCTGACATTGCTGAGTCTCAGGTGAACAAGCTGAGAGCCAAAAGCCGAGAATTGGGGAAGGTAAAATCACACTTTTATTGGTTTCATTATTTGTGCACCAGCATTTCTGTATTCATAAACTTTATTATTTGTGCATAAGCATTGTATACAAAATCTATCTTTTGTTTACGGGAATATATTTTCTATATGTTTCCAGGGAAAAGAGGCTGAGGAATGAACCCTCTGAGAAAGAGAGCTGGCAGAGAAACAAGAACTCATATAATATGAAATCCTTGTAAAATGCCCACAAGAACCAGTAACTAATAAAAATTCATATGAACTGATATGTCTTTTTGTTTGGAATATTTGGTTACATTTGTGACTGTTGTTTTAAACATTTTCATCTGATTAAAAACATAAGACATTATGTAAGGCAGTTTTTATGGTTCTACATAATTCCAATAAAATGGGCAGATACCTGGGAATCTAAATATTATGGGACAAATCCAACATTTATACTAAATGGAAAGATCTATTGAAAGACATATAGTCCCTCACAGAAAAACCTAGTAAGAAGTGGTTTGAACTTGCTGTTAATAAATAAAACTGACCTAGCAACTTGCTTACCTGATAGCCACATTAGCATCTACCAAATGAATCACATAATCTACAAGCCATATTAACAGAACTCCCAGAAGAACGGCACAAAATATTAGGAAAGAAACACAACACCTTAAGCAGTAATTCAAGATTTTTTCAAGCCTATTTTATTCAAGCTCTCCACTAAATACGAAATACTGTATTTGACCACCAGGGGTCGCTATGCGCTACAACCGCTACAACTCGCTCCAGCTGCAGTGCAACAGCGCCACACGTTTCAGGACCACACAAGCCAGGCCACAACGTCTCAGGAGAACCATATATGGTTTAGATTTTTATTTATTTATTATTATTTAATTTTAGTAATTGTCTTTTGTTTGATGTAATACGAGCCATTTCTGAAAGATAAGATTTAAGATGATAAGATTTATATATGTATAATATTTAATAACGATACCTTAACCAAAAATACATGATCAGATTATTTATTGATATTAATTTTGATCAATGTAGTTAAATGTAACATTATAGGGTTTTCCATTTGAGGCTATTATGAGATAATATTCACTTCATGTTCATTTTCTAAATAAATTATATTTAATGTCAAATATATTTATACAAAATACACATTAAATAAAAAAGTGCAACATGTACATCTCATATAAACAGACATTGGTAACACATTTGTTAACATTAGTTAACTACATTACTTAAAAGGGATAGTTCAACCAAAAATGAATATTCTGTCATCATTTAGTTATTACCCCCCAAGTTGTTCTAACTAAACCCGTAGTTTCTTTATTCTGTTGAACACAAAATAAGATATTTTGAATAATGTTGGTAACTAACCGTTATAACCATATAAATATAATTATTTAAAAAAAATGATAAAGCAAATCTTACTATTCCTTGAAAAGATTCGATTCCAAAGAACGGCTCATTCACGAATCGAACGTCATGAGCTGTGCGTCAGTCGAGGATGCCGCAGTTGTCAGGGGAATGGCGTCCCTCGAAAGTCCAGTCAGCTGCACTTTCACTTCGAGATGTATAGCTAAGGAGGCTGGCAGATAAATTCAAATAATTATAAGCAGACATTATAAGATCTTCCCACCACGGATTTTGAGGAGAACGAATTTCAAAATGGTGCTTCGGCGTAACGGTTCGCAGGATACTAGAAGCTGCGCAGTTGCTATAATCACGCGTCTCGATGTAAACAAGAGAGTGAATGTTGACAACTGGAAGTGCTGAGTAAGCCAGAGAGTGTCATGCTACGACAAGCCGTAGGTACGCTTATACTGACAAAAATAAATGTTTCTAAAATGTCTTTTTCCGTAGTTTAAAGCAGCGGGTGTTATCGAGATTGTTTTGTATCTGTTCGTGTAGTTAATAAGCTTGCTACAAAGGTAGCGTTTTAGCAGGTTAGCCAGTCAGCTGCAGACCTCTTCTGAGTGACGTCTGTTTTAATGCGGGATTTTTTTATCTGCTAAATACCAGCGATAACTTGTATCATAATTTTCTTTTGAAAACATGTTTAAATAGTTTATTTTAAACCGATCAATAAAAGTGTTGTCTGCCAAAATGATGGAACCCCAGGACAATATTGAGGAGGATGACACCACTGCATCAGCATCATCCTCACCACCACCCCGGTCTCAGCCCCGTCAGCGCGTCTCTCTGCAGAAGAGCAGCGTGTGTTCTCGCTCTTACTTCATGGTGGTGATGGTTTTCTTCCACGTTTACATCATCAATGTCATTGCACTTCTGCTGTATGTTCATTATAATAACGGCTCTAACACGAGCACGGCAAACCGGGATTTTGCAAGCAGGGATAACAGTCATAAAGTTACCGTACCGTCAGATGCACGGACCCCTGCAGACTCGGGCTTCCCTCGAAATATGTATCTTCCTCGCATTGAAGGAATACGGGTAAGTATACATTATATAATTTGGAGCTCTGTGAGTATTTATATTAGTTTATTTTCGATTTTCTTTTTTCCGCTCTCTTTCTTTTCATTTTTAGGTGGGACATGTCCAAAAAGTGTCACTGGTGCCAGGGAAAGTCCATGAGATGAAGACACTCAGTCTAAAGCCCCTTCTGTTTGGTAAAGACAAGTTGCTACAAAGGAATAGTTCACCCCCTAAAAAAAGTCTATCATTTATGTAATTCATAACCCAAATGAGTTTTTTTCATGACACACAAAAGAAGATATTTCACATTATCCATAGTGCACTTTTTCATACAGCAATACTAGAAAAGGGCTGTTAAGAGGACAAAAAAGTACCTTAAAAGTATGACGATGACTATATTAGCGTCCACAGAAATGGACAATAACGTTCTGTTTATTATAAGGGATCTCTGCAGTTATGTCATTTGTTGCTTTAAATGCTCAAGCTCTTTAAAGTTGGATGGATTCTGATTGGCTGTCAGTGTTTTTATCTTTCATTAGCTGTAAAAAAAATAATAATAATAATAATAATTTCAGTGATTTCAATGATATAGCTGTGCTGTGGACTTCACTATTCTCGACATAGAATTAGACCAGTTATTAAAACTTTAATATTCATTCTAGTTATATGAGAATAACGAGGTCCACACCACAGTTTTGTAACAAGTTTTGTTGGAATCCGTTTCAGAATGTTTTTCCCAGCTAATGAATGATAAAAACATAGTTAGCCTATCAGAATCCACCCGGCTTTAAAGAGCTTGAGCATTTAAAGTGGCAGATGACATAATCGCAGTGTATTTTTATAATAAACAGAATTTTTATTGCTTATTCGTGTGTGGACACTAATATAGTTATCATTATAGTTCTTGTTCGTGGTGCGAGAGCCTTAATAATAAAGCTTATGTTTCCTTCACTATTTTCAGATTCTTCCTCTGTCCCTGCATAAAACTTTAATGTAAAAATGTATGTTAACAAAAAAATCATTGTTTTTCAATAATAATTCCCACTATGTGCATAAATTAACATGAATGAAAGGTATCTGCTAGAATTTAGATTTTTGGGTGTTCTTATGAGATGAAATGTTGAGGCATGCATTGTTTGCTATTAGTGTTTTTGTGTTTGTTGATTCACTTACCTGTGTGAAGCATCATTGTGGCTCTGTTTGTGTGTGTTGCTGCAGAGATCCCTGGCTTTCTGTCAGAGGAGGAGTGTGGTGTAGTTGTGCGTCTGGCACAACTGAAGGGTTTGATGGAGAGTCAGGTTATGGTCCCTGAAGGTCAAGAGGAACTTAATCAGCAGCTTAACCTCAGTCCTGAGGAAATCTTCAATTTCCTTGACCTCAACCAAGATGGCCAACTACAACCTCACGAGGTCTGTTGAGCCTTGGTTTTGCAGTTTGATAATGCTGAGAAAATGTAATGTTGGTTCATTTACTTCACGTGTAATCTGTAACTTGATTGCCATATTTTCTGTTGTAGATTTTGACACACTCTCGAGTGAGAGATGGAATCTGGTTAACTTCTGAGAACCTTAAAGAAATCTATGATGGCCTAAAGGTTGATCAGGATGGAAATGGTAAAGATCTTAAACGGACACCTATTAGACACATAGATCATAGTTTGCCAAATACATGTTTCAATACAATTTGAGTGTCCATATGTGTTTTGAGTAAATGTCTCTTTTAACGCAGGTCTCTTGAGTTTAGAGGAGTTTGGCCGTTTGAGAAGTGATGCCTTTCAGCGTTTTCTGCTACAGCGTGGGGTAGAAAGGAGTCAGTTGGTGAGGAACAGCAGACACACCTGGCTCTACCAGGGTCAGGGAGCACATCAGGTTCTTCAAGACCTCCGCAAAAGGTTTTATCTGCTCTATTATTTTCCACATATCACGTGTGCTGACATACAGCTTTTCAAAAGCTGTGCTTTCTTCCTTCTGTCACCCCTTCTCGGTTTGTATTAATGCTGTATCTATATCTATTTCTGTCTTTCAAGAGTCACTTGTTTAACGCGACTGCCATCCTCTCTGGTGGAGTTAAGTGAACCTCTACAAGTGGTGCGTTATGAGCAGGGCGGCCATTACCACGCTCATCATGACAGTGGGCCAGTGTACCCTGAAACAGCCTGCACACACACTCGCCTTGCTGCCAATACCACCTCCCCATTCCAGACTTCCTGCAGGTAAACCAAAGAGATTAACTCCCCATTTGACTGACAAAGTTTAAATCTAGTCCCAGACTAAAATGCATGTTTGAGCAATTTTAACTGAAAGCAACTTGCACTGAAATATCTTAAAATATGTGCCGTTGTTTTGTCTCAAGATGCACACCAGTAATGTTTTTTTAAGGCATGTTTATAAAAGCTACTTAAGTAAATGGCCAAATTAAACTAAAGCCTAATCTTAGCTTAATCTAAACCCTGTATGTGAAACCGGCCTAAGATTAATATTTTACAATGTGTAATCATATAATGTCATAAATAATTAAGCATTATCACACAAGCAAAAATGTATTTAGAACAAGAGCATGATTAGGTGCGTAATATTAAGTTAAAGTGCCATTAAAGTAAAAAAAAAAAAAATCTCAGATATTACCTTTCATGTAGTGTTTAATATAGCTGTTTGTGAATGTAAAAGGTCTGCAAAAGTTTCAAAGATCAAAGTGCACGAGAAAAGGAGTTATTGTCTCCTAAAAGAAAGAACCGATTCTGAACTGCCTGAAACAAGTCGTCAGTAACTGAAGCCTGGAAGAGTTTGTGTTGTCCACATATGGAGAAGACGCTTTTCTCTGCAAAAGCAAATCCACATTGTATGCACTTACAAAGGATGAGGACTCGAATTGATACGGCAAAACCAACTTCATTGTTTGTGCGTATCACTGTGTATACAAGTAGCTCCAGAGCTGGAATTCAGAGACTGTAATGGCCGTTTCGTTTCCAACTGCTGTAAGTGGTAGACCTATCAGAATAGCTTGGGCCATCTGAACAATCAGAGCAGAGTAGGCTCTCAGAAAGGAGGGACCAAATTTTTGATTGAACCATTTCAGACACTGAGTAAAGCATAATAGCATAATAGGGGCACTTTCGTTAAATGAAGTTAATATTATGTAATGTATATTCTCGACCAAATTTGTCAAGTTTTCCCCCCCCTAAAGTTCATAGTATTTGTGTTTTTTTGCAGGTACATCACGGTTCTGTTTTACCTTAGTAATGTAGAAGAAGGGGGGGAGACCACCTTTCCAGTGGCAGATAATAGGACTTATGAAGAAGCGGTGTGTCCTATTAAATAAAACATCTTTGCATGTGTATTTGTGAGTTAAAAAACAATAGTTTTGCACTATTTAAGCACATGCAACAGACAATAATTATGTGCATGTATATGTGTGTTTCCCAGTCACTGATACAGAATGATGTGGATCTGTTGGACACCAGAAAGCATTGTGATAAAGGCAACCTGAGAGTGAAGCCCATTAAGGGGACGGCAGTTTTCTGGTATAACTATCTCTCCGATGGTAGAGGTAATGAAAATAACTTATCTGCTATTTTGTAATGTATTGTTGTAACCTTTTGGAATAAAGCTGAATGAAATAATGGTGGTGTAATATTTGCTCCATTATACATAAACCCTCTTATTCTTTCTGTTACTCATTGTTTGATACACAAACCCAAATTGTAAATTTGATAATTTGTCTGGATAAATTGACTGGAAAGTCTTGTTCATAAGTTGTAATTGTTCTGTGCTGCCCTCTGTAGGTTGGGTGGGTGAACAGGATGAGTATTCTCTTCATGGTGGTTGTGTGGTGACACGAGGGACGAAGTGGGTTGCCAATAATTGGATCAATGTCGATCCAGACTACCAGCGACAGGCGCGCTACCAACAGTTTGTTTCTCAACAAGAGACACAAGAGAAAGAAGAACTCATTTCAGAACTGAACTCAGACCAACACATTGAAACACATCAAGACCTGTAAACACATACACAAATCCAGGTACAACAATGCACATATATACACATTCACTTCTGTGTAATGATCTATATATAGTCACCCACTTCCTCTTTCACACGCAGCAGAAAATCACTATACACACACCCCAAAGCACTGACCTCATACCAACAAACACAAAAATACACTCACCCTTTGTATGTTTCAATCTGGTTCGCTCTTCCACACAAATGCACACTATAGAAATGTAGCCCTACCAACATTTCCGCGTATTCTGAATTGAATGAGCTTTACCCAGTCTTCAGCAGTCCCAGTGTCTGAGCTGGAACTTGGGTTGGGTTGAATTCAGGGATAAGCAGCCTGAGCTTTATGCAATTGTGAAAGACAATGCTACTGTTCCTAATGTATATATTTGAAGGCATTATTATTCCCATTAGATGGGAATGCAGCCATATTTGACAACTTTGTTTACATACAGATTGACACTCTACTGTACCTTCCAAAGGCCGTACACCGCAGCTAATCGTTAAATGCAGTGATAGTAAACAGAAGAGCATCTGAGATGTGTATTTCTTCCCTGGTGGGATGATAGTTATGACTAGCGACTTTGGCAACCTCCAGCAAATAAAGCAATCAGTGCTAAAGAAACTTCACAATTGCTGGAGGATGTATGTAGTGTGTACGTGGCCAAAGAATGTGTAAATATATATATATATATTTTGTTGCTTTCTACTGAAGTGACATTTTAACTGACATCAAAATCACCAAACACTTTGGTGTTATCCAAAGGGTTATCTGCAGGTGCACTCAGCATTAGCTGTAGTTCTGTCAATGGAGTACAGGTTAGTTTATTATCATGACTAGTAATGAAAACTAATTAAGAGTTTTAAACTATGTAACATCTAGTCAGCCTCCATCTCTGCCTGGATGTTTCTTATACTTATTCCTGCTCACATATTCCTGAAAAGAAGCATGTAAAACTGCTTGTTTGGATTTTAATTATTTATTTTGTATTGTTTTTTTCCTTGTTAATTGCAATGCATCCAAAGACTGACTGAGGTTAACTTATTTTATTTATTTGTTGGAGTTGAATCACATTGTTGCTGTTAAAATGCACAGAATCACTTTGTTGAATAAATTATTAAAATGACCAGAGACTAGGCTGTTTTACACATTGCATTTTATACTTTAACATTTTGTCTGTTGTTTTTAAGTTAAAAATAACCATTTTGATAAAATGGAATAAAATTACATTACATTACATTTAAAATTAAGTTTTCATATTACTAATCAGTATAATTTACAACAAAAAAATACAAAAAAATATTCAATTTAAACACCTACGTTTCATAACCAAATCAGAAAAAAGTAACAGACATGCTTCATTACTGTCAAATACTGAACCAAATACTATTTAGGCATTAATGTCATGGTTGTAACTTCATGAAGAGATTTACTTTTTTGTATATTGCTTGTATGAGCATGTACAACAAGTTGAATCATCGATCAGAAATCAGAAGTTTTCTCTCATAGTCGGGTACCACTTATATCCTGAAATGAGAAGTTTGAAATCATGTATATGCATAATCATATTCCATGTATATGTAAGTGATATTGGTGAGCACATATACTGTACATATAGAACCTACCAGAGCATTCTCATAGCTGTGGATGGTCACAGCTCCTCGATGCTTGAGACAGTACAGAACAGCATCATGCACAGTAGCAAAGACACGCCCTTCAGTGATGACATCAGAGAAGAAGCCGCCACGCTCAAGCTGTTCCACCACCAGTTCTTGAGTAAAAACAATGCACAGGCCACACATTTTAATCATTGACTAAATAAAACATCAGACAGGAAGGCTGATCTCTGTAACAGTAATGATGATAGACCTATTACCTTGACAGCCTGCCAAGTAAATATCCACATCAATCTCTCCGAAATCGTGGAATATCTACAATAAGAGATGATGATGAGAACTTGTTTCCAATACAAAGTCACTTTTTCTCTGTTGGACTTTTGAATCACTTACATTCCTTAATGTCTTAATGGCCACTGTATCAATAAAGTTAGCAGTGGAGAAATCCAATATGATGGAATGGATGTCCCAGGTCCACTTCCCAAGGGATCCCAAAGAAACCCTCTCCAGGTCCCTGCTTAAAGTGTCCTCGCTGTTGGAGTCCAGTGTGGTGGTGTCCCCGTCATGTAGATCTGACACTGACCCTAGGGTGGCGGTGTCAGGGTCAGCGCCCTTAAGGTACACCCAGGTGTGACAGCCATCAGCGGTCCGTGCTGTCTCAGGTATTACAAACACTGTACTGTTTTCCCGCTCTCTCCAGGCAAGCTCTACCTCTCTGTGCATGTCTCCATTCATTTCCCTCAACTGCCCTGCTTCATCTTCCACTGTAAAAACAGCATTTCTGGATCGCTGAGAGGCTTCTCTGAAAGCTCTTTTCTGTAAAGGAAGAATGAAAGTGACAGTTCCCAGATATGAGCAGATAAATCCACTAGGTGACCATAGACATACTGCCTTCCTGGATACATAGCAACTTGATCATTGTATCAATTATAAATCGTTATGGAATTATTTTAGGGACTGTTTTGAAATGTTCTACATTGGCACACAAATAGCACACTGTACAGGAAACAATTGATTTGTTGATTTGTGTGAATTTTAGTGACATTTAGAGGTGAGGTTGTGAATTGCAATCACCTACCACTCACCCCTCCCTTTCGAAGCACATAGAGAAGCTACGGGGGCCGACACAGTACAAAAATGTCGCCGTCGGAGAGAGCAGAGAGTGACTAGTGCTCTGTAGAGAAGTTTGTCCGTTTAGGGCTACTGTAAAAACATGGCGGCGCAAAATGGCGATTTCACTGTAAGCGGACCCGCATTGTATGGAGATAGAAATGGCTCATTCTAAGGTAATAAAAACATAACAGTACATTATGTAAGGTCTTTATATTCCACTGAAAACATAGTTATGTATATTATATTGCATTTCTGTCAATAGATCCTCATAAATACTACACACTACACCTTTGAGCTAATATGCATGAATATACACAGCACACACAAATATTATGTGAAATAATCCATTAGTAATTACTATTTTTATTGATGGTTTTCAGTATTTAATGATTTTTTTTTTTATTTCAATATTTTTTTTAAATAATAAATACAATATGTTTTCACTGAGCACATAAAAATGCATTTTGGGATTGCCTTCACAAAAAATATATGTGATCCCATGCCACCTTTAAATGCTGCCTTTGTAGGCAGCATTTGAAGGCTGCCTCTGTAAGATCACTGGGTTTTGAAACAGACTATGCATATATGATAGTACAGGATTAGGACTAGCTCATGTTAATGGTGCAGTATATCATATCATTATCCAGTAACCATGGAAACAGCAGAGATCTTCTACCTGTCTTTTAGCCTCTCGTCGGGCTCTTCGCTCTGCCCTCCTCTCTCTGCGTCTCTGCTTGGCCTCCTGTCTCCGCTTATAGGTGAGCATTTTCCCAATGTCCAGGCCACTCTTTGTGTAAACATCAGCAATTAATATGCATTAGTGAAAATAATATAGGTATATCTTCAAAAACAGTGGTTCCCAACCTTTTTAACTCCAACGGCCCCCACTGACCACAACAACATTCAAAGTCCCCTTAATAAAATTTTTAAATAATGAATTAAAACTTATTTTAAATCTACACACCTAGTTTCTGTAAATAAAAAATGACTAAAATATTTAGAAATGTATCCAGTTTTTTTTTCTTTACTCACAATTTGCACAAAATAAAATATTTTAGATCTTGCTAGAGTTGTTTCTGTACACGTTTTGTCTTATTATAAATTATTTTAAGCCATCTTGGATGGAAGGCCCCCTTGGACGTTTGCTGAGGCCCCCTAGTTGGCCCCAGGCCCCTGGTTGAGAACCACTGTGACATTCCAAAGTACTGAAAAAGACACTCTATTGTATACCAAGTTCCAAACAAATAATTTTACCTTTTTTTTAAGGGCCTCAAGATAAAGTTCAGCATTAGCAAAGTACATGGTGGCGGAAGAGTGAAATATGGTGATACCTGGTACCTCCCTCACCTGCAAAACACAAAGCATGATTGTGATAGGTCTGTTTAGGTAGATACATTGAAAATATAAAAGGTCACATAGACATAATAAAGTCTAGTTTGCTATTCAAATTGTCCTGATATTTATAGAGTAATAGTGGGAATGTGACTGATATTTCTTCATTTAGCAGGAATGCACAGGAATGTTGAACTATGGGCCATTTTTGGATATGTCTTAAAAATTAGTTATGTTTTTTATTATCTTTATGTAAACCTCACCTCTTTGTGTGTCTCCATATCTAGATACAGCTCAGTGCCAGGGAGGTGTCCCAGTAGTGAATAACTGGGCCTGAGTCACAGAGAGAAGTCATGTGATAAGGTCAGATATGATGCAGTAAGAGACTGAAGCAGATGACAAGAGCGAGAAACTGAAAGATTAGAAGCAGGGAAAGACTCCAACCCTTGAGTTCTGAAGATAACAGTGAGTAGAGCGAAACCCATGGAGGCACCCAGACCCATATCCAAATTAAAGAGCACAGTAGACACATATGTCACCAACCATATCAACTACAAACACAAAAACAGTGCACAGAGATGACTAAATAAGTACAAACAAACAGGGAAATTATCGACACAATAAATGTTTTATGTTAAACTAGATTTTGCAGTGGGTGGTAGCCAGGATGTTCAGATGAATCTCAATAAGCACCACTAAATGCTTGTAGATTTTTGGTGGAGACTGTAGCATAACTTACCAGATCAATCTTACTACTACGCCACAGTGTTACTACGTCATAGTACTGCTTGAACATTCCCTTCAGATTCACAAATACAATGGTGGCAAGAACTGCCTAGAGAGACACACAAAGAATGGAAATTCTAGTCATACTTTATTCATAGCCCATACTAAAATAATGAATCTATATAAAGTAAAAATAGCATGGTAATCTGACTCATAGTCCGCAAAGAGGATTGTTTATACATACCTTGGGCAGCTCCTGAAAAAGTGAACCTAACTTTAGTACCGTCACCAGTACTATTACACCAGACACTACTCCTGCAATCTAAACAAACACAATGTGATGAACAAACGTAGATATATAAATGCATGCATTTGCAACGTTTTACAAATGTATTTGTCTTGCCTGTGTCTTGCCTCCTGTGCTTTCTTGTATAAGACTGCGAGACATAGAAGAACAAACTGAAAAACACTGGAAAAAACCTCCAACTGTATTACTAAGACCCAAAGCCACCAGCTCCTATAACACAATCAGAAAAAGACAGAGTTCAGCTGTGTGATGTAGTTATCTGATTGTCTATTTCCATACTGTATTTGTTATGGTGATTTACCCACCTGGTTGCTTTCTACTTTGTAACCATGTTTCAAAGCGAAGGTTTTGCCCAAAGAGATAGAAATTGCATAACCCACAATGGCTATTGCAAAAGCATCCAACACCACTTCAGAAAAGACACTGACGTTTGGAACCCTGGGAGGTTGAAGTCTGAGAAAACACATCAGAATGACCACAGTAATGCATGTACTTGAAATATCATAGTCGTATGAATATTTTTTCCAATATTTTTAGTTCAAAACAGTGTGCAATGTGTTCTGAATAGTTTTAACGTGTTGCTAGGTGGTTGTTAGAGTGTTGTTGATGGTTGCCCCAAAGTCCCCCAAAAAAATGATAATATTGTAATGCTTGCATTCCCAAGCACCACTAAGAAAAAAAAATTGTTTATAATATTTTTAATGTGAAAACTCACCCACTTGGGATCTCGCCAACGACTGATATCTTAAAGCTTTCATTCAGCCGAGTGTAGAATGATATAACCGTCGCCACTACAATCTAGCATAAAAGCATACAAACTTTCATGAATTTCATGAGCTAAGGGGTAAAATTATGTTAATGATTCCTTTGTAGTAAATAAGAAGCCAGACTAGGTGCAATTAGTTATTACTAGGAGATATGATGCAAACACTATAATGCAGAGTTGAAATGCTGACTACACAGAATAATAGCACAGACAGGGCATCAAGGACAGGCACTGCTGACAGATACAAGAGAGATACTGATACAGAGATTTAATAAACCCAAGTACAATTTATGGGTAGGATTGAATCAAACAATGATTGTCACTGATTACGTACAGTGCAGAGTTCCACCGGAATAGGCACCAGCAGTTTTTGTCTGAGCGCATTGTTAAGCTCTTTGGCAGTGATGAGAACCACAATGGACACAACACTGGCCAGCAGAGTTGGGAGATGAGTCTCTGGCAACAGCCTAACCAAGTCTGCTATAGTCTGCACAGAGAAATGACAGAGTAATGCCTAATAGTGACATCCAATGCATGTTTCTGTGTGTTAGATTGTACTCACATAGACAATAGACAGAGGTCCATTGAAGCGCTTGGGTGAGACTCCAAGGATGTACTTTAACTGGGCTACTACAGCATGAGCAGAAGCAGCTGTGGTATAACCTCTGACCAACGGCTCTGAAAGATACGTACCAACAAACCCAAACTGCACCAAGCCTAATACAACCTAAGAGTGAGAATACAAGATTGTATTTAATTCCAATTTGAAACCAATACATTATAATTCATGTGCAATAGTGGATATGTAGAGTATGGTTACACTTTATTTTAAGGTGTCTTTGTTACACTGTAATTATACATTTAAGTACTGAGTAATATTAAGTAACTACATGTAATTACTATAGGGTTAGGATTAGGGATTGGTTTGGTTTAGGGTTAGTTGCATGTAATTATGCATAATTTAGTTATTACTATAGTAACTACATGTAACGTGTAACAATGACACAGTAAAATAAAGTGTTACCACTCAAAAGTTTAAGGTTGATTAAGATTTAAGTTTAAGTTAAGATTTTTTTATTATTTTCAAAAAAAGTTAAAATAAAGTAATATTTTGAGAAATCAGGTAACACTTTATTTTACAGGTTACATTTAGTTACTGTAGTAATTACTATAAACTGCAACTAAAAAAACCTATTCCTAACCCTATAGTAAGTACATGTAGTTAATAATTATTACTCATTACTTAGCACTAACACGGACATCTTAAAATAAAGTGAAACTAAATATTATTATAATTTAAAATAACCGTTTTCTATTTTAATAGATTAGAAACATATTCAGCAGCAATTATTCCAGTCTATAGAGTCACAATATCCCATAGAAATCATTGATGATTTGGTGCTCAAAAACATATCATTAAACTGTTGTGCTGCTTAATATTTTTGTAGAAACTAATATTTTTGATGAATAGAAAATTCAAAAGAAACAGAATTCTTTCTTTTAACATTGTAGATGTCTTTACTTTCAATTTAATTTAATTTAATGCATCGTTGCTGAAAAAACAACAAACTTACTGACTTTTGAACAGTAGTATACAGTATATATTAACTCTATGTATATTTATAAATGACATGGCTTTAGGTAGTTTTTTTTTGTTTGTTTGCACCAGTCTGTGTTTGTATGTGTTTTTATTTATCACCTGAATAATTCCTCCCAGTACAGTGGTGGCAGCAGCAACATGTACTCTGTAGAAATCCCTAGATACGATATCCACCTCTTCAGTCACATTAGTGCCATTGTAAATAAGGAAATCTGCATCTGGGGCTAGTCTCTCTGTCACACTACCAATCATAATACTGAGGATAGTAAATGTGCCTACGCTCACACACACACACACACACACACACACACACACAAAGAACATTGTGAAGTTTTTATATAGCAAGATCAAAAATAGACAATGTACACAAGATTCAAGCAGAAAACAATCCATTTAGACAAAATAAAATCAACTAAATCATTTTCATTAGTGTTCCAATACAAATTAGGCTCTCACCTATGGAGATGTGTCTGGAGGTCCCAAAAATAAAATAAATTAATGGAGGATAGAGGGATGTGTAGAGTCCAAATACCGGAGGCAATGAGGCCAGCAAAGCATATGCCATTCCTAAAACACACAAATACAAGGTCTCAAACAAAGTCTTATACTGTATGTTTCAGTCATTAAAAAGTCAAGAAACATGCTTTTACCCTGTGGAAGGTGCATAATGCCCACACTGATGCCAGAGATGAGATCTGGCATGCCATAGTCCCAGATGGAGTAACGGGGCAACCAGGACAGAATAGGCAAGAAACTAACTATGTTACGTTTCAGTTTGGGTACCGAACAGCTGTAAAAAACAACAACAAAGCAAGCACTTAAAACAATGCTGATTCCATTCACAAAAACAGTTGCTTTCATGGCTGTATCTTACCTGAGTGATTTCTTCAGCCGATGGGAGATGGGAAGGTTTGTCTGGGAACGGTCCATTCTCTGCGATCGCTCTTTCAGCCGCTGTTCATCTATAACCTCTCTCTGTATATTATACTCTGCATTTCCTGAGTCCATTTTCTCTGTTTTGTGCTGTATAGCTACTATAAATGGTATGTACTATAAATAAATTACAAAGCACTAAATTAGACTGACCTCACTATCAATAAAGCTTTCTGCGTGACAGTAATCTCTGATATCCCACTAAACCTGTTTGGGATATTTAAAAGGGGAGATAATGAGGTTGGTTAAAGTTGTGCTTTCTACCAATGATTAACTTCAGAACAAGTAATAGCATGTAATATTTTTAATGGATACATACAATTTCAAAAGCGTTAAATGAGCAAAACAAGGTAACAAGAATATTGCCAATGTGCATGTCATTATAGAAAAAATTTAATTATAAATAAAAACCCTGATAGTTCTATCTCTCAATTATTGTCTTATTTTAGTGCAAATGCTGACTCAAGACTTTCCTCTTGTGTTCATTAGTAGCTACTTTGTGCACTCTAAGGTGAACTGCAATGGAAACTTTTTCTGTTCCAGTAGAAAATTCCATTGTGATGTGCAGCATATTATGAATTAATGACTTCCCCCCTTCCCCCCCAAAAAAGGACAGGAAGAGATGTTTTGCAATCATTCATCCTGTAAATTTATAACACATTAAGGGGTCTTTAAAAAGGCTTAAAATAAATGGAATGGGTAGTTGGTGTGGGGGGAGGGGGGTTGAAGGATTAACATCTCTCCTCTGTGGTTAATATATTAATAATTGAGTAGTGTAGGCCTCTGACTTGTACCATTACATTTATGGTCCTATATTTATATTTTAAAAACTAGGGGGGCATAGGGGGGCTATTTTAAGATATCTGTTTGTACAGTTGGTACAGTATGAGTTCAGGGGAAAATTCTAATCTTTACAACCTTTAAAAGTCTTTACTTCCCTACAACAACAAAAGGTACATTTGCATGCCAAAAAGCATGGCACATTGCAGAGTTTCAAAAGCAAAGCTAAAATTATATTATAAAAAATTAATTTTCTTTTATTTAGAGTATATATGTTTAACATTGTTTAATATTAAGAAGTATTTAATTTAATCAAATACTAGTTCTGGATTTGCTTCATCAACAACTTGATAAGTTGATAAGATTCATTTTATCAAGTTTTTGATAAAGCAAATCCATACCCATGTTTAACGTATAAATACCTATAATTACACCAAAAGTAACTTGTTAAGAAGCTGCATTAAAGAACAAATACTTACACATAGATTGTGTGGTCTCTTTAAGAGCATGATGGTGTGAAATTTGACCCCAACTCTCATGTACTAAGGGCCTTTCCCCAGATTCCATGAGAGAAATACTAACACATAAGCATTGGAAAGTCACTGAGTAAAGTGACAATAAAAAAAATAAAAAAAAAACTTATACACAAGCTGTAATATTAAGTAATGTTTAGTGATCAAGAAAACTTGCTGAATATTTTTTACTTCAGTAGTTTGACAAATCATGGGCTATATTTAGCGCTGTTGCTTAGTGGGAATGGCCATGGAAGGTTGAGTAGACAGAGCATGCTCACTCTCCCAGTGTTTACTGTCAGACGCAGCAAGCGTGTTTGTGTCGAGTGTGGGTAATGGACGAATTGTTGCCTAAATGCAGACATCACAGGAAGCCAGAGATCTGGTACGATTCATTGATGCATGTGCTAATATAATGCAATAGACTTAACTTGTTGCCAATACTGTGACTGTTACAACAATAACTGTCTTTCTGTTGACATGTCGGAGCATTGACCTGTTTAGCACTGACCCTTAGAGCAAAATAAAATTATTGGTACATCAAAATGAACTTTCTTTACATTTCTGTGGATTACTGAGGGTGCACTAGCATGTCGCACCAAGTTGTCATTAAGCTGCATTTGCTAAAAAAATATTTTTTATCTCTTCAGATGTATGTTCTTTGATATCCTTTTAAGGACCTCCAGGATGTATTTAGGCTAAGGCTTACACTTCTCTAAGTTTAAAGCTATCAAGACAAAAAAAACCTAAATGGATCTGAGAGCCAAGCATGGTCTGACGCTGTTGGAACAGCTAAACCGAATGCGGGATGCTGAGCAGCTAACAGATGTGGTTCTAATCGCTGAGGGTGTTAGCTTCCCATGCCACCGTGCGGTGCTTTCTGCCTTCAGTCCCTACTTCCGCGTAATGTTCACCTGTGGTCTGCGCGAGTGTACCAACCGTCAAGTGGTGTTAAGAGACATGCCAGCCCAAAGCCTGGCACTTCTGCTAGAATACATGTACAGCTCCAATCTTCCACTCACTGCAGCCAATGTGCAGGGCATCTCTGTTGCTGCTTTTCTTCTACAAATGGATGATGTGTTCACTCGTTGTCAGATCTACATGACTGACCACATGGATGCTTCCAATTGCCTGGGAATCTATTATTATGCCCGGGATCTAGGGGCAGAGGAGTTGGCAGACCAGGCTCAGCGCTACCTGCGGCAGCACTTCACTGAAGTGTGTCTTGGGGAAGAAGTGCTGGAGTTGGAAGCTCACCAGTTAGGGGCGTTATTAGGCTCAGATGACCTTAATATTTCACGGGAAGAGAGCATTTTGGATGTGGTGATGCGCTGGGTGAAGTACAGTCCAGGGGGTGTAGGGTCAGCCGGAGAGAACCGGGCCAGGCACCTCCCAGAGCTCCTAAAGAAGGTACGTCTTCCATTGGTGGGTGTGGATTACTTGAAGGGGACGATGAAAAGGAACACGGCACTGCTAGCTGATGCCGAATGTCTTCAGATAATGGAAGAGGCCATTGAAACGGCAAGCTTGGATTCAGATGCTCCACCCCGCCGACTGAAGCTGCGCTATGGTATGGAGACCACGGACCTCCTGCTCTGCATTGGTAATGATGGAGGAGGGATACGCTCACGTTATGGAAGCTACACAGAGCGCAGCTTTTGTTATGCTCCCAACACCGGCCGGACTCTTTTTATCACCTCCCCACGATATGGTGATGCGCTTGGATATGTCTATGCTGGGGTGGTAACTGAGAGGAATGAAATTGTTGTGGCAGGAGAGCTGGGAGCCAGAAGGATGGCGCGACAGAAAGACAGAAACGTCGAGATTTTCATGTGAGGCTTCTGCAGGAGAAAATGACAGTAATACTCCATGTTTTCAACATTAAATATATAAAGCAAAACCTTAAACTAATCTGTTCATTAGAGCACCTAAAATTTAAATGAGAGAAAATATATCACATTATTACAGACCGTAAAACATACAGTTCAAGAATCTAATATTTTCCTATTCCTTGTTGTACCTGTTTTTCCAGGTACAATAAGGAAGCCCAAGGATCCTGGAAACACTTGAGCTCAGCAGAGTATCGTGACTCTTATGCATTGAGCTCTTTGGGAGACAATCTGTATCTGATTGGAGGTCAGATGAAGCTGAAGAACCAGTTCCTCATCACTAACAGTGTTGAGCGCTGGTCTCTACAGGGTGGGCCATGGCGAAGCGCTGCCCCTCTGCCCATGCCCCTTGCCTATCACAGTGTAGTTCGGATGAAGGGCTGCCTGTATGTGCTTGGGGGACGGACTCCACAGGTAATATACCAAAATAGTGGAAATGTGTCATCTTTATATTGCACGAGAAGAGTCATGAGAATGGAGACTGGATGGTGCAAACACAATAAATCACTATAATTTGGAAAATAAAACCAAGTGGGGGAATACAGCAACTGTGTATTTATTGCCTTCTCTCTTTCCCTCTAACGCACCTGTTCTGCCATGTCTAACGAATGGCAGTCATACCGCACAGATGACGAGCCTGACCGTATGAGTAATCGCCTGCTTGAATATGACCCCGAGAGCAACAAGTGGAGTGAACTCGGCCCTATGAAATATTCAAAATACCGTTGCAGCGCAGTCGCCCTCAATGGGGAAATATATGTACTGGGTGAGAATGTCAACAGGATGTGCAATATAACAACTTATTTTATTTAAAAGTAAACCTGGGCATCACCCATGCAATTACAAAGATTATACTGTACTATAAAATGAGCTTCAATGTCTCCTCCTGCAGGTGGTATTGGTTGTGAAGGTGTGGATCGCGGTCAGTCACGTCACTGCCTTAATGTAGTAGAGATCTACAACACTGATGGCGATTTCTGGAGGGATGGTCCTCCTTTACCATGGTCTCTCCTATCACTTCGTAGCAATGCATCAAATGCTGGTGTTGTTGATGGAAAACTTTATGTCTGTGGATACTACAAAGGAGCAGGTACATATTTAAATATACTGTAATATCAGTATCAGTTCACTTAGGCATCTTTACACAGTTAAGGCTGCTCCGTGCCTGCTCAAAATTCTGTGTAAAGACGCAATAGCCTACAACATAATAGACTAACGTTAAATTATGCTAGCTCTGACCCACCTCAGCCCCCAGAATAACAATATGCAGTTAAATTGTTGTGTACATGCATTTATGTCACCTCTGAGCAGCATTAAACAGTCTGTGTAAAGACACCTAATCGCCACGTCAGAAGCACTTCTGTGCCACCTTTGCTGTGTAAATTTGCTATTGAGTTTAGCCTTGAACTTGCAGTTAAATTCATGTATACCTATTTGACTATTCAAAATAGACAACATTGTAAGTACTCCACTTTTTTCCAAGATCGTCACGATATCATCACTAAAGACATCCTGCAGTTGGATCCCTGGGAAAATGTATGGACTGTGGTGGCAAAGCAGGCTCTGATGCACGACAGCTACGATGTATGTTTGGTAGCAAATCTGAACCCTCGTGGACTCATGCCCCCTCCTGCTGACTTGGTAGAGGAATGACAACATCTCTCCAAAAATTATGCAATTTATATTATTCATGACAGAAGAGGAACTGTCAGAAAACTGTAGATATAGGGAGTAGGGCTTTCATAAATAGATATAAATTCTTATTTCAAACTATTTTGATTTATAATTCTGCAAGTGCTTTAGTGATTTTTTTGTTGCTGTTGACATTTTTGAATTTCAGATATTACCAATAGTTGAGGTATAGCATGTATTAAGATGTCTCAAAGGATATGAGAAACTCTCACATAATTTACAGCTCAAATGAAGTAACACTCCGAGAAACTGTTAAAATAAGACTTTACTTCAATATCACTGTAAAAAAATTATAGCATGGAGTTGCACAATACAGTATATGTACTGTAACTTTAAGCAGTTGATGCAATTTATTAAACATTAATCTGTAAAACTAGCTAAATCTGTCATGTTCCAACTGCAAAAAAAAAAATGAATATATCTTTTTAACTATGTTATACCTGTTGATGTTTCACTGAGGTTGTCTAAAATATTTACAAGGCCAAAACAAATTATTCACAAACTTCTGGAATATGATTTGCGAAAAAGAATATGAAATGTCTGAGAATTACAGAATGTGCTTGAATGTTATTGCTTTAGAGTCATATGGCACAAGAAAAATAGAACAATAGTTTAGAGGCAGTAAAGTCTGCCAAACTGTCTTTGAGTTTTTATAATATCCATGTGCCAATGTTCAAAAAAGAATCAAAAAGGAACAGCAACAGAAAAGGAACAGATCATGTCTATAGCAAGAAAAGTTTGCGTGTTCACAGGCAATTTCAAGTTCTTACTAAAAAAAACTGAACAGAAGATACTCTAAATCATTTCTCAAATCCAAGTGTAATCAGCATACAGTATGGAAGTATTCTGCATTTTATTCTGAGTCATTAGTAAAGTCAAAGAGCTGCCACAGGCCACCTTCTCCTACTATGACACTAGCTTTAGGTTCAGGCACAACATTTTCCCACTCAGCCATCTTGTATTCCACCATCATTTGGGAACTGTCTGTGTCCTCAGACCACAAACTGAAGGGGTTTAGTGGTTGTTCGGCTACACACCTACTGACTGGTGCTACAGTGGCTTGCTGCTGTAGTTTTAAGGGATTCTCTGCAATAGATTTGTTGTTCATTTGCCAGTTGTCACAAAGAGAAGACAAAGGTACTCTGTCTTTTTGTTCACACTGAAGGTCTTCATTCTGCGAGCTGTCCTTTGAAAACTTTGCTGCTCCTTTTTTTCTCACCGGTTGTCTTTGTGGGAGAACCAAGGCTCTCTTTTTCCCCCTATAATTCAGGACTTTTTGGCGCCTCCTAGGTGCTTTCAGTGGTGGCATCGCATCAGTGCCCAATCCGTTCAATGGATTTTCAGGCACCAGGTGTCCATCTACATACTGTTTTCCATACTCCTCTATGGATGCAGTGGATTGAGCATCCACAAGTGGCCTTGAAGGTCTGGTCTCAACTAACTGTGAGCACCATAATCTCTGTGAAGCATCATCAGGGGAAACCTCCTCTGTGACTGCTGCCTGCTGTCTTTGTACAGGCACAGCGTGTGCATCTCTGTTTTGTGTGGTAAGTGGCCACTGGTTCTGTTCTACTGCTTTTCCTGAATAAATGGCAGGTCTGTTGCACATTATCTTGCTTTCTTGGTGTTTCTCAGTTGACATGACACAGAACCTGTCTAACAGACCCGGTGATGTCTGGACCTCACTGTCAATCATTCTGGCAGAGCTAGGTCCGGCTATTGGCTTGTGAATAGAAATCAAAGTGCTAAGCTGAGACAGAATTTTTCCCAGCATGCCCTGCTCCTTGTTCTGCTCTACTTTTAGATGTTCCAAATCCTGTTGGAGGTTAAGCATGTTTGAGCTCAACTCTTTTGCAGCCAGACTGCTCTGTTTTAATGGAAAATAAATGTGACTTTATTACCAATGCCAATATAGAGTATGTTAAAGAGCACATTATCGATTGTCTAGGACAAGTTATATGTGTGGTCCTTACCTTGGCTTCCCTGTCTGCCATTTCTATTTGTGTTTGGCTCTGCAGAGTCTCAAATTGACATGTTATACCCTCTTTCACACTGTTTAAATAACCATCAACTGCAATGGACAACAAAACGTCATAGGCTATAAATAAATAACATCTACTACATTTAAAATATTTTTAAAAAATATGAATCTGCTATTTAAAGCTACACTATGTAACTTCTGGCCCTCTATCAGTTGAAAAACAAAAATGCATTTTGCGTTCTCTTTTTGCCAGTAAACTTGGCTCTTTTAGGCGTTTTTTTAAAACGGGTGATTTGAGGTTTGAGATTAAGCATGCTCCATATCAACCTTTCTGGCTCATTGTGAACTTGTGACAACTAACCTATGCCACTCCCACACCATAAAGTAGCCGGAGCAACTTTTCTCTATTTACGGATAAGACGAGAAACGCACGGGCAAGTGACGTATGTACGCAATTTCCTGCGAAAACCCTGACAGGTCTAAAATATAAACACTTATATAAATGGCTTAACATAGTGAATATATGGTAAGACAAAAACGTTTTGGAAGAAGGATTGATGATGTATTGACTAAAAAAAGGATTGATGATGTTTTTTGAAAAAAAAAAAAAGTTACATAGTGTACCTTTAAACCTCATATGATAAATAATAATCTTTAATGGTAGTGTTAACTGTGAAATGCTTTGGTCGTCAGCATGGGCTAACTGAATAAACAAAGCTTACAAACAAGAACGTACTTGTTTTTGAAAAATTATCCATTCTCTCCACTAAAACTTTTCTGGTAATGCCACTACTTCCATCAATGCAATTTAATAAAGTCTCTCTGGTCTAAAAGGGAAGAGGTAGGTCAAAGTCAAGTAATATTGAAACCGTGAATATGTGCAGTGAAAATATTACACATATTATTATGTGTTAAACATGCACAGTATCTATGCCTTAAGTACAATACTTACATTTTCCAGAGATTCCTGCAATTGTAGAATTCCATTAGTGAGAATTTCCCTAAAAAGTGAAACAAATTATATAACAACATGTCAGGACAGAACTAGGTGTATAAGACATTCTTTTAGACGAATACAATTGGAGTTATATAAAAAAATGTCCTGGCTAATCCAAGCTTTATAATGGCAGTAAATGATAGCCCAAAATTTGAAGCCCAAAAGAGTGCATCCATCCATTATAAACGTACTCCACATGGCTCCGGGGGGTTAATAAAGGCCTTCTGAAGCGAATCTATGGGTTTGTATAAGAAAAATATCCATATTTAACACATTATAAAGTAAAATATCTAGCTTCCGCCAGACTGCCTTTCGTATTCAACTTACGAAAAAAGCATAACTGGCGTGATGTATGACTTCGGACGTAGTGTAAGCGTTTTGAACCGCGAGAGTCATTACACTTTCTTCGTAAGTTGAATATGGAAGGCGGTCTGGCGGAAGCAAGATATTTTACTTTATAAAGTTTAAATATGGATATCGATTCACTTCAGAGGGCCTTTATTAACCTCCTGGAGCCGTGTGGATTACTTTTATAATGGATGGATACATTCTTTTGGGCTTCAACTTTTGGGCAGCCATTCACTGCCAATATAAAGCCTGGATTAGCCAGGACATTTTTAATATAAGGCAGATTGTATTTGTCTGAAAGAAGAATGTCATATACACCTAGGATGGCTGAGGGTAAATTATGGGATAATTTTTATTTTTGGGTGAACTATCCCTTTAATATACATCAGTACAATTAGAATAGTTTTTTTTTAAATATTGAGCAGGAATCAAGGATAGACAAATTACCTTTCATATTTATCTTTGGCTTTTTGCTTCTCCTCCTCAAATCTGTCCAACATTCCAACAGATTTGCCACCAGTGAAGTTTAGGATTTTGCCATCACCGCCAAACAAAAACGGTTTAGAACTATAACTGCTGGACACCATCATTTCCTTCATCTGTAGAGGATTTAGACCATTTGGAATTAATATGAAACTTTAAATATTTATAGACTTGGTAACAACATGGCACATTAAATGTCATTATGAAGGGTTTGTGGAACAAGAAAAAAACCCAATCAAGAATATGTTCATCATATTATACAAGATAAAACATGGCATGTTCTACAGTCCAAATAAATACATAGTTTATGCCTGAGATATTTACCTCCTGTGAGGTATGCTGAGAACCTCTGCTCTGTCCACTCATCTCCTGAGTAAACCCTTGTGAATTGTCAGGCCACATTTGAGAGCCCAACAGAAACTGAGAGTCAGTCAGGCTGGAGTAGTCACTGGTTCCCGGACCCTTACCGAGTTTTATCCCTCTATAACAAACAGAGTTCTGAATAAACATCAATATAAACACGAGATTTGAATGCCCTCTTTCAAGGTAAATGATTGGCTAAGTGTAAATGACAGTAAACTGACAAATCCTATAGTACAGAATCCAGACATGAGACGTACCCTGAAGTTGCGGGAATGTTCAACATCTCCTTAATATTCCAGACATTGGGCTTCATATCCAGGCTTTCGATGTCTAAATATGTGTTATAAAAATATTCTAGAATTTATCTGAGAGAACGTCAAGCGTCATAAATGTTCACGGCTGCCGTCATCAAAGCTAGGTGTCTTCATGACAAATTAGCGATAAAACATCTGTGTAGTTTAGTTCATTTTAAAGAAATGAGACTTACCAGCAAATGACTTTGATAAGCAGTAATGATTCTGAGGCAACATAAATAAATTCTGCCGGTCTTTGATGCTGACCGTTACGGTTTAATCAAGCTGTGCACTGCGGCAGTTTTCCCGGGCTACAGAATTCAAACAGTTCTTGCAGCCAGTAAACATGTAGGCCTACACTACACCCACACTATTCATAGCCAGGCTGATTCGCAGACTTTATATAAAAGGGTATATAAAGGGACTTTGGCTGATTGCAATCGCTAGGTGGCACTATTTAAATACTTATAATGTGTTATATTAAAATTACTTACAATAATTAATATTATTCAAATGTGAGTGAAATAAATGTAGTACAACATTTATTTCCACTCACATTTCAATAATATTAATGGGGAATATATATATATATAGTGTCAGAGAGTGTGAGAGAGATTGTCACAAAGCACTGATTCTGATTCTTTAAATAAGGGACAAAACCTGTTTTAGATGTTAAAAAATAACACTACTTTATTAAAATATATATATATATATTTGTATATATTTCAGATAATGAACCATGTAAGGGAACAGGCTTATTTCTAAATATTTTTTCTAAAAAATAAATATTTATTCACTTTATATAACTCCATCAGACACTAAAAAGCATGCTAATTTAATTTAACCTATCCAAAAACAGTGTAAGTCTTCAGTTATGTAATGGTGTTCAGTAAAGGAGCTAAGTCATAAAATACATTCTCTGTTTTTGTTTGTTTGTTTGTTTGTTTTCACACTATTATGAACAGCTCAGTCCCTAATTCCTTAATTCTCCTCCCACCTTTTAATATAAAACATATATCACCAACGTTCTTAGGTAATTAAGACATAATATCATGTAGTTCCGCTGATGTTTTAAAATTTTTACACAATAAATTGAAGAAAAAAAAAAAAAAGTAATTTAAAGACATTTGAAAAGACATTTCTTTCAAAATGAACAAAAACCTTCACCTGACGGTGTTATATACTGATGGAGTTGACAAATACTGACAGTGTTTACAAAGGTCCAGCTGGGGGCCAAATATAGGACAGTATATGTAAATAGAATCATGAAACAGCATTAGAAGAATTCCCCATATACAAAAAACATATTAAATCACATTATACAGACTTTTTGAGAGCACTTGTCAACCATCAGACATAAATCCACCATAATCATGTGTTGTACAGTCGAGCAATTTAGTTTTTTTCCTCAGTTGTAGCTGCCTAATAAACATGAATGGCAAGATTTATCCCACAACTATTTACAAACTATTACACTGCGATGACGGAGTTGACATGTTAAAGCTGTGACACAGAGACTTCAATATTGTTTGTTTAAAATATTTTAAAAAAATATATAACTTCCAGGACTTTGTGTCGTACTGTGAGATCCACAATGAGCAGGAAATAGTAAGTGCTCCTCAGAGTTAAAGCTGCCCATGACACTGCCTGATTTATCCAGATTTATATATAATAAAAAAAATTTATGCAAAAGCGAGGACACAAATTTGATAGACATTTTTTAATGGAAAATATAATTCAAGATTTATATTTTGTATTGTTCGATATCTTAAAGATCTCCACCTTTTAATGTAAATGTTTTTTTTTATTTTTTATTTGTTGCATTTTTAAACACTTTGTTTGGCAGTTTTACATTGTGAACTCATGCTGAGGACAGGTTAAATTACATGTGTTTCTATGTAGTATAGTGTGCTTTTAAAATAATACTAAAGAAATTATTTAAAAGTATAAGCAATGAATGTCCTTTGTATACAAATTTCCTTTAGATGTAACTTTTTAAGCATTTTTATTTTGTTGATATTCTTACTTTTTAACATAAATAGGGCTTTTGTGTTTAGGACATGTTTTGTTCCTTATCTCAAGAATCAGTGAAAGATAAATGGCTGATATTAGGTTTTTAAGGGTTTTTGTCATTGTCGTATGTAGGCATTTTGCAAACATATGTTCAGTTACTTGTTCACTCTTGTTTATTACATTTCGTGCTTGTAATGATAGCATGATGACATACAATGTCTGTGTCGGGTCATGTAAAACTACTGGTTGTGCCTGCAAAATTTAAAAACATAGTGCGAAAATAGTGAAATAGTGTGGAAACTCTCACCCATCAAATCCCACTAGGGTTACTGATCATGCTAAACATTCACACTGTGGTTCACCTATAGGGTTCACCACGTTGTGAGCATGGTTGTGAGCTAAAAAAAAAACTGTATCCTAGCAACCTAAACTATGAAGACCTGTGTCTTCATAATAAAAGCCATAAAGCTTAGAAAATGTAAAGCAACTCAAATTCTGATATTTCATTTCACATATGTTCTTATTAATTTCATCATTCAAATACACTGAGAGAGCAGCAAATCGTATTAATTCCCTAACGAGACATACGGTAAAACCTCTAATATTACAACGGCATTGACTTTTGATTTGTTTCATTCATTGGTATTTTTGTTTATTAAATGGTATTCAACATCACAGCATGAAAATAAATTATTTATAAAAATGTTCTAATAATGGTGATCTAATAAAAGCGAATCTAAAAATAGCAAAGCAGACCGTGAAAGACTTGTATTTTGGCAGTGCAGTTTATTAGTCAGGAAGTAAACTCCCGTTGTCAACAGATTTCTGACATATTAAAACTTGCGTTTCACAGGTAAGTTCACGTGCGTATTATCACAGAAATCGGTCTTATGTCGTCGGTAAACGAAAGTCAATGCTTCTGTTTTATTCGTGTGTTTTGTATAATGGCATCCCAGTTATCCACAAAGCAAGCGATAGTAATTAGCCAGTTGTTCAGTAAATATACTGTTGAAGAACTTGTTTGGTGGGGTAGCTTGTGTGTCATACTGTAAACTGTCTTTAAAAGTGGTGCTAAAATGTCTTTAGAGAATATACACCCACCGACCAAAAATGACATTTGAATCACCAGTGTAGAATTAGACGGCTCGTGAGATGATGAGTAGTGCCAATGTCTTCAGGAAAGACTTGATGGCTCAATCTATATAAATATACAAAATTACATGTTGAATAAAAAACGGATTATCTCTAATTGTGGCATTTTAGAACATTAAACATAATGGGCTTCAGATCCATATTGACTCCATCTAACCCACAGGAGTAATCCCATCATGAGTAGAGTCCACTACATCATCAGTGCTGCTCTTTTTGTGTTAGAAATTCCAGAGACCAAGGTATCACTTGTCTTTTCTCTTCAGGAATCTTTGGAATAATTTCAATCAGCTTTCAGTATGTGAGAGCCGTAAATACTAGAATGACAGTATCCAATGTATTCACTGGATAAACTAAGACCAATTCCATTCTTGATCTGTATTTTGGTTTTGCATGTGTTTCAGGCTCTGCTAGAAAACTCCAATGACTGTTGTGAAAGAATAAAGAGAATGAATGAAACCTGTGCAAATATTACACTCTGTGATCCTGGTATGTTAAAATCTAATTTTTCAAATGTCAATTCTTCAATAACACTAAAACAGAGATGGAAAGGAATGTTCCCTGTAAATACAGCCTGAGTCAATTTTCTATGCATACTTTGTGTAAAATTTGTTCTGTGGAACTGTACATGTTATTGATATAGCGACATTTCAGTACAATTGATATTGATGGTGCATTTGGATCTTCTTCTAGGGCTCCTTCAAGTTCAGGAGAACAGTACAGACTTTTGTGTGTCCTGTGACTCAGCAGAGCAGGGGAATTCAACTTCATTTAACAATAGTAAGTGCCATGCCATAAACTAAGAACAGCTGTATAGTCTAGAAGATTGCTTAATGTGGATGTTTTTTCATGCATCATGCTTCATTGAAATGTTTAAGCTACAATTTGGGAATCATTTGACTCTAGGAGTTACTTGTTTACCTATTTGTGTGCTTTTTTATTATAATATTGTTTATCTTTATTATTTACTTCATTATTGTTTTCTACTCTCCCTTTAGCAAGGACTAGTCACTTTCCAGGAACATTTAGCATCATGATTGGTAAGTAAACCATTGTTTAGTAATAGTTATGTGAACAGCTCACAAAAAAATGTGCTTTAAAATCGAATTTATTTTTGTATATTGATTTTGAACGGATATATGACATGCAGACAAAAAATGTATATATTATTGCCATGAATTAAGAATTCATTCTCTTGTTTTAGTAAATCGTGGCCACAATTTACTCATTCATTCCCTTGGTTGAAGTAAACTGTGCGCACAATTTAATAATTGGTTCCCTCGTTTTACTAAATCGTGTCCACGTTGTACTAATTTGTTCCATCGTTTTGATTTAACTAACAAGGGAACAAATTATTATATTGTGCACACAATTTACTTAAAACGAGTGAAACGTGCTGACGTATTAGTAAGTCGTGGGAACAATTTATTAATTCGTGGCCACGATATACATACTTTTTTCCTGCATGTCATATGCAGGGCTCACTATAATTTCATCTTTTGTGCATTATATCTGTTATGGCAGGTGGTCCAGGTGTAGCGGCTTCTGTCCTTCTAGGAACTCTACTGATCAGCCTGGGCCTCATCCTCTCGGTTGCATCTTTCTTTTACCTTAAGCGTTCCAACCGCCTCCCTGGTGTCTTCTACGGGCGAAATAAGGGTATAAAAAAATCTTAAAAGTCATAAATGTGTAAATCAGTTTTCTATGCTTTTTTTGACAAAGGAACTGATTTGTTAGTAACAGCTTCTTTTAAGTTTGGATTAAGTTTCATAGTTTGGTTGACCTTGTTTACCCAACTGTGTTGAATATTTTATTTATTTAATTATTATTATTATTATTATTAGGTTTGTAAATTGTGTAATTTTCCTTTATCAGCTTTTATATTCCAGCCAAGTGAGACGGTAAGATAATCCACTTAAAACCCATTTGTTTTTGTCTTTGATGTTATCAAAGACAAACACTGCTTTGTCTTTTAAATATTACTGTAGCTTAAAAATGGATACCGAACTACTAACTTGTTAATTTTTCTTCCAAGGCTGTCATGATTCCTGAAGCTACATCTTCAGGTATGGGAAATTTGAACTACTTAATCTGTATTCTGAATTTAATTCTAAAGAGGTTGTGTATCCTAGTTCCAACTGTGCTAAATTTCATTGGCAAAACATCTATTGGGAATATCTGATTACTAACAACTTGTTGTAAAAGCAGTATGCTCTGTTTAGTATATAGAATGAATGTGAGCCTTTTTTTCTTACTCATTTTTTTTAATTGTCTGCAGTTCGCAAGCCAAGATATGTCAGGAGGGAGAGGCCTTCAGCAACATCAGCATCATCATCCAACAGTGCTACTGTGGCAACAGGGGCAGAAACCAAGGCATACAACGTGTGACCAGCCTCTAAGGGCCATCTGTGAGCCCCCTTTTAAGACATGGATCTGTCCGATAGCACAGAATTGCAAACTTTTTTTGGTGAAACTTTCCTTAGTTATGTAGGCTACATGAGGAAGTGACATATCTTGATGTAGGCTTTTATCTTGGAAGCCCCCCCCCCCCTTTTTTTTTAGATCTTTTCAATGAAGCCAGATATTTATTTCTATTTATATATTTTTCACACAATATGTTGTTTCTTTCTTTCTTTAAGAGACCAGGTGTTGCACTACTAAAATATTTTTTAATGTTAAGCTATAATTCAGTCGAGTAAGTTGTTTTCTCAATGAATTTTGTACTGTTTATATTTATTACCAGTATTTTTGTGTGATATTGTACTTTTGAATCTTGTGACATTGTAACTAGGCTCCAAAACAAGACTTCTGCAGTTAGTCATACTTGCACAGAACCAACTCCTCAAACCTCGTTAAATAAATAAATATATAAATATAGGCATTAGAATATTTACCATTTGGTTAACCATTTTAGTGTTTGGCTCCTGTACATTCAAATATTATATTTTCTATTAATCCTGTACAGTCTCAACAAATTCCATTAGCACTTATTGATGCCATATACTGTACATTTGCTGGAAAATACCGTGTCAGCATTAAATACTTTTGGCTTAGGTTTCCATGTTAACAGCATATTTGTGTTATACTAACATGTGTGCATGAAATGTCCAACTGTTAACAATAGCACATTCCTCACAATATTCAACATAAAGGATTCTGGCTTGCACCAAAGAAGTTTAGATAAATAATGATACATTCAAATCTGCTAGGCCTTAAAGTTGCTGTTAACACACAATATATCAAAATTAATGTGAAAAACTGTTGCCAAACATGGAGTTATGTAAAACATTGAGTTCCCACTATTCCTTCTTTCCACTGTAAAAGATAAAGTGCCATTAAGTGAATGTGCTAATCAATGAAGTCACCATTTTTGATTTTGTACATTTTATACAAAACTAGAATGTAAAAGTATGAATGAACTTCTATATTATCTGGTACATTTATCTTGTTTTTTGTAACAAGATAAATGTACAAATGCTTGATATTATAGTGTCATAAAGAGAGTGATGCACTGGTATTTGTATGAAAAGGCTGGAGAAGTCAGTTACTTTTTTTTTTTTACTTTATTTTGTAAATGTTTATTGCAAATAGTGGCCTTTAATAAGCCATATCATCCCCTATATGCCTATATATATTTATGATTTTCTCTGTTGTTTTTAGTTCTTTCATTTGTAATAATGGTTTTGTTTATTTAAAGGATTATGTCTGATTTTTCTACATCTTTTCTACTTTATTTTAGGAAGGGGTATTTGAACATTGTTTTGTAAAATTAAAAAAATGTAGTATGCTGGATTAAGCAAAAGTAAGGAATGTTTACTTAAGGTGAAGGTAAATGATGTGCTTTCATGGAGATACATTAGTGATACTGACTAGAATATAACCACTTAAATTCACCTTATTTCTCATGTCATTTTATTGGCTGTTGTGCAGCAACTGGAAAGCATGTCAGTAAATTTTGTATTTAATTGTTTCAAATGATGCTGTTGATGAACTTTTTTTTGTATGTTGATGTCCTAATGGAGTGAGTATTGATCACAAAATGAATCGTATTTGATGAAGATTTCAGTGTTTACAGAAATAAAAGATATTTTGATTTAAGAGGAAACATTTTTTATTTTTATTTTATCTTTATATCAGCATGACAGAATATGATTTAATAGTTCTTTCAAAGAGTAACTGCACAAAATAAACAATCCAGGTGGCAGCTGGTGTTAATCATCAGAGTCATTTGCCATATAGAACTTCTGGGAAGATGTAGAGTAAGGTTGTGGTGGTTATAAATCTCTTTTTTTTAGAATTTGAATTGCTGGCAAATACTATCATTGTGTTATCATCTGTAGAATAGTTATTAAAATGGTAGAATATTAGGTTGGACTTGTTTCAAAAGCAATTCCGCATAATCAAACTTAACTACTTTTACTCGGAAAACCACTCAAGTTTACATTTGCCTTGGGTAAACAGATGGGGGGACTTTGATCCCATTTATCTATAATATTATAAGAACTTCCTTATAAGATACAATACTACATTAAAATAGAGCAAGTACCACATAGCTGTCTTTCTATTAGCTCAATCCACTGTGATGTTTGTCATGTCTCACTATTTGATACAATTGCATATATACACATTTATAAGGGATTATTTAAAGCATTCAACATAACAATAGTTGGCACACTACACTGTAAAACATACACAACAGGTACTGTACACACCCTCAGTGAGACTCAGTGAAAACACGTGACTTGTTGCACGTTAAAGTATCCAGTTATTTTTTTCCTCATGCCTGTCCGCTTATCTCCAAGTGAGACAGAAAGGTAATATATTTGATCATTTAACAGTCATGTGACATTGAAAATGGTTTAAATGTACATCCAATTTCTTTATTGTTTTGGTTTTGTTATGCACGTGATGTCTTGTTATCAGTAACCATAAACGTTGTTTTTGTGGAACTAGATGAATGATGACAGTAAACTTGCAGAATGTTGTAGTTTATCAAAATGTATTAAGAAGATTCTATTTATGTTAAAAACAAGTTTGTGTAATACAACTTGTATGTGATACAAAACATAAAAGTTGCGGCACCTGTTTAACTTGTTAAAATCTTAATAATTCACAACACTGTGAATTAAATAATGTGCTTTAAAATTTGTGTTAAACCTTAGTCACTTACTATGCCTTGTCATTCTTACGTTAACTAAGGTATTCAGTGACGGTGTGAAACCTAATCCTATCGGAAAACCTGTTCCTACTTCCCTCTCTTTGTCATCCCTCCTGCTTTTCCATAATGTGCACGCGTATACGTGCATCACTTGGTGTGTGGCTGGAGGGTGGGGGGGGGAGTTGGGGTGTTTGGTGGTCAGAGAGAGAGAGAGAGAACAAGGTAATGATTTATGGTTTAACTCACTTGAGTCACAGCTCAGAAGTATAATTCAAACTTCTGAAGAGCAGGTGAGCAGTTATACTTTACAGGAAGACCAAGACAGACCGGTCTGGAGAAACACAGGCATTGAAAGACTTGTTTTGGGACTTTTCAGCCATATTTGAATCTGTCTAGAAGAAGAAAGCATCAACAAGAGAATAATACTGTGTTCCTCTTTTAAGGTAATACTTTTCAACAGTTGGGTTTTTGTTGGATCAGTGGGTTAACCATGTGTTTGCTCAGACAGCATAAAAATAACAGTTATGTTTCCCAACATTTTAAATCCAACAGCCAATTTAACATTAATGTTAGCATTTTGAGTACATTTGAGCAAGATTTAGGTGATTTTAACCCACATTCATTAAGTGAGTCATGATGAACAGGTATACGTGATGCTGATAAAAGTGTAAAATTATATGCATGATAGTCCTTGTCTGAAACAGGATTCAAAACACATTTTTTTCATGGTTGGTTTTTAGACATTTTTGTCTCAGCATCATCTTTATCATATAAAGTATATATCACTGCAGCAATGATGCTCATAGCAACCACATTTGCATGTTGTTATTTGCTATGTCAGATAGTTCACCATGTAACCGTTTGGGATTATAAAATTCAAAAAGGATTTTGCTCTATTTGCTCTGGATTTTCCTATTCATTTAAACACATAGCATAAAAAGCAAAATGCTTACATTAAAGAATATATTTATGATTTGTGTATTTGAAATGCATGTAAAGTTTCCATCTGTTTGGATAACAGTTTTAACAAACTAATAAACTTAATGTAATGCATATTTTTCTGTCACATAAAGGTAAGATTTCTGCACTCATAAACTCATGGCATAGATAGATAGATAGATAGATAGATAGATAGATAGATAGATAGATAGATAGATAGATTTTTGCTTTTAAATAATCATATTTTAACATGTTGGATTTACTGATGACACATATATATAAACCTTACTGTGTTATTGTGTAATTAAATCTTTGGTTTATTATTACAGAAAGCTTACCTGTTTCATTAATGTACGACTGACAATCATGCATCACGTTAAGTTTATTAGTTTGTTTATGTTAAAACTGTAATTGTAAATGGAATATTTATATGCAATTCAAATACATACATCTTAAATGAAGGCCTAAATATTTTTTGAGTGTATTAAAAAACTTTTTAATTAATTTATATTTAATAAAAGTTACCTGTAATCACATCTGAAGCTTTTCAGAAAAATCTAGTGTTAAGAAAAAACATTTTATCATTTTAAGCAGTGCATTAGCAATCCATTTTGAGTTTAATTTCATTATTCACCATGTTTTTAAATCATATATTGACATAGCTTAACTCATACATGGATTCACAGTTGCACTTCCTGAGTGTTACTCAACTCCTACATTGGTGTAATTTAGGACTGGATCTGTATCTTTTAAGCAGTCATTGTGCCAATTAATAACTTGAATAATTCATGTTGCATTTCAGATTTTCTTCTGAGCACACAACAGGATGGAGGAACAAGAAGTATCCACAGGTTCAATACGGCACCAACATGAGACAGTGGCCTCCGCTGATGACCAGGACAATGCCTGGGATGCTGGTCCGGAATGTTCAATCTGCTTTTGCGCATACAACAACACCTTCAAGACACCGAAGCTTCTTGAATGTACCCATACCTTCTGTCTGGAATGTCTGGCTCGCTTTGTAGCTATTTCACCGGAGCAGGCAGGCACACAGATCACCTGCCCCCTTTGTCGGCAGCCAACGTCCGTGCCTGAGCATGGTACTCCGGATCTGGCCACCAGCCAGGAAGTTTTGGGTCAACTTCCAAGCGACCAGCAACAATTGGAAAATGTTTTCCTAGACGGAAAGAGGCTGTGCTACTCAAACCCAATGATACCCAACTGCATCTGCATTGACATTGGTGAGCATAAAGCAGAAGAGACGCCGAGGAGAGAGGAGAGAAGAGAGGGTTGTGGACACAGGCTGCTGCGATTCTTGGGTTTTCATGGGAACTGGAAGAGGCTTGTGATCTTCATCATAGTGCTCCTTGTGGTCTTCTTCGTTATACTGTGGCCCCTCCAGTGCTTTATCATCTCAGGCTCCATGTCAGAATGCTTCCAGGAACAGCCAGCGATTCCAACTACTCTCGCCGCTCCCAGACCTACCGTCGGTTCCTAAGACACACAGGTTCACACAAGAATTTTTAATTCAAACCCGAAAACAATTGCAAAAGACAAAAGAAGTTATTGGCTAGTCTAAAAAAAATGACTGACTGGCAGATGCAGTATCTCTAGAGGCCAAAACACAACATTTACAGCTTTGTATGTCAATAAGACTGTATTGGTTAAAGTTCTATTGTCTGAATATTAAACTGAATATTTGTTGCTTGAAATGTCATTATCATATCACATAGCTTCCTAAATGCCACTGTAAATATTTAAAATGATTTTCTATGTTTAAAACAGATGAACAAAAATAGGTAAAACGAGGTAAAACAGGTTTTTATGATGTATATCTTTTTTTATTAGGATCCTGTTTGCAGGTATGATTGCTTTGACTGCATGGAACCCTTTAAAAGCTCTTGCACATTCTGTAAAATAGATTTATTTTTATGTTTTGTATGTAAGTTTAAGTTTACTGTAAAACAAATGCACTGTGCTTAACATTATAAAATATTTTATACAAAATGTACTATATTTTACTAAATTAATTTTATAAAGTGAAAACCATTATGTCTAACCAAGTTGTGTTTCAAATTTGAAGCTATCACAAAAAATGTATTTGATTAATGCGTTCTCCGGTAACAATGTAATACATTTCTGTCACAATGTCATTTCTATCACAAAACAGCCACTAAAATTGGAACCTTGAGTTTAACCTTACCAAAAACCTTACCAAAAGTTTTGATTATAAAATGGTTCAAATAAATTTTGTAATATGAAACATGACACCGCCCACTAGGGGTAGAAGCCCGCTAAAAGGTTTTAAGTACCATTTTCATGATAACACAATGTCAGATTTCAAAACGGTTTCACAGGATGAATTCAGAGTTTTTAAGCTTTCGAATGATACCTAATTTATGATGATTACTAAAATATGTGATAGGAAAAAAGGCAATAAAAAAGAGCACCAAGCGTCCCGCTGCGGGACGGTCACAGTTAAGGGTTTAACAAATGACTTTTTAAAAAAATGGTTGTATTATTAAGAATCTTTTAATAATCTTTTGTAAAATATAACACAGTTTTAATCATCGAATGTATCTCTTTTTATTAAATGTATTTTACTGTATGAACTAAATAAACATATTTATTGCAAATTAAATATTGCCTATTTTTTCTTTGTCTTTTATATGCTTCTCTTTTTAACTTGAAATATATTTACAGTAATACTTCATGACACTATATGACACTGTCAGACTTTTATTACCACAGATAAGTGGAGATTGATCCTAGAAACTTGTTTTCACAGCATTACTTCCTTTAAACCATAAAAGCGAAGGCTCTTCCGTCCAGCACATTGTTCAATGCTTTAACCCTTTATTGAATAGCAGCATAGGTGATTAAAGACAGATTCGTACCATCTCCCCAGAGAAACCCTATTTATACATGTGAAACGGAATGCCCCTCTGAGAATGCAGGTCACACACACACACACACTTCCATGTGATCGGACACACAGCTCTATTTATAACAGACCTGGACACAGGGCCCCCCTCTCCCACATGCAAGGGCACTGAGGTTTTTGAAGGTGTGCCATGCCAGTATCGGATCAACACTGAAGTGTTTCGAAAGCATGACTAACGACTAAAGGTAGGAAAAACATAAAAGGGATGAGATGTTGAAAAGATGTTTAATGGAAACTGACTAGATGCAGAGTTTGCAGAACTAGAACTTTTCCAAGAGGAGGTATTGTGTTTGGAAATATTTTCCATGTGGGTGTACTACTGAAACACTTAACCATGCACACAATGGAAAAGAATCTCATGCATGGGGCTTTAACTATTAATACTCTAATAAAAAACTAAACACCCAGTTTGTATACTAAGATTATAGCTGTATCTAATGATAATAATGATAATCTTTCTAGGCTTTTGCACAACAGTTATGATGCTCCTGGGAAATTATATTTTCTTTCAAATGTAATTAGAAGCATAGCTGAATGCATTTACTGTATGTAAATGTATCTCCATGTGTTCGTAAGAAAACGCCCTGCAAGCTAGGTTAGATAAGACTGTTTCTTATTAAAGGTTGTAAATCATGATCTTCATTCTCGGTATTAAAAGACACATCTAGGTCATTTCTGAGCAATTGGACCATGCAAATATTTGTAAAAGACAAGTGTCCCAAACAGGACATCATGCTGGGATGTTTTATGGGATTCTTGTGGGGCTATTTCCTGTTACTGACATGTTTTAATCCACAAATCACCTTGCAGTGAGTTGTTGTGAACACTCTGGGTACAGTCTGCTCTGGAGTCAGCTTACAGTCAGGCCAAGATCATTCTCACTGTGACAGAGACAGTTTGAGCATTTTACAGCGTATTTGTTTTCTTTTTCTTTTTTTGGAATTTGGAATTTGGGTTTCTTATTGTTTGGGAGTTTGGGACCTCATTTCTTGCATTTGAATGGTTAAAACTTGTTTCTATGCAACATTGCCTTAAAATATTAGCCAAGATCATCCTCACTGCGACATCAGAGACAGTTTAAGTGTATTGCAGCATATATGTTTTTTTTGTTTTTTTTTTACTTTTGGAATTTGGGTTACTTATTGTTTGGGAGTTTGGGAGCTCGTCTGTTGCATTTGAATGGTTGAAACTTGTTTCTATGCAATATTGCCTAAAAATATTGGCCAAGATCATCCTCACTGCAACATTAGAGACATCGTATTACAGAGTATTTGTTTTAATTTGGGTTACTTATTGTTTGGGAGTTTGGGACCTGATCTCTTGCATTTGAATGGTTGAAACTTGTTTCTATGCAATATTTTCTAAAAACAATATATATATTTTTATGCCATTTAATTGGACAATGTTTTTTTTATCTACTCCAATAACTAAAGACACATTATTTCAAAGGTTTAAGTTTCAAAGTTTTTTTTTTTTATTACAGCATTATAGGTTTATTTAGCTGTTTAGCATAGACTGCATCTTTTTAATTCTTACAATTTTTATTTCGTAACTAAAAAATTCCCTGCGTATCATTCATGTTAACTTTTAACCAACAACATAGATATTGATTTTCTTCAAATTCAAAGGCATGAAAAATATATACCACATTCTCACTATAGTTTTGTCTATTCCAGAAAAAAAAACTGTAACTTTTTGAGAAACATAATACTTTAAGATTCTTCAATTATTTTTGGATATTCAAATGTTTTCTTCTGTTGTAAATGTTTGATGCCTACACATTTAACCTCTAGCATTTTAAACTCCAGGTTGTTGGTCAAAAGAGTAATTTAAAGATGCAGTCTATACTGATCAGCTGAATAAAATACACTACCATTCAAAAGTTTGGGGTCAGTAAGATTTTTATTATTATTATTATTTGAAAGAAATTAATATTTTTAAAAGCAATGATGGATTAAATTGATCAAAAGTGACAGCAAAGATATGTTACAGGTATGTGGTTCTTTTGAACTTTCAATTCATAAAAGAATGATGAAAAACAGTTTCCACAAAATTATGATACAGCACAACTGTTTCAAACTGGTTACTGGAGTAATTGCTGCTGAAAATTCAGCTTTGCCATCACAGGAATAAATGACATTTTAAAATATATTAAAATAAAATAAAAAAAATTATTTTTGATCAAAGTATTACAGCATTGGTGAGCATAAGAGACTGCTTTTAAAAAACATTAAAAATCTTACTCACCCCAAACTTTTGAATGGGAGACTAAATGTTTTGGTAAAAAACAAAATCGTGGTTTTTTGTTTGTTTCAGATGTCATAACAAGCCCTTTGTGCTCAACTGCAATGGATGACTTAGACCATAGTGTCCTGATAGCAGAGCAGGATTGGGACTGTTTCTGTACAGAGAGCGAGGAATGTTCTGTTCAGCAGGCCAAGCTCGCAGTCTTAGAGGAGTCTGGCTTCAGTGACATTGAAGATGATAAAACCTCTGTCTACGTGTCATCTCTTCCCACTCAGACCAGCCCTGACCAACACTGTGAAAAAGATAGTGTAGAAGGACAAAAACAGCATCAAATAGGAGAATGTAAAATAGAACATACATCTGAGAATTCAGAGTTTACTGAATATCCTAGTCCTAAAACAGAGCCACAGAATGCCAGGTCTGCTGAGCAGATGTCCGATGCTAGAGAAAATGAACCGGGGGCTACATGTGAATGTCAAAACAAAGCTAATGAAGACAGCAACCTGACTGAGAAGTTACATTTAAAAGGAAATTATGAGGATCAAGAGAATGGTGAGAACATAGCAAACCAAGCCACCACTGAGCCAGTCTCTGAAATGTCTTCAGCAGATATAAAGCATGAAAAGAGTATGGATGGTATAGAAATGCTAACTGAGGAGACGGACACATCACCAGTGGTCAATAAAGAAAAGGAGCGTTGGTTTGTCACTGTAAATGACAGCCCAATCCGTCTAAGAGTAAAGAGTCCCACTTCAGTCCAAAAAAAAAGAAGAAAAAAAAAACCTTCTAAAAACTTGAGCCAGAATAGCAGAGTGATGGAGAAGTGCTCTTCCTTAAATAACAATACAGAGCCAGAAAAAGAGATTATTGACAGACAAACAATGCAGGACAAATCTGAACAAGAAAATGTTGTTTCTGACTCGCCAAATTTTCAAAATGTACTTCAAATCCAAGATGTAATATGTATATCACCCATTAGATCCCGTGAGAGTGAAGGGGAAAAAACAAGCTGTGCTATTAGTTTAAAAAAGGAAAGCATGACAGAAATTCCAGAAGCAAAATTAGAAAGAAACCCCGCCGACTCTCTAAATTCACTTTTAACTCCCAGACAGATGCCACAGAAAATATTTAAAGATCTCAGTGGCCCTTTGCCACAATACTGGGATCATGAAAGCACTATATGTGATAAATATGACAAATCCACAGTAGATTTGAACTGTGAATGTCAACATACAAGTAATAATTTAAGCCACTTTAATAATGGGATTGCAACAGGGGTGGAAAGTCATAGATTTGTTTTGGGTGTCTTTAAACCCCCTGCTCCTTCAGATACTGAAGGAGAAAGAACAGAACAGCAAGAGCCCTTGGGACAATCATATAATAGAGAAGAATCATCCCAATCGTCCCAAGAGACACAATCCTCCAGTGACAGTGACAGTGCCAGTGCCAAGACTTTAGGTCCGACACCACCTATATTTGCTATTTCCTCCTTTTGGGATGAAATGGAAAAACTGACAATAAATGATATTTTGCAACTTAGAATAGACAATAACAAGTCTCTACTAACAGAAAGCATTGTTCCAGGAGAAATAAGCCATGTGGACACTGTCGACACTCATCTTCTTGATAGGGGTGAGGTGGAATCTAAAGATGATAGTTTAGAAGATGGCCTGGTAGACGATGCAGCAGATTCGGACTATTTCACACATTTGGATGACTCAAAACCAGACCGATCGAGCTGCGAATTTTCAACTTACTCTGATTTTGATGAAGAGTTTCTACAACTTCTTCATGCAAGTGCAAACCCTAGTCCTGAACCCCTTGAAGGCAAAGAGCAAACCCAAAGGTTCCTTGATTCTACGTCACCCATGGATTTAGAAGAAACTTGGCAAAGTGAATCCAACAAGATCCGAAAGCTGTGTACTGAGAGTGACTCCCCACTGTATTCAGAGACAGAAGCAGAGATGCAGGACATATTTCGAACAACAAAAGAAGACAACGACATGAGTACCTTTCTAATCGACCACTGTAGCATGAGGAGACCAACGCCTTCTCCAGTTTTATCGATTTCTGATTTTCTAGACGATCAGTGTCTGCCGTCTTTCTTCGAAATCTTGAAAAGTGACACAGAATCAGAACAATACCAGGCTTGGATTCCAAAAAGAAACACTTTGCTTCGTTTTTCACAGATCGTATCTGTGGCTGAGACTTATGATGACTTCTTCTCAGACTTTGAGGTTGGGAATCTTCTGTTTCCTTTAGTGCAAGGTTCAACAAAAAGTGAGAAAATGTTGGTTCCTATCTATTCCTCTTCTCATTCAGTGGTAAAAGACCTAGAATTTCCAGAGGTAGAAAAAGTGATGCAGTTGGACGAGATCGCCCCAATCCGAGTTATGAGGTGTGCAAGTCCCTCTGAAACATCAAACATGTGCTTTATTACTAGCCAGAGAAGTACCTGGAGAAACCTTTCTCTGAGACACACCAAACTTTTAATGGGAAGGACATGGTGTGGGATGGCCACTTCTTGGGATTTTCCCAAAACAGCAGACACAGTCTACACTTATGGAACGAGAACAACATCAAGTTCCTCTATAACTCAGCCAAAGCTTCCAGTAGTTCTCCTAGAAAACCAGGCCCTCGGACAAATGACAGAACATCAGATACATGTTGGGGCAACGGTCGCAGGCGCAGGTACATTTCTAGAGATCAAATTAATGAAATAGATACGAAATTATTAAGTCTAACATTGCAAAATCTGCTTACAGATACAGATCGCTTCCTTTTTTCATTAAAGCAAGCAGACATGTGCCTTGTTTGCATTGCTTTTGCGTCTTGGGTACTGAAGTCAAGCGACTCACAATCTACAGACATGTGGAAAGCAGGTAAGACCGTCACGTGGATTGTGTATTTCTGAAATGAGACACAATGATCAGTCTGTTACATATTAAATTAGGCAATTTATTCAGATAATATGAGCACACAAAATTAACATGATCCTTTTTCCCTCTATTATTTCTCAGCTCTTCTGGCAAATGTGAGCGCGATATCTGCCATCCAGTACTTGCGGCGATACATAAAAGAAGGATGAACCATAAAAATCTAGTATTAGAGCTTTCTGAGGATTTCTCACAAGGGGCCAGTGTACAGGAAAGGGTTAATTTTGCACAAATTCACACCAAACACTTTAGTAAATACACATATTAGGTTGTATTCCATATTTCCTAACAGTCTAATATTTTGATGTTTAATATATTCATGTTACAAAATAGGTGTTCAATCAATAAATAACTTATCAAAGGACAATTTTGTTAAAGAAAAGCATACAAAGCAAAGAAGGAAACATTAGTTTTTCCCATACAAACACTTGTTCAGTTAGAAGACATATATTGCTTTAGATATTATGTTGATATGGACCAGAAGTGACAACTGGTAAGTTTTGCGTCAGTTATATTCAGGACTCAAGCTGTGCTATACATATTTATGTAACTCACAAATAAACTATTTTGCAGTGTACATATAAAAAAAAAATAAAAAAATTCACTCTAGATGTATCTATTAAATGCAAAAACATCATGCGGCCAAAGATTAAAAAAAAGTTCATATAGTTTTTCGGTGAAGAGACAGATCTGAGCACATTTCATAAAGAATATAAATTTTCACATAAAATATAGTTGGGAGTTAAAGAGGTATCAGAAAGTGCCAGAAGAATGACTGCTGCTGAGTGGAAAAAGAAGAGACTGATGTCAATGTGATAAGAGCAAGTGTATATGAAACAGTCTCAAAAAAAATATGTTTACAAAAACATAAATGAATTTAGCACTGAAAGAAAATGTACTGATAAAAAATCTGAGTTGACTATATGTGTTCATATGACATGTTAAGGGATGTATTGAAGTGTTTGAAAATAATTCAACAAAAGTGTTTGTAATAATCATGCATTTGTCATCGAAATGACTGTTTTGAAGTTCTGAAAAATGTCCAACTATAAGGTAATTGCAACTAGACAACACTGTGCATGTAAAGACAAATATACATCAAGACATGGATACTAAAAATGAGAATGTATTTCTCATTAATAACATCCATATACTTTGTAAAATGCTAGTACAAATGTTTAGTGTTAATTCGAAGAAAATAATGACTTTTTGGCAGTTTTAGAAAAAGTAACCCATCAGAGTTTCACAATAACAGCGTCAACAGATAACACCCATGTCCGCTTGAACACATACAAAACAATGGCACTCCATTTCATGTTTTCTATTGTTATTTTAACAATTAATAGTAGTGCACAACAATACACTTGTATTGCATTAAACGGTCACAATATTACCTTTCTTTCTTTATTGTGTTTATAATGAATTTCATCTTATTCTGAGAATGCTGTGCTCCTTCCCAACTAGCCTGACTATGAAAATGTAACTTACTAAACAGCAGCCCATTTGTTTAATTGGCCAATTTCACATGCTAGGGCTGAAGCTGGTAGTTAGGATACGCCTTATGCATTTTATTGCTAACTGCAGGTACCCATTAACTTCCTAAACTTCTGTCCCAAGTAGGGATGACCAAGGAACTGACCTGCTCTATCACACTGTGTCCTTAAGCATGGTGGTAATCACTGCAAACAGGTGTCTGTCGGCCTGATCGGTCTTCTGCAGCATCGTAGCATGGCAGTGAAGCAACTGTTCTGTAGAGCCAGACGAGCTCTGTTTCCAGACAGGGCAAGATCAACACTACAGTCAACATGCTAATACTCAGGCTGCATTTGGTTTACATTATTAAATCAAATGGTAAAAGGCTAAATTACTAAAAGAATAAGGTATTGCAAAGTTTACTACAGGTGGGTTTTATATTGATGAGCACTCTGAGGTAAAGATGAAGAGGCTGTCAGAGAAAAGGAAGGATAGAGTAAAGCATGCACTTTTTGCACACAGGTCATCTGAAGTTTTTGTATCCAAATCTATCATTGCAACTTTTAAATTCCACCAGTTAATATATTATTTTAAACATATAATATTTACAATCTTAAAACGAATGTTTCAATAAACTTTGAAACTAAATTGTGATAAACTCTGGATATTGGACAGCACTTCTCAAATACTTAGTAAATCTACAGTACTGTGCTTTTAGCACAATAACGACGTTACATGGGAATTGCATTTCTGACAGAAACAGTTTCTAAATAGTGTTCATGCAAGGAAAGCAAAGTCACTGTGCTCCAAAAGGCTAGTTATTTCATACAGCACAAAGGAGTCGGTCAAATGTTTATAAGTGCCAAAACAGGGATAAACCCATGTTGGGTTTTCTGAAACAAAAGGCCTGATACCCTGAACACAGAATCACTTTGTAATCCACAGTGGAGGATTTGTTCATTTCAGGACTGCTTGTCTCCCTCTTTCTTTAGACGGCTGTCAAAGAGACAACAGTACAATATATAGTCACTTAAAAAATCCAAGCAAAAAAGGTAATAAAAATCTTCTGTGTACTGTAGGCTGACATAAATGTCACAAACACAACTTTATGAGCACTAAAAGTAGAGAGCAGTAGTGATAAAAAATTGAAAATGTTCCTTGACTCATCAGCGCATGCATTTTTAAAGAAAAATAAATGCCATCAAAACAACTTATTTACACATGCATTCTAGAACAGCACATTAAAGGGTTAGTTCACCCAAAAATTCAAATTCTGTCATTAAAAGTGATAAATTATGTTTTTTTGTACAACCAAAGCACACGCACCACTTCATAAAATTGAGGTTAAACCACTGGAGTGACATGGCTTACTTTTATGATGTCTGAGTAATTAATGACAGAATTTCATTTTTGTGTGAACTAACTAAGCCCAGGCCTCTGTGCTTCACCTGTAGTAGTCTTCTTGGCTGGGGAGAGGAGCACTATGTAAGTGTGCATGTCCATGTAGCCACTGCTGCTCCAGTGCCAGCCTCTGCAGCTCTGCTGACTGTGCCTGCATCGCCTGCAACTGATGCGCAGCAGACATCGGCGCCAGGGGTCCTGGTAACTCTCTGGGGAATGGAGCTCCTTTGAAAGAAAGACACAAAACACCTTACTTCAGTTAGTCTTCCCTCAAATAGCTGAGAACTATTTCCTAGCATGGGACTGTATATAGATGCTGAATGGTACTGTGAAGCAACAATAAAACAACAATAGGCTGACAAACATTATTACATGTGAATTTTAGCTATTTTGGCTCTTCGAGTAATAAACAAGGCATTGTTATTGGATTTTAATTATGGCTTAATTATTTGAAAGAATAAAAAAATAGCAAGCCACAGCAACCAAAAGTAAGCTCTATGTGACACAATAACACTCAAAATAATACTTGAGTTGTTCCTTCTACCCTTACGAAAAAGAAGTTTATTCAAGTGTTCTATTAGTATACTTCTTTTAAACTAATAATACGAAAGTATACTTTCAGTCTACTTTTTATATACTTCTCAGAAATATACTTAAAATTGCACTTAAGTATACTTATACTGACAGAAAAGTCTAAGTATATTTGGCCCATAATTGTACTCAATACTTTGATTGAGATATACTTAAAAGTATAATTAAGTATTCAAAGTTTACTTGGCTTGTAATTGTGTTTAATCTTTTGATTGAGTAGCCTATTCAATATTTTTTTTTTAAATTACATAGTTGTACATACAGTCTTATTAAACTTACATTGTTTAAAAATATTGATTAGAATATTGATATAAAACAGATATGTTCCTAATTCTGCGTATCTGAATTTTTGTGTAGGCTAGTCCACTGGTAGTGTATATAGGAATTTACTTAAAATCTACTTTACTCTTTAAGCTATAATACAATGTTTTTAAAATTAAAGTACAGTTAAAGGTATAAAAAAAGTATAAAAAATGTATATAGTAGTATACTGAAAGTGAAAAAATTGATATATAAATGGTAAACTATAAGTATAATGTTATGTTCACTTAATTAAAGAAAACTTACAGTATAACTAGTAGTTTACTGAGAGTATATTTCAAAGTGTACTTCATAAACTAAAAAATGTACTTGTATTAAAATACTGCTAGTATACTTATAAGTTCACTTGTAGTACAGATGCAGTAAAAATGAGAAATCTAGTTGTGCACTTAAAGTTTACTACTGTTACACTTATAGTACACTTAAACGTATAGGCTGCAGTATTAAAGCAGTATTAAAATAGTACACTTACAAGTTTACTACACGTACACATTGATATTAGTATACACTACATAAAGTATACTTAAAAATATACTAGAACATTACTTAAGTATACTTCCTAAATGAACTTGAAGTATACTTCTTTTTCGTAAGGGTAGTCAAGACTAGACAGGTTATCATAAGCAAAGGACAGGCCCAAATGGGATTTGTGAATGCTCTGGCGTATATATTATACTATACGTATAAATTGTATATATTATAGAGTACCATTTAAAAGTTTGGGGTCAGTAAGATTTAATATATATAGTGCTCAGTGTAAATGAGTACACCTCCTTTGAAAAGTAACATTTTAAACAATATCTCAATGAACACAAAAAACTATTTCCAAAATGTTGACAAGACTAAGTTTTATAAAACATCTGTTTAACTTATAACATGAAAGTAAAGTTAATATAACTTAGAGAACAACATTTTCAGTTTTACTCAAATTAGGGTGATGCAAAAATGAGTACACCCCACTAAAAGTCTCTGGAGCAAAGCTAAATTTTAGACTACAAATGTCTAATTTAACAAGAATTCAACCACAGGTGAGTCTAATTATTCATTACACAGGTGTCCAGCAGACAGTTATTATAAAAGGGTGTCACTTAAAGAAAACCCCTTCCCACTTCATGCTGTCAGCAATGGCACCACATGGAAGAGAAATGTCACAAGACCTGAGAAAGAAAATAATTTATTTACAGCAGAAAGGTGAAGGCTACAAGAAGATCAGCAAAGCTTTGCTTATCAGTCAGAATACTATAGCAAAAGTGGTACAAGAATGTAAAAAAGATGGAACTGCAACCATATCACAGAGACGTCCAGGTTGTCCACGGAAGTTAACACCTTGACAGGAGTGTCTTCTGATTAGAAGGGTTGAAGAAAATCGGCATGCAAGTTCACTGCAGTTATCTAAAGACGTAGAAAGCCAAACTGGGGTGACTATTTCTCGTGACACAATACGGCATACACTGCAAAGGAATGGCATGCATGGGTGCCGTCCACGAAAGAACCCTCTCCTAAAGCCCAGGCACAAAAAAGCCCGCCTAGAGTTTGCCAGGGCCCATGCTGACAAAGATGAAGACTACTGGGACTCTATACTCTGGAGTGATGAGACCAAGATAAATGTTTTTGGTACTGATGGCATCAAAACTGTATGGCGTCGCAAAGGTGAGGAATACAAAGAAAAATGCATGGTGCCTACAGTGAAACATGGTGGTGGCAGTGTCCTTATGTGGGGCTGCATTAGTGCTGCTGGTGTCGGGGAGCTGCATTTCATTGATGGCATCATGAATTCACAGATGTACTGCTCTATGCTGAAAGAGAAGATGCTACCATCACTCCGTGCCCTTGGTTGTTGTGCACTTTTCCAACATGACAATGATCCTAAACGCACATCTAAGGCCACTGTTGGATTTCTGAAGAAGAACAGGGTGAAAGTGATTCAGTGGCCAAGTATGTCTCCTGATCTGAACTCAATCGAACACCTATGGGGAATTCTTAAGAGACAAGTTGAGCATCACTCTCCATCAGTGGTTAAATTGGGCCGGGGCTCTCCGGGGCTCAGCCCCGGCACATAAACCTGCTCATTTTCGTCCTGATGTGCCTGTTTGCAGTCAGTTGCCTACTGGAAATTATGTCACATAAAATTTGATGAAAGTGATGGTTTTGAAAACATATTTCTGACAATAAATGAAAGATTTTTGAAATGGCATGTATTTTGTCTCGGCAAAGCTTAGATGAGAACAATCGGAACACGGCCGTATTCTTGTTCAGCTGCTTAATCTGGTTGTCAGTCGACCATGATCGCGCACCTATGAGTGCATGCGCATCTAGGTGACACGGATAAATGTACGCAGCAATATATAATGAATGTTCCTGGGAGAGCCGTAGTTGCGCGGGATGTGGAAGCGTGCAAAAGTTCCAGAGATGTACAAAAAGTGCCCAACACGACAAGGTAAGGAAAATAAGACTAAATCAAAATTAAATAACCAAGACTAGGTTGACCATGTGATTTTTCTCAGGAGATCTTTTGAGCATTTTACTTCAGACACCGGATTATCAGCAAACTGCCAAGAGAACTGCTACCTGGCTACTCAAAATAAACTAGCAATCTATTCAGTCAGCATATTTGTGTTTGATCTGTGTGAATTACAGAAATATACGACTTGCTAGACCTACTTTTAGCTACCAAGCAACCTTTCCACAAGGATAGATTTATTTTATTTTTGTGACTTGTGCATACCTTGATGTGAAATGATGCAGAGTAGGCTGTGTGTGTGTGTGTGTGTGTGTGTGTGTGTGTTGTAGTAGTATAGAGAGAGAATGGGAGAAGGAAGTTTGTGTGAGGTGGACCTGGTCACCACAGACCCAAATCTTCTCAGCTGTTGCTACTGTCATGTGCTGCACTGTCTCTTCATGTGGCACAACATTATGTTTGGCACATTGTATGGGTCACTATATCATAACAAGGTAATACAATGTGTAATCAAGTGATGACTGATTAACAGTAATGTAAATGCTAAATGTCCTAATACCTGTTGATACTACAACAATGCAAAGTATATGCTCTTAACCTTGCAGTTTTTCACATATCATGTAAGACTCAATTTCTCCATTTCTTTACACAAAACTCTCCAGAAAGTGCCATTTAATGATTTATTTTTCAAAAAAAAATTCACAGGGGAGCATACCCCCGGACCCCCCTAGGGAGAGCCCTAAGTACTAGATGTAGTAGTTTTTCTTGTGGGGTGTACTCATTTTTGCATCACCCTAATTTGAGATAAACAAAAAAAAGTGTGATCTAAGTTATATTATTAACCTTACTTTCATGTTATAAATTAAACAGATGTTATATTAAACTTGGTCTTGTCAACATTTTGGAAATCGTTTTTGTGTTCATTGAGATATTGTTTAAAATGTTACTTTTCAAAGGGGGTGTACTCATTTACGCTGAGCACTATATATATACAGCAAGGATGCATTAAAGTGACAGTAAAGACATGTATAATGCTGATCTTACTAGCTTATATTTATCAAAGAATCCTGATTTTTTTTTTTTTTTTTTTTTTTTACTGTTTCCACATAAATATTCAGCACAACGGTTTTCAACATTGATAATAAATGTTTTCTGAGCACCAAATCAGTAGCCTGACAAGCCAGACCCACATCAAAATGTTGGGTCTGGGAACACACCATTGGCAGGGCTCAATCCGAGGGGCGGGATAAACGGTTGTCTTTCAAATTCCCTCTGCACGCAATAGGATAGCAGTACAACCAACCAGAGCAACAAAGAAGGTGACGTAGTCAGAACAACGGAAAAGAGTCCATGGGGGAGTGTTCCGCATATGGTGTGTTGTGGAAAAGTTTGATGGAGAGATTTCTGTAAGCCAACAAATGTTATGGTAATGAAGCCCAACGACTGTTGCTGTTTTCGCAAAAAGAATATGAGAATTGCGGGCATGCTTGTACATTCACGCGGAACCGGCGCAACTCTGCCGTCATTATGTTAAGCCCGCCCACCGACTCTATACACGATGTGACTGGCCTGACTAGAGTTTGGTTTTTCAAGCTCACAAGCCAATGGAGAGTTGCTAGACGACCCTGGCTGCAAATTACATTTGCTGCCGCTAGGGTGCGTCTAGATTTCTAGGCTACCAAATCAGCACATTAGAAAGATTTCTGAAGGATCATGTGACACTGAAGACTGGAGTAATGATGTTGAAAATTCAGCTTTGCCATCACATTTTAAAATATATTAAAAAAGAAAAGTTATTTTCAATTGCAAAAATATTTCACAATATTACCGTTTTTAATCAAATACATGCAGCATTGGTGAGTAAAAAGACTACATTCAAAAATCTTACAGACTAAAATATAAATATATATATATATATATATATATATATATATATATATATATATACACTCACCTAAAGGATTATTAGGAACACCTGTTCAAGTTCTCATTAAAGCTATCCTATCAATATGGACCAACATTTCTAAAGAATGCTTTCAGCACCTTGTTGAATCAATGCCACGTAGAATTAAGGCAGTTCTGAAGGCGAAAGGGGGTCAAACACAGTATTAGTATGGTGTTCCTAATAATCCTTTAGGTGAGTGTATACACTCACCTAAAGGATTATTAGGAACACCATACTAATACTGTTGGTCCATATTGATAGGATAGCATCTTGCAGTTGATGGAGATTTGTGGGATGCACATCCAGGGCACGAAGCTCCCGTTCCACCACATCCCAAAGATGCTCTATTGGGTTGAGATCTGGTGACTGTGGGGGCCATTTTAGTACAGTGAACTCATTGTCATGTTCAAGAAACCAATTTGAAATGATTCGAGCTTTGTGACATGGTGCATTATCCTGCTGGAAGTAGCCATCAGAGGATGGGTACATGGTGGTCATAAAGGGATGGACATGGTCAGAAACAATGCTCAGGTAGGCCGTGGCATTTAAACGATGCCCAATTGGCACTAAGGGGCCTAAAGTGTGCCAAGAAAACATCCCCCACACCATTACACCACCACCACCAGCCTGCACAGTGGTAACAAAGCATGATGGATCCATGTTCTCATTCTGTTTACGCCAAATTCTGACTCTACCATCTGAATGTCTCAACAGAAATCGAGACTCATCAGACCAGGCAACATTTTTCCAGTCTTCAACTGTCCAATTCTGGTGAGCTCGTGCAAATTGTAGCCTCTTTTTCCTATTTGTAGTGGAGATGAGTGGTACCCGGTGGGGTCTTCTGCTGTTGTAGCCCATCCGCCTCAAGGTTGTGCGTGTTGTGGCTTCACAAATGCTTTGCTGCATACCTCGGTTGTAACGAGTGGTTATTTCAGTCAAAGTTGCTCTTCTATCAGCTTGAATCAGTCGGCCCATTCTCCTCTGACCTCTAGCATCAACAAGGCATTTTCGCCCACAGGACTGCCGCATACTGGATGTTTTTCCCTTTTCACACCATTCTTTGTAAACTCTAGAAATGGTTGTGCGTGAAAATCCCAGTAACTGAGCAGATTGTGAAATACTCAGACCGGCCCGTCTGGCACCAACAACCATGCCACGCTCAAGATTTGCTTAAATCACCTTTCTTTCCCATTCTGACATTCAGTTTGGAGTTCAGGAGATTGTCTTGACCAGGACCACACCCCTAAATGCATTGAAGCAACTGCCATGTGATTGGTTGATTAGATAATTGCATTAATGAGAAATTGAACAGGTGTTCCTAATAATCCTTTAGGTGAGTGTATATATAATATATAAAATAAAATAAAATTTATCTTAAATATTAATTCCACAGAATGAATATAAACAGTTAAAGTGTTAAAAAGAGCTGAGACTACTACACTCACTTGGCAGCTGAAAATTTAAGAAGCATGCAAGCAATGGAGTGTTTGGTGTTCCAATTCGGCTTAGTGGTGGGCCTGGGATTATGTGTGTGCCTGGCTATATGGGTTATATGGGTTAGAAATGTTAATGTTAGCTTTCTTTTATATGAAACGGGAGTCTATTTGGTGACTCACCAAACAGAGGGTGGCGGAGCATTTCATGCTCATGGGGTAACTCACTGAGTAGAGGGTTGGAGATAGCACCAGGTGGGTAAGGGAATCGTGCCAGAGGAGGGCCCGCAGCCAATGGGTCCACCAGAGGATGAGGCCCTTGTCCTGAAAAACAAAGATGTGAACATTTCCATTTACTTTCTTAAAGAAAATGTAATTTAGATCAGTGTTTATCAACTCCAGTCCTCACCTACCAGAATATTTTAATTAATTTAATTAATCTAATTTAAACATCTGATTCAGCTCATCAGCTTCTTAGTCTGTTGAACAGGAAGACATCTAAAACATTCTAGGAGGAGGGACCCGAGGACTGGAGTTGAGAAATACTGATCTAGATAACTGTGTTTGCCTATATCTTTGAAATTCTCACCTTGGTTGAGAGGGTCCTGTTGGTGCAGATGAAGATGGGAGTGTATGTGTGAGTGTTGGTGGTGGTGTGGAGTAACATTGAGCATCTGTAGCCGTGCAACAGGGTCACCAGCTGCAACGGAGGCCATCCTTTCAGCATGGAGCCGTTCAGCAGTCAAACGCTCAGCGTAGCTGATTTCCGGCCGAGGAGGTGCTGCTACGTTGCGCTCCATGGCTGGGTGGAATTGGGCAAAGGGGTGAGGCCCAGCCACATGAGGCAGAGGCAGGGCACCGTGGCGCGCAAAATGCTCCATAGGATTTGCAGATGGATGAAGTGGGTTCTCCAGCTCCGGCGGCTTCACCTCAAATCCAGGCTTCATTCTTTCTCGGATCTCTCTCTCTCGAAGCTCACGAAGCTCTCGCTCTCGAAGAGCTGGGTCTGCTGCGTAGAGCCCCGGCATGTGATAAGCTAACAGGTGCTCACCTGGCCCAATATGCATGAAGAAAGGATGGTTGCGGTTGGAGGGCGACATGACGTGGGGGCGGGCATACTCGCTGAGCGTGCGGAGGGCTGGAGTGTCAGGGCCAAGATATGGTGGAACAGCAGCCACGGTGGTGGGTGGAGGGGGTTCGAATGAGGGACGGCCGGGTTGTACGTGGGCAGCAAGCAGGTGCTCACTTATGCGGCCATCATGGGATGAGCTTGAAGCACGCTAAGTAAAAAAAAGGTTTATTATATTAACTTCTTTAAAGCAAGATCTTAGAAAATGAAGCCTATTTTTTGGAACATTTAGGAACAAGATTTTTTTTTTTTCAATTAATATTACATTCACACATTTATTTATTATATAAATTCTAAATAAATTGATAATCTAATAAAAAGTAGAAACAGTACAACAAATACTATCATGATGCATAAATACTTAACAGTTTACATTTTGCTCGCATTGCAGTACTTGGCATGAGATTTTTTTTGCAGTAAGGAGAATTTGAGGGAAAATTGCCATAGCCTAATGACAGTGTCACAATGTAAAATAAATTAAATTAGCTAAACCTAGGTTTTATTTTAATCAACCTATTTTCTTTTTTTCTCTGACAATTCAAAAGTAAACGCTACATATACTTACAGAGGTTTTATCAGAGTCTCTCTCCCTTTCTCGCTCCCGCTCTCTTTCTCTTTCCCTTTCCCTTTCCCTCTCCCTCTCCCTCTCCCTCTCCCGCTCTCTTTCTCGCTCCCGTCCCTGTCGAACGCTTAGCTCTGCTTCTCTTCTGGATCTTTCAGCAGCTTCCTCACGTTTTTTAGCCAGTTTTGAGGAGGCCAAGGGGGTGAAGTACAGGTCTGTGCGAGAGCAGGTGTTGTAGCCTCGGTTGAGGTGTTTGATAAATCTGCAATTGACAAACAAAATAGAATTCACTATGTGTGCTAATTTGCACAGTAAAGTCTTAGTGAATGGCATTTTGAATTGTTTTCAAAAGGTAATACAGGGTAATTATTTAAAAATTATTTTTAAAATTTAATTTGAAATAAATATTTTAGACTACTACATTGGGAAAACATTTTATTAATATTTTTAATTTTATAAATATTTTTACAAAAATTCTAAATATTGACAAATGTCATCTCCATACCTTGCTGACTGACTTGCATGGCTGGGTATGTCAACAACTGTCGGTACAGGAGAGGGACTTCTGCGAGGGGGAGGCGGGCTATCACACTCCTCTTCCTCATCAATTGGCTCCTCTTTTATATGAGCCTGTCCAACAGCAGTGCTTGCTGAAGAGGACGTGGAGGGCTGTTGGGCAGGGACAGGGATGGGAGAAGCATAAAGAGGGAATGAAGCAGTGGACTCAGGGGCAGGACGATTTTGGGGGAGCGATGGGTTAGAACTAGCTGCAGCTGGAGGAGCACCACTGGTGTGACCTTTGACCTGCTGGCTCTGCGACTGAGTCAGAACAGAAGGCTGAGCAGGGTGATTTTGTGGAATTATATGAAGTGGAGGAGGCTGGGAACAAGGCAAGTGCTGTGAGGGCAAGGAAGCAAGAGGTTTTAGAGCAGGAGGTGGAGGCAAATTAGGGTGGATCTGCAGGAAATGGGGTGGAGGTGCCGAAAGGTGAGGGGGCTGCTTGTGAGAAGGTGGGATTGGAGTGGTCGGAGGGGGCTTGATTTGGGTTGCTGCTGTAGGAGGAAGAAGAGGAAGAGGACTTTCTTTTTGAAGGTGCAGCAGTCTGGAAGCAAACCCTGGTGGCTGATTCGCCCCAGATGAAGGATTCTGCAGCTGACCTGGATTCTGCAGCTGACCTGGATTGTGCTGATAATGGGGTGGCACAGGGAATGACTGCCCCTGCCCTGGACACTGAACCTGCTGAGATGAGGCGTTTGAATAAGAGTTGGTTGCTTCAGGTCCCCTGGGACAACTTCTGAAAGTGGTTGGAGATGGAACCTCCTGGGAAACCTCTATGGATGTTGCCTTCGAGGTGGCGGTAGAAGCTCCAGGTGAAGGTGCGGATAAGGATGCAAGCAGAGAGGGCTGAGGAGATGATGGTGTTTCAGATGGGCCATGTGTTGTGGGGGTTGCAGCAGGCTGCTGGGGCTGAGTTTGTGGAGTTGGGCCAGGTACAGGGGGTGGTGCTGGGGAGTCAGAGTCACTTTCGTTGGCCTGCAGGGGACTGGCCAGGCTGGGGGAGGAACTGCGATTGTCCTGATCAATGTCTTTAGTGTCGCTGCTGCCATCGTCATTGGCACTGCGACTATCAGAGCTCTCGCCTTCACCTTCACCTTCACCTTCTGATGGAGAATCGGGGCCATCCTGGGTTAAAGAAACACTGCTTATAAACACTGCTTTTATATATATATATATATATACACACACACACCATTTATATATATATATATATATATATATATATATATATATATATATATATATATATATATATAAATTAGGGGTGTTAACAGTTAAATTCAAACCGTACCGACCTCCACCCACGGTTCGGCACGCACTTGTACCAATCTCAAATTAAATTACCCAAAAACTACTGTTGAAAACCCTGGAAAGCACTGTTTTTAATTTTCATAATAATTGCTCTATTGTATTTATTTGTGCTGTTGCTTATAGTTTGATTATTTGCTATTATTGTCTTTATTTTTATTTGACAATAGTCCTTTTTTCCTCAACATAGCACATACCGTACCAAAACTGTGACCCTAAAACCTTGATACAAACCGAACCGTGAGGAGTAATTTGAACCATTACACCCATAATATATATATTAGTGTCTTTTCTGAAAAGGCCAATTCACAATGCACAGACAGACACCGACCAGTGCAGACAAGTGCCGATTCAGCATGTTCAATCTGTGAATACAGCTCCGAGAGACGCCAACAGACACCGACAGGGGGAAAAAACCCAACAAAACCCGACAAATGTCTGTTGCCATCTGTCGGCCTTAAGTGATGGCAATCTAAATGTAAAAATTGTTGGAAATTAACAAAGTTAATATCATATATATATATATATATATATATATATATATATATATATATATATATATATATAAAGAGTTGCTGATAACCAATATAGTAATGATAACAATATAGTACTGATAACTAAAAATCTCACGTATGAGTTTTTAAAACTTAGGAATTAATACTCAGATTTTTTTTTTTTCAACCTTTAAGAAGAAACACTAGTGAGAAACTGTGTTCCTCTTACCTGATTCTTGGGTCGTTTCATGTTTTTCCTTTCCGGTTCATCAACATCTGGAGCTGCTGACTCTCTCTGTCTTTTAACACCCTTTACTATAGATGCCTCTACTTTCATCTTCTAAAGTTTAATAATAAAGACATTTGAAAATGAACAGGTTAAACAATACAAAAAGGATAACTACACAGCTGTGCATACTTTTCAACCAAAACCAAGCAGGCTCCTTCTTATCACTACCTTGTTGGTCTTCCCAGCCACTCCATTCTTGATATCAGAACTGGAAGCCCTGGTTGCCATAGCAGTGGAACTGGCTCTGGGAGACTGTCCATTAGATCGCACATCCTCAATGGTGGGAGAAATGTCCCTGTCGGGACTTCCGGTTGGTCTGTTGCGCCCACTTCGAAGAGATGACATCTACATGTAGAGACATAAGACTAAATGAAGCAGACTACTCTTTACACACTGCCCTGAGCACTTATGTGCAAGTTAGACCTACATGTGGTGGCATCCGGCTCCGACGGGTCTTCATCCCATGTCTGACACCCTCTTCCTCTTCTTTGACAGGTTTGAAGAGGTAGGGCGGATCTGCTGGTTTGGGAACAGGTGGCAGGCGCCGATGCTTGCTGAAGTGAGAGTGGCAACTAGAACACAGCAAGACATTGTCTCTCCCTCCATGATGCCAGTCTTTGGAGTCTAAAAGAAACATGTTCATTTTGTGTTGTGTGAGTCATTTCGAAAGAGAAAATAATAAGTATTTACAGAAGTCACAAGAGTTGCAAACCATTTTACTTCCGTAATGTGAAGTTTACTACTGTTCCAAAGTTTGGGGTCGGTATAAATCTTTATAATATTTTTTTTTTTTAAAGAAATCTCTTATGCTCTACAAGGATGCATTTATTTGATCAAAAATACAGTAAAAAGTAATATTGTGAAATATTATTTCAATTTAAAATAACGGTTTTCTATTTCAATATACACTGCCCGTCCAAATTTAAATAGGCAAATGCTTAAGAGTCTATGATTGGATCATTATTGCAGTGATTATTATGTTTCTAGCATGTTATATGTTATATGTATTTTTCTTACCATAATTGATGGAGTGTGTAGCTTTTCATTTCTTAAACAACGAACCATGTACCATGTACCATGTAGGAAGAGACATCATGGCCCAGGATCAAATTGTGAAAGAATGGTTGGGAGGGAGCATGAAAAATCAATTCCACACATGAATTGGCACCTCTGAGACCATTGAAAGTCTTTGGTGTGCTGGAGGAGACTTTACAGAGAGTTTGACTCTGCATTGTCAATACAAGATCTTGACCAAAAATTGATGCACCTCTTGATGGAAATAAATGTTGTGATGCTATTTCCATCAAGAGGTGCATACATTTTTGTCAAATCTTGACATTGTCATCCTGGAATATGGCCATGATGTGTCTTCCTACATGGTTGTTTAAGAAATGAAAAGCTAAACACTCCATCAATTAGGTTTAGAAGAACTGTTGCGAAACGTATAACATGCTAGAAACAATAATCACTGCAATAAGGATCCAATCATAGATTCTTAAGCATTTGCCTATTTAAATCCAAAGAGTGACATGCTGAATTTTCAGCATCATTACTCCAATCGTCAGTGTCACATGATTCTTCAGAAATCATGATAATATACTGATTTGCTCCTCAAGAAACATTTCTTACTATTATCAATGTTGAAAACAGTTGCGCTGAATTCTGAATTCTTTTATGAATAAAAAGTTCAAAAGAACAGTATTTATTTGAAACAGAAATCTTTACTGTCACTTCTGATCAATTTAATGCATTCTTTTTGAATAAAAGTATTAATTTCTTCTTCTTTTTTTAAAATCTTACTGACCCCAAACTTTTGAGTGCTAGTGTATTTCTGAACAAAATCTTCAACAAAATAAAAATGTAGGACTTATATCCATTGGGAATTGATTGGATTGTGAAAAGTGGAACAAACATTTTCACAACAAGACCAGGCAGGAACATACATTATTCAAATAGGGTCCATTTTTATCTCATGTTAAGAAGAATTGAAAACCTAAGCAGTTTGAATCCGATGTAGGGTGACTAACCAAGTACTGCAGAAAGTCACTTTCAGAACAGCATGATGGTTGATAGATACATGCATATGAAATGCAGCATATACAGCATTCTCAATATAGAGGCTATATACACCTGAGGAAGGATGAAAGAAACTTACTAGTGGATAGACAGTGACTGCAGGCTTGACCTTTGCCGCCCTGCTCACTATCCTCACTGTCCAGATCATCTTCACTGGCTGAACTGAGCTCCACTACAGACAGACAGAAAAAACAAACATTATCAACAGTTCTTCTTGTGGAGTTACTTCCTTTAAATTATATCTGTATCAGACTTGCTATCATGTTTGTACAGCCTGCAAAAAAAATTAACAGACATATGACGCATAGCACTGTACTTACTGGAAGAAGTGCGAGATGTTGCATTGGCTGCAGCTGTCGCATTGCGAGTTTTCACTTTGCGAGACACCGGCTGCCTTCTCTGCTGCCGATGAGGTCGTGACGCCACAGCTTCAGGAGTTTTCTTCCAGTAGTAGTAGAATGTGATTAGCTCACCCTGAAGACAAATGTGTTGTAAAAAAATAAACTTCAATTTGACAAACACACATTTATAGTCAGATTTGAAATGGCAGGTTTCCATACCGTTTTCTTACTAGGCAGTAGCTCCTTACGGATCTTAAAGAAGTTTTTGCCATACTGTCTAAGACCTTTGATAAACCGTTTCTGTAATTGAACATATTAACAGATGGAGAATTCTTAAGTAATACATTCGAAAAGTTCTAGTCTTACATTTCTACATTCCACTATAAATTACCAGGTTTTATCAGTGAAAAATGTGATGATAGAAGTGAAAAAATAAAAAAAAACACTTTCTCACCACTTCATCTTCTGACCAGCATTTCTCAATGAGTTTTGGAACTGGTTTCTTCACCAGAAACTGCAGGGCTTTGGCTGCATCGTATTGGCTTTCATGGAGCTGTGCGCAAAACAAATTAAAGTTACATACCCAAGTTGCACAGCAAATTAATTATAGTTGAGGTAAAAAAGTAAGATTATATTATTGTCACTGGCTTCAATCCAATTCCATTAAAAATCATAAATTACAAGGTAGGGCAGTTGATTTGTTCCAGAAAATGTTTTTGTTATGCTGGTTGAAAGTCTATTTACATCCTAAAAGCAATCACTAAGTTAAGTGGTCTAAATGTATTTATATGTATATATATCGTCTGTGGAAGGCGTAGGACCATACAATGTTTGTCTAATCATTGCATTCGGATGTCCTATCTGTCTGTCAACATATGTATTTCCATACCTTTGAACACCCTGCTAACGCAGACATCACACATCATCAGCACGTTTCATACTACGCAGAGTTAGAGAGTTACGTCAGTCACCGAGCACGCAACCAAAACAGCAGCCACCTTTTACAGTTGCTCTTGCACCAAAACATTGAGCTTATGCCGTGTTCACACCATAACTACTGTAATTTGTAAGAGATGGAAACCCATCACGTTATACTCGGAGCAGTTTAAGATAAATATATGCATTTCAATATCAAAACTATTAACGTCGAAATTAATCTGCAGCAGTCAGGTGGTACAGGTCAGTGCTCTTTAAGTTGTTTATGTTCATTATTATAGTAATGTTATGTGCTTTGAGACATGAGGTAGTTTAACGCCGTGTCTCATGACGCTTTTGTTTTGTCCCTGTTGTACGCGTTCATGAGGCGTGGCCTTGGAGACACTCTAAAGGGAGGGTGGGATCTTATGCTTTCAAAGCTGGCTCACTATTGCTAGCCTCTCCGAAAATTGCCTACCCTCCCTTTCAATTATACTTGCATCGTATATTTGCTTAAAACACATCAACAAATTTAATTAGTTTTAATTCAATGGAATTAATCATTCGTTTCTTTTTTGACAAAACATAGCACAAATATCAAAATTGCAAGCACTGACCGTATTTAAAGCATTCAACGTGGTATCATCCCGTGAAGCTGCAAGACAACCATCCTCCGTTGAACCTCCATCACACATCCCTGCAAAAGCTGCCATGCTCCTGTTTATTCAGAGAACACAAAACAAAAATGCAGAAGGATATGTTGAATCATACACCATCCACAGACACCTCAGTTCCCATTTTTAGATTTAACCTCAAGCAATTATGAAGATAAATGTAAAACGGTGAATAGTAACTGGCATCGAGCCAAGCAGCCATTACCTGGCAGCCCGTAGGTACATGAGAAGGTCACAGTCATTGACCCCAGGTGCCCACACTAGCTCCTCATTTTCTGTGACACACTCTGTTCCATAAGCAGGTGGCAGCTGTAATTCAGGTAGCTTGGCCTGCATACATTTGAGCATGAGGTCAAAAAGAAAAGGTCAATATACTTTATCTAAGGACTTTTAAAGGTGCACTCAGTAAATTGGTTTTGTTAACATTTAGCCCCATGATTTGTCCCGAAAGTACTAGTGGTTTTGGAGCATGGATACATTTGTTTACTAACTACTTCCGGACTGAAGACATGCTGATATAGCATTTCTTTATTTGTAAAACTTTTTTAGTTATCAAATATTACTTAGTGCACCCGTAAAACACTGAATGCCATAGATCTGCACACACTTTTGGAATCTCTTTGTATTAATTTTACCTGATGACTTGGTCCCACTCGAATCTCTCCTTGTGTGCTGTTCAGCTGCCTGAAAGACAAAATATTATTTATTAGTTGAAATATGGCTGTGTGTAAGTAGGCTGCATCAATTAATCAATACATTAACATCCCAAGGCTGAAGCAAAAACTCACAGCCAATATCCCGCATGTAAATAATAAAAACTATGCCTGTAATAAACAATACATGAACACAAACACCATATTTAGCAGAAACGTAGTGTTGGAAAAACTTCAGTCCCTGTCATGTGAGCTTCATGTCACTGTTTTCCACCCTTTTAAATCGCCTCCTTTCAGTGTTAATCATAAAATGTGATTTGCCTATCAGCAGTCGCGATGATCAATCCAAATCCCGCCTACAGAGTAAAACCAGCCAATCAGCGTCCGACTGCTCCGTTCCCTCCAAAGGTTATATAAACGGGGGCTTGGACGTCCAGTTCATATATTTATACATAAATTATTAGATTGCTGCGTGCAGAATCTATTACAGTGCAAATCAAAATCAGTATGTTCAACTCAGAGTGTGATATGCACAAATACTCTTCGTTCGCTGTCCGCGAAAGAAAACAGTATGCTAAAATCACAATTTGCTGAACAAATATTAGCAGAACAGACAAACAAAACTAATTTGTAAGAGCAGAACCGCATTCAACATGCATTACATACTTAGCAGTCAGCAACAGTACCTACACAACATCTGCCCCATTTTATCTCGTCAGGCTCCTAGCTGGCCTTTGCGTGTGTGTGGCCGAGCGAGACGAGCTGTCAAGTTCAAAATCATCTCGATTTGCACTAGAATGCAAAAGTATTCAGGGTGTCGTAAAAAGCGGTGGCGTGCGCAAAAGCTTATATCTGTAATAAAAAGAAGCAACAAACCTTCGCGGACTGAACAAGTCGTCCATGGCAGAGGCCGTTTCGCTAGTGTTTACAGTTTGTTTGCAGCGTCGGCGGCGGCTCAAAACTATGCTTTCCTCTATTTCATACTACTCAAAATGGAGGCTGCGCTGAGTATTTTTTCCTCAGCGCAGGCGATGACCTCAGTGTTCACGCACAGCCTACTGAGATCCCCTTCAACAAGCATAACTGAGCATGTGCCGCTGCAGCCAGCGCTAATGGGATCATCTCCGTGTCCGCTGTCTATGGAGATCAGCTTTAGGGAGATGTCTTTGGCCATCCTCCTGTGTCAGTATTCACACACTAATATAGATGTCCCAATACATTTAACCACCCTAGTCTTGTTGGCATTCCTTTGCATATTTGATAAAAGGCACCATGCATGAAGAGTGCAGAATAACAATCTTGTGTCAGTGACTGACAGTGTGTGGGTTGTAGGATATAAATACAGTGCGTTAGATTTAAAGGACTTCCACTGAAAAGGCGATGGATTTATTGCGGCTCGGTGGAATTAGGCTAGACGCTTTAAATGCAGCTCTGTCTGCTTATAGTTAGATCTCTACCGCTTTACTGTTAACAAGAAGCCGGTGAATCTGATTAAAACAAAATTTCAGTAGCGTATTTCTATTCAATAAAAATAATAAGAAAACTATACACAGCAATACTAACATTATAGTATTAATAATAAAACAAATGTTAATATTGTTGTTATTATTGTATTACTACTACTACTACTACTTCTATTATTATTAAAGGAATCATTATTACCTCGATGAGGGTTTTCCCCCAAAAGTGTTATTTTACCACTAGTATTGTAAAATACATTGCTACAAATTTGGATAAATGATATGGAATTGTACTGCTGTCATGTTCTGGAATTAGCCTACTAAGTTTTCTAAAAACTTGCAGTGCAGCTATCAGAATCAATGTGTTGTGGAATAAAAAGTTAACAGTTTATCAGAATCAAAAGATTGGTATTTTCCGTCTGCACAAGACATGCTCAAACTTGTCAAAAAAGGTACAAGGGAGACTATTTTAATTATTCTCCTGAGGACCAGAAAAAAAAACTTTTGTGAATTTAGTATTTTTTTGTCTTTACATTGTTTAGAGCATTGTTTTTGCAAAATTATATTTTATTCATATGTTATGCTGTCTTCTGTAGAGGACACCAGGACTCAATTTCTTTTTTTAAATAATAAGACATGAATGAGGCAAAAACAATGGGATTTTTTAAAATCACCAATTAATTTTTTTTAATTGATTGGTGATTTTTTATACCAAACTTTGTATAAAGATAATTCTCAACTATGTTATGAAAGATATAACAGAATTTGATATCATTTTGCTTTATGCAATATGTGTGTAAAATGACCATAAGCTGGTTTTCCCATTATATATAATGTATCTATACATTGTGTTTAATATGCATATTAATGTTCATGTAATGAAAAAAGAAGTGTAATAATCGGAGTAGTAATTGGCAAGATTTTCATAATAATATCTAATATTTCATAGAAATATTGAAACATAATTTCTTTCCCTATTTACTTGTGTTGCCCGAAATGCCTGATAAACATGATTTAAGTCCTGATGTTCAGTGGACATGTATGAAATCAATGCCCTGTATCATAACAGAAAGTCATATTGTGATTTGAAACCCCATAACATTTTCCTGAGATGTTGATTTATGACAAACAATTAAAAAATTACTCAGATTTGAATGATAATTACAAAATAAGTGTTCAATTTGATTACTCATCAGTCATCAGTCAGTCAAGGAGAGGCAGTTGTCATTGTGAAACTTGCAAACATTTGGTATCTCTGAAAAACCCTGAACGTGCCCTTTACAGGACATCCAGACTTAAAACTAACATGTATGGTGTCAGAGAAATTCATAAAAAAATATAATGTCTACTACAGAGGACAAAAGTCTATTCCTGGGTCCCAGGAGGATTTTATAATACTACACAAAAGCCTCTCATTAGTTGAGGTAATGTTTTTATTTGAACTGTATCCACTGTTACAAGCACAGACCTAAAAGCACAAATCTGCTATGCAGCATTTACAGGAAAATACTGTTTGCTCTTTCTTTACAATACAATCATCATCACATCAAGTACATGTAACACTCATCCAAATAGACACTAACACAAAGTTTATGATGCTTTGTTTCTGTATCCTTGGTCCCAGTAACAACCCATAACACATACTGCTTTCTGTTGGTATTGCCACATCTAGAACTGAACTATTAGTAGGAGGTTAAGTAGTTCTAACTGTAGTGTGCTGGTCTCAGTTCAGTGGATTTCTGAAGTTCTTCCCAGCAAAGTGAGCTTTATCCCCCAGTTCCTCTTCAATTCTGTGAATGAAGAAAGGAAGCAGGTATGCAAAAGATGTAAAATACATAAGCTTATTTATGCCCATACGTTTAGAAAAAAAAAAAAATTCTATTCTCATAGACACAACTGCAAACTTACCTGAGGATCTGGTTGTATTTGGCCAGACGCTCTGAACGGCACGGGGCTCCTGTTTTAATCTGAATAAGAAGAGGAAAATCAAACTGTCAAGTATCTAAACTGGAGTATGTAACTGTAAAGTGAAATTCATCATTTTTATGATAAATCTAAAATAAGATTTGAGCACACTGTACCTGTCCAGTGCAAAGTCCCACAACCAGGTCAGCAATGAACGTGTCCTCTGTTTCCCCTGAGCGATGGCTCACCATCACACCCCAGCCATTGGACTGAGCCATCTTACATCTGTGGGGTGGGATGTTACAAATAGAAAAGATTTTTTTTTTAACCCTTTAAACCCGAAAGCTATATCAAGGAGAGTAGGCAGGTAGGTTTTGTTTAATAGAAACTTTTTTCTTTTTAAATAAGGGGGGAAATTATTACATTTGGACATTCTCATGCTAAGAAACTGCTAAAAAAACAAACACAAAATTTGCTCAAGGGAAATATTACATATCTTTCTTATTTGACACGCAATAACACAAGAAGGAAATCATGTTGAAGGACAATTCTTTCTACAATTGAGCTGCATCTGGATCAAATTTTGTGGTGATAGCATAAAGTAATCAAAAGTTACAGCATTTAGAACCAAGGTAGCCTTTTTGTTTAGTCCTTGACACCCAGAAGGCATTTTTAAAATTGTTGTTGCTCCATGAGAAATATTTTGTGATTGACATAATGGATTATGTTGATTTTGGACAATCGGGAGAATCCACTATTAATTATGTCAATTATGTTGTGATAGTAATTATGTTCCATTTTTTACAATCTGTGCATGTTTCATGTTTCATGAATGCCACATAGAAACTACATTTGATTTTACTGATTTTATGTGGGGTTTTATGTGCTATAACTCCATGAAAGAATATCTAGTAGCACTTTATTTTACAGCCTTGTTCCCCATGTACATACGATGTACTTATTATAGTAATTGCAATAACTGGGTAATAACTAGGTACTAACCCTGAACCTACCCCTAAACCTAACCTTAACCAATGTAATTATATATGTATATGTACTTAAATTACCCAGTACTTTCTTAGGTACGTACACTGTAAGTACACATAAGTGCACGTACTGTAAAATAAAGTACAACCGAATATCTTTAGATCTAAGTGACGTTTGGGTTTGGGCTCTTTTTAATTGTGAGTAATCTGCTGTAAATAATGATGTTGACGTCGCGTTACGAGCGAAAACGTGACACTCTATGTTTTTGACCTATTACAGTACATTTAATAAATTATGAAAACAAATTTTTATCATCAAATAACTCAGCACTACTTAGGAGTTAATCAAATTGACTTCATGCATTGTAAAGTTCTGACTATAAGTTTTCAAATGACACCTATGTGTGGATCAAGGCAGTAGTTTTAAAAAATATGATTATTAATTTTTTTGTGTTAGGTGGCACCTGTCGGCAGTACACTCGGTTTTAGAGGGACTACTCAGCACTCGTTAACAGTTGATCAAAATGGTTCAAAAAGCTGAGTTTCTAAGCTTTAAAATGATACCTATTTTGTGCTATTCCATTCAGTTTGCTTAGTAATTTGATTATGAAATTTTACACGGGGTGGCGGGTGTACCGCCGGCGGTTTATAGGGTTACATTGAACTCTATAGAATTCTTCAGTAGAATTCTTCTACACTGTCATTCTAGAAAATATTTGGACAAAAGTGTTAATCTTGACAATTTTATGAAAAACATTTAATGTCTATTATACTTTATATATATATGTATATTCTTAATTCTTATTGTTGATTCCCATAACCCATGTGGTATCAAACTTATGGGCATCATTGTGGGATCAGGGTTATGAACTCACGCCTGCAGGGATTCAGTAACACTCCCGATCTGGTTGACTTTGAGCAACAGGCAGTTGCAAGCCTTGTTCTCCACTGCATTAGCAATGCGTTTGGGGTTGGTGACAGTGAGATCGTCTCCCACCACCTGGATGTCCGTGGTGTTGGTGAAATTGGTCCAGGCATCCCAATCATCTTGATCAAAGGGGTCTTCAATAGAGACCACTGGAGTAGTAATAAAAATGAATTCACATCTCAGTGTCTGTGCTCAAAGAAAAAAACGATGTAAATGTAAATAGTGCAAATAACAGATGGACACCTGGATAATCCTGAATGAAACTTTTGTAAAGGTCAGCAAGCTCATCAGGGCTGATGTATCGATCGGGGTCATCAGGAGACTTGAAGTCCAAGTCGTACTTTCCGTCACGATAGAATTCAGATGCTGCCACATCCATGCCAATCACAATCTCATCTGTGTATCCAGCTTTACTGATGGCATTCTTCAGCAGCTCTAGGGCTATTATAAACAGTATATAAGTTATAAGTCTCAGCTGTACAGTCTCAACCAGTTTGAGTGCTTTTTCAAATACCTTCTTGGTTCTCCAGGATGTTTGGTGCGAATCCTCCCTCATCCCCAACATTGGTGGCATCCTGGCCATATTTCTGCTTAATAACATTCTTCAGATTGTGGTACACTTCTGCACCAATGCGCATGGCTTCCTTAAAGCTACTGGCCCCGACCGGCAGAATCATGAATTCCTGCATGGCCAACTTATTGCCAGCATGTGAACCACCATTGATCACATTAAAAGCCTTTAGGAAACCAATGAAAATCATAGAGAATAACAACATTTGTTTTAATACGTTTATTAAGATTTAAACAGGAAAAATGACTGAATGGCTTGGGCCGCTTCTAATATCGAAAATAAAATACTGCATTACACTTTTTGCTTATTGTACAGCTTCAAATACAAGAGCGTACTGTTTCTCACCGGCACAGGCAAGATGACCTCTGGGTTTCCAGCAAGGTCAGCGATGTGACGATACAGAGGAACACCTTTCTCCGCAGCTCCAGCCTTACACACAGCCAGGGACACACCCAAGATGGCATTGGCACCAAATTTAGCTGATGTTCGAAACAGACACAGAAATTTAAAGAGTATGACTAGACACATTAAATAATATTTGCCTTTGTTCGCAAGTTTATACACACGAAAAACTAGGAAACTATCACTTTTATGTTTGTATTTGCCTTTTTGTGACAATGTTTTAAAATGTACACTATCATTCAAAAGTTTGTGGTAATATTTTAAAAATGTTTTTGAAAGAAGTCTTCTATAGTCAACAAGGCTGCATTTATTTGATTAAAAATACAGTAAAAACAGAAATATTATGAAATATAAAAAACAGAATGTTTAGAAGAACATTTATTTTAAATAAATGTAACATTATAAATGTCTTCACTTTTATCCTTGCTGAATACAAATTTTATTTTATTTTTTAAATATATATTACTGGCCATACATTTTTGAGTGGTAGAGTAATGACATTACAGGGGTGTAAGAAACTTAAAAAAAACAAAAAAAAACCAGGAAAAATGTCTGAATGCCTTGGGCCACTTATAATATCGAAAATTATTCATGAGGATGAAGCTGGTCTATATTTAAATTCCCTCTTAAAAAGAAATGACATAATATATTTGAGTTCAAACACAATCTAAATAAACATCTATATACCTATGCCACATAGGTTAAGAACAACCGTTAAGAGGAAACGTTTTTAATGTAAAGCACAAGTGTTAATGTGTAAACATGTGAATATTATGATTTACACTTGTTATCAGTTCCGTCCAGTTCCAGCATGAACTGGTCAATCTGTTCTTGCTCAACTACAGGAATTCCCTATGTGACAGAGAGAAAGAAAAAAAATCATTACCAACCCAACAGATTAACAGTTACAGTTTTATTTTTTTTCAGCATAAAATTCTAAAATACTCACCTGGCTGATCAGGGCAGGTGCAATAGTTTGGTTCACATGCTCAACAGCCTTTGATACACCTACATTGCACAGAAAAATATGGCAGATATGAGTTATATAGGTATAAGCACGTTATTGTGGACTGAATGGTGCTGCAATTAGACACATGCACATCTCAACATTCCCTTGCTTAGTGTAGCTGCTACCACAAAGCTATAGATCAGATATTAGTCAATTTTTTATGATTTGTTATGTCAGCCAATAATGTTCATATGAAATTTATTCCATGCAAATATTGTACACTAAATTATTTTGAAGTACCACAGTAAAGATCCTTGCATTATTCACTGATGTGAATCACATGCACAAGCATTTCAAAATGTAATTGTTTTTTTCATAGTACATAATTCAAGTCGCACAATTTGACACTGGGTTGAATGTGTCATGCAGATTCAGACCCATCAAAAAAAAAACGTTTTCTCACTTGTTAACTTGGTATATGTTAAGACAAGGCTGAACCAATTAATCAGTACATTTAATAAGTCCTCCTTCCCAATCTAATAGAGAAAAAACATAGCTGGTAAAAGAGAAACAGTCCTTTGTGTTCCGTAAATAAATCTAGCTCAACAAGTCTTGGTTATTTCCAAAAACAATATACAATAAATTATGTAAGACCAGATTCAATCATTTTAAGTTCATTAGAGACATGAAAAAGCAGTTACCTTTGCCCAGGTAACGTGACTTATCGTTGTCTCTTAGTTCCAATGCTTCATAGATTCCAGTAGATGCTCCACTAGGGACAGCAGCTCGAAACAAACCTGTTTCAAAACCAGCAGATTAGTAATCATTCTGCTTTTAATGCTTGTATACCAATCCATCTTCATTTTGAGTAATCTAGTGTTTGATTTGGAAATAAACGTCAAGGGGAATCACCTCTTTCTGTGTAGAGGTCCACCTCTACAGTGGGGTTGCCCCTAGAATCAAAAATCTCACGAGCATGTATCTTCAGGATAGACATGTTCCTAAAAAAGAATAAAGGCGCAATCAGCTTCGGCTGAAATAAGTACAGTATCTCTGCAAATCTAACCACACATCTAAAGGAGATTTCAAGGAAACCTGAGAACACCATCTGTTTTACAGTAATACTATTGACCCACAGGGTCACTTTGTCAAATCCTCTTGTCTGCTATTAGGCCTAATCATTATCGCAGGGAAACATCTGCATAAATGAATCCACACCCCTTTCAAGCAAATACACGATTAATAGCTTTCAAAATGCACATTGTGTATTGAAGGTTGTGCTATCTCTTGGGGCATCATGAGAAGCTCAGGTCTAATTGGATTAGCAGCTGTCACTCTCTGGCCATTTTGCTGTCAACAAAGAACAAAAAGCTTACTCACGTTTTTGCATACACTACACATAATAAAAATCATCAACAATTTTATTTGTTCAACTGTACAGTATTATCAGCGACAATGGCCAGTCAAACAGTCATTTCCTTCCTGGAATCGGATTTTTCCTCGTATAGTTTGTTCTGCAAATATTTAATCTCATTACAGTGTGTAAATATGAGAGGGCGTGATGGAAAGCACGACTCATCACGGTCCTCAATGTCACGTGCTTATTCATGGTGACTCTCCTCCAGCACTTCATTAGGGTCACACTTCAGACTGAGAACTTATGATTTATCTCTAAATATCTAAATATTAGCGTACTAAGATTGCCTAAGAATAACGAAAAAGCCTGGTTACGACATAAAACATATGTAATGTTAGCTAGCTAGATGGTCAAAATTAAGAGGATAGTTTAAAGTTCATAATACAATTCTTCTTACCTCAGTGAAACTGTACAATTAAAGTGCAAGATGAAGAAGCTGGCGGCTCTGGTTAGGAGAGGTCAGTGTGTGCTCACTCTCAGAGAAAACTCACCCATAGGGGGAGATTATAGAAAAGACTACTTGACTAGAATGGCTGTTGTCTTGAAACAAGGCTATTGAAATGGGCGGGTCTTTGCGGTCAGGATGTTGCCCCTGTTTGGTCGGATTTAACATAATTTAAAAAAATAAATAATAAAAACTCCAATATTTTAACACTTTACTGTGTATTTTCAGTTGAATGATTATTAAGGTTTGCATCGGCATTAGTCAGGTGTAAATCATTGTCCAGACTGCTACCAAAGAGGGACGGTGTTATCACGTGTTAGTTGTTACTTTTCTCAACGCTGCTTAGAGTTGACCAATCACAGTCGTTTGATGATTTAATTTAATAGCAATTGCTTTGAATTATTTTCATCTGTATGGCATATAAACATCTCTGGAATTAATATATGTACTATTGTTTAAACGATTATGCTTTTTAAGTGTAAAAAGTGTCTACAATAAGATTAGAAAACTAGTGAGATTTGATTGCAGCTCAATGGAGAATTCGGCTGTCTGAGCAGTCATGCGCTCCCTGGAGGAAGACAGTTTTGTCTCAAAGGAAACGGTGATTACCTAGAAACATTTTCCACCCAATGGGAGGAGATGATAGGATGGAGAAAGTTGTAGTTGTTCAATACAGTGTATTTTTCTGCTTATAGTATGAAATTGGTTTGATAAAGTTCCATTAGGTTGTTTAAATTATTTACATTTTAAGAAGGTAAAATCAATGTTCAGTGTTTTCCAAATCTTGCTTAAACTTAAAAGTTTGGTCTTAAAACCTTGTAGAAACAATATAGTAGCAATACATTTGGTCATTGTCCTTATGACACACAGATCACAACAAGAGAATGATGCACAGTCCTATGGTGCCACTCTGTTAAACGATATCTCAAATTCAAAATCTCAGATTGTTCAATCATTAACCTTCTATAATATTCTTGTCTGGAGGGAAAATGTGATGCAATGACAAGAGGCACAATAGAGTGTTTGTGTGCTGGAGAATCCTGGCAACTCATTCCCTTGGGTCAGTAATCCCTCAGGTCATTGCCCCCACCCTCCCTCCTCCATTCCCTCTTTTTATCCCTCTCTCTTGCACCTTCCCTGTCACACGTGCACTTCCTCCGTCTCACTGTTCTTTCACTTACTCTTCCTAGAATCCTCAAACCAGCCATATTAGTTTAGATCAGTCTCACATAGGTGTGTATTTCCCCTCATGTACAGTTTGTTTCGTGGAAATGGTTGATGTTTTGTTGCTTCTTTCTCAGGAGGCCTTTCTGACAGCCAGCTGATCCCCATGTTCCTCCATCCTCTCGCCTCACAAATCAGACCTCAGGGATCTCATTAGCAATCCACACAGGCTTTTGGGTATAGCAAGGCATTGACCTGTTGCCTGGGTTACAATGCAGTCCCCGTGTCCCAGCATAAACTCCTGCTAGGGTAGGAACTCTCATATCCTTTGTTCATTGCACACACTCCATATTCGAAATAGTGATTTAAAAAAATCAATGTCTACAATAAATCAAAATTTTTATTGACTACACAAGTAGATAAAATAATAATTATTTTATATGTGCGTCCAATTAGTCATCAAAAACAACAAAGCCCAATCTATTTTTTTATTGCACAGGCAGTTTAAATAATAATTTTATATGTGCATCATATTTGCGCATGATATTTATGCATAAATATTTTATACAATACTGACCTTAATTGTACCTGCCCTTTTTGAAGCGGCCAATGCAAGTGATGCTATATCCCTGACACCTGTTTAGTAGGCCTATCCTGAACAAACCTTGAGCACAAGCACTTCATCGTCTCACTGAAACCTTATATAGCTCTAAATGCCAAAAGCAGGATTTAATAGCGCTTTTAGAGTGTGGAACTTTATTTTTATAGTCAACATGCAATCTACACACAAAGTGTGTTTTCTATCAGCAAAAACAAATCCCAGATTTAAGCTAAAAAATAAAATGTTACAGGTGGACATACTTCTCCCTTTCTCTTTACATTTTTAAGTTATAAAATCTCACATCGCAAGTTTGACTGATTAGCCAGTCTGAATTTAATAGTCAATTAGTCTGAATCTATATTAAAAAGGACAATTGAACTCATACTCAAGTCTTTTTAATAATGTTTAACATTAATAATTATGCATAATTTGACACTTGCCTTTATCTATCATGTTTTCTGATTATATGTTTGAATTAGAGATTTCATATTTTTAATTTGGATTTTTACAGTCAAATTAATAAATAATGTTGAGTAAAAATGGAGTAAAAAGTATAGGCCTTAAGTTTTCTGCTATTTTCATGTTATTTATCCATTTTCATGTCTATTCAACACCTCAATGGAGTTTATTATCAGTATAAACAATGTAAATGATCAGACGAGCACAAAGAGGACACATTTACTGATTACCAGTCGTCTTTTTTTTTAACTCTAATTTAATGGTGAACATTAGAAAGGAGAGTAACACTGAATAAAGAGGAGAGGAGGCTCATTCTTGTCTGTTGCCCTAAAGTCTGACCCAGAACAAGAGACACAGAGAATGGGGCGTGGTCTTTTTGAAGGTTAAAAGCTTGTCTCATTTGTGTTCTCAGAAACCCAGAGGCACTTCCACACCAAACTAACCAATCACAGAGCACAAGACACACCTGCTCATAGAAGAAGGGCAGGGATTGGTCACAGTGAAAAAATGACACCTGGGCAGGGCTCCAAGGTGTACCTGAAAACCTAGATGTTTTGTAGGAACGGTTTCTTCGCTTCAGGAGCTTTAGGAGATTGTGTTTCTTCTGGTGCTTGAGACTCCATTAGTAATGTCCTTGTGTCTTCTTCAGCTATCTTCAGACTGGTTCGAGAGGTTTGGCCTAACGTGGAAGGAGCATTCATACCTTTATCAAGAGGAAGGAGCAGGAAGTGATCTCCTCAGCTAAAGCGACGCTGCGACACAATGGCATCTCTTGTGCATGACTCCATACTGAATGACCGCAACAGGAATTGATAGGGTAACTAATTTTTATTTTTTGAATACATTCAATAATTTGACCAAATAATTCATTAATTGCAAATAAATGTCTTTGTTTGTCAGTTAATATATACAATAGAAATGCTAATTGTAATATATAAAAAAGACAATAAGATGGAAACAAACATACATAATATTTTAGATTTATACTTAAAAAAATTATTTCTTTAATATAAAAACGAAGTATGCATTTAAGTATGAAATGTTAATCATTGAAATTTGTGAAACATAATGGACAATGAGTGCCCAGCATGTTAACTTTCACTTCCGTAATGTGTCAAACCTGTTTGATCAGTTTAAAACAAAGAGGTATGAAGTACAATATGCAAAGCATTTAAAGAAAATATGTGAGATAATATAACAGAAGTTTTTAATGTTATAATATAACAGTGTTATAATATGCAAGTTAAAATTTACTTGTTGCAACTGAGAAACTGTTTTAAGACTTTAAAAATTGATTGACAGATGGACACATGCTCTCATTCGCACTATTTTTTCTCTCTTAACCTGAGAGTTTTCTAATAAAAAGGTACAGGGAACAAGAGAAATTTATCAACAATAGAGCCAAAACATAAAGACACACTTAGCTTGGTTTCAGTAGTAAGCGAGTTATCTAATCAAATCTTATCTAACGTACAGGTGAGGGGTCAGTCAGGTGCACATCAGGGATAGGTGACAAAGATCAGCCATTTTGATTAGCATGACTAAGCGCTTTCCTTACCATCTACATTGTGTGGTTGTAATGGGATTTGGAGGCTGTAGACACAATTTTGTTTTGATGAAGGTGCGACCAATTAGTCAAACTCTCTCAGGTCAAGGAGACGTCTCAAAGGTCATAGTTGCCAAGCAGACAGGCCAGGGCGTACACTAAATAAATAAACTTCTGGGGTTACAATGTTTTTTGTTCTTTCTAATAATAGTTGTCAAGAAAATGAGTAAGGAGTTACAGCAAAGTGGAAGAGGTCCAGTTAAAATGAACATGGACAGCTTACATCAAAAGGACTGGGGTCTGATGCAAGATAAGCTGTTTAAAGGAAGTAGCCTATATGAAGCTATTAAAACAAATGACGGGCCAGTCAGGAAAATAGATAATCATTAACAAACACCCTACAACGTCTTGCTAAAGTACACTAACTATCATTTTATAGTGACACACAATATGAAAAGCATAGAGTCTTGTTTCAGATGGGGTGAAAAATTATTTTAAGATCTACATTGGATGCCCATCTCCATCTTACAAGGCAGTTTTGGATGTTATATCTTCTCTAATACTGCCTGGTAATGATGCAGATGGTCCTCTACGGGCATCGTTAAAAATGCTTTGCATCTGGGTGTGGACACGCAGACTATGCAAATATGCGCACATACAAATATACACAAAGGAAATATGCCACAGTGAAATGTGTGTTCTTTGGCTATAAATGCTTTGAATGCTATGATGTTGAAGAAGTTCATTCATTGTCTCTAGGGTACATCTTACCCGGCAGTGCTTGGCTGTTCACTGATGTTCTAACACTGTCTGGTAACGATGCACTCTGGGGGCTCAGTGACCATGAAGTTAATAGAATATGAATATGAAAATATGTTTATGGAATGAAGCATATTTTGTCATGTGACTTTATAATATGTTATTTATTTAATCAAATCAATGATTTAAAATGAAAATACCAGCTAAGATGGCTTGATTAAAATAAAGAAAGTGTAATTCAATAATAAAGAAGGAAAATAACATAGATCCATGTTATTATAGCCATCAGTAAAGTTTTGAACCGCACCCTGTTACGTCCAAATGCCTGCATGAATGTCATGAAAGTAATTCCTCCATACTCACACACCCTCTAATGTGTAATGTGCCAGTCAACGATCAGTTCATCCTCCTTTTCTGGTGTCTTATTGTGTGCATGACACCTGAGATCTGTGTGACAAACACTAATTGAACTGCACCTACACAGTTCACCTTTCCTGTTCGCTGTGCAGAAGAGGAAGTAAGCCAATCAGTAAAATATTTTTTTAAAATTTGGTTGGTTGAAATAGGACTTCTTGTGTTACTGATTTGAAACCCATTTTGCTTATATTTCAGGTCATTATATGTTGAAATATGCAAAGATAAGGCAACCTTTTTATGATTTAAAGATGGAGAGATAAATAACCCATAGACTCAAATATTACAAATAATGTTTCTTATGGAAAATATGACCCAATACATTTGGTTGTAGTGTGAAGGTGAATAAGGAAATAATGTCACTTTCTGCTCATTGTGTAATTTTTGTAATTGAGTGTAATTGAGTAATTATGGAATTGAGATTTAATAAAAAAATGAAAATGTTTTTTTAATGGAAAATATGTCTGCATGACCCAATAAAACATTTGGTTATGTTCTGAATGTGAATAAGGAAATAATGTCACTTTCTGTTCATTAAGTAATTGCAGGGGTGTGTTTTTCACCCAGAAATGCCATTACAAACATGCATGACACAAACAAACACAGAAGAATATATTTTGAAGAACCTGTTTTTGTCCATATAAAACATAACCTAACCAAGTTTACCTCACAATCCATATGGATGCTGACGCTTGGTCCTGACATTGACCCTTTACGTTTTCTTCTTTTGAACTTAAACCTGCCATGATGAATCTCTGCTTGCAATTTATCCTTTACTAATAAAACTTTAAACAGTTTCCTTTCTTCAGATAAAAAATAACCACTTTAATTCTGTCATTTTCTCTTTTTCTGCTTTCATCTCTTCTACAGTCACATGACATCAGACCCTTTCTTCTGCCTCTCCGCTGCAGTAAAATCCTTTGATTTGTGTCTTACCAGGCAAGTTTAGATGTTGATACTCTTTCTAATACTGCCTGGTAATGCCATCAATCACAAGGAATTTGATCAACATTTATCCTTTTCCTAATGTAGTGACACTGTGACAATGATACAGTTATTGATTGATTGATTTACTTTTTACTCATGTTTAGAATTGCTATCTACAACAGTCCCTGAGTATGTATTTTCTTGTGACATGTATTTAAGAATATGGATCTGACTGTTCCTTGTCATATTGTTTAATTGTATGCTTATTTTGCTTAAATGTACACTCCAAGTAAATTTATCCTGTATTTAAGTCAACGAATAAAACAGAATTATATAAAATATGCCTTTCACTTTGTGTCACTTCCAGATGAAACTGGGTTCAGATACTTTTTGACTAATGGAGTCGCATAAACGTACCTTTTTTATGTGATTACAGTATAAGGATTGAAATTACATATTTTAATTTGGCTATACGAGGTACAATTTATAATATGATAAAATGTAAACAATTATACTTTGTAGTGTACAAATATATCCAGTAAACATTCAGATTAGTTTACTTTGCACAAAAAAATCACAAAATGCAGAAACTAGACAAAAACTAGTATGTGATCCTGGACCACAAAACCAGTCATAATAAGTTGCACGGGTATATTTGTGGCAATAGCCAACAATACATTGTATGGGTCAAAATTATCCATTTTTATTTTATGCCAAAAATCATTAGGATATTGATTAAAGAACATGTTCCATGAAGATATTTTGTAAATTTCCTACAGTAAATATGAAAAAAAAAAAAAAAAAAAAAAAATATATATATATATATATATATATATATATATATATATATATATATATATATATATATATATTATTAGTAATATGCCTTGCTAAGGACTTCATTTGGACAACTTTAAAGGCGATTTTCTCAATATTTAGATTTTTTTGCACCCTCAGATTTTCAAATAGTTGTATCTCGGCCAAATATTGTCCTATCCTAGCAAAAATGGACCCTTATGACTGGTTTTGTGGTCCAGGGTCACATATTCTAATACAATATAAATATATATATATATATATATATATATATATATATATATATATATATATATATATATATATATATATATATATATATATATATATATATATTCGTTGAGAATATAATGATATGAGCATGTATAAAATGAGGCAGCGTGGCTTTTTCATCCAGTCCACTAGATGACAGCACTTGCATCGTGTGGTCTTGACGGTTTACAATAACGAATAAACCAAACTGTGCTACTACTTCCTTATCACGCCTTGCGACATAATTTAAAGTAAAGAAAATAATACATTTTTTTTGGTCTAAACCATATTAGTTGATCAACAGACATGACTGGAATACCGCCGGATTCTTGGCAACCCCCCACAATATCGTTGGATACAACGTAAGTCGTAAAAAAGGCATTAGTAATACATTTGTGAATGAATGAGACACGTCTTGATAACACATTGCACTTTAAGTAAAGCTGTGATCAGTGTTTTAACTGTTTTATTATGTATATAAAGTGTAAAAAAAAGTGTCGTTGAAAGATCTCTTGATGCTTATTAGCAAAACAAAGAAACACTATTAAACTTTATGGAGATACTCTTTACAGTGTAATGTCCTTACTTACTGTGCGTTCCCAAATATTATTATAGATTTTAAATTTGCTTTTGGGACATTTATTTTGCTCTTTCCTTTTCAAGATTTTATTTAGTATATTAAAATAGTTTTTTGAGAAATCTTTACTCGTCTGTTATCATCCATCTGTTTCATTCTGTAACGTTCAACTTATTTCTTGATTAAAAAACATAATTAACAGCCATTTTTGTATGCTTGATGATAAATAAAAGTAACTTACTTCTGGCTTGTAGGACATGTCCAAATTGGAGACGGCTCTCGGTTCAAAACGAGTCACTAAATTGTTAATCTGCTTGTAAAAAAAAACTGTTCGACCCTAAACTGTGAACCCTGTTTTAATTAAAATGGGTTCAAAAGAACAATTAGTGCATGAATCAGACATTGCTAGACATTAACCTTTAATAGCATATTACCACAAACCCATACTTCACATTATCTTTTCAGGATGGGAACTATCGTGCTAGAACTGTACTGGAATCATGCGCCAAAAACATGCAAGAATTTCGCAGAGCTGGGCAGAAGAGGATATTACAACAACATCAAGTTCCACCGCATCATCAAAGACTTTATGGTTCAAGGGGGCGATCCAACGGGCACAGGTCAGACAGCCATGGAAACAATACTTATCATTCAACACTCCTTTTAGATAATAAATTTGACAGTTCAATAAGATGAATCACAGTAAGGCTGTTGAGAAGTCAAATTCTACATAGTTGTTAAAGAAAAAATAGTGGTGAGTTAATGTCAATAATTTGCTTTATAACCACTTTTGTCTTCAGTACCATAATAGATGAACGGAATTTAATTTTAATTTACTGTCCTGGTATGTTTGGGTTGTTTACCATTTAAGAGCATTTTTATGAATTGTTTTATGGCAAATTTCTGCAGGTCGTGGTGGTGCATCTATATATGGCAAGCAGTTTGAGGATGAATTGCATCCAGAGTTGAAATTTACAGGTGAGTAGTAATGCAAGAGTAATTTAATAGTATCAAGTGCTATGGAAATATTTTGTCAGCTCACAAAACTATGGCATCATTTTATTTAAAAAAAATCCAGCATAAGAACTATAGGTTGCAGCTAAAATTTTTATATTGCAAATGCTTGATTTCTCAGGTTTTAGTGAATCGAAAGATTTGTGTACTTGCTCGCAGCACTTGACCATAATAAATGTCAGCAATAAATTAAAGCACAATATGTAAGATTTTTGGATTCAAACATCCAAAAATCACTAGCAATGTTATATATTTCATTGACGTGTACTTACATTATCCCAAATGTTTCCAAGAATGTTTAAATCCAGAGAAATAAACAATTTTAACCAGGACACAGACCGTGTCCATGCGTCGTCTATCAATGACATCATACCCGTGTTACTCTCGATTTTGTAGAATTCATGGAAACACCAAAGACGCTTTAATATATTATATGTTTTATTAGACAGGTGAGCAACTTTGGATACATTAATCGACAGAAAACTAATCATTGTTATATAGCTCAACACAGTTAGTCTTATTGTTTAAATCTCTTTTTCTTCATTTACAGCGAGAACCATGTTTTACCATGGCAAATATCGATCAAGTGTCTCATAGTAGCCGCAGAGCAAACGCACAGAAGAAGCATTATAACATAACTTTCAACACACTCAAATAATGTATCTAACATGATGAAACAGCGCTGCATACGCATGACCGGAAGCGGTCCTCTGCGGCATAATAAAAGTTACGCGAAATCTAGGCTTCATCAAGCTACGCCTTTTGTTTAAATTATGCTTGTATTTTGTAGGTGCTGGAATTCTCGCAATGGCCAATGCAGGGCCAGATACAAACGGAAGCCAGTTCTTCCTCTCATTGGCTCCCACGCAATGGCTGGATGGGAAACACACTATATTTGGACGGGTCTGCCAGGGCATTGGAGTTCTTAATCGTATTGGCATGGTTGAAACCAACAGTCAGGACCGTCCTATGGATGACATTAAAATTCTCAGAGTGAATGTAGCAAACTAGGATGTCTAACATTTTATGCCTTATTTTTGTACAGCCCTTTTATTACAGTAAACTTTCAGAGTTTTCAATAAATATGTTCTCTGCTCTCTTGATTTCCCAAGTACAAATCCATGGACAGATGGTGGCATCTTAACTATATGAGTTTGGGTTTATTATAGAGAAACTGTCTTTTTAATGTGTACATTCCTTTACATTATGCTAAATGACACACAGAAAGGTTAAGAATTATTTGGCAACCAGCATGAATGTAATTGGAGATGACGGTTATGGTTTCAACACACTCACACTGCATTAGTTGCTCATAGATCAGTAAAGCTCTCTGGGTGTTTAAAATGCTTTCTTTGGAACAAAATAACTATCATACAATTTCTCACATCAAATATGGAAATAAAGTGCACTCATGCCACAGCACCAACAGGTCAAGGGTCAAGGTCACCAACAGAATATGCAATCATAAATCACTGTGTGTTTTTTGAACTGCTTGCAGTCATGCTAACTAGAGATTTAAAAGGGGTTAAACACAAATAGCATACAACATTGCAAAATCTGCTGCGGTACATGTGGCATCTTGGCCTAGCAGTAGACTTTTTTTTTTGGCAGAACAACATCAGTTTTAACCAATATCACTAATCCTGAGATTCTGGACAGATGTTTCATGATCCTAGACTTAAACAGATTTTTATTGAAAACTCATTTCAGAGTGCAACTATCCTGGATTAAACTTAATCTGTGTCTATGGAAAAAAAGTAAACAAAGCCAGGGAGGTTGTGAACCACAGAATCCTATTATTGTTGGAGACATAAACCTTTAAAATGGGCACTTGTTGAGTTTGTAAGCTGCTCAGCAGATACCATGGGGAATAAGTAGAATAAATCATTTGAAAGCATTTTCATCATCCGGGAGATAGGGAAAACGAAACAAAAGAAAAATAACTTATCACTTCAGTCTGTACATTGTCCCTCTAAAATGCATGAAACACATAAAGAGGGCCACCTTCAACCCCATATAAATGAAGATAATTTGTATGATTTGCAGTATGATCTGAAAGATGTTAAATAGATTCTACTACACGTGCCGGTTTCACAAACAATGCTTAAACCCAGTCCCAGGCTAAAATGAATGACTAAAATGCAACCTGCAGTGCCATTGTAAGATGCATACCAGTCTTTTTTTTTCTACAGCACATTTATAAAAGCTACTTAAATGTCCAATATAAAAGTAATACCTACACACATAAATTACAAGACAATAATGTACACTTATAAATGTTTTTGAAATATTATGATTAGTTTAATGATTATGAACACAAAATAGGATAAAACATGACAAACCAAATGTATTGTATTAATGAAACTTTTATGAAACAACAATGCTGGCACGGAGGTATGTATAATTACAATGTTAAATTAATATGGCTGTGTGTGTTTTTAAGAAAGCAACATGTAGGATAAAAGTAACGTTTCTGTGACACCTGCATATCGCTGTAATGGTTTTCATTTTATTTGGATTTACTGTTTGATAGTAATATCATAACTGCAAAGCAAAGTGTCATAATGATGTAGCAAGAGGAGCATATAATCCTTAAATCAATGTTTTCACTTTTGTTTTAAATGCAAATGTTTTGGTGATAAAAAAATCTTTCTTTTCTTTTCTTTAAAAAACTGTACCTGATATTTTCTATATTCTAACCCAATGAGTAATAATAATAACTCAGCAAACACCATTGTTAAAAAAGTGCAGGTAATTGATAATAAATGTTTAATTAATATGTTTATTATTAATAAAATATGTAGGCCTAGGTTCTGTTTTAGAACATACTTTAGTATGATTTTTCCCTTGCTAGTTTTTGATGTGCAAAGTGTAAACCAGATTTGAGCCTCTTAATACTTTACTTGTTTCTTTTTATACGAGCTCTTATCACGCAGCCTTTGCTGCCATCTAGTGGAATAAGCAGTTGACAAAGGAAAAGTACAGTACACAATGTTCACAATTTCTGTTTCTTTCAAGAGCTATCCATCTTGTTATCAGACATTCAAACATGTAACACTTGATGACATTTCCAGTTTTAATGTTGACATTACATTTAATCACATTCATTTTTATTATACAAGCCTTTCTCTTCAAAAGTTATATGACTGAAAATAACATTCAACATGGGGCATGCCTGCTTTGCATTGTAAGAATGGGGAAGAGTTGCGACTGCAACATCAACTATAGGAGATCTCCGATCTGTTTATAGAGACTGCAATGTCCATCTAATGGAATGACTGTCAAGGCGTTGCTCTTTCTACAAATGGCTGTGGCAAAAGTATAGTGTCTGTTGCGCCAACACAAACGAACACAGGAGAAGCTGACTGCAACTGCATACCCATATATGTTATGTACATACACAGAATTACATACTTACAAGAAAATGTAAATACTGTATATAAAGAAACAATCAAAAAATCGAATTGAAATCGGAATTCTTGAGACGGAACATTAACATTAACACATCTTTTCATCAGGGAGGATAGAAACATTGAGTGTAAATCACCTCATCTGAGCATTTTACAAGTCCATCTCTGTGTGGTACATTCATACAGAGAGTAAGACCGTTTGAGAGCAAAACAGTTTGAGGAGCTTCAGCAAATGCAGTCTCCAGTACAGAGTCCATGCATGGGCAGCTCTCTTTCTCTCTCTTCAACTCTGACACATTTGAGACACATTAACATTAATGTACAGTACATCACAGTCATTGAGCTTCGCCTAAGCTTTATTATGACAATGTAAGTCTACCGCCAATAGGACAGGTCATTTGATAAGGTCACTGCAAAACCCTCTTCAAGTGGAATACCATCCCAGGTTTAGATGAAAAACTGAAATATGATCATGGTGGTATTCCATAACTAAGAGGTTCAATGTTGTTTTCATGGAAACAAAGGTTTAAACTACTTCCCATTTAGGTCAATAAGCACATTCAGTCATTATACTTCTTGGTAAATTTTGAAAAATCATGATTTCACACAGGGATTTACAGTACTTTCAGATGATTGCTCATCCCATTACAATTTCAGTGCAGTTAACCTGGGTCTAACATGTAACTCAAGTGCTGATTTCCCCTGATAATGAATAAAAAATTAATGATGTGTATGGAAGATATAAAAAACATAAAACAAATCAACAAACCAACCAAGCAACCAACAAAACAAGCATTTACACTCCAAAGCGGCCCCACGCAATCAAAGTCAACACAGGATTCTAGTTAGTAGTGCTACTGTACCTTTAAAATTCCACTATAGCTACACGTTATTTTAAAAGAGTGGACGAAAATCACTTATGGCACGATCAAGTTCTCTATGATCCCACGCCTACAGACAAGATGACTAGATTTTTTTTCCTCAAGCCTGGTTTAAATACACATATAGCGCATGTTTATCAAGATGAGGCCTGAGAAAGACAGTAAACCCACTGCTGATCCAGTCCTTTCTGAATGCACACAGACACAGCTGTGACTTGTATCACAGAACATGTTCTTGAACAACTCAAACTAATTCTGATATGACTCCATTAGCTGTTATTGCAAAATGTTTATCATACCACAATACCAAAATATAGATGTTAAAAACTAGATTGATCCTCTGAAAAGTGTCTAAAAGTGTCCAAATAGTTCATCATCGCATTCTTAAAGTACATAATAAGTCTATGTAATTGTGATTGTGAGTGTAATATGTTGATTTTATTTGGATTTCCTATTTGGCAGCAATATTGTATTGAACTGCAAGGCTCTCGAAATAAAAACAAATCTTTAAATTTTATTAAATAGTTTTCAATTTGAAAAATGTTGGTGATAGAAAAATAAATCACATTTATTACTCTAAACATTCCCCTTAAAAAATAAGATACCTGTACCTGTCCCTTAAAATATTTTCTTTCAATTATGGCTTCTCGCAGAACATTAAAATCTACTGTGGTATTGTTCAGCACATGGTTTCCGTAAGTACTGCTCATCTCACATTATATATTTTTTGAAGTTATCAGTTATGATCAACTAACAAAGTAAGGCCCACAAAGCCCTGCGCTCAGAACAATATGGCTGCCAGTGAGATTTTGAAAAAACTGGGTCTACGTCCATTCCCAGCAAGCAAGATAAAAACCTCAGCTCTTGGAGGTCCCTAGCAAAATTTTCATAACTTCAGAAATGTATAGCTACATCAGTATTGTTGGTGAGAAATAACTCAATTTTTTAGGGCTGTGTTAACAACCATAAGACAGCAAATGCTAAAACTGAAAAAAAGATGTATATCCATTTTAGAACACCAACTGTGTTATAAAAATAGTTGATTTATGAAATTCTAATGAAAAACAGCAGTAATGTTAGAGACTTAGAAAATATCGCTTAACTAATTTGAATAGATACAATGGGATTTCATTGGGAATACACTGACATGTCAGGGTTTTTAGTGTACTTGTAGACAAAACATTATAAAGTCCTGAACTGATCATGGTGTAATTGTAAGGAACAGCTGCATTTATGTCTTACATGTTGCTGATTGTTAGCCCTAAAATTCAACATTTACCAATGGCACATAGTTCAGTGATATCATTATATTTTTGGCACAACATGTTCAAATACAGTTATTATTCAACATGAAACTGCAGTTTAAAAAAGACATTAAATAATACCAAGGTAGATTCTGTGGTCTCCCATACCACCTTTGGTATCTCTAAAATGACTAATCTAACAACATGTTATCTACTTGTACGAATAATTCAAATACGAAACAATAAATAAATGAATAAATAAATTGACAGACAGCGAGCTAGATAAATAATTCTAAATTAAATAAATATGTTTTGCCCCAAGATTCCTGGCATGATATTTTTTAAGATATAAAAAATAATTAACATTCTTACCTCTGAATATGCATATGGTGCTTTACGTAGCTTTACAAAACATAGATGTACATAAATACACTCTTGGATTCACAGAGAATTGTCACTCTCAGGTTCTGTATATTATCACTTTGGGGGCGTGAGAATAGCCGTTTTTATTGTATTTTACTTCCTACTTGAACTATCTACAAATACCCTATTTTTTATAGAATTGAAAATATTTATTTACTTTATTTTTCAATGCAAATGACTGCTTTATGTTTCTCTCTTCTCAATTTTAAGGGAGAGTGAAAAACAAAAATAACTGACCATGTTCTGATAGAAATATCAAAATAAATAAGGACTATGGTGCTAAAGCTTGAGCAGATACTGAACAAAATAAGCAAATTTTTGGATCAGAATTAGCCTCCCTTTCTATGTGTTTTGTTGGGCCTAAATCTGGATCTTAGCACTTTAAAACAGAATTCTCCATCTCAAAACCACCAAGAACCCTAATCAGAATGGATCACATGGATCACATTCTGAATAATTACTTTTAATTGGGTAAACTTTATTTTACCACGCCTTAGTGGGGAATTATGAAATTAGAGGAGGCTCAGTTACAATTTAAGAAAGATAAGTGCAAACTGAATTGATCAAATCAATTCCTGAGGATAGGAGATTCAAGAGGCATTCAAATTCTGAACAATTCACTCTCGTCATCCTTGCCGCAGCCACCACATAGCTATATGGGAACTGAAACAGACAACATGAGAGAGACTGCTGGAGTATCTTTATCATGATGAAGAGCATTAATTTTGATAATTATAGTATTATCTTGTGATAATGAAACACTTGTGGTGGTTTCAAGTCTGTTCTGCTCAAGAGTCAAAATACTATGCTGCCTATACTGAAAAGTAAAAGAATAGTTCACCCAAAAATTATTTATCCTTATATCACTCAAAATATATATGATTTTTTTTTTATGATTCTTTCATTTTTGGGTGAAGTATCACTTTAACAAACCATAAAATGACAAACTAAAATAAAGGATTAAGACACTTTAGAAACTTAGAAACACTGCAGATAGTTTCCTGAATCAAGTCATTTTTCTGAACCCAATTCTTTAGCCCAAAGGCCAGACAGCAACCAAAAACCATATAATAACCATATGATAAGTAGTTCACTATCATCTCCCAACCTTCTCACGCAAAATGTGAGAGAAAAAAAAATAAACAAAATGCTCAGTGCTTGGCTCAACGGAGTTACTATTTCATCAAGCAGCAGTTGGTATGAATGTAGAAAATGAGAAAATAGAGGCTTCACGATAATGGTGGGAGGAAAATACCACCAAAACTCTCTTTCCTGAACATTTTTCACTAATTTTTATTCCTGGCATACCCATTTACTCTCTCTATCCCTTTTTTTCCCCTCTCACAGAGGCAAGTCGGTGCTGTTGTGGCGTGTCTTCCGTGAGGTGCCGTCATCCCGAGGAAGAGCCTTCTGTAGGTTAGACATGGCTGCTGTCTTCTTTAGGTCAATCACGGCGTAGCATTCTCCACGACGGGAAGATGGAGCCGCTGCGGCGGCAGCCATGCCACGTTTAAGTGGAGGAGGTCTCTGTGGTACCGGAGCCCCTCCTCCGTGTCCCGAGAAACTAGAGGGCTCACCCTCCAGGTCCACCTGGATGTAGTTGAGCTGGCGAGAGGGAGGAGGCGGCGGGTGACGGCTATGTTGCTCGCAGGTGGCGCTGCCCCGTCCCGCTCGCTGACGTCTGAAGTCGAAGTTGAAAACGCGGTTGGCCCTCTCAGGTGGGTGAGGGTGGGGAGGACAAGCGTGACGAAGACGTGTTGGAGGCTGTATCTGTTAGAGTTTGCATGCAAGTACATTTCAGTGTTACTAGTCACAGGGTTCCCACACTTTTTGACTAATGACTTTCCACGATTTTTAAAAACTAATTTTATACAGATTCACCTCTCAAAGAGCAAAAACTAGCCAATTAAATTATTTTACAGATGAGCATAACTATAAAAGTATATAATCACTACATAAACGTTCCTGACTCTGTGACTTTCATATGATCTTTTTAAAATGTATATTGTTTCAAAAAAATTTTTTTTATAATTTGACTTTTTAATTTATATGACTTTTTCAGGTTTCCCCTGGAATTAGATTTGGCATATTCTATACACGTACTTGCTTGTGCTTTTGTTGACGTACCTGTTTAGTGTTAGTAGTCAGTTTTTTCCACTTTTTGACCAATGATTTTCCATGACTTAATTCACGATTACTGGATTTAAAAAAATTATAATTTTCTCTAAGAGAAGTCTCTAAGAGCAATACTTAGCCAATTAAATAATTTTAGAGCTAAGCAAATATACACATACACACACTATAGAAATTTCCCTGACTTTAATATCATTTATTTTTTATTTTGTATTGTAATTTTCGTAATAAAAATACATTTATTTTAATTGTATTATATTTATGAAATTTGACTAATTTGCATGACATTCCACCATAAAATAACTATTTTACAATTACCTGATATGTAATTAGATTTGGCATATTCTCACAAGCAATATGTATGTGCTTTTACACACCTGTTCAGTGTTGACATAGTTCTGCAGAGCGTCGCGATGAATCCCACCGCTGCCGCCACTCTCCTGATGATATCCGTTTGGGGTTGCGGGCCCTTCGGAATACTCATACTCATCATATTCTTCTTCCTCTTCCTCCTCATACTCGTCCTCATCCTCATCTTCATCCTGATCCTCTTCTTCATCACGCTGAAGAGCACGGTATTCCCAAACCGGGGGGAGCGACGGAAGGTTCTCATAGTTGAGCAACGCGGTGCGCCGATGACCACCAACCCCCATTCCCCGGTCACAGCCATATCCCTGCGGAGGCAGTGAGGAAGCATGTGTGTGCGTCAGTGGGAGGGAGTGCGGATGCGTGTGTGTGCGGGAATCCCCAGTGGTGCTGCTACTGCTACTGGAGCCCAAAGACTGAGATTGGGACACAGTGCTCGGACTTAGCCTTTGCCTACGTGCCCCTCGGAGTCCGTTGATATTCTCATATGTCAGCTGGCTTTCTGAGCAAGGTTCCATGCTCGGATGTCGGTGCATTAGATGATGGCAATGGTGATAGGAGTGTGTGTTGCACATGTGTACGGACGGAGTTTCCTCTCCTTCTGTTTCGGAGCTGCCATCTGGCGCTCGAAGCGGGTGAGTGATGTGGCGGTCTCTGTCTCTCTCCATCAGGTGGCGCTGTGCTGGGGTCGGACCCAACATGAACTTCACCTCCTGGGCTCCAGGCTGGAGGAAGACCTGAGGGTCTTTGTGAGGGTCGTCCATGGGGCAGCAGTGCAAGCTGGGCTGGCCTGGGACTGGGCCCCCACGTATGGTGGTGGTAGTTGAGGTTTCCGGGTAGGTGGTGGGCCGCACTTCGGGCAGGGAGTGGACACAGTGGCGGCTCGAGAGGTCAGTTTCCATTCCCACTGTATTCACATATGTATGGGTCTGAAAACAAGCGAGAAAGGTTCGTTAGTTGCTATTTAAGTGACTTAATGCATACTAATTGCCTGGGCTAAGTGTTACAGTATGGATATTTTAACACCTGGAAAAGATGTGTATGATGCACAGTATCTGTACTGTTTATTTGTAAATTGTGATTACCTAATTCATTTTAAGCAAAGTAAGTTTTATTATTATTCAAATCTACAAATGCCTCAGTATTGTTTTAGAAATGTAAGCCAAACTATGCATCAATGTCAATGCATTAGATAACTCAAGAGGCATTTACTTAAAATAAAATAGCACAAACATACTTTTCAAGCAAAACAATTCACTTGTTAGAAGCTATGAGGTTTTAAATGTTAGTGGAACACAGTTAATGTGATGACCTTGAAACTGTGGTTACTCTGCCCCTGTGTGAACTTGAGGGTAACTGACCTCATACATCCACTAAAATCACTTAGTTAGTTCATCCAAAAATTACAATTCTGTCATAATTTGCTCTCATGTTGGTCCAAATGACAAAAACATTAGAAACATCATTCAAACATTTTTCCTTTTTGTTCCGCAGTCATACAGGTATGAAACGATTTGAGGGTGAGTAGATAATAACAAAATAAAAATTTTTGAGTGCACTTTCCCAATGCAAAAACAGCTTATTTTTTGAGAAAATGCCTAGTATTATTTGTTTGGTTTTATATTTTGTGTCTAATGCAATGCTGCTTGAGCGTCCCGATGCTTTTTGTGGATACTGTATATGTGCACAGGCAGGTGTTTGTTCTCACTTGGTCATCCAGTCCCATGAGGCTGTGTCTGTGGTCGTTGGTGAGAGAGGGCTGCGATGAGTCTGCACTGATTGGGTATCCTGGGTATCCATTAGGAAAACCCTGCATCGGGAACGCAGGGGCTACACAAACAGAACAAAGCACAGTACACATAAGCAGGTGACATTTAGGTCTCCCTACTATAAAAGTCCTGATTATATGAGCAAGATATAAAAATAAAGTTGTGAGAGACATTTAATGAACGGAGTGTGAAAATATGTAAATACAAGTGGCTAGGTGTTTAAATGTTCATGCATTTTTTTTCAACAGATAAAAAAGCAAAACCACTGATGTGACATTGAAATTAATTTACATATATGTACATATGAAACCCTATTTGTTCACGTGTGTAGATATTCCAGCTCACTATTGGGTGTCTGTGGAGTTCGAGGCATGTCCATCTCTGGCGCATGCCCGGGCCGGGTCATGATCATGGGCTCTTCCACCACATTGATGCTGTTACATTGCATCAACTCCTGCAGCAGGTTGAAGATCTCCTCTGCACGAGAGCACTTGAATGCAAATATCCCTGTCAAAACAAACAAGAATAAATAGCAAGAAAAATTGTAAATGCACAGGTGGCATATCACTTTTAATAGAGTGCAACAGTCCGGAAGTAAAAACTGTAAACACTTGATTTTTAACAATAACTTACAAACCAATATAGATCATGATAGACCTACTGTGAGCTCAGAGGTTGTTAATCAATGGTATATGCTTCCGCACACATTATTTCAACTTATTTTTTGAATAATTGTGTTTAACAGCTGAATTTATGGTGAAAAGAGATTCAATAAAGCACTGCGAATGACGTCCAAATACTTAAATATTATTATATATACAAATATTTTGCAATAAGCTTAAAATGTATTGTTTCTATTGATTTAATCAACAACTTTAAATTAAAGGCAATGAGTACAGTCTTGTACATTTGTCCGATTTTCAAATACTTTTTCGCTTCAAATAAAACTTTGTAACACTGTGATTCACCGCGTAGCTGGTTGTCTTAGTGGAAAAAAACGAATGGAGAAAAAAAATTCTTCCGTAAACCAATGCCACTGAAAAAGTGGGCGGGTGCTAATGCACTCTATATACCTATGAGCAAATGTAAAGGGTTCCCAGATGGTTTCTGATGGTTGCTCTACACACAATTCAGTCTTACATCTGCATAATTTAGAAGCAAGAATCATCTCACCTTGTCCTGTCTGACAACGACGGCCACTCTCGAAAGAGAAGAGGTTGGAATCGTAACCGTATCGCCGCAGGCAAAGGTATGGCCACCGGATGGCGTCGCGTTTGCGTGTGTGCAGAATGAGCTCTGTCTGTGTGAGCTCCATGGTTCCTGAGCCCAACTCATTTCCCTCATCGTCCACATTAGTTACCTGTCAAACATAACCAGTTATCTCAGATCCAAATGATGCTCTACTAGGTGAACCTAGCAGCTGTTCTCAAATGTTGCACTTAAAATATTTACCACCACACCTTGAATTTGTTGAGATGGTTGTCTTGGATAGTGTCTCTGTATAGACAGCTCCAGCAGCTCCCCATAGCTTCAGCAGGCCAGCTGAAACCTTAAATGGGGACAAATGGGTCAGTTAATGCTAGAACTATATGGAGACAGCTGAAAGTTAATAAGCAAGACATTTATAATTGTTTTATTTATGTAAAATAAATGGGTAATGCATAAAGAGATAACTGAAGACAAAAAGTACACCTATGCATGCTCACCTGGTCCAGGCCATCAGTGGGAGTGATGCTTGCGTCAATCCCAGAATCCTCTGCTGGGTGTCATGGCGGAAGTGGGGTGTGGTGGTAAGAGCATCCAGGCCCAGTGCACAAAGGTTTCATTTCTCCTATGAAGCAGAGGAAAAGTAAAGACTTGATGTACAATCCTCTGAGTATACTGTCCTCTTTTTTAAGAACTACAGTGATTAAGGCACAGGGAATGAAGTTTCTCTTTCTCCTCTGACTCCCACTGGATAAATAAAACATAATTACTTTGTACTGGGAATCTTATTCTCAAGTGAAAAGCAGTTTCACATTCAGCCTATATGATGTACACTGATCCTTAAAAAAGATGGTCTAATAACCGATAACCACAACTTGTATTTCAGGTGGCTTCAAACACAATCAAAATGCAACTTTTGATTGTGTGATCCCACCACGAAAAGTAAGAGATCTTGTTTTCACGAGTCTATCTAAACCCAAACTGCCCAAATACAGAGTACCATATTTATGCATTTCTGTGTTACCCCACTAAAACACTTACTGTAAGAATGCATTGTTATATTAAAAACCATGGGCAAAATTCCAACAGGTGTCATTACTTTCTGTAAGTGTGGAATGACCACACTAACTATTATCTAAATCAGTCATATAAACATGATTTTAGACCCATTCATTCATGAATCTCAAAATTATTATCAGTAAAATATGCAAGAATAATGTAGACTTGTTTAAAGTTTAAAACACAGACCTTGACTACTTGTGTTCATCACTTAAAATGTAAATGTTTGTGTCCATCAATTAAAGACCAAAGATCAAGTAAGTAGCGAAAGTTCATCAACACAGCAGTTCATCAGAAAATCATGTTAATTCAAATATCTGTGGATCCACCGTTTAAGAACATGCTGGATCACATCAGAAATTCTCACAATGTATGAATGAAAACAATAAATAAAATAATACCGTTTGCTCTGAAATGATACTACACGTTCCTAAATCAATGCAAATAATTTAGCAATGAATACCTGAATCATGCAAAAAATATAACATGTAAACATTTTATTCTTCAAACTTTTTGCTCTGATTCTCTGCATGCTTTTTATAGACCAGGAAATACTATGAAAGAAGAATGAAAAATAGAAATGTAATTAATGGCAAATGTGTTTCATGTACCATTTAAACAGCAGTTTTGTAACAATGACTTCCACAAAAAATGACAGTCAAATCCAATTCCATATAACAAAAGTTTTAGATTAACTACAATATAATGCTAAATTAAAACAAATTGTATACTGTTGTCTGTTTTATGTCTAATATTAATATCAACATGACTCAAAATTAATAATCCAGTGCTCACGCTGATCAATATAGCATCATGAGCATTTCAAACGACACCTGCTTTCAATAAAATGAAGCATGCATGATAAAATGTAAAAAGGTTAATGGTGGAAGATGTCAGTATTTTAAATGTGTGCCAGGCCCTTTAGTTGAATTCATGTGCAATTCATTAATAAAGTTTGTCATGAACATGAAGGCCCTGTCATAAAGTTGTTTTCCACATAACCCCAAACTACACAGTATTAGTGCCATGTACAGTACACAGATAAAGGAAACTGTGCAATGCAATAAAGGTAGGCTTGGAGATAATGCATTTAATATTTTATCCCTTTTTGGATATTGATAAGTCAGTATCAATATGAGCATGTCAGTTCATAACATCAGGCCACACAATGTCTCGTGCCTCACACAGGAATTTGCACAGTCGAACCTGAAATCCACGTTTTTCTGAAGGTCTGTCATGCAGGACCAGATGCGTTTGACACCTGGAAAATTTTGTTTTTATGTCTGTAGTTTATGCAATAAACCAGAATCTTACATCCAGATCGCGTGCAGCAGGTCTTCCGAATAGACACTTAGTGACAAACAGATGCAACTTGAACGTCTTGTAGCACATCACCGCCAAGAATCAGTCGTAAAAACCGTAGAACTGCTGCACAAATCTGCAGGACTAGCTTTTTTAATGCTAAGACGGAAAAGCAAAGTAGAAGTCGAACCAGTAAAAGCAACACTTGCGGCGTTCATGGAGATGGCTCGCTATGTTCCAGCCTTTGTATCAACGTTAGTGTTACACTACCACGAACCGTTTGCAGCTGGATGCTAGTAACTATTGTGTATCAAACACAGCACATTCACGCAAACTAATGAGATGAATGAGAGAAGGATGCGATAGAGCTCGCGCTGTACCAGCAGCATCAAAACACGTTTAGGCTACTGCAGAACAATTCAGCTGCGGTTGCTACTCACATGTTTGGCAATGATTGCAATACGAGACGAGACAGATGAAGGATGCGAACAGCAGTCCACGGCGGATGCTACACCATCGGACTTGGCGGTCGGCGTGGTGGTCGTATTTGATGCTTATTCTAGTGGTAAGACCAAGAAAAAGCGAATTGCGTGAAAATATAACAATAAAGGCAATTGTTTTTTCCCCCGTAACGCCCCCTTGCTGCGGCACGGGCCTCTCTTTGACATTTCCCGACCACCAGGGTGAGAGTTCAGGCAGACAACGAGGGCTGCTGGAGCGACAAGAAGGTAGAATATGCTGGAGGACCAGAAGATGAGGTGTGAATGTGTTTGAGCATCACACGATGACGTGTTGGCAGCAGCTCTATTTAAATCCACCTGGCTGTCATTTAAGACAGACAAATCAAATTCTTATTGGTTTTATACATTCGGCATTCTGTCAAACAGGTGTTTTTCGATTAGAGAAATTGGTAAAACTTTAATTTCTAAATCGTTTGCAACTGTCCAATATTCATTACTTAGTTTATGATCAACCGTCCGATAGTTTATTGAATAAAAATAAAAAAGTAGCTACAAAAAAAAAAAAAAATCTAAGGGCCATTTGTATGTGAGGCGGTGTGAAATAAGTCTACTCTAGGTGATACAAAGATAAATATTTAGATTAAAGCACATTACCAAGTTTTTTTACTAAATATTTGTGTTCATCTTAGTTTTTTAAAAACACTGGTACCATTTTCTACAAAAACCATCGCACCTTGAATACACAGGAAACAAAATATTTTCCAAAATATTTTAATATATAGGCCTATATTTTTGAATAACATTTTTGTGGGGTTTCTCTATAGCCTATAATCTACACAAAAGATGCCTTTTCATGAAAAGTATCTGACTTTTTTTTTTAAATCAGATAACTTAATAATTATTTTCAGAAATGTTTTCTAAAACATTAAAACATGTAATATATATAAATGTATATATATAACCAAACAAATGAATATAGCCATTGGTTTCCATAGGTTTTTTTTCCTACTATGGAAGTCAATGGATACCGTCAATTGTTTGGTTACCGACATTCTTCAAAATATCCTTATTTGTGTTCAACAGAAGAAAGAAATTCATACAGGTTTGATGAGGGTGAGTAAATGATGACAACATTTTCATTTTTGGGTGAACTATCCCTTTAAGAAATGTGGGTAACACTTTATGATAACGTTTCATAGTTGTAATTAACTACATTAGTTAACAGGTAATAACAATGAACAATACATCTAAAGCATTTTGTTTATTATATTAATGTTAATTTCAACATTTACTAAATAAATGTCATATCTGTTAACATTAGTTTGTGCACTGAATTAACATGAACAGACCATGAATAATTGTATTTTTATTAATAAACTAACAAAAATTAATAAATGCTGTAAAATATATATTGCTCATTATTAGTTATTGCTAGCTAATGTATTAAATAATTTTAACAAATGAGACCTTGTTGTAAAGTGTTACTGAAATGTGATATGCAACACTTTGAATTTCAGCTAGCCCATTTGTACTGAGTATAGCAGATATAACATTTTTGAATGTCAAAATCCTCAGATGATTGCCACAGACATTGCTTTAATCATAAAAAGCAGTGCTTTCGTTGGAGTCGATAGCATGATAAGGAGTAGAGAGAAGGTCTTCAACAGATTCACAAAAGTCCAGTCGAGGCTTTGTATGTGGAGGCTCAAAGAGCTCAAAATCATCAATCATCTCAAAACTTTCGGCAGCAGCAGGAGAGAACTCATTCCCAGAGTAAATAGCCCTCTTTCTCTTTCTTGATCCTGTGAAATAAGACAGAAGTTCCTCAGAATCAGTGGCTGCTGCTTTTATGACACCAGGACTGAGCGGCAGCTGGTTCTTGTCCTCTTCCGGCTCTGTGATGACAGCAGTCAGGCCTAGTGTTTCGAAGATATCCTCATTTGCATGAAGGCAAGGTGTTGAGCAATTCACATTCTCAATAAGGTCCTCTATTGTATCATGTGACACAGAGGAGGACGGATTATTGATGTTGCTGCTGTCATCAGCTCTGTTTGTCCCATCCACATTAATGCCAAGATTCTTCAACCTATCCTTTAAGCTGGCAGGCCAGAAGGCTGGTGGAAGGTTGTAAATGCCTACTAATTTCATTGGACCAAGCTCCTTAAGATTTGGAGGATCCCAGATCAAATCTAAACATAAAAAAACATAAGCAAATATCTATATCACCTTTATACTGATTAACTACAACATTGATGTAAAATTAATGTTAAGAAATTACTTTCAGGTGTGATAACACCACAATGGGTCTCAATCGCATGATTGTGGCTGGTAGATTCCACCTCATCTCTGTAATCCTGCAGTGAGGGAGGAGGTGGAGATGGAGGTGGGGTCATAGGGGGTCCTTAAAAATGACACAATGTCATTTAATGAAACCAGAAAAAAAAAAAAAAAAACTTTAAATCAGATTTAACTTAGATACAACTTAGAAACATTTAATTACAAAAATGTCATTATAATAATAATTTATACAAAATTTATTGCACAGCATTTTGTGGTTTAAATGGTTTAAAAGTTATGCTCAATAATTTGATTGGTTTAAATCGGCCACTTTAAGCGGGAAATCATGTTCTCTTACCATAATTCAGGCCTATTTGAGGTGGTGGAATATAATACTGCTCATCCTCTGGCCCGGACTGGGAACAGTCATATGAATTCATTGAAAAGTATATAGTCGTGCAAAAAATTGCTTTCTTAATTCAAATGTGAGATTGTTAGCAGCAAACTAAGCCCTCAATACTCTCATCTGCTGTTAGTATGTTTAAAAGAAACATTCCTAAGAATTCCTTTTATGATGTCATAAATGTGGCTCAAAGTGGCTTTATTGTAATTCCTGCATTGTGTGACAGTTGATGAAATGACAGTTAAAAGACAAACAAAAAATGCAGTTGCTCTCTCTCTCTCTCTCTCTCTCTCTATATATATATATATATATATATATACATATATTAATAAACCAGTTTCAGCTACTGGGGAGTTCATATAGATAACTGCTAAAATAATGAACTGTTGGAGCAAATGTCATTTTTGATTTACTACAGAATTGTTATACACAGTACAGTGGGTATCAAAAATAATGTTTTGAATATATTGCATAAACATAAAATATCACAGTCGCAGTGTGCATGGAAAATCTCTTCAGGAAAACATTTAGGCTACTTGTAGGTTTTAAGTAAGCAAAAAAAAAAGTCACTGATCGTGAACAGCAACAGAAGTTACAGTATTATGCCATTATATGGTGGCAAAGACTGTCTTTATGAGTAGCCTCAGTAGCAAATACTTTTATATTGAAAGGACTGAAACTTGTTTTAAACGGAGAAGCAGGACGCAACTGACAAGAGCACGGAAAACCCCTTAACTCTTAAAAGGACAAGATATGGCAGCGGACATTCAAACAGATTTTTTATTATGAACATAGGTCTGACCTGAAGAAAAATTCTGAATCTGAATTAGAACAAACATATGTTTACGTTGCTAAGAGTGGTTGCTAAGGGTGTTGTGTAGTGATAGACACAGCCCTGTTTTATCGTGAATAAAACACAGCTACTGGCCAATCAGAATCAAGGACTGGAACTAACCAATTAACGGTTAGTTCCAGTCCTTGATTCTGATTGGTCAATATAGTTGTTGTTAGTACTTATTCACGATACAGCACAGCCTTTCTTACCTTATTGCTTACATAACTATTTCTTCAAGAAGCAGTCTGTTCAACGCATGTAAGTAGCCTACAGGGAGTCATCTTCATAGTCTGTACCTTCTGCATGTTGCACGTTTCCTTGGTGCTCTTACCCAACTGGAACAAGGGAATGCAAATGTTCCGATCTTCGTGTTAATTTGCATAATATTCTCGCGTGCACATGATTCATTCAATCCATACATACATAAACAATTACACAACAGATATTTAGTATATATAGTCCTATTTAAGTCTAACTATATTTAAAACAATTGAACTATCTAATTCCTATATTTCACGCGGTTCTTGTCGTCTACTTGGCAGTCGTCATCGATCTGGCAGCTCTTTCGGACAACTTGATATTGACACCTCAAAGCTAATTGTTCAGTGGAATCTACAGTGGTGAAAACTGACATCTGATCCTGCGCAGCGTCGCGTTGATCTTCTTGAACACACCATTTTCGCATTACTATGCTGAGTGATCGTTTAACAACACGAGGAAGCGGCAGATGTTTACACGCCTCTCTCCAGTCGCCAGCGTTTCAGTAGCATTGTTTCTACACTAGAGCAGCCTAGCCCTTCTTGCACGCCCACTGTATGTTACACAAAGTTATATCATGATTTCAAGATAATTTAGGTCATAGAAGGCCATCGAGACTTCTCTCGTCTTCACATAACATCGAGCAGCTCTTCAACCTGTCAGGTAAAACAAAAGCGTTGTTATTTAGTACAACACGCAACTGCTTTTCTCTGATAATTGCGTCGTTTAAACTTGTAAACAAAATTCTACCATCTGTAGCGCGCGTTAAATAATGTTCTGCTGAGCGCGTGACTAACATTTTGCGATCCCACATGATGTTTCCACGAAAGTAATACTGTCTATATGTGTAATATGCGACACTCATCACCATCTTCACCTTAAAAATTTTTGTTAGGAGTCATAGGCTACGTAGAGTCGCTCATATAGTAGGACTGAACTGGCAATGAACAAAATCTCTCTTTTGTTTGAATATATGATTTCATTGTTGGAAGTTCAATCAAATTATTTTTAAATATAAAAAAATTGCCTATTTATTAATAACAAATGTGACAACTTTCGGCAAACAGTTCATCTTTACGGTTAAAATCGGTTTATTATTTTTATTAAATTATGTTTTGTGTTAATAGCCCAATAACTATAGCAAAATAGTATTATATTTGAATGTTTTACTTATTTTACTGTTTTTTGTTGTTGTTGTTGTTGTTGTTTTTACATAAAAAATATGACATTACATTTTTTGCATCAAGCTAATGTTGTATAATTTAATTTTTTGTAAGATAAGGCTGTTGTCCTTTACTACAAATGAGCCCTAAGCTACTGTTGTCCTCCTTGACTCACATGCTGTGGAGATAAACTGTCCAGACTTGGAAGTTATAGGGTGCAGAGCAATTACACTAAAACAATGTGTATGTACATAGACAATTGCTAAGAAAACTTTATTTGCCAGTTTGCAGAAAAGATGTGGATTCCCATGCTGGGTTTGACTGCCCTGCCACACGTTGGTGGGATATTTGGAGGTCTCATCACACGGAAGGAGGTGAAGACCTGGTACACCACGCTCAATAAACCCTCATGGAGGCCACCTAATGCTGCCTTTCCAGTGGTGTGGACCACTCTCTACACTGGCATGGGGTTAGTTTAAGCAGTGGTTTAAAAATAACTATACTTGCCAGTTATCTATTGAAAAGCTTTGAAGGAAGTTGTAGTTAAGTTTCATGTTTTATGTTAATAAGTAACGAAAGAGACCTTCAGGTGGTGTGAGTAAGTTTTTTTTTTTTAAGTTACGGTTCATACCTTGTGTGGAAAGAGCTTGGAGGATTCACCCAGGATGCAATGGTGCCACTGGGGCTCTATGGGTTGCAGCTGGCACTTAATTGGGCCTGGACCCCCATCTTCTTTGGAGCACACAAGATTAAACTGGTGAGACATTACTCTTGAGGTTCAAAAATCATATTGTTCTGTTAAAATACAGATAAACTACAGTAGTTTAAAGGGAAACCAAGACCAGTTTCTCTGCATAGCAAAAAGATAGTATCAAAGATTTTTGTGAAGACATGCTTGACTGAATCTCTATAGTGCTATTGCAGGGGTTTGACAGATTTTTCAAACTACCCGTTTTTGAAAATGTATCAGTATTTAGTAATAACATTGCTAATTAGTGGTTCTTTCATATCTAGGCGATGATAGAGATTGTGATGCTGAGTGGCACAGTGGCCGCCACAATGGTGTCTTGGTATCCCATCAGCCGCACTGCAACACTGCTCATGGCCCCATACATGGCCTGGCTCTGCCTTGCTACCAGCCTCAACTACTGCATTTGGAGAGACAATCCAGATCCTAAAAAAGATAACTGAAGAGGCCAATAAAAACCAACACTATTCTAACTAACACAGCTGACTAGGGAAAAAATGCAGTCATGCTTTATTTGAAGTTACTGTTTACTAATTAAGAATGTTTATTTATCTTTACTTACAAGTTTATAATATCTGAAAATTCACCATGTCTTAATTATAAGAACAGGAAAGGCACTAAAATGAGAATGTACTAATGCTTCAATCATCTCTTCACTTAAGTTCAGCATTTTACACAGATCAGTTTATCGTTTTTTTTTCGACTTTTTTTGTTTGCTTGCTTCCTTGACTATTTTTATTAATAAAAATGTTTCAACGACTCATTCAGTTACAACATAGATTTTTATTTTAAACACCAAGATCTGGTCATAAACCTTTATGGCTGTGCAAGGGTGGTGGTCAGGCAGGGTAGGTTTTTATCATCTATCTTTTGTGAACATATTTTTCCATGGCGTAAGCCATATTATCAATATCTGCCAGAATGTTTCCCAGTGTACACTTAGCTTTATGTTATTTCACTTGTGCAACCTATTACTGAACTGCACTTTCGCTGTTATTTCATCCTAGTCCTAAATTACAAATTACAAAAAATAAATAAAATAAAAATCACAAACCTTAAATTATAATGGATTGTTAAAATGTAAATAAAAGACATTTTATTTTAGACTTAGGACTATATATAGGCTATAACCCCCAATGATGTTATGAAAACAAAAGCATGATTTTTACATTAAAAAAAAAAAAGTATTTATTATGAGAGTGAACCTACCATAACCCCCCACGACATATGCAAAATAGAGGATTCAACCATCTAGAAAAAAAATTCATAGTCTTAAGGATAAAAAAAAGAGAAGGGTGTGAAAACAGTAGAGCAAAAATTAAAGAATGTACATAATTCAGCATGGCTGGGTTGTTTCACAGTAAATACAAAAAATATTTATTTGCATTATGGATTCAAGAGAAATAATAATCTATAAAACTCAATATTGTTTTTACTGAAAGACATTTCTCCAACTTTAACACAGCTCTCCGAATGAAACCATCCATTGTACTTCTTAGAAGTTTCTGTTCAACCATCAACATGAAGAGAGCTACAGTTGTTAGAAGTGAAGATTTAAATACACACCTTAATTGTTTTATTTGAAAAAGTGCAGAGGAATAAGATCTGTACAGTATGATTATTTTTCAGTTTTTTCAGGGGGTCCATCTTCAGGTTTGGAGGAGAAGCGCTGCAATAGTGTCTTCCACAATCCCTTCTTCACCTCATCTGCTTGCTGCATGTTTCCTGCAATAAATAAATAAAATAAACTAGTAATACAAATGACCATTTAAATCCTAGTACACATAAAAATGACAGGTAATTAACCATTACTTTGACATGAAATGTAAAGGTGATCTAAACAAACTGCTCTTATTGTGAAAATTCACAATACAATCATAAACTATCTAATTCAAAATTAATATACTCCACTGTTTACTCTTATTAGATTATGAGCTGCTACATGACACTGCATGCCAATACACAGACTAGTACTTTACATTTAAGATTTAAAGTCTTTATACACTACTCAAAAGTTTAGGGTTAGTTTTTAAAAAAAAAAATAGATTAAAACTTTTATTCAGCAAGGACATTTTTGAAAAAAAGGCTAATTCAAATAAATGCCGTTTTTAACTTTCTGAATCCTGAAAAATTAAGAAGCACTCTTTTGAAGATGTTCAAAACTCTTTTCAAAATGTTTCTTGAGCACCAAATCAGCATATTAGAATGATTTCCAAAGGAAAGTAATGAAGTAATTCAGCTTTGCCATCACATGAATAAATTACATTTTAAAATGCATTAACATAGAAAACAGCCATTTTAAATTGTAATTAAATTTCACAAAATTAATGTCAATATTAAAATATTACAATTTCAGACAATTGAGCTTAGGAAATCCTCACCTGTTGCCAATAGTATTCGGCACTCTTCCACTGTCACACCTGTAAAACTTGTATCTTTCGCTCGTGGAAACTGAATACACAGACAAAAACACTATGATGTCTCCACAGAATATGCACGCTATGAATCTGATGATATAGATAAACTTGGATATAGAAATTATTTTAGGAAATTTCACTCACCTTTTCTTTGTATACATTACTGTTAATGCGAGCCAGACTTTCATACATCTGATCACATTTCTCTGGGTCTGAAATCTAAATTGATACATACAAGACAACATATGCAATGTTGCATAAGAGTGTGTGTGTGTGTTTATATATATATATATATATATATATATATATATATATATATATATATATATATATATATATATATATTAGTATTGCGGCTTAAAAGAGTATCGTTTAGAAAATCTTAGCAAGAAAAAAACATTATACACTGAGCTAGAGAAAACAAACCTTCAAGTACATGTTACAGTAAGAACTCTCTAACATATCCTGATAAATAACATGGCTGTCTAATGAAAGCGTGAACACCTTTGCGCATAATATTATGACATTTGACTTTTCTTGCAAATTGCAAGGACTGCAACACGGGTAAATAGTGCAGTAATTCACGTAATAAATCTCCTACCTGTGTATTTTCGCCTTCTCGGAAAGCGCCAGCGACTCTTTGGCGTAAAAAGGTTCCTAAATCTCGCCCTTTCTTTGATTCGTCCTTTGGCCATTCCTCGCATAGCTTTAGAAATCGACGGTATCTGGTGGCAGACATGTTTGACGTACAGGAATTGTAGGTTGTGTCACAACTGCACTCACTGTGCTGAAAATCTGTAAGCCGTGGAGGGTCAAATGGTACGGCGTTTCAAAATTGATACTACTTGCATTGAAATAGCCCGTCTCTTCAAACGGTTTGTCCCAGTTGAGGATCCGTAGTACCATACTGTTAACCTCGTGGTTTGCAGTAGAAATCTCAAGGTAACATCCAAGACCCTCTGCTTGCTCGGCTAATACGAATAGTAACACAAAATGAGCGGAAAGAAAGCCGAGGGGCAATCGGGGGGTGTCATGGGCTGGATAAGCTCAGCTTGCCGTTTTGCATCGGACAGAAATGATTTTAGAAGGTTTGTTACTATTGTAAATTATCTACCAAAGCTTAAAACGACCGAACAGTACTGCTGCGTACACCTCATATACCCGAAGTGACGTTCAAATGCATAGTTTTAAATATCTTGACAACATATGTGATGATCCCCTTTGTTTCATTGTTACAGGAACCTCCTTGTAAACCTGGGTTTATTTGCAGCGGGTGTTTGGGTCGCAAGAAACCTCTCGGATTTCGACTTAATGTCTCCTCAGCCAATCACGTAGCTCTCGATCAACAACAAAAAAAAGGACTTGCAGGTGAAAATCAAAAGCATTGTTTACCCCCACACTTCATGATCAGAGAATTAACTCTTGTTTTCTCTTCTCAAAATAGGTGGTGTTGAAATGGAAGAGACATTTTCTACAGTGGGTCTTGTTGAACAAGCCCATTCGACACTCAAGGGAATAAATCCCAGCAATTGGATGATTACAATTATAGATTTGTGTACTTTGTGTTTTGTTGAAATAAAGCTCATGTTGAAACATTTGCCTTAAGCCATTTATTTACGAATAAATATAAAATACATAATATTGGAACAACATTCAGGAAAATTAAAAAAAAAAAAAAAAAAGTCTATTAGAATTTATATTTTAAAGCACTTCATGTATATTTTGATTTCTTCAAGAACATCCTTTTGCGTGGCATTTCCACACTTGCAGTCCCTTATTTTGAAGACAAAACTTTGATCCAGGTCTCTTTTTCTAACCTGAGGACACACAAGTATTACCATTTTAGATATTACCTTACATAAGAACTGAGGTATTTTTCAAATCAAAATGTTCACTCAAAATAAACAATGCTCAAGATAATAAATACAGGGGTTGGACAATGAAACAAACACTGGGCAATATAGTGTGTTAGAGGTTTCACGCCTATATAGCTTAACTGATTTTACATTCGTCAATAAGAGCAGACTATGAAGGTTGAATTAGCCAAGCAATAGCACAGCTGTACATAAAATATTGCAATCCACACAACATATCAGGGTTCAAAAGCAGACAAATTGTTGCACAATCGCACTGGCTCATCTGTGACCAGGTGAGCAAGTCTTTGTGGTGTATAGTGAGCTATGGTATCCAGGGTAATGTCAGAGTACTACCACGTAGGACGAACCACATCCAACAGGAGTAACGGCCAATGCAAGACGAAGCTGTCTGGAAGGGATGTCCAGGTACTAACCCAGATTGTATCAACAACTTGCAGAATTAAATGCGCACCTCGACTTCCGTTTCCACCAAAACTGTTCCGTCAGGAGCTCCACAGAGTCAGTATTCATGGTTATTCATGCCAATGCCATATGTTGGTTTCATTGGTGCAAACAGTGCAAATATTGGGCTGTGGACAATATGAAACATGTATTGTTCTCCGTTGAGTTCATCTTCACAGTCTTTCCCACATCCGTGGGAGTTACAGTATGGAAAAGCCCCAAAGAGGCTTAACAACCAGACTGTTGTGTGCCCAGAGTGAAGCACATGTGTGGATCAGTGATGGTTTGGGCTGCAATATCATGGCACTCCCTACTGTGCTTAATAGGCCAAGGACTACCAAACCAATCAGTACCAAGTGCACCTAATGTTTCAAACATTTGACCCTGAAGGGGGTGCCATATATCAGCATTATGCACCAGTACACACAGCAAGACTTGTGGCAGAATGGTTTGATGAACATGAAAGTGAAGTTGAACATCTCCCATAACCTGCAGAGTCACCAGATCTAAATATTTGAGCCGCTTTGTGGTGTTTTTTGAAGAGCAAGTCAGAATTTTTTTTCCTCCACCAGCATCACATAGTGATCTGGCCACTGTTCTGGAAGAGGAAAGGCACAAAATCCATCTGGCCACTGTGCAGGACGAATTGATGCTGTTTTTGCCGCAAAAGGAACTACACCATACTAATAAATTGTGGTCTAAATTGTGGTTTCAGTTTCATTGTCCAACACCTGTACTTGCACTACACAATATAATCCATTGCCAAGACAAGCAAGTTACCGTGTGCGTGCAGCCAATATGAGGGCGGTGGAAGGCTTTTTGTGGTTCTTAGTCAGATGGAGCAGGAGGGATTCAGGGGGTAGTTCCAAAACTTGTGTTTTGATTTCCTCTACACGCACATTATCAGGAAATTGTGCATGGTCCTGCACAACAAACCTGTGTCCACTGAGTGGAGTGTGAAATACATAACATTTGATACCAAAACTAGAGGGTTTGTAATTTAACAAAACAAAACTAGAGGGTCAGTGAAATTATAAAAACATTCCAGCAGATCATACCTTCTAACAGAGAGGAGCAAAAGGTCATTGAAGAGATGCATGTACACATCTTTGCGAGAGACTACAGAGACTCTGTGATTGCCACCAACAATTAGTTGCTTCAAAGTTCCCTCTTGAATCAAATGACGCCCTCTGGTAATTAAGGGAATGGACTGATTGAGAACAGAAAGAAAACTGGTTTAAAAATATGACAGCAGAAAAATAAGAATTACATAAAGATTGTATACCTTGACATTTCCAAAGTCCACTAACTTGTCCAAACAAACAAGCAGCTCTGTCCTCTTCATTTGTTGGACACTTCTGTCACACTCCTCCACTATCTACACAATCAGATTTATGAAATTACAAATGTATTCATTTGTAAAGCTAGAGATGAATTACATCTAATTATGGAAGCTGGTTCCTGCCACAGAATAAAGAAAAGGAAATTGACAACAACCTCCCCACGGCCCCGCCCCCGCAATCGCAAGAAAGAGCCGTTTTCACAGAACTGTGAGAAAAGTAAAAGCAACTTTCTAATTTTCTAAGTTTCCATACAGTCTCTAATACTGATCAATATGCAATTAATTAATATCCAAGACATAAAATAATTTATATATAAAGATTATGAAAGCAAAGCATGACAGCCTACCTTACGTACAGCTTCAATGGCTTCCATTAAATTAGAGACATTAAGACAGACACCTTTAGCTCGCTTGAGAATGTTCTAAACCAAAACACAAACCAATCATGTTCACAAAAAGATGTTAACAGAATTTTCTCTGAAGTGTCTACATATCTCCCTGGCTTTTATAAAGGAATGCCAACCTCAAGTAAGAGTGTTATCCGTGTGATCCTCTGAAAAGGAAGAATCAAGAAAGACTTGAGCGTCTGTCTCTGGCACTGTGGATCTTTCTCTAGTTTCTTCAGGATCAGCGCAAATTTCCTGTTGCCTTGCCTGGTGGGGAGTGTAAAATGGTAATTAGAATGCTACTATGCCAATGCTATAATATTAAACTGAATGAAGTGTTCAATATGGAAGAAACATCAAAATGGAACAAACAGAAGCTGAGTGATGATGGCCTCCTGGTACATCATGTTGGTGATATACGGCACATAGACTTGTTGGAAGTCTTGCTGGTGATTCAAAACAATATCACCAACCAGTGACATCACTACATTCTGCCTGAGATGGGACTCTAGGTCCTGCAGAATCCTAAATAAAAGAAATATTTAATTATGATTTTATATATACACACACATCAAGGCTGCATTTGATCAAAAACATGATTTAAAAAAGAAAAAGAAAAAAATGCTTCCCATTTTAAAATGTAAAATTTACCCTGCACCCTGTGAGGGCAAAGCTGAATTTTATTAGGCATTATATTAGAAGTAGTATTACAACGGTTTTAATATATTTTAAAATGTAATACATTTCTGTGATTGCAAAGCTGAATTTTCAGCAGCCTTTACTTCAGTGACATATGATCCTTCAGAAACTCAAAGTAAAAATTATCAACAGTTGTGCTGCCTAATAGTTTTGTGAAAACGGTGAAAGCTGATTTTTCTTTATATTCTTTGATTTTAGGATTCTTCAAATGAATAGTTCAAAATTATTTGAACTAGAAATATTTTGTAACATTATAAAATGTCTTTACTGACACTTTAAACCAATTTAATATAGCCTTGCTGAAAAGTATTAATTTAAAAAAGTTAAATGGTAGTGCATGTAAATCATTAGATTAATAAATTAAATAAATAATATTGTTCACATAATATTTGTAATTATTTTTTATATCATTAGACAGAATTTTATATTTGATTTCAGCAATCAGTGAGATCAAGTGAAAGCGGCATAATGCATCTTTCATACATGAAATTGTACTGTGTTGTATTGCATTTATTCTTACCATTCACTGACTCTGCAGACGTCCTTTAGGTTGGAGAACAGAACATGATGCTGCACACGGGAGAGGATCTGTTTGATTTCTGCGGAGCACTGAAACACATTCAGTGCTACTACCAGACTCTTCTGATATGAGGCCTCTGACACAATCAGCTCAAACATGGCCTAGCCCAAAATCACAAAAACAGACGGATGAGTAGCAATAGTACAATAGACATCAGACCACGGTCACATTTTGCAAGCATTCATCAGTCTTGTAGGGATCCTGCAATATAGACCTCCTGAAGCTGGACCTCCCGCACACTGAGGGACTTCAGCAGACACTTTACTTGCGGTAACTCCTGCCATAGAGCATATGGCTTAGCCTGTAGTCCTGGTGGGCTCAACACAGAGCTTGGGTTTAAAGGAGGAGGAGTTCTCAGACCAGGAAGACACACAGATGTCACCAATTCTGAAAGTCCCATCTTCTGTGCTCGGTGTAAATCCTTCTTCACAGAGTTCATCCAATACTCCTGATATAAAGGGACCGCTAGGAAAACAATTTTGGAGCAGATAACAGCAATATTTGGGGTTACTATATATTTGGTAAATTATTATATTGTGTAATGAAAATAAATATTTTTAACGCCATTAGAATTTTTTTTACATGACCCCAACCATCTATTCCCACTTACTCAAGAAAAATCTTAAAACAAACTTTTAAACAATTTTTTTTTGGTCTTTTGATGTTTGAATGAAATGTGACCCAGCTACAGCATCTGGTTGACAGTTTTTGTAAGATTCATCTGTAAACTTACAACTGTTGATGTACTCTGATTCAAACGTGGCAATGTACGTTTCCTCTTGTTGTGCAATGACTTCAGTTGCATCTGCCCTGAAACAAGAAAAATGCTTAACTGCTTTGTTTCTGTGCAAAGGCTGATGTACAGACAGAAATACGTTAACACGGTGTCTGAATTATCGTTTTGTGTATCATAAATGTTACCTTTTCACCTCATTCTCCTCAGATGAATGCAGACTGGAGCACTCAGAAGAGGAGAGGGATGAAATGGGCAGAGAAAACCCCAAAAAGTTCCATAACTGTGAGTTTGCAACAGATCTAAGGGCTTCAGCCAACCCTTCAGATGCACTAAGAAAAAGAGGTCAAAATGAAACACCATCCTGGCACCATCTGAAGCTTTCTAAAAAAAAGCTTATTGTGAGGTAGGATAAATAGAAAATAAAAACAACAGGTTTAGGATAGGAATAGTTATAATATTAGGCCACGTTAGAATAACAAACTAATTTATAATATTATTCATATATTTTCCTTATACATACTAGTAAAGTCCTTCACAGTCCTCCACATTTGTTTTAGGTCTGTGTTCATCCAGCCCTGGACGAGCATCTAGTGCTTCTGTTACACCATCTCTGCCGGAACAGATTCTCTCATCCTCCATGACATGAGCCATATACGGTTAATCTTTCGGATTTATGCGTAGTATTAAATTTGAATTTAAAATTGTAATGATCGCAGGTAAAAAATTAAATGAAATAAAAAATACCTCTTTTACACGCAGTTACTTATACGACGCTGGAGTACTTTCCAAACCACTGGATTAAGATCTGAGTCTAATTGCCTCGGAAGAGCGTCCTCACCTGTCCAATTTCCCGCAACCAATTTTGCTGCTTTTGATTGGGCGATGGGCGTTGCTTTGGCGAATAAGATTACTTTATTATTGGCTGAACCTAAAGAAACAATAAAGAAAATATAATGCCATGTCACAGTGTCATATCTTTTTTAAGAAATAGTGGGAACAAGATTTTCATTATCATCACATTACAGTAATAAAAACATGACAGTGGATGTGGATATACATAAAAAACTTAATGTTCCTAAAAATATGCTTTATTTTCTTAATAAAATAGTTAATATTAATATACAATTTAATTAAAATTAATATTTCTTCAATAATCTATATTATGGTTTAGGGTCAAATTTATGTGAGAATCACCCTATTATTATGAAAGATGAATGAGTGACACATTGTGTTAAATGTAAGCAGTTTAACCCTCCCTTGAGTTTTCGTCTGAGTGGTCCAAGACTCTAGGACTATTGTCACACTTGAACCAAGAATGCAAAAAAAAATTGACTGGATTCGAGGAGTTTTGTGGTTGAAATTTAAAAATATATAAAATCCTTCCCTCACGGGTCAATTTGACCCCCTTAGGAATGAATGGAATGCAATGAATGCTTCAGTATAGAAAAACAAAAAAATTCAAAAAATCTACCAACAAAATTATATTATAATGTCTACATGTGTAGCTGAATGCATACGGAAGAGAAAAGACTTTAGGACCCAGCGGAACAGCTCATTTGCTCCACAGAGCTATAAGGCCATCTAGTGGCAAGAGTCGAGAAATATATTTTTTTTTCCAAAAGAGGTCGGCAAAGACACCCAATGTACGATATTTTGAGCTGGATTAAAAGGGTTAAGCATGAAATTGTTATTTTGAATTTAAATTGAAAGAATGTGAGGAATGTGCTTAAATTACTATTTATTTATTCAATATAGTAATTTAAAGGTACATTTAAAAAAAATTGCATTAAAAAAAAAAATAGTACGATCAAATTATCAAAATGAAATGAGCTTTCTGGACAAAAAAAAAAAAAAGATTGAAATTTAATTAAAATGTAAACATTTTGACCCACAAAGGAATGATTTGTTACAAAGTGCAAGGGAATCTTGCATCAACTAATACAAATCCGTCAAGATTAATCTAATAATTGATATGAAGTATTATGCTCCTATTTTTTACACTTGACATTGCAGTCAAATAATTATTACACTTAAATCATACTACAAAGCACAACTTCACACTTGAATTATAAGAATCACTTTTTCCTTTTATTTGGTTTTTAAACTGTATACAAGATGAAACTCAAATAAAAATGAACACAACTGATGTATGACCCAGAGATTACAAAAAATGACAAGAGGGTAGACATGGTAAAAGATCACAGACAGCTAGAAAGGGCACATCAGGACTTTACACCAAAACCAAGGGTTTAGACAAGGGACAACAAATAAGAGAATAAAACAGACATCCCAACAAAATGTAGTGGTAGCTGCCCTGAGGGCATATGGGGGGTGGACTCTTCCTGTGGGCTACTTTGTCAGCACCTGCTTTTTCCTGTCAATTTCATTCTAATGAAAACACAATATAAAACACTACCACAACATCATGAATGTGATAAAAAGAAATACTACTGATAATAGACTGACAACATTGTTCAAGGATAGACTATGAACATAAAAGGTTACGGTATTTAAGTCTACTTTTTAATTTCCAAAGGCAATCTATTGAAAACATGTCAAGTTATACAGGATTGGCAACTATCAAATAAAATGGTAATTAAAAAGAAAATCACCTCAGCATGAACATTACAGCCAATTTAAATTGGGAAAAGGACTCTGAAATTGGTGCTTTACCGGTTTACTATCTGCTCCGATCACATTTAAACAAAATAAATTTAGTAAGATGCTTCAGAAGATTCTGTGTAAGGTCAGTAAACATCAGGCACATAAATCAATTTTGAGATATAAAACCATGCAGTTGTTGGAAGATAGGAAACAGGTCTATTTCTGCCACATTCATTTCATTACAGAGTCCTACCACCAGAAGTAAACTATTCATATTCCTGTAAATTGTCTGACAGTTTATCAAATTTATTCAAACCAAACCAATAAAATCAACAATCCATTATGAACTATTGAGGCAACATGCAAAACTTTAAAAACGACTGCACAGATATTACCATTCTGTTGAAAGGGAAATATGGCCAGCTTCTCACATATCTATTTTTAAACATGTATGTTGGCAAAGTAGAGAGCCAGAATAAGACCATCAAGTACAAAACAATGAGGACTGCTAAAGGAAAACCACAGGATGAAAAAGGCTCATATGTTAACTGACGCCACCCCTACAAAGTTGATTTGGAGTCTAAGAGGGCACAGTGATCTTTCTTGCAAGCAGCACCAATAAGGCAAGCTCCACACTGCCTTGAGCCTGTTCCAGTGCCTCAGCAGCCTCACGAGCAGAGAACCCTGACGACTGGATCCTCTGAATGTGCTCTAATGGAAACTGTCCCATCAAGGGCTGTGGTGCAAGTTGGCTGGCGTCTCCGAAGAAAAGAGGATCCACCACAGTGGCTTGGGTTTGAGGAGATGGCCCTTGGCTGGAATTGGTTGATAAGCCAGCTGCAACAGAAAGGGGGCACTGCTGAGACAGGTCAGCTGAGATGTCAATGCCTGAGGTGTTTTCGTCCACAATGTCCTGCATTTGCTGACCCTCAGGGAGCTCAAGATCTCCCTGGGAAGTAGCAGTAACCGGCCCAGAACCTTCCTCAACAACAAGGGCATCATTTCTCTCAGCTGCATAAGGGTGCTGAATTGTTTGTTCTACTATGGGATCTACCAGAGTAGAAGTTTGGTTCTCTGTGTGCCTTGGATTGCTCGGTACATCTGGAGTATCCTTCACTGATTGAGAAGTAAATTCTGCTTTGGCAACACTTCCCTCCTTGTCAATTGTTGTGGCAGTGTTAGAGGACATGTCAATACTTGGGTTCAGAGTGGATTGGTTTCTTGCAGCATGATCCTGGTCCACCTCATCAACATCTTGTCTTGATGTTGTAGCATTAGGGTCCGAAGGAGGAATCATTCCAGAACCTGTTGGCCAACTGCTGGACATCAGAAGTTTATGGAGCTCCTTAAGGGCTTGAGCCAAGGAAGGGATGTTATCTACCTCCGGCTGGTCTCTTTCACAGGGTATAACACTCTTTTCAGAGTCTGAATGGACAGAAGAAGTGACTGGCTCAGTAGGACAGGGTTCAAGGCTCAAATCTGGAACAGGCATGCATTGTGGTTGAGCCCCTGAAACATCTTCCATCACACTACCTTGGTCTCTCTGGAACTGATCAGGAAAGTCACAGCCAGTTTCTGGTTTTGCATTGGAAACATCCATGTCCACTTCCTGATCCAGTGTTTGAGTCTGAGAGCCTGGGTTAAAAAGAATAAAGGGAGATTCTGATGCTACAGTCCCAGAGGAAGTAATATTCTTCCCCAAAACCGTGTCCATCGGACTGCCGGAATCTCCTGAAACTATGTCACCTGTCACTTCATTGTTCTCGGGCACAGTACTAGAGAATGTTTCCTGAGAGGGAAGAGTGCTTGGGATGGGAGCGTCTGCATTTGTCTGTAAGCAAGATGATGTTGAATCGGCCAGTCCTTGGGACTGAGATCTGAAGGTGTCATCAGAGGGATCTGGAGAGGGTTCACCAACTTTTAATGGCTGAAGTGGAGAGGATTCAATCGATGTGGGAATTTCAATTGGGGACACTCCCTGGTTAACAGAGGCTGGGGCAGACTTAGAACGATCTAGGGTAAGACTGTGGGGATGACTTGAGGCTGATGATGTTGTGGGTTGGTTGAGAGGTTTAAATGGCAGGGATTGTGGTGAGGTAGTTTTTCCATCTTCAGTATCTGAGAGAGAGAGAAACACTAACTGATGAACTTAAGTCTACATTAAAATAGGTGATATAAAACCATGCAAAATCAGCAAAAACTGCAAACCATGCAAAATAGTTAGCATCATAGACAGGCAAAGTTGAACTAATTTCAAGATATTACTCACAAAATGGAGGCCGTTCCTGTGCGCACCAATGTACATCTTGTGTTTAATATTTACTGGGTCAAATTGTATTAGGCTAAAGAAATGTTCCCTTTGTGAATGTAGTACCTGGTAGGTAGAGCCCTCTCCAGCTGTCTGTCCATATGACATCAGTTCTGTCCTGCTCATAGTTAGGGCACACAAACGCCACACATTTCATGCAATAAGAGGCAAAAAATTAGCAAAAACACATCCAGAGAAAAAGAGAGAAAAAAGGCATGCTCCTATCAATCACATTAGCTACACAAGGTGGTGTTCTCAATCTGTATGAATATGTACAGTATTTGCAGGTATAAACATAGCACATTTTAACACTATCTAGAAAACCTCAAGGATTTAGTGACAAAGTTAAAACTATAAGAATACGTTCTGAAGAGACAATGTCCTAACATATTTTAACTCGTGTTCCCTCAGTGTTAACTGACACGCATGTGCAAGTATACACTACCGTTCAAAATACTGGAGTCAATATGATTTATTTTATGTTTTTGAAAGCAGTCTCTTATGCACACCAAGGCTGCATTTATTTGATGAAAAATACAGTAAAAATAGCAATGTTGTGAAATATTACTACAATAAAAAAAATAAAAAAAACTTCCAGTCTCACATGATCCTTAGGAAATCGTTCTAAAAATGCTGATTTGATGATCAAGAAACATTTTTATTATCATCAACGTTAAAAACAGTTTAGTGGTGCTTAATATTTTTGTTGAAACTGGTACTTTGTCAGAATTAGATTAATAGAAAGTTCAACAGAACTGCTGAAAAAATCTTTTGTAACGATTCAAATGTCACTTTCGATTAATTGTCCTTGCTCAATCAAGTACTGATTTATTTAAAAACTTGCACACCACCTTGTGAACTGGGTGAGTGGTTCTGTACTGCAAACAAACTATACAAAAATTGTTTTGTTATATTCTTCTGATCCCTAAACAAGGAAATCCCTTATAATTCTACAGTAAACCACTGAAGAGTTTTCATTCCTTGTGTTAAAATCTAATGCTGCCTTCGTGTGCTATTAGAATTATCGCAAATATGGGTTTCCTAGTCAAAAATTGGACATGAACGCCCTCTCAAGTCATATTTACCACTGGGAAGCTAAGGGATCATTTTGATACCAAAGTTTCCGAGTTGGGCAGGCCATAAATTTAAAACATGGCGGAGGGGAGAACGATTGCTGCTGTGACTGGTATTCTTTATTAGTTTTTTCCACAACAGCTTCATTGCCTTGTCTTGTCGTTAAAGTAGTGCATATTTACATGTATGAATAATCATTTGAAGCGTATTGTATGTTTCATACACAGCGAAAACAGCCTGTATTTGACCGAAATTCCAGAACCTAGATAGCACGGTGAATGCTTATATGGTTATTAATGAATGGGATGCTAAATATCATTTTGGCTTTAATACGATTTTCCCAATAAATAGGCAAGAATAAACCTGGTGAATAAACCATGATTCCTGTTTTTTCCGACAACAATGCACTTGAATGCGACAAGCTTGTAATCATTACTTGAGAAGTAGGAAATTTCTGATAGCACATGAAGGCAGCATAAGTCTAGCTTTTATTCCAACCCATTAGCCATGCAATCTCTTGGTCTAAATATCATGCATCTCACCGCTGTCCTGCACAGATCTTTGTATTGCCTCTGCCAGTTCTCGATCTGCAATCTCCTCAGGCCGGGTATCCTCTCGTCCCTCTGGTCCATATGCCAGCCGGGCACACTCGGGCAGCTCTGCCTCAGGTAGAAAACGTGTCTCTGTACCCGTCGTGCCAATCAGGAGAACATTTTTCTTTAGGTCTATGGAACACTGAATGAGAGCAAATTAAGTTATGATAAGAGAACTGTGGTGAGCAGTCTGCAAGCTCAAGTAATGAAAACTTCTACAGGTAATCTACTCTAGAACAAAAACATTTTGTTACATAAAATTAAATATAATATTAATATCATTGTTTACATAATATTATAGAAAGAAAAAAATAAGCCAACAAGCTATTCAAGTGAGATATAAAATATTTTCCTGAGTACACAGACTGACAATAGCATACAGACAAAATAACCTCACTTGCTAAACTCTGTGTCTAGGGAATATGTGAAAAAGTCTGCATCCTCAAGTTAGTTTCATTCCATTAAAGCAACATTAATGGCAAGTTATACAGATTCCATTACGGGAAATAGATGACTTTATTGGCTATGAACCAAAGTTCCCAAGCAGACCTGGTGTCTCTTCAGCATGTCAAGGCCAAGCAGCATATCCATGGGCTGATCTTCCAAAAGGGAGAAAGAGCAAGGCAGGAAATCTCCTTCTATCTGCACCTGGGCTGGGTGTAAAATATATATTTAGTACATTATGAATAGATTTAAGAAAAAGTGTTGGAGGATATGCATATGGAGAAGGTCTAAAAAAAAAGCCATACCCAAATGAACTCGCCCAATAATTTTCTGGGTGCCAACCCCTTTGGCAATGCCTGCCCAGCGTCTGTCCACTAGACGCATGATATTACATCGCTCTGCACACGCTTGGCTCATAATCGTCATCTGAGCTCCTAAAGAAGAATTATAAAACATTGGTACATAATATGAAGAAACCAAGTATTAAAGGATTCTCAAGTATATTAAGAAAGCTTATGGCTGAAAATATGATGCTAAATTGAGTGAAAACTATTTAGGTTTAGTAAGACATTACTTTAAACAATATATAACAATGCACTCGACAACATACTATTGAGAAGACATCCTAAAATATGATTGACTACCTGAGTCAACAAAGGCCTTTACTGGGTGTCCATTGACTTTGCAGTTGATGTATAGCATGACCACCTGGCCAAAACTCTCAGGTGCTTCTTCCATAGCAATGGTCATATTCTCCTCAATGTTGTGCTGTCTGGAAATTAAAAATAATGTCATGCATTCTATCGTTTTCTTTTTTTTATGATCCATGTGGCATAGACCATGTTTTTGCTGTACATATAATCTCACCCCTTATTTGTTACCTGATTTCTTCCTCAATCTTGGCCTGAGCTTCCAAGTCAAAAGGATCTGCAGTCAGCAGTTTGATTCTCTCCTGCTCTCTCCGCGCTCGGTCCTGCTGCTGCTCCAATAGCACCTTGGTGAAGCGCTCTGAAAATGTAAATCAAAATGATTGTCACTCTGGGAAAAAAACATTCAATCATCCACATAGATACATTTAGGCCCCATCATCTGTATTTACCAAGGTCTCCACTAAGTAGAGCCTCAGCGAGTGGAGGATTTCGCTCTTTCAGCAACGAAAGCTCATGTGGATTTGCCAGCAACATGTCACGTAGCAAGGCGGGGTTGTCCAAACCCTGAGGAGAAAGGGCTGGGGCTGGGGCTGGGGTTGGACCTGGGCCTGGGCCTGAGCCTGAGCCTGAGCCAGGAGTGGTGGCTTGGGGCGGCCGTGATTGGGTGGCACTGGGGCGCTGGGCTTGGCGCTGTCTGTTTTGGCCCGAGGACGTCCCAGGAACAGCAATAGAACTGAAATCGATGCGAGGCAGACCTAAGACATTAAGATTCATTATGATTAATGCCATTATAAGCTCACATTAAGCCATTTTAAAACAGATCTAGTTATACTGGTTTACCTGGAACTGTGGGTTGTTGCCCTAGTAACCTCTCTGCTTGTCTTAACACTACCACATCTCCATCCTTCAGCCCATAGTTCCCCAGGGCTCGGGTGGGATCTTGTAAAGGCTGCTCTGCATATGAGATCTGCAAAGGTTGCATTATTTTATTCAATATGTGAAAACACAGCACATCCTTACTTTGTCAAAAAAACTATAGAATCACTAATTACTTAATTACCAACTCATAGAAATAAATGCCTTAGTTACTAAAGTTGTTTGTTTCATAAACTGCTTACGGTTTCAGTTCATGCACCAGTTAATGGGCTAGCAGGCAAAGTTTCTCTTTCGATTTTCAAATTGAAAGATTCATCTGATGCCTCAACGTACATGTCAAATACAAACTCATTCGTGTTATGTGTTTTAACAGCGCACAATTCCGTGTATTATGGTTTCCTTGCAGTATTCATGTTTATTAACCAAATTACGTTCCCTTTAAATAGCTTAGCGTTGGTAAATGCTCGTCATTAAGGGCATCTATGACCTGTTAATCTTTCCAGATTTGGGGTTTTCTGGAAGTGTTGACATAGGCTCAGTATGCTATTAATAGCATGAACCTAGGGCACTAATTTGTTTAGTCAGGTCGCTTAGCATACTGGCTAACTAACGTTAACTGTTGCAACACTTTTGGAAGATGTTTACCTGAATCTCCCCGGCTGGTATTCCTGATTCTAGTTCGCAAAGAGCCAAAAAATCCCTGAGTTCAAGCTCCGGGGACACTTCCAGTGCGAAAGTGGTTTCCGAGCGGTCTCTCGGTGCACAAAACACGGTGAGCAGCATTGCGCTCGGGGTCGAACCCGGTTCCTGCTTCTCTCTCGCTGTCAGAAACTGCCGTTATTTCGGAGTTTTGTTACAGGAAATGTGACCACGTATGTCCTGTTAAAACGTTGAGTAAAATCTGGTTATGAAAAAGTAAAGCATATGGAGAAACATCTGAACAAGCAAACACAATTCGCTAATAAAGAATTCGTTCACTTCCTTTCCACAGCCCTCTAGCCCACTGCCGTAAACCGATTACGTATGTCGTAGCTTATTGAGACAGGAAGTCATAACAACATACATAAAAAAACAATGCATTTTGATATGATAAATTAATTAAATATTTAAATGAAGGAATAAATAAATAAATAATTTGATCAAATTAAATACATTTATAACATTAATTAAAGTGAATAACTGAATATAAGTTACTGAAGTAAAAATAAACTAAATGCATTTTAATTAGTGCTGGGCAATCGATTAATCGCATCCAAAATAAAAGTTTGTTTCCATAATATACACTCACCTAAAGGATTATTAGGAACACCTGTTCAATTTCTCATTAATGCAATTATCTAATCAACCAATCACATGGCAGTTGCTTCAATGCATTTAGGGGTGTGGTCCTGGCCAAGACAATCTCCTGAACTCCAAACTGAATGTCAGAATGGGAAAGAAAGGTGATTTAAGCAATTTTGAGCGTGGTTGTTGGTGCCAGACGGGCCGGTCTGAGTATTTCACAATCTGCTCAGTTACTGGGATTTTCACGCACAACCATTTCTAGAGTTTACAAAGAATGGTGTGAAAAGGGAAAAACATCCAGTATGCGGCAGTCCTGTGGGCGAAAATGCCTTGTTGATGCAAGAGGTCAGAGGAGAATGGGCCGACTGATTCAAGCTGATAGAAGAGCAACTTTGACTGAAATAACCACTCGTTACAACCGAGGTATGCAGCAAAGCATTTGTGAAGCCACAACACGCACAACCTTGAGGCGGATGGGCTACAACAGCAGAAGACCCCACCGGGTACCACTCATCTCCACTACAAATAGGAAAAAGAGGCTACAATTTGCACGAGCTCACCAAAATTGGACAGTTGAAGACTGGAAAAATGTTGCCTGGTCTGATGAGTCTCGATTTCTGTTGAGACATTCAGATGGTAGAGTCAGAATTTGGCGTAAACAGAATGAGAACATGGATCCATCATGCCTTGTTAACACTGTGCAGGCTGGCGGTGGTGGTGTAATGGTGTGGGGGATGTTTTCTTGGCACACTTTAGGCCCCTTAGTGCCAATTGGGCATCGTTTAAATGCCACGGCCTACCTGAGCATTGTTTCTGACCATGTCCATCCCTTTATGACCACCATGTACCCATCCTCTGATGGCTACTTCCAGCAGGATAATGCACCATGTCACAAAGCTCGAATCATTTCAAATTGGTTTCTTGAACATGACAATGAGTTCACTGTACTAAAATGGCCCCCACAGTCACCAGATCTCAACCCAATAGAGCATCTTTGGGATGTGGTGGAACGGGAACTTTGTGCCCTGAATGTGCATCCCACAAATCTCCATCAACTGCAAGATGCTATCCTATCAATATGGGCCAACATTTCTAAAGAATGCTTTCAGCACCTTGTTGAATCAATGCCACGTAGAATTAAGGCAGTTCTGAAGGCGAAAGGGGGTCAAACACAGTATTAGTATGGTGTTCCTAATAATCCTTTAGGTGAGTGTATGTGTGTGTACTGTGTATACTTATTAGGTATATATACTCCTTCATGTATATATTTAAGAAATATTTGCATGTATATACTGTATTTATATAATTTATCTTATATATATATATAAATATTTTATATATAAATATGAAATATTTTTCTTAAATATATACATGCATGTGTGTATTTATATATACATAATAATTATACAAATGATTTTAAATGATTCAATTGTCGTTGGCTCATGTGTTTCCAGACTTCACACGACATATGATATAGCATCAGTGAAATATTACTGTATCTTCAGTAAATCTGTAAACTGATCTCTCTTGTAGTTGCATTGAGTTTCTGAGTGGCTGAAACTGTTCGTTTTCTCCAGCCAATTGAACAGCTAACATTAACTCCATCTCAATATTTAGGAAGATTTTAGCACATGCAGAGCCGCTTTACTATCGCTGTGTCTGTCCATTTTTTTCTCCTAATATTGATCATTGTATCTTTACTGAAACTGAAACAACAGATAATTTGTTTTCGGCGGTTCAAACAGCAGTGGCTTTTAGTCTGACATGTATGATCGGATTAACATTATAGGCTAATGAATTTGAGTCTGTTTACTAGAAATTAAATCATTGAACATGTGCACATTCAGTTTTTATTGAAGAATATTTTTTATTTCGAGGAAACATTCATTTACATGCCTTAAAACAAAGACTTCTGCAAATCATTGCTGCAAATCTTTGAGTTTTACAAAAATGAAAAGCAGAAGATTTAGTTTCAGACATGTAATTTGTCAGAAGACCCTGATATTTAAGCTGTTTCCGTTTTGTTGTTTTGTGGTAATTATGTAGCTGTGCTCTGTTCTTTAGAACCCTTATTCGGATGAACAACAAAATGGAGGGAAAAACACACAATGCAACTTCTTGATCATAAGGTTTGTATGGTGTGGTCTAAAATAGCAGAGGAACAGGACAGGATCATGGAGGGAGGACTTTAAGACTCTTGTAAATGAAGTTATTTGACAGTATTGCGGTGTTGAGATGCTCAATTGTCTACACTTTCTTCATGAGATCTGGAGGATCTGCTGTGACTGATGTCTTTCTCTTTCTCCTTCTCCCTCATCTTTCTCTCTGTTAGGTTCACAGGATGGGTAGATTGGACAGGAAGTGTTCCCAGAGAGAGTTGGCTCTGCAGGAGCTCTAAGAGGACGTCTTCCAGAGCAGGTGAGAGGAGGACTGAAACCACAGAAAGAGTGTGATGACCGAGAGAGGAACAAGAGCAGGAATGGGAAGCTCTAGAAAGATGGAAACCGATGTAGAGATGAGAATAAGTTTGTAGATTTTGGACTGATCACATGTCTTCACACCTTCACAGAACATTCAGGACCTTTTCAGAATGTTTAGGGGACCATATTTTATTTGGAAATTTTATGTTCCCAGAACGTCCCCGCTGGTGTCAAGGACGTCGCCTGGTAACATTCCTAGAATGTTCTGAGATGGTCATGATGTGGAGTTCTTTAAAGGGTTGGGGGACATTATTTGGTGGACCTTCACGGAACATTGACCAACATTGATATATGACCAACAGAGGACCATATAGGAACGTTCTGTTAACGTCCCAAATGTCCCCTTTTGTAATGTTGCTATGTGACCATAAAATAGCCAAAATGAAACATTCCCTTAAAGTCATATAAGGAACGTTATAATATGACCAACAGAGGACCATGTGGGAACATTCTGATAACGTCCCAAATGTCCTCTTTGTAATGTTGCTATGTGACCATAAAATAACCAAAATGGAACGTCCCCCTAAAGTCATATAAGGAACATTATTATATGACCAACAGAGGACCATGTGGGAACATTCTATTAACAATGTCTTCTTTATAATGTTGCTATGTGACCATAAAATAACCTAAATGGAACGTCCCCCTAAAGTCATATAAGGAACCTTGCACTGCAGCACTTTCATAACCAAAAGAGGACATTTTAGGAATGTCCCCGATGTTCTATAAAGGTTCGGGATTTTCATCACCATTAAGGTTGTGAGAATGTCCTTTCCTACATGGGATTTAGCCACTTGTTAGCAACTGCCTTTTTCAAGACACATAACAGCTTCAAAAAATCAAGTGGGGTAATACTGATGTATTAAATATTGTAGAATTAAAATGTGAAAGTGTCTTAAACTTGTGTTCACCACAGACTTATTTCAACCATTTAACCAAAACCCTGATATTATGCATTTTAATGAATAAAGAAAAAATAAATAATTTAATTATTGTTATATTATATGTTGTTTAATGAAAATAAAAAAGTAAGTATTCCAATGTTCAATGAATGAAGGTAAAACAATACATATAATTAATGAATTAAATATGTATTATATTACAATTAAGTTTTTAGTGTAGCTTAAATGTAGTTTTATGTGCCCTGCAGTGAACTTTGCAGCTAATAGAGATATTTGTGCTCTTTTTCCGCTCAGTAAAGCACATTCCACAAACAATGCAGTCCTACTGTGCCTTTACTAGCAATGTAACACCAAATATAGAACATTTATTCACAAGATTAGCAGGCTAATCCACAAGAAACTGATTAATGTAAACTGTAATTGACTGTCATAAAACTTTGAATGGCGGGAACCGACGTCACTGCCATTACATGATAAGCTGAGAGGTGCCGCACATGATCCAAATTAGCCATTATACATTCTAAAAAGAATTCAGTGGCTTAGTAAATAGCACAGTAATAATTAACTTAACTTAATAAAATATCTGAATATCATTTACTTGATGGTTTGAGTTAAACATACCAAAATAATTGACTAAAATCCAACAGTTAATTTTGTCTAAAATGTAGTTATATCTAAGTTTTTTTTCACTAAAATAATTTAGTATTTGACTAACCAATTAGTTGTTTTTTTTAAATACTTAATATATTTGTGAAATTTCTATTAAAATGTTTGAGAATGGAGAATTTAAACTGATCTGTTTCGAAAACCACAAATGTTACTTAATTCAAGTCAATATTATTAATCTTTAAAAATATCTTTAACTATCCCTTTAAGAATGCTCCCCTTCCCGCAGTTCCTTCTCAGCATCGCAGAATTGGTGCATTTCCTCTGTGAAAATCAGGTTTGTGTATGTTTTATTTTTATATATAAAATCATTACTGTGCTTGAAATAATTTTATTTAATGCAAAACAACGTAATGGGACACAATGTGAGTCATTTAAACAAGTGTCGCGTCTGTCTTTTTCGAGTGATTGAAACGCCTCATGACTTTATTCCTAAAGACAATTAATATAATTAATGTGGATGATAAAATGTTCCCATGTTTCCAGTTTTTTTTATTGCCAGGTTATGGAGTCAGTCGCGTCGCAGCTATGAGTGAAACGCAGGACGGGAGTCTACATTTAGAAGTTTACCCGCAGAGCGCAAGTCCATCTCAGGCACGAGAACCAGCGTTGATACGGTGTGGAAATGGAAATAACAACATAATTTCCACTGGGTAAAGGTTACAAAATCCCGTTTGTGTTTTCTGAATTTTCTGTCAGCAATGTATGGCAAGTAGACTCTTGCTGTTAGTTTAATATTGGACTCAACAATATGATTATAACTAAGTCGTTTTCATATCAGGACAGATGAGAAGGAACTGATTCTGAACAGAGAAGGTGGGAAGCAGTAGCAGCACAACGTTACAGGCAAGTTAGGTTATGTGCTGTATGAAGGGCCAGGTGTTTATGATTTGTTGGTGATACAAGGGAAGAAGTGTACATGATAATTAGTGAATACAGTTTAAATATTATCACATTTAATGTTCTTCTTGTAGGAGCCAAAGTGTGTGTTTAGATGTTTAGAATATTTTGTTAAAATGGTCACATCATCACATGGGTGTGGTTTCATATTATTTACCTGCTCACTTGTGTGGTGGGAGAGAAACAAGAGTCGGGCCCTGATATTTTTTTGTTGACCGTTTCCATATAACTAGTTTCAGTTGTGATGAACTTTTGTTTATTTTTATGTGTCATGCTTTCATATCAGAGGACAGATGAGATACAGCGTTAGTTGGAAATAAAAGTTTGTTTAACAGTGGAAAGTGAGTCTTTATTTACATTTTACTCAACATTATTGGTGAATATTTTTGACTTTATAAAATGATTCTCTCAAGTCTTGGTGATCAGCCCCTATTAAACAATAAAGAAAGAAAGTTACTATAGAACTAAGAAACTATACATAGTTTAGTAGTCTACTATTCTTTTTGGCAGAATGTATCATTATAATCTTAATTTTGTATCACCATAGTCCCTAAATGTATGTGAATGCAGGAAATGGGATTCAAATCGAACATTTTTCCCCCATTTTGTGCACAGCAGAGAGTAGCTAGGGCTCTGTAGAGCAGTTTTTCCGTTTAGGGCTACTGTAGAAACATGGCGGCGCAAAATGGTGACTTCACTGTAAGGGGACCCGCAGTGTATGTAGATAGAAATGACTCATGCTAAGGTAATAAGCATGGGGTCTTTATCCCCTATGGGTCTGCACAGTTTTGGGGCCCTTTAGAAGTTTTGACATGCTCTGACATTTGTGCTTTTTTCAGTTGCTTATAAACATATTAATGGCAAAAGACACAAAAAAATTTAAGTCACTGAATTAAGGCCACAAAAAGCACAGTACATATGTGTCCACAAGACTTTTGACTAACTGATGTTGTTGCCTAGAGTTATTGCTTCCAACTGATGTGAAAATCATTGTGCCTAGTCATTCACATAAAACAGTATATACATTTTGTAAGACACTTTTTGTTTACAAAGCTTATATGCGAAGAGGTGTGAACAATCATGAATAATGCTGTGATTCACACCTGAAGACAAAAGAACCACACAATGAGCCGCATAATGAATGAGCCTTTGCTTCAGGAATGTGAGAGGGAGCTAAGAAAGAATATCAGGACAAAATAAATATATATTTTTGTAGTTTATTTAGAATATAGTCAATATAAAGTGAGAGCCAAAAGCACAATGTCCTATGTGGGCCAGTATCACGTCACTATGATTCTCAAATCTGTGCGATTAAAAGAGAAAAAAAACATCTGTGAGGATACTGATAACAGGATCAACTATTGTATAGACCTATTTTGTGTTTGCAAACAGCGATTACGTTTTTGTGTGTGGGCGGAGCCTATTTTACAGTATATTAAAATAGAAAACCATTATTTTAAATGGATTTCTTCTGTATTTTTGGTCAAATAAATGCATGAGCATAAGAGAGTTTTCAAAAACATTCATTTGAATAGTAATGTGTCCAAACGTTTGACTGGTACTGTTTTTATAGCATCTGAGCAGACATTTGTGAATAAAAGCTTTATTGATGTGACACAAGGCTATTTTACAGTAAACACTTCATAACCTGTCCAAAACAGGTCTTATGTCTATGACATTTTATGTTGCAGCAGGATTCATATTAAACAGTCTTTTTGCGGTAATATTCACAGACACTAACAGAATACATTTACCTCACAATCCTTGGCTGGATCCGTTGCTCCTTGAAATTAAACAGCTTTTCTTCTGAGGTAAATTATTCCAGGATTATTCCTCACAGCGTCTCAAAATGATGAAAAGTAAATGCACTAAACTTGATGTGTTTTTTCGAGTTGATGCGGGCGGGGATACTCGCATAGATCACGTCGTTATTTGCTTTTCAAAAGAATGTGCGCTCAGTATTTTGAGTTTGTCACGCCGGCGTGATCGTCGACCTCCAGGGGTTAAACGCCACTGAAAACATAGTTATGTATATTATATTATATTTCTGTCAATAGATCCTCGTAAATATTACAATGCACCTTTAATGTACCAAATGCTGTTACTCAGAACTACTTACTTTTTTTACTCATTTCATAGGGTATATGTAATTGATTTCTTTGCTTCAAAATGTACTGAATATTTTTAAGTGTAAAAATGTCTCACCAAAAAAAAAAAAAAAGAGTAAATCATAGTTTTTAGAATGTATGGCTTTTGTGCCAATCGCAGGAGCGACTACATTTTTTCGACTCCCAGCCTCAGTGTCTCACTTGACTTCCATAGTATTTTCTTTTATCTACTATGGAAGTCAATGGGGACCAGAAATTGTTTCATTACCAACATTCTTCAAAATATCTTTATGCAAGTTGACAAGACTTTGTTCTTTATGAAATTCTCTATTAAGAATTGGTTTGTTAAATTCTGTATGTAGATAGTATGAGATATAACTGAATTAGACAACCAAAGCCTAGAAGCATCAGTTATAAAATACATGTAAAGTTTGTTGCTTTCACTCTTTAGTTAGGAGATATGAAATTCGCTAACCTTTTGTCAATCTCTTTTATTTAGCCTGAGTTTTTGTGTGACGAGGCAGCTACAATGTTGATATTGCAAAGGCCTCCAACTTGCAACCATGTCATACGGTTATATAACTGGGTTTATCATGGAAGATCAAGACATCTCAACTAAAGATAAAGGACTTTAGTAGCACACGGCACATCATAAAGAGACATGAGTTGGCTTTTTAAACACAGATCACTGACTTATGACTTATGATGTTTAACTAAACACTGAAAATGTATTGCTTACAGGAAGTGACGAAATTAAATTAGAGACGTGGCTAAGAGAGTGTGCTAAATTGCAACACTCTGTAAACGTATACTTCGTGATGGAGGCACTCCTCAAAAATAAGACGTCCGTTTTGGAAAACAGCACGCCTGTCCACAGGTGAGATCAATAACAAGAATGAAGTGGAAATAACATTGCTTAAAAAATGCATCCATCTATTATAAAAGTAATCAACACGGCTCCGGGGGGTTAATAAAGGCCTTCTGAAGTGAATCGATGGGTTAAAAATATCCATATTTAACATGTTATAAAGTAAAATATCTTACTTTACATTTGTGCTTTTTTCAGTTGCTTATAAACATATTAATGGCAAAAGACACAAAAAAATTTAAGTCACTGAATTAAGGCCACAAAAAGCACAGTACATATGTGTCCACAAGACTTTTGACTAACTGATGTTGTTGCCTAGAGTTATTGCTTCCAACTGATGTGAAAATCATTGTGCCTAGTCATTCACATAAAACAGTATATACATTTTGTAAGACACTTTTTGTTTACAAAGCTTATATGCGAAGAGGTGTGAACAATCATGAATAATGCTGTGATTCACACCTGAAGACAAAAGAACCACACAATGAGCCGCATAATGAATGAGCCTTTGCTTCAGGAATGTGAGAGGGAGCTAAGAAAGAATATCAGGACAAAATAAATATATATTTTTGTAGTTTATTTAGAATATAGTCAATATAAAGTGAGAGCCAAAAGCACAATGTCCTATGTGGGCCAGTATCACGTCACTATGATTCTCAAATCTGTGCGATTAAAAGAGAAAAAAAACATCTGTGAGGATACTGATAACAGGATCAACTATTGTATAGACCTATTTTGTGTTTGCAAACAGCGATTACGTTTTTGTGCGTGGGCGGAGCCTATTTTACAGTATATTAAAATAGAAAACCATTATTTTAAATGGATTTCTTCTGTATTTTTGGTCAAATAAATGCATGAGCATAAGAGAGTTTTCAAAAACATTCATTTGAATAGTAATGTGTCCAAACGTTTGACTGGTACTGTTTTTATAGCATCTGAGCAGACATTTGTGAATAAAAGCTTTATTGATGTGACACAAGGCTATTTTACAGTAAACACTTCATAACCTGTCCAAAACAGGTCTTATGTCTATGACATTTTATGTTGCAGCAGGATTCATATTAAACAGTCTTTTTGCGGTAATATTCACAGACACTAACAGAATACATTTACCTCACAATCCTTGGCTGGATCCGTTGCTCCTTGAAATTAAACAGCTTTTCTTCTGAGGTAAATTATTCCAGGATTATTCCTCACAGCGTCTCAAAATGATGAAAAGTAAATGCACTAAACTTGATGTGTTTTTTCGAGTTGATGCGGGCGGGGATACTCGCATAGATCACGTCGTTATTTGCTTTTCAAAAGAATGTGCGCTCAGTATTTTGAGTTTGTCACGCCGGCGTGATCGTCGACCTCCAGGGGTTAAACGCCACTGAAAACATAGTTATGTATATTATATTATATTTCTGTCAATAGATCCTCGTAAATATTACAATGCACCTTTAATGTACCAAATGCTGTTACTCAGAACTACTTACTTTTTTTACTCATTTCATAGGGTATATGTAATTGATTTCTTTGCTTCAAAATGTACTGAATATTTTTAAGTGTAAAAATGTCTCACCAAAAAAAAAAAAAAAGAGTAAATCATAGTTTTTAGAATGTATGGCTTTTGTGCCAATCGCAGGAGCGACTACATTTTTTCGACTCCCAGCCTCAGTGTCTCACTTGACTTCCATAGTATTTTCTTTTATCTACTATGGAAGTCAATGGGGACCAGAAATTGTTTCATTACCAACATTCTTCAAAATATCTTTATGCAAGTTGACAAGACTTTGTTCTTTATGAAATTCTCTATTAAGAATTGGTTTGTTAAATTCTGTATGTAGATAGTATGAGATATAACTGAATTAGACAACCAAAGCCTAGAAGCATCAGTTATAAAATACATGTAAAGTTTGTTGCTTTCACTCTTTAGTTAGGAGATATGAAATTCGCTAACCTTTTGTCAATCTCTTTTATTTAGCCTGAGTTTTTGTGTGACGAGGCAGCTACAATGTTGATATTGCAAAGGCCTCCAACTTGCAACCATGTCATACGGTTATATAACTGGGTTTATCATGGAAGATCAAGACATCTCAACTAAAGATAAAGGACTTTAGTAGCACACGGCACATCATAAAGAGACATGAGTTGGCTTTTTAAACACAGATCACTGACTTATGACTTATGATGTTTAACTAAACACTGAAAATGTATTGCTTACAGGAAGTGACGAAATTAAATTAGAGACGTGGCTAAGAGAGTGTGCTAAATTGCAACACTCTGTAAACGTATACTTCGTGATGGAGGCACTCCTCAAAAATAAGACGTCCGTTTTGGAAAACAGCACGCCTGTCCACAGGTGAGATCAATAACAAGAATGAAGTGGAAATAACATTGCTTAAAAAATGCATCCATCTATTATAAAAGTAATCAACACGGCTCCGGGGGGTTAATAAAGGCCTTCTGAAGTGAATCGATGGGTTAAAAATATCCATATTTAACATGTTATAAAGTAAAATATCTAGCTTTTGGCAGAACGCCTTCCGTATTCAACTTAAAGTGTAACATCTCTCGCAGTTCAAAATGCTTGCGCTACGTCCGACATCATCGTTGTGCCAGTTACGCTTTTTTCATAAGTTGAATACAGACGGCGGTCCGCCGGAAGCTAGATATTTTACTTTATAACGTGTTATATATGGATATTTTCTTACAAAAACCCATCAATTCACTTTAGAAGGCCTTTATTAACCCCCTGGAGACATGTGGATTATTTTAATAAAAATGGATGCACTTTTTTGATCTTCAAATTTTGGGGTGCTATTCACTGCCATTATAATGCTTGGAAGAGCCAGGACATTTTTTTATATAACTCCGATTGTGTTCGTCTGAAAGAAGAATGTCATATACAACTAGGATGGCTTTAGGGTAAGGGGGTAATTTTAATTTTTGGGTGAACTATCCCTTTAAAGAACATTTTAGATGATCCCTGGTTTGCAGGTATACTCAGAGAATGAAGAAGAAAGAAGCCGAAAAGAGTAAGAAAAAGAGATGTTTTTTTGTTTAATCAATTTAGGCCTTTTATATACCTCAAAAATACCTCTTTTAGATGTAAAACAGAACCTTACTTTCATGCTCTTATTATTTGACAGGATAATGATCCTTGTTCGGCAGCATCTCCATCATTAACACTCCGTCTGCCTTCCACACCTGCAGCCAAGCCTCAGGTTAGAGGTTAGCACTACCCCAACGCCATCCACAGCTAAAAGCTGCTCTTTTCAGCCTCTTCAGCTACAGGGTTAGAATTGTTCTTTTATTTCAGTGATCCACAAATGATGCAAAGAGATTCGCCAAATGGCATTCATTTGTGGATTTCAAAAAAATGTCATTTCTAGCATCAAGACCTGCACACAAGACTCCACCCACCGTCTACTGCTGACCAATCGTAGCACGTTCTCACTACAACCAGTCAGGGCTGTCTTGTCATTAAATAACCTTGCTCATTCATCTCTGCTGAAACAGGAAGTGTTATCAAGCCACGCCACAGTATTGTTTTAATCGCCTTTGAAAATGCTAGAGAAAGAGAAATGACACTTTACATCTCTTTATGGGAACACTGTTATGAAAGCGTCACATTGTCCGCCATGATGGGGAGGAGCAGGGAACAGGGGACCGGATGGCAATGCATTTTGGGAACTGTTTGGGGGTCCAACACCCCCACCCCCTCACAGGCCAGGAGGCACTCATGAGACTGCGCTCTAAGGCTACAAAACATTGTTTTTACTGTTTTTCTCAGACCCTATAGAGTCTGTGAAACTACGTCATTGCGCAATGCATTATGGGTAGTCACGGCTATGTTTTAGGACACGCTCAGGAGCGTACAATGATAACAAATACGAATCACCAGAGAGAAAAAACGACTGTATTTGCATGAATACTTTTTAAGAACTTGCACTCACTTGAAATAAATTGACTAATATTTGAATCTCTTACGTACATTAGCGCTCAGTCGTGCGGCTAAGACACTGCACATATTCATCACATTTCATACAATCAGAAATCATAAGTCTGCCTTCTTTCGCACCACACACAAGACCAAATGTATTTATCTTTTGCGGTTTATTTTTTAATAGCCTAACTAAAAAGTCTGATCAAACTATGTTTGTTTCCTTTACTGATTTGCAGTGGGATGAAATGGACCATCGGTACACGCATGCATAGTTATTTAGATTTTTTGTTTATTACGAGATCTGAATAAGCAACTGTATGAATAACACATAAAGTACATAAAATATATTATCAGTACAAAATATTCAATATGCATATTAATTTCAATGAATGAGGCATGTTTGACTCCATGGTGTTCTAGTCAGTAAGTGACAACACCAAACACCGTACTGTAGAGGGTGCTACGGCACAACTTAATTAATCATCTCTGGCTATAGACCATAGTTTTCACAGCAGTTTTATTATTAGATAATTAAATGAACACTGTTGTTATAAATATGAGTAATGACTCAAGTATAAAGTTAAGGGTACTTTAATAGTAAAACTGTAAACTGTCAAAATTGAATTTAAACCTGTAAATAATCAAGGTTTAGGATTTTGAAGTTCTTAAAAACTAATCAAAAAGGGAAAGCGTGACATTGACCATGTGAGCCTCTTTGTGAAAAAGATGAAATGTCAATTTTCAACTAATCTATCTTTTCACTAAAATGATAAGATAAAATGATTCGTTTTTTGTTCTTATGGTTTATACATATTACTATTAAAGGTGAGGTACAAAAAAATAAATATGATTGTAAATATAAAATCACAATCCAAGTCAGTTTATTCACCATCAAAATGTTTATTGGACCCTGTTAAGTTTCTCATCCTTAAACAGAGTCATGAACGGAATTTGATCTTGTGGTCTCTTAATAAGTGCATCTTATAAAAACACCTTAAATGCAACAATGTACACACTAAAATACACAAACAGATGACACTATCAGAGCTAAGATAGCTATGTTTCTGTACCAGATATACACATTTTCTAATTAAAACACAATATATTCATTTAACACTTACAAAGCACACATTCAACAAGTTCTGGTCAATCCATTGTGCAAACAATTAATATACACACACAAACACACACGGAACAGACACAGATCATTGCAGAAACGTTCAATGTAATCTATGACTGTAGCATGCACATATTGATTTAAACAATACTTGTATATAATCTCTGACCTATTTTGCTTTTATACACGTAATTGCTCTTCTCCCAAACTGAACTAACAGCACACTCCCTGCAATCAACTGTCAAGTTCGTACTAACAGTTAGTACTAACCCAAGATATTTTTAGACATCCTAACTTTTGTAAGGACAAGTTAAAAATTGCATTGAGATTGGGGTACCCTAAAGTGCAACAAGACTGCAATCTCACTGATGCACCACGAGGAGGCTTAATGTAAATTAGGTTATAAAGGGCTCCATTAGAAGCTCACTTACAGCCTGTCTTGTCTTTATAAGGTATGAGTTCAGATCTTTTAAAGGAAGATTTGGGAGAGTGCTCATGGTTGGTTTGGTTAGAGCAATAAACTGGCTCAATACTATGGTCACATGAACATTACAGATTTTTTTCTTTTTGACCACATTATAAATCTGTCACTTTTGTAAAAGATGCTCCATGCTTGGATTAATGAATGAGAAGCCAGCAAAAGCACTCTGGTCCATGGAATCGATCAGGCCTTTCTCGCAGTGTGAGAGACGGGGTTTCTCACTCAAAAACTCCCGGTCAAAGTTACTGCAGTCATTTGGAGCTTTCTGCAATTAGATAAGACCAGAAAAAAAATGAGCAAACACAGAAAGACACAAAAAAGAAGAGAAACCGATATAAGAGGAAAAACATACCACTTTTGGTTTGAAGGGGGGATCAACTTCTTTCCTTTCTAGAACAGGCCAGTTGACCGTCTTGAAAAATTGGTGGCCTCGTATATTTCCCACAATCCCTAAACGGCGTGATGGGTCGCGCTCAAACAGCTGTGTACAGGCGTAACAAAAAAGATAAGGTGTAATGAAATGTGATTTGTGTTGTTTTTAATTGAATATATGTGCATGTGTACCCTTTCTAGCATGTCTCTAGTATCCACTGTGATCCAGCGGGGATAATGAGGGGTGTCCATTCGGATCGATTCAAACAGCTCGTCCTCATCGTCACCGTGGAATGGAGATTGACCAATCAGCATCTCATACACGAGCACGCCAAACGACCACCAGTCTACTGAGAATGAGTATTGCTGACCCAGCAGAATCTGATTTCCCACACACAAACACATCAAGTCAGGACCAGGCCGTTGTCCGTCTGAGAGTAAACCAACGTCAAAGAGCATTCTTTACCTCAGGAGCGATATAATCTGGAGTTCCACAGAAGGTTGTGGCCCGATTTTCCCCAAACACGTTCTCCTTACACATTCCAAAATCAGCTATTTTTATGTGACCCTCTCCATCTAACATCACATTATCCAGCTTGAGATCCCTGACAAAAGGAGAGGGCAATAGTAAAAAAATTATCACCAAAAATGGTGTGAAATTGGGAAGTAATGTGTAATTAATACATCAACACAGTGGAGTGATTTTTTTCTGTACCTGTAAATAATGCCTTTGGAATGGAGAAACTGCAGGCCACATACTATTTCAGCTCCATAGAACCTGGCAAGAGACATCAGTTCAATAAAAATTTTCTAGTGCTTTATATATGTAACATGCTCACTAAATCAAGGGCTCACAAATATTTTTATATTACAGAAACTATTGTTATTTTGTATGCATATATGCATGACATACGTGGCTCTGTACAGATCAAAACGCCCCTTTTCCTGTATATGAAACATCAGATCTCCTCCATTCAGATACTCCATCACAAAAAATAAGTGCTCCTGTTAGAGATAATCAAATTAAAGTAAACTCTTTATAGATAATTACAATTAATAAATGTGCTTGACATTATACATTTACTTATTGTTTTGACATATTTCATGTCTAGTAAAAATTTCCCTCATGTTAATGAGAAAATTGAATTTAAAATAAATTGGAATTTTAATGAAAATTTGGAATGTGGTAAACTTCAATGTATTAAATGTGACAGCCATAATTGCATACATTTCAAGTGTTTGTGTAAATGAATGTTTGGTGTACCTTGGTCTGAAAAGTGGAGTAGAGGTGTGTAAGAAACGGATTATCCCAGGCGAGAGCCAGCACTCGTTTTTCTACCATGGTGCACTCCACATCATCATCCATCAACACCACATCCTTCTTCAGTGCCTTCACTGCAAACCATTCACCAGTGCCCTTTAGCTCAGCCAAAAGCACCTGACAACAGAAAGATGATGAACATGTGTTTGTGTGAACTTGAGCATGACTGTATGTAGCAACTACTTAAAATTTGCAAAAGTCAGGGAGCTTCCCACATAATCCTGTGACCCTCCACCATGATCACGTGACATAAGCAAAACGCATTACCCCCTTCATGTCTTCTACACTGTATATGAATGTGTGGGGGAAAGAGAGGTTGTATGTTACCTTGCCAAAGCTTCCCTTGCCCAGGACTTTATGGAAAATGAAATGCTCAGCAGTGATACGTGTTTGGTGGGTGATTCGAGAGGGGGGGCGAGGACTCAAACCCTCCCATAGACGACCATAAGGAGCCCCATCTGCAACATAGCTTTTCTGATAAACTGAAATAATAATTTTTATTGTTATAATTACCACCATATAAATCAAGCACACTCACCGTTAACATCAGATCCTGGACTTTTGTTAAAATCCTGGTAAACAGCAACATCCTGTGAGTTGCTCTGCGAGTTGCTTTCAGGTCGCTTGGTGGATTTCTGTGACAACACAAATATTCACAAACTTCATTTCAATACTTTAATGCTGTTATGTTTATTTTAAGTGTCTCATAACTTGGGCTTATGCAAACAATATATACAATTGAGACTTGAGTAAGAGCCTCTGCCAGTAGTTTCTGGTTGATGCCACACAAATTAGCCACTTTAGTCTGGCACTTATGATGGACATTCATGGAACAGTCTGAAAAAGAAAAGACAATTGCAAATGTATAATCAGAGTCCAACATTAAGACTAGCCAAGCACCAAATAACAAAAATAAAGTGGCTTTTTTTCGCTCCAAGTAAATATAACTAGCCAGTTTACAGTTACTGACCAGTGAGCTTTTTAGGCATTTCTATATATTAAAATGGTTTAAACCACAATGTAAAACACCAAACATAACTTAAATAAATCAAAAAGGGATTAATGATATTGATTTTTATAGTTTTATGGTCATAAATATTGCCAGTAAATTAGCAGGTTTGGCGAACAGTTAATTGTGGGCCCTTATAATACATATACTGTTTGCATAGTATACTCACCCTCGCATTTGAGGCCCTGTTTGACAAGACCCCAGAGCAGACTGCCACAATGGTCACAAAAGGTGGGACTCATGTAGTTGTAGGTCTTAAAGCGATGTGGCATGTCAATCTTAAAACGCTCCTTCTGAAACTGTAGGCACACACAAACTTTAAATAACCCGGTCACAATAAAATAAAAAAATTTAATTAATGCAATACAGCACATACCATAGTGTCTCGACTGTTGGTTGCAGTGCCCGTGCACCTTCCGATAATTTTATCAATACACTTCTTGTGGATGGCTGCATTGCATTCTGGTGGAGAAAAACTATTTATATTTATGTGGGCTCAGGAGGCTCTGTGTTCACAATGTTGCTTTATTCTGGATGAAACAATTAAATGTTGAACAAAGGGAAGCAATCCAGTCATGTCTTTCCCCTTTTAGGGTACATTCTTACTAAAAAAAACATGCAAGTTTTGTGGGCAAGTATTCACGATAATAGAAAAAAAACAGCAAAATATACTCACGTCTGCACTTGTAACCTTGCTTGTTGAGACCCCTGGGCAGTGAAGGACAAAATTATATGAGTATGTCTGAATTATAAACTTCTAACATCTTATAACTGAACATTCGGGACTGACCAAACAAAATCTCTGCAGACAGAGCAGAAGGTGGGCTGTCTGAAGAAGGTGGCGATGAACTCATGGTTTTTGATGAAGTGAATCTTAGCCTGTTTAATAGCTCCACGACGACGAGTGAGAGTCGGTGCCTCGTCTTCTGTCACTACTGACTGACGACTCTCTGAGAGTGAAAGAGAAAAAACAAACCTGGATGGAAGCAGAATCAAGCTGATGGCATGAAACTTTTTGACAATAAATGCATGAGAGCTTTGTCCTGAAAGCAATTCACTATAATTTAAATGAATATATTATAGTATATAGTAAATATTATGCTTTTTTTTTAATTCAACTTTTAAAATGGCTGCATTTTGTTCCATTTCGTCAAACTGCTTTTGAACAAGCACACGTCATGTAAATGTCACTTGAGAAACATCCCCATCAAGCTAATTATACTGTACAAGGAAGACATACAAGTCTGATTAGTCAACTAGTTGTTCAATCAACCCACAGACAAGACAGCACTGAAAATACACTACTGTTTCAAAAGTATTCAGCAAGTATGCATTAAATTGATCAAAAAGGTGGAAGTAAAGACTTTTCAAATTAATTCTGTTCTTTTGAACTTGATTGAATAATAAAAAATATATATTTTTAAATTATTTTTAATATACAAAAATATTAAGCAGCTCAACTGTGAAAATAAATGTTACTCAAGAAACAAATCATATTAGAATGATTTCTGAAGGATCATGCGACACTGAAGACTGGAGTAATGGCTGCTGAAAATTCAGCTTTGCTATTACAATAATATTAAAATTGTAATAATATTGTCCACAAGATTACAGTTTTTACTTTAATCAAATAAAGAAAAACTTGGTGAGCATAAGAGACTTTCATTCAAAAACACACACAAAAAAAAGAAAGATTACTGACCCCAAACTTTTAAAAAGTAGTGCACATAATTTTGCACATTATTACAAAAATTTGCAGTGGAACATTTTGTATTCTAAAAACAATAAAACAGAAAGAGGAGCAATGGATAGAATGTTTGAAGAAGACAGTGTATAACACAAAGAAGAGCTGTTGTGACATGTTCAGCAGAGACATTCCTGTGCACAGAACTTTAAGGGGAGTCCAGATGGATTTACACATGCCCATACACACGTGATCAGATAAGCATGACCCCTCCCAAAGCTAATGGCAATAGGTTAGATTCAAGCAGGGCTTTAAATGAAAAATGAAGAAAAAAAAAAAAAAAAAAAGTACATTGAGCAGGAGCTCAATGGTGGCACTGAGGTGAAACACCCGTGTCCCATTACTGACACACTAACTCAGGGTGGATGTATTAAACTGTTTGAGCAGATTATGAATAATTCCCTTTAAATTTTCATGAAAACGGCATTTCTATGAAAGCAACAATCCAGTCTCAAGTTAATGATTCTTTTAGTTCTTATTTGGAAATGCAATTCATATTGTATTTTTTTTCCAAATTATATGATGCAGTCAGATTACACTGATCGAAGACTATGATTTCCACCCCTCATTGCGGACATTTAATCACTGAAAGAAAGAAGAGAGATTGAACGCTTATTTGATTGAGAGTATGTCTTACCTGCATCTAAATCCTCCAAAAAGAACTGTACAGACATCATAACTTTCCCTGATGGCTGCAAATCAACCTGAAAATGAAGCGAAACTTTATAACATCACCTGTGAACATTGACACATTGACACTACATGACAATGCATAGACATAACCACATACCCAAAATTCTGCACGTCCGTTTGCCTTCTTGCATCTTTCTGCCAACACAGACACACCCACAGTAACTTCTGCTAAAGGTTCCTCTGCGGTTCTCATTAGTAGTATTTGTATGACACGTCCCTCATAAATATGTGCGTCAAAACTGGATCGCCAAGCAGGATACATGGTGGGCTTCTTCTGGATCAATGTTTTTCCTCGCTCTTAAAAGAAAAAGGGGATATTTTTGTGATCAGGCATAATCCATTGGAAAATGTTTGGAATGAAATACTAGTATACTTCGCAGTATGGTATACTGCAAACGATTTTTAAAAAACATTTTTAAAAAGGCAGCAATAAACATTTCAGTTCATACTGTAGTACGACTTCATTATGTTGCACGTTAGATTCAAAGAGTAGCATTTGGGATTTTAACTTCTGCTAGTTTTGATTAACAACAATCATCCAGAAAATATTAAAAATTGCAAGTGATATTGGCTTTCAGTCACATGGAAATTAAGTCAGGGTTCATTGTGGGAAACAATATTCTGTGTGTTGTGTTCCATCCTAAACTACTAATTTGGCAAAATGAAATGGGTAATTCAGTTCTATGCAGATGGAGGATTTACATGTTGTTCCTTGTACACACAGTATACTGCAAAAACAGAACAAGAAGCTCCGTGGCAGTATGCCATTCCAAACATAGCAATGCACTTGAAACCCCCATTAAACACACACTCACGCACACATTTACTCACCAGTGCTGAGAGCTTCCTTCATTTTGACGGCACAGAATGGTGCCTCAGCCATTGGAGAGAATGTGCCAAGATCATAGGCATTAAACGCAATTCTCAGGAAAGGGGCCATGGCAACCCCTCAGGCACAGCCTAAAAAACACAGACAACCAAAATTCTTATGATTTTTGTATTAGGTGATATGTTTAGTAAGAAAGCAATATATCAGCATTACTGTATATAGGAAGAAGGAAATCAAAACAAAAATATTACTTAATTATCAATTTAGAACTACTAATATCATGTTTTAAAAGGGTCATGAATTGAGAAATCAACTTTCCCTTGAGCTTTTGATATATAAAAGGTCATGGTAATATAATATAAGAATATCCTGTAAGTTTCAGAGCTGAAAACTTTCTTGTTAGTCAAAGAAAAGCTTTTATTGACACCAAGCCCAGCAAACAATCGATCTCAGAATATGTCACATCTTGACGTCATTGTGTGGTGAAATGCCACCTCAACAGAAAAAGAACATCGCCTGATTCTGTAGCCCTGCCCGCCGACTCGTGCCTGAGATGATATAGGCCTACATAGAGCTAAACCAGATCGAACTTCTAAGCAATAAACATATCGCTTAAGCTTCATTCGGATTCCAATATTAGGAATGCATGGATGAACTTTATTTTTAATGAAGATCCAGCTCACATGGGGAAGACTTTGCACATTTGTTCCTTCATTTCACCACGGATTCGTTTGTAAACAAGAGACTGGATTTGCAGACAGGATGAGATTACATGAATGAATGAAGCAACACACTTATGGGAGTAAAAAAAGTTTTTTATATGTGATAGTATTGCATTGTTACAGATCGTTTCGGGATCAGACTCTGACATTTATGGGCCAGGGCTCGCAAAGCCCAACGTCCCGGGGCTGTGTGTTTTCCAGACGGGCTACCAAAACGTAAGCCTGGCCTGTTGATAGGCTATCTTAAATAGTGAAATAATATTCCTTTCTTGATGTGCGTTGTTTACTCTCTTGACTTGATATTTGAAGGGCTTGTGTGTGCACGCGTGTGTGTGTACGGTTCGCGGTTATATCCACCGATCGTGCAGGCCAAGTAATAAAAAAAAAACATTCCAGTCAATCGCGGGTGGATGAGCGATAAATCATTGTGTTTGTTTGATAAAGATATTTTGCGAGCCCTGTGGGCGATTCATTCCGGTTGCTGTTTCTCCACACACTTTCAAAACAATTCCCACATGTACTGACAGGGGAGCTGAAGCTCATTAAATATGCAAATCTTATCCAATCCTAGCCGTGGGCGTTTACTTCCAAGTCTTCAATGCGGCACGCCCATAAAAACCGAGCGTTCCAGGAGAGAGCTTCAAAACCAGGATAGAAAATAGCCTATTACTTATTCATTATGATGTTTTTGAATGTAAAAACCATGCGAACATCATAAGTTGACCTCAGACCACAGTATAAAAAAATTAAAAAAGCCAGTTCATGACCCCTTTAATTATATTTAGTCATAAACAGAGGAAGAGGAAATTGTTTAGTCTAATTATTAGGGATCTCTTGGTGTTCATTTCTGTCTGTTCGTTCATTAAATCTAATAGTAGCTCTGTTGTTCTCTTAGTAGTTTCATAATACTTTATGTTACTTAAGTTTTGTAATCAATTACCATAAAAAATAAATAGTCATCCACCCTCTTTCTGACCTTTAGCATTAAGCGGGCCATTTTTTCTGTTTCGCCTTTAAGGCTTCTATGTAAACGCCCTCTTTAGATGTAAATGAGATTGGGTACTTTGCTGTATTTTCTCAAGAGCAGTGGATTTGCTACCTCTCTGTTGGTCTGTTTTTGGTTCAGAAAACAATCCATGCTGAAATGATCAGCTTGACATGATGATAGTGACCATGAAAAAAAAGAAAAGAAAACTTGAACTGCAGTTTCAAACACTGGGATTTTTTAGAAGGATATGCAGAATGACAGGTTCTACACACAACCAAAACCATCACAATTTAACTCTTATCATTAGTATTTCCAGAGTTTAGGAGTAAAAGTACCTTTTTATTACCTCAATGTGAATGGGTGGACCACTGGACCAAGTTTCTATGTACCAAATAGACATTGACAGGGAAATTCAAGCGTTCAGTTTTAGGAATAGAGATGAAGTTTTGAGTATATAAAAATGTATTCTCTGAGAGTCTGATATGCTGTGTGTATCAAAGACCATTTCAAAAAATGTCATATGATTTGACACATTCAGTGTATTTGTCTGTGTGTAGTGGTTAACCTAAAATGTCATTGTGAGATCTGTATTTGTTTTTGTGATTTTTCAAAGCGCTTTAAATCCAACCCCAATGAATATGATTAAATATAAATACTTAACTGCAAATAAACCTTTTTGCTAAGGTTTATTAATTTAATTCTCATGCAACAGGACATTGCAAAAGGGCTTCAGGTAATCTGTAATAGTCATCCCTTCAATTCTCAATAGTCTATTTCTATTACATTATCTTGCTTTATTGTGCATCATAACATTTGGAACATGACCCAGATGAGATTTATAGGTTTATGGTAATAACCGAGCCTAAAATTGATTGGTCTTGTTCTTGTATAACGTCAGGACTCCACCCACTTCTATCGAAAGCCAATGACATGAGTCAGGCTCTGACTGCAACATAGAAGCTTCATAACAAACTTGCTGGTGGTTTTCAGTGGACTTCAGACTATAATACTACAGAGTGTTTAAAAATAAGAAAGACAGGGAGAGAAAGATTTGAACAGTCAACACCCATACGCACACACATTTCTGCTTTAGTTTAATTATGAAATACACTTGCTGAAACATGTCAGAAACCTGCACAGAAACGTTCAAACAAGTTGCAGAATCTCAATCTAATAACCTAAATCTGTGCTTGTGTGTGCGCTAGTGAATCAGCCCGTGTCAATAACATAAGCTTGCAGCACAGTACAAAATCGATTCTGAAACAATCCATGACACGTCACAGAGTCTCTCTTACAAAGATTCACACACACACACATAATGAATCCTGTCTATGCCTGATTCTTCAGCAAAAAAAAAAAGACTAGAAGCGCCTGAGCTACAAGTCTGTGCTCCTTTGTAAGTATAAGTGTGAAAATGAGAGCGATATAGAAAAGGAGAGAGATAGTGAGGGTGATATGATGGGTAGGCAGATGTGGTTAACATGCTTTTCTGAACATAATTACACATAATAGAGTTAAAATAAGTATTACAAGAGGGTCTGTACTCTTAAACCTTATGACAAGCCATAACAGGAGCTAAAACAATTACAAGGGTGTTAGACGTGTGTGTTTGTGTGTGCATGGCTTTGTTAAGTTTGCATCACTAGTACTATTGCAACAAACCCCTTATCCTATAAGTATTAAACTTAAAGGGATAGTCCACCCAAAAAATTAAATCCTGTTATCATTTACTTACCCTCATGTCATTCCAAACATGTATGACTTATTTTCCGCAGAACACAAAATATATTTTGAAGAATGTTGCTAACCAGCTTCAGTTCCATTGACATTTACTGTTTTGCTACCAACATTCTTCCAAAAAATATCATTTTTTTAATATGTTCCACAGAAAGTCATACAGGTTTGGAATGACATCAGGGTGAATAAATGATGGTAGAATTTAAATTTTTAGGTGGACTATCCCTTTGAGAGTGTAACTGGTCTCACACTGTTTGTGCGGCTTGTTGAAGAGGTTGAGGTGTGCACCATATTTGAATTAGAAAATTAGGATTTAAGATTTTAGATACTTAAGAGTGGCCTCGCTGACCTGGGCCAGTGAGCAACAGATTAACCACCCAGAATACCCTAGTACCCATACTGCAATCAGAAGACCTTAGCAACCGAACTTGCTGTAACTAGTTGCTTTGAAGTACATGAAATACATAATCTAAGAATGTACTTCACATAATCTTGCTGATTTCTTGCACGGCATTTATGGGGTCTTTCTGTTCATTTAGTTAACACTGATGTCAACAAGAGCAGCAGGTTTCATCACTTATGTCCACAGTCTCATACACACACACACACCATCTAATGTACGGGACAGGAAGGAACTATCGACACCCATGAACAGAATGAAAGAGTGGTATGGTGTAAACTCTTAAACCACAGCAGGATGTGTGTCTCCACTGCTAACAGTTATCACGTCAGCCACATGCTAGTGTAGTGATGGATAGTTAATATTAAAGGAAATATAACAGAGGTAAAATCTCGCTACAAATCATCGACAACAACTAAAAACATTAGATAATTACTTTTAAATGTAACAACCATTTCCACCATGAGCCAAAACACACACACACAGTCATCTCAACCAGAACCACGCACGATCTGTTTAGTATATTAGATCAATAATTATTGATATTTCGTAGAGGAGCGTGTCAGTGGCATTTTAGACCCCTCAATGTCATCAATTGGGGCTACGTATGGTCTATGAATAAGATAAATGAGAAGTTCTATAAGAGAAATTCACAAATAATACAAGACAGTTTTGTGTAACAAACTATCCAATGCCTGTTGTAGATTAGATCACAGGCGTTTTTGGATATCAACTGTAATGAATAGCTAAAATGCTCTCTAGGTAGGTCACTAGGTTGAGACACAACCTCTATTGACTTTTCAAAAACGTAGAGTTGTTGTATATCAAGACAAAGTGCGGAAAACCGACTCTGTCAAGGTCCAGTAGACAGCAGCGTACAGTTCAGTGTTTTGTGAAGCTGCGGTTTGCACTGCGCCCTTTTCATACCATTCTAATAGTATAAATATATGTTTAAGGTTTTTAGAGAATGCCATATAAAACAATGAAGAGGAGAGAGATTGAGGTATGTATCTGTAAAACACACTGACTGCCTCTGCGCGCGGCGCTCGAATCAGTTCAGCGCATCAATCAGAAAAAACAGCGAAGAAAATGAGTGAAACACTCTAAAATGCAAAATTACTAAACTTCTGACACGACCAAGCAATATTCGATCAAAAAAAAACACACAAGAAGTGGTGTGTAACGTCTTACCTTTCCTACGGAAGAAACTGACTTTTCTCTGCGGAGGCTGCTTTCTTCGACGATTAAGTCGTTTGAGGAAGTACAAATCGCTCGTGGAGTTCTGAGTAAAGTAGGGCGGAGTGACGTCGCACAGGTGCTCTCTTTCTTTGCGCGATCCCTCTTCTGTCTCACGCGCGCTCTCTCAGATGTCTGTATAATAAGCCATTGCACTAAATAGAGTGCACAGGTGCGTTTTTGGAGTCTGTATCAGTACAGTCAGTGTGTATGTAAGTGACCTCTTTGCGAAGGGCTCATGCGAAGGCATTGGCGGTGTACCTTTAGATGCCCCACTATTGATGGTATGCTTATGGCAAGCCATCTAAACATTTATTCTTTTAATTTATTTAGTTTTTAGCAGGGCCTCCAAAACCATCATAGACATTGAGGGGGGCAATATTTTTTTAATATTCTTGATGCTGCTCTTCTGCACTTAAATTACGCACCACTCTCAGTGTTGTTATGATGACAAAAAGTTTTAAAAGTAGTACATTTTTAGAATGGTCTGCTTCCAACAGCCCTCGTCAAAGTCAAAATGATTAAGATGGCCAATCAAATAAAAAAAAAAGTCTGGCTTTCCTTTTTACAGAAGCAGAACATGATTTCCAGCACAGCGCTTTTAACAATTAGAGTGCGAGGTATAAGTAGCTATAAGTAGCTGTTTTTGTTTTTGTGACAGTAATATCCAGTGATGCAAGCTAGTGTAGTATATAATGAGTGTAGTATATAATGAAGAAGTACCATTAACTGAATAGATACAAGCAGTGGCGTGGGGGGGGGGGTCTTCCTGTTTCAGTGGAAATGATGTCAACACATTGAATAAATCTGCGTGTTTCAAGGCACTTCAGTGGGACTTTAATGAATACATTTTAAAACAGCTTGCCACATATGCCAACATTATGACCACAGCTAGATACAAATGCAAAGAGGAACAATGATGCGTTGGCTGCTGATTTATAGATAGTTTACTCAGAGGCATTGCGATGAGGAACAGACCATGAGTCTGGTTTCTATATTGTGTCCATGGAATATTATCTATAAAACATATGCTGAAAGGTCACATAACTGTGGGTGTGAAGGACGCAATATGTGAAAATCTGTGCTCTTATGTGTGTGTGTGTGCTTGTAGTCTTGTCCTGCTTTCCTTCTCTTGGTCCGCAGTGCTGTGGAGTGTATGTCCTAGATTTAAGTGTGTGGGTGAGATTTAAAAAAAGCAAAGAAACAACAGTATGTTGCAAAGACTATGTGTGTGTAGATATCTGGTGCAGAACTGGAGGTGGTAAAGGGTCTGTTTTGCTACCCCTTGGCTGATCTAGCAGATCTACACAAATAAATGGTGTATTGTTATGTGTAAAATAACCACATTACACTGTAAAAAATGTTATGTGCTATTTACTTAAAAAAAATATGTTAACAATATTACACATAATATTTTTGAGTAGTTTTTAAGGGTTGATTTCTTTAATGCAATCTACCTGAATAAATCATGTAAAATCTCCTAAATTATTTAGTCTATGAAACAAATAATTTAATATTTTTAGTGGAATGTGCCTTTTTTTATTTTAAGTTGACTTTAAAAAAGGGTATAAATTAGAGTGAATAGAAATGACCTGTTTATATTTGACTTTGAGTTACGTTATACAATTAATAGCCTATGCTGCTAGCACAGCACAAGTAGAAACAAACTTGTTACTGCACTGGCATTAGCAAAATTATTGCTCATCGAACAAAGCAACGTGCTTCATAATATTAGTTTATGCAGATATTCACATCACAACCTAACCATAAGCTCTGCTCTTCTCCAGAATGGTAACGGTCAAAACTTAAACATAACAGAAACTCTTTCAAATGTCAAACATAACTGAACATTAAACATTAACAGATGTTTCCCTTCACTCAAAAATACATAAAATAACACATTATTTTAATATTTACTCTCCATTTCCAGCCATATGCAATGCATGCTGGGAACTAACAATGGTGTCTCTAAATAAAACTGCATAATTGAGCTAATTCTCTTAAAATAAATAGGCAGCCTTTTCCCCCTTAATTTTATCAGCTTAATTGGTTCTTCAATTCAAGCCTCAAAATTAATTTAATTTCCTTTAAAAAATTAGGAAAATGTATCTCTTGTTTTTATTAGTGAAATGTTCTCAATATTTTCTATACAACACCAAACCACAATTTTCTTAAGAAAATATACACACTATTTTTAATTGTCACCTTAATTTATTTTGTGAAAATTACAAGACCCATGATTAATTTTTTACAGTGTACCAATTAACTGATATTTAATGATTTGTTTTCTTTGTTTGTGAAAAGAACATTAGATAAACAGCCCAACAAAATACATGGATGAATTAGTTTTAGTGTACTGGTGTGCTTAGAGAGAAGTTTACAGTTGTACATAAACTTTGCATCTGACACACTCTCTCTCACACATAAACATACACACATACACATACTCTATAAACAGATAAGCCTTATATGTCAGTTTCCAGCAGTAAAACAGAAGCCACATGTTTTCCTCTTCTCACCACAAACCAATGAAGAGAGTATACTTTGTAACATTTTACAGATGTAAGGTAGGATAAACGGCCCCAAATAAAAGGGAAGTTGGAAATATGAAGAAAGAAAAAAAAAAGTATTTTTATAGAGATTAGTTTATTTCCAGTAATAGTAGATCAGGCCAACTGACATGATTTAGAAAATGAGAGACTCCTTATATATACAAATGTCCATGTGCATTGACTGGGTAATTTACCTAGGATAGATCAAGAAAAGAACAGATACCGCTTTTATCTACTGTAGGAAATAGATGGATCTTTTCCTGCAACCTCTCTTTATCTCTCTGCTGCAATGCAGAGGAACATAAGACATTTAAAAGACCCAAAAGTGTCACGACAATGTCACAGTGACACTGCCACAGAATCATATACACACTCACACACACATTTTCTGTGCCTCTCAATCACTTTAGATCTTCAGTCAAATTTTCTTGGTCTAGAAATATGAAAGACTAAAAACTAAACGAAAGACTAAAAATTCTGTAATATGTCTTACCTTTGACCTTTACATACATCTTACATATATAACATTTTGGTATGTTTAATCGATTTTATGACCTAAAAGGATGAAACTGTATAATTTACAGTACACTGTTTACAATTAATTTATCTACAATCCTGGGCAGAAAAAAATGGGCCAAGCCAAAAATGGCAAATTATATTTAGCAGTCTTTTAATGGTCTGAACCATTTAATCACAAATCACAGGTCAGGAAATACTGCACAAATACTGTAGATAAAGTAACTTAGCACAGAATAGCCTTACCTTTTGTTGGGTGAACTTGCAGACAGCTTTTTACGGGAAGAAGATGTCAGTGTTATCAATTTTAATGGCTTTATACAGTTCATGAGTAGTTGAAAAATGCCTCCCAGTTCATTTGAGTATAATGTGAGACCAAATATTCACTATGGGGTTCAAATATTTACTCTGATCAGGCCAAAACATGAACCTGATGAACCACTTCATGGTTGTCTTTGCAATTTAGGCAGGAGCATTGTCTTAACATAAAATAACATTACTCTTTAGATAACAACTTTACATTTGTGGGAAGGAAACCATTCTGCCATATTCTCCTGTACTCCAAAAGCATTTAATTACTTTTCACAGTAAGTAGCTCACCAATACCAGCAGCTAAAAATACTCAATGGCCCCTCTTCCTTCTTGCTTCACTGTGGTAGAGATGCATTTTTTATTATATTTCTCAAAGACACCACTCATGTGTTTCACTTTCATCACTTTTATTTATTTATTTATTTTATTTACAGAAACGTGCTGCAATACGTTTTAATCCACGAAGGCAAGTCAATGGATATCACACAAGCAATGTGCAAACTTTGCGCTAGTTATAGTAAAGAAGTCTGAAATCCCACTGCAGAATGTGAAACTAAAAATTATTAGAAAACTTTATTTTCTTAATAATTATATTGTGGCTCATACGTAGCCTATTACTATACTATAGCCTAATGAGAGAGAGAAAATAGAAGAGATTTCGTGTTAAGTTGTTTCTTTTTAATGAAGAGTTAGCTCTCGTCGGTTATGCGGTGATGCGCTATTAAGTTATTGCGGGGCAAATTAATTGTAATAGTATTTATTTAATTATAAAAGTAGTCTAATCTTCATCATCATCCTCATCGTTCAGAACATCGCAGAGGGGGGCTTGTGATCGCCAGGCCTGGTTTTGCAGCGCGTTTGGGTATGGTTGTGTTGTGAACTTTTGCAGCGCGTTTTTGTATTTTGTTGTGTTGTGAACTTTTGCAGCACATGTGTTGTAAAACTGATGAAGATGTTTTCTTAATTTGCTGGTGTTTTTTTCTATTTGCATGTGTTTTTTTCAGTTGCAGTGCGTTGAGCTCTCTCGGCCACCGTACAAAACAGCTAGATCGTCCAGTTTTGTCGTTAATGTGGTGCATTTACATACACGAGTAATCATTTGAAGCGTATGATATTGTATGTTTTATACAGGTGCTGGTCATATAATTAGAATATCATCAAAAAGTTGATTTATTTAATTAATTCCATTCAAAAAGTGAAACTTGTATATTATATTCATTCATTACACACAGACTGATATATTTCAAATGTTTATTTCTTTTAATTTTAATGATTATAACTGACAACTAAGGAAAATCCCAAATTCAGTATCTCAGAAAATTAGAATTTTACTTAAGACCAATACAAAGAAAGGATTTTTAGAAATCTTGGCCAACTGAAAAGTATGAACATGAAAAGTATGAGCATGTACAGCACTCAATACTTAGTTGTGGCTCCTTTTGCCTGAATTACTGCAGCAATGCGGCGTGGCATGGAGTCAATCAGTCTGTGGCACTGCTCAGGTGTTATGAGAGCTCAGATAGTGGCCTTCAGCTCTTCTGCATTGTTGGGTCTGGCATATCGCATCTTCCTCTTCACCATACCCCATAGATTTTCTATGGGGTTAAGGTCAGGTGAGTTTGCTGGCCAATTAAGAACAGGGATACCATGGTCCTTAAACTGGTTGCTTTGGCACTGTGTGCAGGTGCCAAGTCCTGTTGGAAAATGAAATCTGCATCTCCATAAAGTTGGTCAGCAGCAGGAAGCATGAAGTGCTCTAAAACTTCCTGGTATACGGCTGCGTTGACCTTGGACCTTAGAAAACACAGTGGACCAACACCAGCAGATGACATGGCACCCCAAACCATCACTGACTGTGGAAACTTTACACTGGACCTCAAGCAACGTGGATTGTGTGCCTCTCCTCTCTTCCTCCAGACTCTGGGACCCTGATTTCCAAAGGAAATGCAAAATTTACTTTCATCAGAGAACATAACTTTGGACCACTCAGCAGCAGTCCAGTCCTTTTTGTCTTTAGCCCAGGCGAAACGCTTCTGACACTGTCTGTTGTTCAAGAGTGGCTTGACACAAGGAATGCGACAGCTGAAACCCATGTCTTGCATACGTCTGTGCATAGTGGTTCTTGAAGCACTGACTCCAGCTACAGTCCACTCTTTGTGAATCTCCCCCACATTTTTGAATGGGTTTTGTATCACAATCCTCTCCAGGGTGCGGTTATCCCTATTGCTTGTACACTTTTTTCTACCACATCTTCCCTTTGCCTCTCTATTAATGTGCTTGGACACAGAGCTCTGTGAACAGCCAGCCTCTTTTATAATGACCTTTTGTGTCTTGCCCTCCTTGTGCAAGGTGTCAATGGTTGTCTTTTGGACAACTGTATTATACTGAATATAATATACAAGTTTCACTTTTTGAATGGAATTAGTGAAATAAATCAACTTTTTGATGATATTCTAATTATATGACCAGCACCTGTACACAAAATTCGCCTGCATTTGTAAATGTTTATGATTGTCAGTGCATGTGAGACTACATTTTGGTTTTAATAAGATTTTCCTAATAAATAGGCAAGAATAAACATGGTGTCCTCCATGATTCTTGTTTATTCCGACAACAAAGCACTTGAATGCAACAAGCTCATAATCACGACTTCTGAAGTGGGAAGTAGGACATTTCCGATAGCACATGAAGGCAGCTTTAGACAATTAAAAGCTTAGTTTTTAGCCATTTTGGGTGTGGAATTTTTTTGTCCAGGAGTGTACAAGAGCCATGCACTCACTATGCCAATGTTAGGAAAAAATAAATTGACTTTGTTTAATATAGGTCTCTCAGTGAGAAAGGTGAAGTGGGTTGGGCTACAATCAGTCTAATTAGAGATGTTTTGATTAACTTTAATTATCTCAAAGTACAGCTAATTACCATGAATTCAGTGCAGTCAAGTAGGCTGCTTTGAAGAAGCCTACTTATAGGGCTGTGTGGAAGCACCATCCACTCAAATTGGAGTGAGTATAGATAGTCCATTACTAGAAAGGTAGGTTCCAAATTTTAACCTTAATAATTTGTCTTTAACAAGGCATTTAATATCTTTCAGTTTCTTTCTCTTAAATATGTTTTAATAAAAGTTTTGAAATGCAGAAATGGTTCAATGAGACCTTTAAATTATGAAATCAAAATGACTTTTTTTTACTTAATACCCTGGTATTAAAAAAAATTGGCGTCTTCGTAATCTTTCATTAACTTCCCCTCTGAAACGACTCCTTTTCGGCTTATGTCATCAAGCCCCTCCCCTTAACCTGCTGTCTTATCTCATACTCTCTTGAGTAGGTACTTATTTTGAATTCACAACAGCTAAAAAGTAGGCTATGTTCTATCTAGTGTGATTGTGTGTAGTATGAATGTAATGTACTACATTCGCCATTTTGTCATTATCATGACCTACCAGCGTCAGTTGTGTCGCTTCACTGCCATTCACAAATCCTCTCCCATGGCCTTATGGGATAGTAAAGTGTCCATCGTATGCACACTTCAGACTGCCGCCGGAAGTAGTAGGCCATCTGCGTCATTTTTGCCTACTCTTTTATGAGTACTGTGAATTCAGCCTACTTTTCACAATCCAATAAATTCTGTATTTATATAAAAAAATCTGTATACAATTTTTCAAAAGTCCTGTTTTCTTGTTTAATCTTGTTTCACTCATAAATATGTCTCATTACGGAAGTAAAAAAAATTTTTTTATGTTGACTTAACACCTGTTTTAGAACCTGTGGTAAAAATGAAAATACAAACCTTGGTCAGTCTTGCACACCCCTGCAAGAGCATAGTTTGTCCTCTTTAATAAAGAAACTGCAAAATAGGAAAAGAATGATGCAAATGGCTTTGTCTGGCATAACCCACTGCTGATGCTCTAGAGCAGGGGTCGTTAAACTCGGTCCTGGAGGGCCACTGTCCTGCAGAGTTTAGCTCCAAATAAACACACCTGAACCAGCGAATCAGTGTCTTACTATGGCCTAACTAGGTGGAGGTGGAGCTGGAATAGGTAAAGCACAACCCATGACATCCAGAGAGGGGGAGCTTGACATCATTTGGCTCTGCAGTGAGCACCATGTGACGCTCTTTCTTTCATTTAAACCTTGGATCCGACCTTGGTCCATCCATTTTAGGTACAATTGTAACCCCTCCTGTTCGAACTGCCCACTCTAAGCGGGACTTGAACCCAGGTCCGCCGGCATGAAAGTCGGACGCTCTAACAAGGAGGCTAAAGCTGCAACACTTAGCGTCAGTTGCTAGAGCGGTTTACTCGCAAAGCAACTACTAGCTGTCCTCCGTTACACAATGCAATTAAAAAACCTTGCCAATTGCTGGACACATTTTATTGAGATATTAAGGAGATTTTTACACTATCCTTTAGAATTTCTGATTATGTAGATGCATGGAATCTAACAAGTACAGGAACAATGTTTGATTGATGGAAGATTTTGCATGTGTAGGCTTATATCATATATTTTTAGCTCAAGTAATGCACTTGGTTACAACCATTACAATAATTTTTGCAATGGGGTTTGGTGCCTTGCTTCCTGCCAGTATTGAGAATCGAACCATATACACACAGTCTTATGTATATGCTTTCATGCTTTCAGAAAGGAAAAAAGGGGAGCATGTGAGGCAGAATGGACACTGAATAGCTTGAGATCAGTGTGACTTGGGAGAAAAAGAAAATAGAAAAGAAAGGATACAGGAAGGTAAAATGATGAATGTGTCCCTTATTTGGGACAAGGTGTCCGTAACTTTCAGGTACTCCAGAAAACAAACTCCTCTCATCCTTGCTCTCTCACTCTGTTCTGGGTCACATTGTCTCCTGGGGACGTGGAAGCAGGGCAACGTCACCCCTCCCTTTTTCTTCATATCCCTCACACACACACACACAGTCTCAATCTGTAATACACTCTTTAATTACTGAGTTGCAGATACTTAATCACAGAATCACGTCTAAAATTCACTCTCTGTAGACTTAACCTGGCTGTCGTTGAAAATAAAACTTAAAAATACTGAGGAGTCCTGATAAAAATTAAAGAGATAAACAAACTCTTGGTTCCTCCTAAAGTTCCTCTACCTAAATCTGAAAGGGAATGATTTGCATTGTGAAGGCGCTACACAAATACATTTGAATAAAACAGAACTGAATTAAAATGAACTATTTAGGAAATCATATATGCACAGCAATGTCTACTATATTGTTAACGGTTTGATTTCAGCATTGGTCAACCGTATATGCATAAGTGCATCAAGGAAGCAAAGGAGGAAAAAAAGGGAAGTTGAGCCACTGGTGGGGTTCAAGAACTTGATGTGCACTAAACTCAAATAATGTTTATTCAAATGATAATATAACAGGTAATCCATCTGACAAAGTACTTATACATTCCTCATAAATATACGTTAAGCCCTCATTTTGAAGATGACATTGCAAGTGAACAAAATGGCAGATTGGACAAAAGGCAAGTAAATTAAACATTGCATCATCATCATCATCAAGTGCAACGAGAATACCAGCTCTGTTGCTAGATACTTACTATCAGTCCAAAGTTACTCCCACTGGTTCTCCATAGATGTCATTGTCCAAATGACTGACAGCAGTATAAAGTAAATATAATCTAGACATGAAATGACAGCATGCAAATGGCACTGTTTAAACACCAGTTCCTATCTATAGAAATTGTCCTAATATATTTTAGTGATCTGGGATATTGCATAATATATTACATTGTATAATGAAACTGTTGGTTAAGTTAAGCAACATCTCAGTGGTTTTAAAATGTTCTCATCTAGACGACAGATGGAAGTGCTACAGTGTGCCTTTTAAAGTGTGTCCACAGCTCAACGAGGTCTTTGGAAGAAGCATTTGGCACAAAATAAATGCCTGAGTGTGAGCATTTCGTTCCCTTGGCATTCCAAAAATATATCTGTTGCGTCACGTTAGCGTAGGGATGGCTGATTGCGCTCCCAGTCACACTGGGTAGTGATTTTTGAGTATGACGTGTAAATGCATTGCTCTCGAATGATCAATAGCAGATTTAATTGCCGATATGTGAAGACGACACAACGAGGACAGCTGCTACAGGACTGTAGCTTCTTCCATAGCGTTGACCCACCTAGAACAGAATAGAATTTAATTTAGAACATAACATATATGTTATATTATTTGTATGTTTAAGAAATAAGTATCTTATGCTCATTTGATTACAAATACAGTAAAAACATTAATACTGTGAAATATTATTACAGTTTAAAACAACGTTTCTATTTTAAATGTATTCCTGTGATGGCAAAGCTGAATTTTCATCATTACTCCAGTCTTCAATGTCACATGATCCTTCAGAAATCATTTTAATATGCTGATTTCCTGCTCAAAAAACATTTTTTATTATTTCTTACTATAACAGTTGTGCTGCTTAATATTTTTATGGACACTGTGATATATACACCGATCAGGCATAACATTATGACCACCTTCCAAATATTGTGTTGGTCCTTTTGCTACCAAAGCAGCCCTGACCCGTCGAGGCATGGACCCAACTAGACCCCTGAAGGTGTGCTGTGGTATCTGGTACCAAGATGTTAGCAGCATATCCTTTAAGTCCTGTAAGTTGCGAGGTGGGGCCTCCATGGATCGGACTTGTTTGTTCAGCATATCCCCACAGACGCTCGATGGGATTGAGATCTGGGGAATTTGGAGGCCAAGTCAATACCTCAAACTCGTTGTGCTCCTCCAACCATTCCTGAACACTTTTTGCTTTGTGGCAGGGCGCATTATCCTGCTGAAAGAGGACACAGCCACCAGGGAATACCGTTTCCATGAAAGGGTGTACATGGTCTGCAACAATGCTTAAGTAGGTGGTACGTGTCAAAGTAACATCCACATGGATGGCAGGACCCAAGGTTTCCCAGCAGAATATGCCCAAAGCATCACACTGCCTCTGCCGGCTTGCCTTCTTCCCATAATGCATTCTGGTGCCATGTGTTCCCCAGGTAAGCGACGCAGACGTACCCGGCCATCCACGTGATGTAAAAGAAACCGTGATTCATCAGACCAGGCAACCTTCTTACATTGCTCCGTGGTCCAGTTCTGATGCTCACGCGCCCACTGTTGGCGCTTTCGGCGGTGGACAGGGTACAGCATAGGCACCCAGACTGGTCTGCAGACCGGGAACCCCACAAGAGCTGCAGTTTTGGAGATGCTCAGAACCGTCTAGCCATCACAATTTGGCCCTTGTAAAACTCACTCAAATCCTTACGCTTGCCCATTTGTCCTAACACATCAACAATGGCCGCTGTGTGCGCGTGTCCGTTAAGTCCACAAGACCGTAGGGTGTCCCATTCGTCATTTAAGCTTAAAGAAGGGTGCTCCTGAGTGCCCCCTTTGTGGCTACTATGCTTCCTCGATGGGCACTTCAGCTGAGCCTGCATGTTCGCGAGCCACGCAGAGGACTTTTACCCGGCAGTCAAAGCGGCATTACATTGTGAAAGTGCGGACTCAGAGGAAGACCGTGAGGGTTTAGGGTGCCATTTGGGACAGGGCCTTTGAGGACAAAATGTTCACTTGCTGCCTAATATATCCCACCCACTAACAGGTGCCGTGATAAAGAGATAATCAGTGTTATTCACTTCACCTGTCAGTGGTCATAATGTTATGCCTGATCGGTATATATATATATATATATATATATATATATATATACACTCACCTAAAGGATTATTAGGAACACCTGTTCAATTTCTCATTAATGCAATTATCTAATCAACCAATCACATGGCAGTTGCTTCAATGCATTTAGGGGTGTGGTCCTGGTCAAGACAATCTCCTGAACTCCAAACTGAATGTCAGAATGGGAAAGAAAGGTGATTTAAGCAATTTTGAGCGTGGCATGGTTGTTGGTGCCAGACGGGCCGGTCTGAGTATTTCACAATCTGCTCAGTTACTGGGATTTTCACGCACAACCATTTCTAGAGTTTACAAAGAATGGTGTGAAAAGGGAAAAACATCCAGTATGCGGCAGTCCTGTGGGCGAAAATGCCTTGTTGATGCTAGAGGTCAGAGGAGAATGGGCCGAATGTTATGTGCTGCAGGTCTTTAAGTGACAGCAGCCTTATAAACCTGCTGCTGTCTGTCATTCACTTACTGCTCTTGAATGAATAACCTTTGTAGCTTTAATAAGGGTTAATCTATATTTAATTTATCATTTATGCAGTAAAGACTGTAAAGTGTTTGATCACTTTATTTATTTATATAATTTCTGTATATATCCTACTTGTTAGACCTACCTAAAAATCTTAAAGCACTGTATAAGATTACATGGGTCAAAAACAATGAAAACAATAACTTTTTGTGTGTTGACAGGGCAAGAAAAAAATCTGATATATTGAAGGGCAAAGGGCATGTGACATTTATTATAACGGGTTTATGCAAATATTGTTTTTAACTTGTTTCACTTAAATTAAAAGTTGTTATATTTTTAAAAGCCTAATAAATGTTAACATTTATAACTTTCAAGTATAACTTTCAATTATACTGTAATGCTGCATGGCTATAATTAATGCCTAAATTTGAGAAAGAAATCTATTTAATCTATTTCATATTGGTATAGGTGATAATGGCCTTCTTTCATAAAAAGATGCCATTAAACAAGTATTTTAAATATAGGCTACTGTCTTTGTGTTGTTTCTACATTAATTTGGAGATTAAATGTGAAAATATATTAAAAACTTTAATGTTAGGTGTGATTAATTACAGAAAAATGTGTGATTAATTCGTTAATTTTGTAATCGATTGACAGCACTAACATTTATATATTCTTAATCTTATAAATTGGTTTATAAATGTACTGTGAAAGTAATGTTTATGTGTTTTAACCTCTGCGCAGTGTGACTGTCCTGGGCTCTGAAAGTATAGAAGAGAGTGCTTTTGTGGTACAGCTGAAACATGCTGCTTTCCCCTTCAACCTCTGGCCTCACAGAGAAACCCAGCAGAGGAAGCGTCTCACATGCGACCCTCTCCTTATGTAAAAGAGAAAGACACAGGGAGAGATTAGAAACTGCATGTTGCAAGTTTATGTGTGCAAATCGTGACTGTGTGCATTACCTCAGGCTGTGGATATGTGTAGAGAACCCTGTCTTTTAGGAGGAACCACAGGCTTCTCCAACTTCTCTTGCTGTTCTTGCACCTCTGCAGCGTTCCACTCATCATGCCCTCAGACCCTGTCACCTTGGGAACAACACATAACAATATACGTTTCATAGTTCACCCCAAATTCAAAGGAAAATAAACTTTAAATAAAAACATTAATATAACAATATAAAAAATATAATTACTAGTGCTGTCAAAATTAGCCCGTTAACGCATGCGATTAATTCAGTTGAACGCATTAAAAATATTTAACACAATTAACGCAGCATCCGTTTTTCTGTCATCCTTTAGATAGCGTTACATAAATGATCACACTCTTATTCATGCAACTGCTTTTAACCCATTCAAGCGTGACAAGATAAAGAGAATGCACTGTCTGTGAATGTGTTTGATAACTTTATTCAATTTCTGTATATGTCTAACAGGTTCTTAGCAGACACTTTCTTACTAAAGTGACTTACTACATGACAAGTGACTACTGAGAACAACATAACCATGCCATTTATACAGTAGATTTGGAAAAAATGTGTGTTGAAATCAAACAATTTAGATTTATTATGTTAGATCAGAGTAAAAAATGTTATCTACTGAGGGCGCAAAAACAAATATTAAGTTATTATTTAAAGGTTAGGAGATACCTGGTTGAAAGACAACTGGCCTTTGCGGCTTTTCCACAGACTTGATGGATGAATGTTTTGAAAGACAGCAGAGAGCGGTCGACTGGAGCTATCCGTTATTGTGGCAACATCTCTCAAACAAATGCAGACACACATATGAGAGTCAAGCATAACTATGTTTAATTAATAAAACTATTTGAAATGAATCAGTGATTTTGTGGTTGTACCATTCTTACGCAGTTCATTGTAACAATGATCACACACTTTGGCACGTTTGTTCTTCATGTATTTGAGGGGGAATTTGTTCCTGCAACAATCTCTGCAAACAACCTACAAGTAAGATAAGATAGGAAAACCAGAATTAGCAAAGCTTGTATGTGGTACTCTGTGTAAGTATAGGTAACACTTTATTTCAATGGTCCACTTTAGACATTCTACTAACTATAAGTAACCTTGCAACAACATGTCAACTAACTCTTATTAGAGTATTAGTAGACTGTCTACTTAATATCTGCTAACACTTTATTTTGATGCTCCCCAACAGACATTCTTCTGACTATAAGTAACTTTGAATCTAAGCGTCAACTTAATCTACTTACAAGAACCCTAACCTAACAGTCTACTACAGTCTACTAATACTCTAATTAGAGTTAGTTGACATGTAGTTGCAAAGTTATTAGAATGTCAACAATCAAAGTGGACAATCAAAATAAAGTGTAGCCTATACGTAGGGTGTATTAAGGGTGATTGTGACACTTTTTGCCATTGAGATCACCCTGAATTCACCCCTATGTCTCTCTGTATGCATTTGTACCTTGCCACAGGCATGGCAGTGATGTCGTCTGTTTGTGAGGCTGAAATGTGAGGGACAGTTCATGCAAACGGTCACCTGGGAAACAGACAACAGGGGAGGAGCGTTCTCACCAAGACACATCTCTGGACCCTCTACTAACTAAAACACAAGACACATTCAAAACAAGAAACAAAATGTCAACTCTTTCAGGTGTCATGTTGGTATTTTATCACACTGTCTATAAAGCTTCCTCACCTCAAAACAGTCCACTGGGTCTCCTGATGCTGGGCCAAGATCCACCAATGTCCGATTCAGTGTAACAAACCAGCTGTCCCGTTCGATACAGGAGCTGCACACGAGAACACATGCATCAGTCATGCTGAACACATACATATGAATGCTTGGGAGAGTGAGTGTGTGTATGTCACTTGCCTGGCAGACAAAGTGATGCTTATATCTTTCACTTCTATCTTCAGTGCACTCTGAGAGTTCTCAATGGGTGGCTTGCTGACCTGAAAGACAAGAAGAGTGAGAAAGGTTTAATAATTATAATAAAGAAAAGGCCAAAATGAGAGAAGATATAAACACAATAAATAAACAAATAAATATATATTAACATTAAATTTTTTTTTTAATGTATAATAATTGCAAACTAGAAGGATCTGTCATGTATTAGGCATTTTATTTTCTTATAAGTATATTCTCTTTTGTCTAATTATTTTAGTTGTGTATTTTCATCTTATTTTCTTTTAAGCATTTTTTCTTATTCTTTTAGACCTTTAGATTCTTTTATATCATATTCTTCTACTATTCATACTATTGTATAATAAAAAAATATATATAAATAGTGCTAAGGTGCTATTTAAATATTGCTTTACATACATACATACTTATAACCAGTGTTATTTTAATATGCTATTGTAGTATTTATTAATATCTTGAATAAGCTTTTATTCTTTACTTTTTTAGTTTTCATTTAATTTTGTTACGTTTTAGTAATTTTGATATATGTTTTTGTAATTTAGCTTTAGCTTTTATTTAGCTTTAATTTATTTACTTTTCAGTTTAACTTTAGTCATTTTAGTACTTTTTTTGTTTTAGTTAGTAGCCAATGCAACATTTCCAATTTTCATCAATTTACAAGTTTTTCATATAATATTTATATGTAAGTTTATTTCAGCTTTATTTCAATTTAGGTCTTCAAGAACCATTATGCATGAATAAACAGTAGAAGTTTCAATGAATGCAGTCAGTCCTACCTCCATCCCTGCCAATGGTAATCTGTTGATGAGTCTGTATTTGCCATCTTGCTGAGGATATGTGTAAAGCATTATGTCATTCATCTGAAAATGTAAAATGTTAAGGCTTAGAAATACATAACGTTCACAACATACATGTAACATACAAGCACAAATAATTACTTGATCATTTTGTTATTTGCATTCCACAACAGTTCATTTGAGTTGGTCGCAGTACCAAATGTTCACCACAAGGGAGCACTATGAGGACGGTTTTGACTCATCACTGAGTTGCTTTGCTGCATCACTGCTGTCAGTGACTAGTCTACAAGCACTGTGTTTGTAGTTAACCCAAAAATGACAATGTTGTCATCACTTACTCACCCTCAAGTTGTTCCAAACCTGTATGAGTTTCTTTCTTCTGTTGAACACAAAACAAGATATTTTAAAGAATGTGGTAATCAAACAGTTGACTGTAGCCATTGACTTCCACAGTAGAAAAAAATTACCAACATTCTTTGAAATATCTTCTTTTGTGTTCAACAGAAGAAAGAAACTAACTCTTTTGGGTGAACTAACCCTTTAAAGGGATAGTTCAGCCAAAAATTTTAATTATTCCATCATTTACTAACACTCAAGCCATCCTAGGTGTATATGGCATTCTTCTTTCAGATGAACACAATCGGAGATATATATAAAAAAATGTCCTGGCTAATCCAAGCCTTCTGAAGTGAACTGATGAGTTTGTGTAAAAAAATAAAATAAAAAAAAAATCCACATTTAGAACTTTATTTTTTAACTAGTAAAATATCTAGCTTCTGGCGGAACGCCTTCCGTATTCAACTTAAGAAGAAAGTGTAATGCCTCTCGCAGCTCAAAACACTTACGCTACGTCCGATATCATCGTCGTGCCAGTTGTAAGTTGAATATGGAAGGTGGTCTGCCGGAAGCTAGATACTTTACTTTATAAAGTTTTAAATATGGATATTTTTCTTACAAAAACCCATCGATTCGTTTCAGAAGGCCTTTATTAACCCCCGGAGCCGTGTGGATTACTTTTATAATGGATGGATACACTTTTTTGGGATTCAAATTTTGGGCTGCCATTCACTGTTATTATAAAGCTTGGAAGAGCCAGGACATTGTATTTCGTCTGAAAGAAGAATGTCATATACACCTAGGATGGCTTGAGGGTGAATAAATTATGGGGTGATTTTCATTTTTGGGTGAACTATCCCTTTAAGACAGCTGGTTTCAAACCAGCTTCCAAGGTATGATAACATAATTATCTAGAACAAATCCAAACATGCATTCAAGTTATGATATAACAAAGTGAATATTAACTGACTACAATATTGAATGTATTTCTCTGTGAAATAGAACCATTGGTCATCAACTACTCAGTCTGAAGTCTTTTTTACTCTTTCCAACAAATGCCAATCATAGGCAGTGAAGAAAACAACTATACTGCTAAACACAACCAAAATTCATCTTTGTAGACAGGATGTTGTCCAAACATTAGACTCAGACATGCCTTCTTACCATCATCCTGTCTGATAAGGCAGCATATTTTGTCTTCTGAAATGTTAATCAATGGTGCATAAGAAACTATGAAATGCCACAGAGAGTCTCCTACATCAAGCAATAAAACATGAGGGATATTCGAGTTCAGCACTCTGGGGGCCACATGCCCGATTCACCGCACAACTGTCCGTCTGGCTTAAAGGTCTACAGTATTTCTGACAGCCCATCTCACGTCCATCCTGTCAGCCTCTGTTCTGTTATCTTAACAGATCGCTCTGTCCCCGTTCCCACAGACTTATTCTGGGGTGAGAGCAGCACGGCAAAAACAATAGCACATGTAGACATAAACACACACAGAACAACATCCTGCCAGGAAACTCTAAAAACAAGTAAAATAGCTCACAAACACAAAGGAGAGACACTAGAGACTATGCAGAAAGCAACCATGTGTCTTGTGTGCTCAACACTCACAATCTCATCTCAGCAAATAAAAGTGATATATAAAACCAAATGACAGCAGATTTTCAGTTGTAGTTGCAACAATATTGTGCGTAAAATCAAATCAAATCACATACCAAGAAAAGGTGACGTGGCTGCTTGCACTTTCTGCTGACCTTCATCAGGGTGCCCTCTTTCACAAACACCTAAAGATACAGATAGACAAGCTTACTCACCATTACTGAATTCAATAAAAAAAAAAAAAATCTGAAACAATTTCATAAACCAACTAAATTTAATAGCGGTTTAAGGTGTTATGTGATCAGCAAGCCATTGAATTTCTCACTCTCCCAGGCTGTAGGAGATCTGTCAGACCCAGAACACTGTGTTCAATGTGGACCAAACGCAGGAGATCCGCCTGACAGAGAGAGAAAAAAAAAAGGTAAATTCCCTTGCGTGTCACAGTGATGTCATATACACATAAGGCCTTGGTTCCACACACATATAACCTTATCTAGACTCTCTGCAAGCACATTAGGCCAACACACACACACATACTCACTCCATTTTTAAGGCTGTCATTGGCATGATAAGCAACATCTGAGACCACAACTAAAGCATCTGAGGGGCAAGAGAGTAATAGTTAGAGAGGGACAGATTTAATATTTTAATACATGGAAATTTTCAACGTATAAAAATATTGTATATTATTTTATTATATTAACAAGCAACATACACACACACACACATATACACACATATATATACATATATATATATATATATAAATATTTTATATAAATATAATATATTTTTCTTAAATATATACATGCATGTGTGTGTATTTATATATACATATAATAATTATACACAGTACACACACATATATTATGTAAACACCAACTTTTATTTTGGATGTGATTAATCGCAATTAATAAATTGCCCAGCATTAAAATAAATATTAAAAATAAATATAATATACTATGTCATACCATACATATATAATTTGCGGATGGCATATATGATATTTATTGAAAACAGATTTGGATATACATTGAATATATTTAAGTTACCTTTATTCAATAATTATTCAATATATAAAACTATAGTCTTAAAACTGCATATACATTTATTGTAAATACATATATTTACAATAAATATAATATACTGTATGTCATACCTATTCAAATATAATTTGGGGATGAAATATATGATATTTATTGACATTAGATTTGGATGTATATTGAATCCATTTTAGTTACCTTTATTCAATAATTATTGAATATATAATAATATTTCTTAAAACTGCATATTCAATCAATTAAATGTTTAAATAAATGTATATTAAGCATAGTACATCACACTGCTGAACCAACAGATACTCTCTTATAGCAGCACCTCATAAATAAATGATCCTCATATATAAATAATACGGAAAGACTTGTTTAAGTAGATGAATGAAAATGCACGATGGGGTCAAAGGTCATTTGTCTTTTGAAGATCTTGAAGATCTGAGATTTGCCGTTACTTAAGTAAATCAATTATACACACTGAGAGATAAGACCAAAGGTTTCCATTGTGATTGCAAACATGTCAAGATAAGAATCAAACATCGATTTCTTAAAATTGATGAAAACTAAATTAGGAAACAAAATGTCTTCCTGAGTAATAATGCAATTTACCTTGTGTATTTTCAAACTCTCTGGAGTCTGGTGAGAGGTTATTCAGGTAGTCTGTTATAAAGCAAATATAAAGCAATAAGCAACAAAAAAAACACAAAATCACAAATTATAAGTTTAAAACATGTTTATCAAAGAAACAAACATATTTAGACGTCACCTGTCAGCAGCATACGGTACTGTAGGATGCGCACAATGACCTGCAGCAACTGCTTTTTCAGGGTCACTGCATCTAGTAGCTGAGATATAAAACACATATGCTGTACATACGCAAATGCATGCCATCTGAGTAATTGAACACAACAAAAATAAGCATCACAGAGTACAAATTACACAGCACTGTTTCAAAAGATTTTAACTATTGACTGGTTGATGGATATGCCTAATAACAAGCAACGATTTCAGTTAGAGTTGTCAATCATTGAAAAACAAACTTAATAGATATCTTACTGTGTTTTGTATGTGCTCCAGATAATTCAATTTTTCATCATAATGACTGATGAAGGAAGAGAAAATGGAAAACTCTGTCTTCTTTGCCAGGATGATTTCAGCAATACTTTCATTCTGATCCCTGATGAGTGGTGTGAAATGTAGAAAACAGATGAAATGATGACAGATGGACATAATTTGGGGATGAAAAACAGTCGAAGGTTGCACATGCATGTGCGTGGGTGAGTGTGTCTTACCATTCTTTTAAGCGGGTCTCCAGTAATGTGTGGATATTTTGGTGGAGAGTACAAATATCAGGTACCTCTGTCCACACTTTCATCAGCCTCTCATTGGCTTCAACTGACTATTGTGTGAAAGTGAGAGAAAATAAAAGGAAGTGCATTTCATTATTTTGAAGATGTACTCTATCACTATTTTTAATAATCACATCAATATATTTCCTTATGAAAACCACAGGCAAACATTCAGCGTCTCTAACGAATATATGAAGGACTCACCTCACAGAGAAGCTGTAAAGTCTTAACATGCCTTAAAATTAAGAAAAAAGGAGGTATGTTGATAATATTCAGACAAATTCAGATTCAATTCAAACACAAATTTCTAAATGTTTTTTCAGTGATAAAAACAATTTGTGCCACTGTATTCATACACTTGTTGTTTTCATGACTTACTGGGCCTCACTATCCAGAAGCTCTTTGGCACAATAGAAAGCCCTGGAGCAGCTGACAGTCTGAAACCAAATGACAGCTGAGTTACAATAAATTGAAACAAATGAATGCAAGACACATAGAAACACTCATAATAAGCTCACCAGTTTGTCAGATGCCTTTGTCTTTTTCTCTTGTGTACAAGCCACACCCACAGCCACACCCACTGTTCCATCTGGCCTCACATTAGGAGAACAGAAAGTGTAGAGGCTAAATAACAGAAAAAGTAAAATCATGACACACATTCACAAAGTTACTTTTTTTAATTACTTAGTTATGCAATCATGCAAGATTTGGATTTGTTGTTTTTTATTGGACAATAAACTTTACAGACAAAAATATATCATAATCATAGATCAGATGCTTGTCACACAAATGATCTCTTTTACTTATCTGGAACTGCTTAAAGAAAAAAAATTACATATTAAGTACATATATGTGATATTTCAATGGTATCTGTGTGGTGTATTCTGTTTATGTGGAGAAAATCTAAATAAAGTGAGGAAAAAAATACAATTTTAATTATAAATAGTAATATGTACAAACTAAGGGATGTATACATTCACATGCTGTAAAAACAAGAATGTAAGTTATTGTGGACACTGTCAGCAATGTCTTTATGACTGTAAATATGATGTATGGTCTGATGTCATGCTAAAGGTCTTAAATTAACAAATGATTGTCACATGATGTCATGATTCCTAGATAATGTAAATAATCCTGAAAAATAACCAAAGATTTGCTTAATTATTGTTTTTTTTGTTTACAACGGGGTAAAAGGCTCCTTTAATTTTATTCTCCTCTAAACCACTAGATGGCACAAAAAGCTACAGCACTCCAAAACATTCGCTTTTCAAGGTGCACGTGGAAATTTGGCTGCTCCTTGATGCGATTGCGGGTAGCAGTGCAAAGTTGATTTTGTGCTCATTTGATATATATATATATATATATATATATATATATATATATATATATATATATATATATATATATATATACACTCACCTAAAGGATTATTAGGAACACCATACTAATACTGTGTTTGACCCCCTTTCGCCTTCAGAACTGCCTTAATTCTACGTGGCATTGATTCAACAAGGTTCTGAAAGCATTCTTTAGAAATGTTGGCCCATATTGATAGGATAGCATCTTGCAGTTGATGGAGATTTGTGGGATGCACATCCAGGGCACGAAGCTCCCGTTCCACCACATCCCAAAGATGCTCTATTGGGTTGAGATCTGGTGACTGTGGGGGCCATTTTAGTACAGTGAACTCATTGTCATGTTCAAGAAACCAATTTGAAATGATTGGAGCTTTGTGACATGGTGCATTATCCTGCTGGAAGTAGCCATCAGAGGATGGGTACATGGTGGTCATAAAGGGATGGACATGGTCAGAAACAATGCTCAGGTAGGCCGTGGCATTTAAACGATGCCCAGTTGGCACTAAGGGGCCTAAAGTGTGCCAAGAAAACGTCCCCCACACCATTACACCACCACCACCAGCCTGCACAGTGGTAACAAGGCATGATGGATCCATGTTCTCATTCTGTTTACTCCAAATTCTGACTCTACCATCTGAATGTCTCAACAGAAATCGAGACTCATCAGACCAGGCAACATTTTTCCAGTCTTCAACTGTCCAATTTTGGTGAGCTCGTGCAAATTGTAGCCTCTTTTTCCTATTTGTAGTGGAGATGAGTGGTACCCGGTGGGGTCTTCTGCTGTTGTAGCCCATCCGCCTCAAGGTTGTGCGTGTTGTGGCTTCACAAATGCTTTGCTGCATACCTCGGTTGTAACGAGTGGTTATTTCAGTCAAAGTTGCTCTTCTATCAGCTTGAATCAGTCGGCCCATTCTCCTCTGCATCAACAAGGCATTTTCGCCCACAGGACTGCCGCATACTGGATGTTTTTCCCTTTTCACACCATTCTTTGTAAACTCTAGAAATGGTTGTGTGTGAAAATCCCAGTAACTGAGCAGATTGTGAAATACTCAGACCGGCCCGTCTGGCACCAACAACCATGCCACGCTCAAAATTGCTTAAATCACCTTTCTTTCCCATTCTGACATTCAGTTTGGAGTTCAGGAGATTGTCTTGACCAGGACCACACCCCTAAATGCATTGAAGCAACTGCCATGTGATTGGTTGATTAGATAATTGCATTAATGAGAAATTGAACAGGTGTTCCTAATAATCCTTTAGGTGAGTGTATATATATATATATATATATATATATATAATTATTATTTTTTTTTAAATGTTGTAGATTTAAGTAGCAAAAGACAATAACTAAAGGTCTTAATGATTTTCATTTTAATTTTTCTCCACAATATGTAATTTTTCGCCACTAGATGCGTATTCAAATCAAAGGTATAGATTGATGATCCCTTGATTTCGCTGAGCTTTTATTATGTCGCAGACGACGGCTTTTGCTTCTTCCGCTCATGTGTATGTGGGGTAACACAGCACTGTTTTATCATATTAGATACGTGTAGTGTTTTGAAAGTTATGTTATAATGTGCTCTGTGTGCTCGCTCGGCGGCTACTATGAGACACTTGTTGCACACTGCAGTAAGCTAGATCGATATTAGGCATGGTAAAACATGGTACTCAAGGTAAATCAAGAAAACGAGATTTAAACAATAAGACTAACTGTGTTGAGCTATAAACAATGATTCGTTTTCTGTCGATGAATGTATCCAAACAGTTGCTCACCTGTCTGATCAAACAAATAATATATAAAATAAATTAAAACTGGAAATCGAGGATCATTGATAGGCGACGCATGGACACGGTCATTGTTAAAATGGCTTATTTCTCTGGATTTAAACATTCTTAAAAACATTTGGGATAATGTAAGCACACAAGTCAACAAAATATATAGCATTGTTCTAGTGGTTATAGTGGCTAAGAATATGTAAAAGTATGGTATTTGGGGTAAAAGGTGCCCCTGCTGTTGGGGCGAAAGGCACAATAATTAACATGATAATAAATATCTGACTGACTTTTCCATTTGTTGACTTCAACATTCAGGTGGTAAATATTATATATTAAGTTGGGTGTCCACCCAAGACATAATCATCATATTTATAGTGAAACCATCATATTTGAAAATATGATATTAATCATTTCATATAATAAAATATGATGTTACTTCTGTACATTTATATTAAATTATCTCATTCAGTGCTTTCAGAATCTTTTTACTTTTTAAAATAATTTTTTTAAATGTATTTTTAAAATATATTTTTATATTAACATATTTTAATGACCAAAAAATTAACAAAATTTAATGAACAAATTTTAATTTAATGAACAAAAATGAATTATTTTATTTATTTAAAAAAAACGATAATAGTGCAAACTTTGCTAAAGTGATTATTTTGAACCATTTATTTAACATTATTAAAAATATGCTGTACTATTTTAGCTAAAGTATTTGAATCAATACTGCCTTTTTGCCCCATGCCGGGGAGCCTTTTACCCCGTGCGTGAGGTAAAAGGCCCACCTTGCCACCTCATACATTCATAACATTTTTAAACAAAATAAACCACTTTTATTATTTATTTTCACACAAAATCTGTTGCTCCATAAACGTTTAATACAAACATATTTTTTTTTTTCTGCAATCATACAATTATGTGAGTAGTGAAAAGCACATTTTGTCTTAAGATGTGCCTTTAGCCCCGTTGTACCCGTTTTTTCTGATGCAGATTTTGTATTATCTTTTGTAATATAATCAGGTCAGTTAAATACATACAGATTAAGAGGGTTGCAAAATTGTCTAGTAAATTTAGAAAATAAATAGGATCGCATTGTATTATTAGATTACCAAAAGATTTAACATGTTAATTTGCCTTAGCTTTCAATATGTTAAATAACACATTGCTTATGATCCCAGCAAGATAAAACATTTTATGCTGTTTAAGGTGTGTAGTTCCTCAAAACTGAAAAAAAACAAAAAAAATTTACAACCGAAATTAATCATATTAGAGCTTCATATTAATAATATAAAATATAATTAAACACTATATTAATATATAAACAGTTGTACCTATCTGTATCTTGCTCAGATGACTGACTTTTGCTCTGGAAGCCTGGCAGACTGCTCATATCCACATAGCCATCAGTATCATGGGTTGAACTCTGATTTCGTTGACTCTGAATGACGGGATTCAGGAGGCGAATCTGCACATTCTCATAGTGAGAAGCAGAGTTTTGAATGTTCTCGTATTCCGATGAGTCGGTATTGGGAGATGAAAAAGATCGAGGTTTGGAAAGGGGAAGGGGCTCAAAGAGGGAGCCTGGCTCAATAGAAATGGTGCTAGAAGTCAAATTATTATTAAGAGTAAAGTTTAGTCCCTGTTTTTGTCTATTCGTTTGGAAGAGTAAGGAAGAAGGGGACACGGGTGGTGTGCAATCTGGAGTGCTCTGCAGCTCCAGGCTGCCCATGTTATGCCTGATAAAATCCAAGCGTTTGCATGACGCTTGTGGACTTGACTCGGATGAGGACCTGGAGGAGATTGAGCTATTATCCATCACACTTTTCCGATCTGATTTCCTAAGGAATCGTAACGGCAGAAGGTATCGTTTAAACCCGAAATCAGGCTTCTTGCATGAAGCGGAGATTTCGTTTGGGAGGGATGGAGAACTTTTTCTGATTGGTCGCTTTGTGATGGATGCCAGTTCAAATGGAGGTGGAATATCCACTCTTGTAACTTTAGCTAAGTTTAAGGTGTGGGTGCCTTGTGAAAGACATCCTAATGAACCAGTTAATGCAGGCCTACTATCTCCAAGGAAACACTGATCTGTATAGAAAGAGCGTGGGTGTAGCAAAAGTCGCCCATTTCCTGGTGCAGGGCTAGTCATTAGGTCAACTCTCTTACTGGGGGTTTCCACAGATATAGAGCGAGTCATAAAGTACTTCCTGTTCTGAAGGAAGTCTTTGGCTTGGACTTTTGGCTCTGTCTCTTCATACACATGATCTACAGTGAGTTCTTTTCTTTCATATATACTCAAGTGGTCACTTGCAACTCCTTCTTTTTCTTCTCCAATGCTCTCTTCATCTTGATTATGTTGTAAACTTTGGCCTTGGGTTTCAGGTTGCTGTTGAACAAGCGAGAGGGCGCTGATGACATCAGAATTTAATGAGGCATCATGATCAGCCACATATTTGCTACAGTAGTTGTGATTTGCATCTGCTACATCTTCATCTGAGATAGTCTCAGAGCCTGAAACAATAAATGGCTGAGAAGAAGAAGACCAATTTGAAAAAGAAGTCTGATCGGACACAAGGAGAGTTTCACCTCCATTGTTTGATGAGGGACAGTCTGGAGAGTCCAGAGAACCACTTTTGTCTGACAAATAATTGTTTCCTTTTTCCTCCATTTTCTCTTTTTCCACCTGCATTTCATCATCCTCCTCCTCAATGGAAGTTGAAGACAAATCAGAGCTGTACATTCCATCTTCAATGGTGAGCATCATAATATCTCCATTGTCATCCTCTGTCTCTGTTATTTGAAGAGGTTCTGTTTGTTCAAAGAGATCACACTCAGAAAGTCCATCTTTGTCTGCTAACGCCTCGCCTGCATCACAAATATCAGGGAACATCCCATCTATGTCTTCTTCACTTGAAAACATTCTGCCTGGGATTATATCATCTGGGTAAAATTCTTCAATGAAAGTTTTACTGGTGCAAATTTTGTCATACAGTATTCTGTCTCTGTGTGTTATACATCCATAAGCTGTATTAGAAGCCATTTGAACATCACTAGAACTTTCATGTGATGTTGACACACCATTTTTAGTCAGTCCCCATGCTATCTTCCCTTTGTCCTCTACTTGTATCTGCTCTGCTACTACATTATTGCCCACCTCTCTTTTACTGCATGATTTAGAAAGAAGGTCCATTGACTCATCCTCATCCTCATCCTCTGACTTAAATGTCTCACTTCCTTCTAAACCCTCCACCAAATCTAAATCTATTCCCTGTGCTAACTCATCGCCACATCCTAACTCATCCCCCTGTTCCAGAATAACATCCGGTTTTGTCTCATCTGTTTGTACGGTCTTTTCCATACGTATTGACTTCCTCTCTTGTGACCCCTCCTGTTCCAGTCCTACTTTTCTATGCATTTCCATCATACGCCCTCTTGAATTTGGAGGACTTAGGTGTTTGTTGGTGTGGATTGGCAAGTACATATTGAAGTTTGAACTGAGATGATGCTGGAGATATTTTCTAGGTTTGGATGCAGTTTTTGGTTTGGGTTCTTGATTATCACAATACTCTTCAGGAATAGGTGTTTGACATTGCATCTTGAAGAAAGGCTCAGCCTGGAAGTGTCCTCTGGGGTCCAGGGGGTGCTCTTGAAACTCTAAAACACAATATATAATAAGTAAATATTAATATTTACTGAAACATTGCTGGAAAGTACCATTGTAAACATTGTAACAGTTCATGGCAGTTCTTTCTGCTTTATGCATTAAGATTTTCTACACTGTAAAAAAAAAAAGTCCGTAAAAAAAGGGCACAATGTACTGTATAAATATTTTCCATGTTGTTTTTTTTTTACAGGTGTTTTCCTTTTGAATTACGCATTGCATTAGGTTCTGTTTTAAGGGTTAACGAAAATTTCCGTAAAATTACTGGATAATGTCCTGGCAGAAAATGACCAGTACATTTTCCGTTTTTATTTTTTACAGTGTAGTAGATAGAATGATACGAATGCAGCTATGGACACAAAATATAGAATAATGAGAGTAAAAAAAATAGGGATCCAGAAATTCACATTTTTATATTAAAAATTGTATGATACACACACAATTGTTTTAACATATTAAAATGTGTTAGAAATGAGTTAATCTTCATAAAAACTTGACAGATGCAAACTTTTTTTGTATTTTATATTTTGCATACAATTTTTATCATGCATTCAATGTTTATTTCTGCTTTTTAAAATGTTTTAAGTATATATTTTTATTATTTTTTTACCATTGTTGCAGACCCAAACTTTTAATGTTAAACTATGAAAATCCATCTTAAAAATGAATTATGGTCTCTACACAAAGAGTGAAATAAACTATTTAAATTAGCATTGTATGTTTAAAATATAATTTTCATTACAAGATTTCAAACACAGTGTACTATAGTTATTGCGTGTAATTACTTCCACGTGGCCAAAATTGCCCATAGCTTAAGAAACATTCTAAGAAAAATATGAATATGTCATGCTGAAAACAGTGCTGGCTTTTTTAATTAGAATACCATAGTGTATTTCGTACATTGAGGAGCAAACTGAACATTTACAAACAATTAAATATCTAACCAGTCAGATCAGCTGTAAATTACTAAGCATAATGAAATGACAAAATGCGCACTAAAATATCGGAAAGTGAGCTACTCAAAACTTGATATTATTTCACATACTTTCAGACATTTAAATTTACCACAGACACATATTGATCGTTTTCTAAATCACCATACTACTTGGTTTTCGTTACCACATTGTCGTGTTAAAAACTCACCTGCGCTCATTGTCCATCTATAGTATCTGAGACACGGCAATAACGGGTCAAATCCATTTGAAAACAATGAAATCGTAATCCTAGGAGAATTTACACGAGATTATACATCAACTAGTGCATTCTCTTAATGCATTTTGCGTTATAACAGCAGTACAGAACAGCACAGGAGCTCAGCACGAGCGCGCGCGTGCGTGCACACACACTCACAGACTTCGCCTTGACTTCCTGAGGAAAGGGCGTCAAGACAAAAATAAAACTATATTTAAATTATATTTATATATACATTTTGTATGCATACATATAGAGTTTGCATAAATTTGACCACCTAGTTTATTCAGGAGCACAGATCTGAAGAAGGAAAAATATTTTCTCTATATCTCACAACATATAATGAATATAAAAATCAAATACCTAAAATAAATAGTCAAAGTTATCAGAGGGCAATATATGGCCTTCAGAGGTTTGCATTGTAGGAAATACCTCTCTTATCCTGCATGACCTTCTTTAGACACCCAAAGAGCAGGCAATATGTGGAGTACATAATGAGCATATTACCACCACTTTTGGACTTTTTATGAATTCGTCCCTTGTAACAATGAAACAAAACAGTCATACACAAGCATTCATGATGCACCCCCACCCCCCGAAAACACACACACACACACACACACACACACACACACACACACACACAGGATTATAGGATATAATCTCTCGTCATGTAAATCTCTTATACTAATGTCAATATCAGTCATATGTTAAATCCAAATAGGTCAGATGTCAGTTTGTTCATGGCTGTTAGTAATTGCAAAAATGGCTAAGTAAAGTGAAGCTAGCATTGAAAAAAGGTCTAGAATAATCAGTTTGTAGCTGTTAGCTTCAACTGCAACATCTGAAGTGGCAATGAGTCCAGGAGTAAAACTGGCAGCTGTTATTTTTACATGATTAATAGTAGGAAGTCATTTCTATAGGCTTAAATAAGGCCATGACCTTTTTCCATCATCTCTACAGAAATATGCTTCCTTCCTCAAACTTCTTTAGCCTGTTCAGTCTGGTTAGTATGAGCATTCAGTTCTCCAGGTCAGGAGAAGAGTACAATGAAAGAGGTAAAAAAACAACAACAACAACAACAACAACCCTACTTTAAACCTAAGACTTGTACCTAGTTTTAACGTAATACTTATTTTATTTACTGTAATGTTATTTGTGTACAAAATGTATTCGGGTGTCCATTCTGTTAAAAAAATTATAGAATTTTGCCTGAAATGTTTGTGTATTTAGATGGGAATATTATGAGTTTGTGGATTAGATACCTGTTTTCATATTTGTTTTGCCTGTTCAGTAGATTTTTGTGACACCACAACAACAAAAGTGTGTATCATACAAAGTGTATTACTTTGTGTTAATTGTTGCATGCACTACATAATACACTGGATCACATCATGCATGTCATCATAATGTTTATGCCTTTCATTCCCTCTACAATATGATATTCAGATCTCCAGGATGCTACTTTTGGAATTGCAATGGCAACTGAACAAAGGTAGACAAGATTAATGATATCCTCTTCTCCTCTACACTCACTGCCCACATAAATATACATGGCTAAGGCACATTTCTTATCATTGATTCATACTAGTGAACTCACAAAGGCTCATTACCTTCACAGTGTTGTAGTTAGGCATAACCTGAATGTATGATTCTGGTGTTTTCATTCACATTGCAATCAAAGAAAAATGAGGGAGATCTCACTGGAAGTTCGCTAACAGCATGTAAGTAAAATGCTGTAGTAAAATGTTAAGCACAGGCACATACAATCACATATGCACACAAAGACAATAGCTCTTTGGCTGAACATGATTCAATCATACACAGTGTTTCCACGTGATTGAAACAAGTAAAACCCAATAGAATCAACCATGGTCAACTAACTAGAATCAATGGTGTTCATTTAGCTTGAATGAATGGTTTTAGTTTAACTTAAAGTAATTTTTATTTAAATTGAATTATTAAAATGTTCAATTAATGCTTCTAGTTTAGTCCAGTGATTTAAATAACAACAAACTAAATATAACCTTTCTTTAAACATTTGATGTTAAATGTAGGCCATCTAGAATTAATATCCAGAGCACTATCGTGATTGCTTTACAATTCACCACAATGGTAACCCCCACAAACACTAACATAACAGAAACCTTTAAATACCAACATAATAGCTAAAAAATGCTTAAGATATCACTTTATTTCAACATTTACTCTCCCAATTCAGCCCATTTGCAAAGCATGATGGGAAGCGAAAGTCCTGTTTGATTGGTGTATTTGATACAAACGTTTCTTAATGAAAACATTGAGTTAAGTCAAAGAACCATTTCAAGTCAATTTAACATAAAGCAATCACATTTGAACCAGAAACCTGATGCAATGGTGTAAAATCAAAATAAATTGTTTAAATAAAGTGAACAGCATCAAAAATAATTATTTTGAGTGCACACTAATGGTGGAGACAAACACACTGACACAAAAATCACTGTTCATCGTTTGAACAAAGAAGGGAAAAAACACCCTGAACACTCCACCCTTTCCAGTTCAAGCAGGAAATGCTGAGCATGATAAAGTAGGTTGAGTGTTTATCAAGGACTCTGTTTTATCTGAGCATCAGTCCTTTTGATCATACATTAGCATGTTTACCAGTCACTGTTGATATGTGTTGATGCAGGAAATCATTAGGTATTATGTTTAGTTAATGCATCAGCTCTGACTAGAGCATTATATTTCATGACAGCAATGATACAACACATTTGTCAACAACTTTTGCTCCATATTGCAAGGTGTTTCTTAACATTCCAATCAGTAAGAATAAAGGACATTGTTGAGGAAAGGACATGAGGAAATATCATCTGTTAAGTAAGAAGGAAGGGTGAATTTGCCATTTTATGAAAATGAAATAGTGTCTTAACATATAGTTATTTGCAGCAAATACTGTTTAACTCAGCTAAATCTTTTATTGTATTAAAAAGCCGTATGAACTGTAGTGTTAAAAAGAGTTAAATCTTTATTAACTAACGCTTCATGCTGGTAAAATCCCTGATTTTTTGAAAGTAACTTTCTTAGAAGTGGTTTAACAATTATTTCAAGAAAAAAAAAAACATACGGTTAATTTTTTTTTTATTGGTCAGTTCTCAAAGGTCAGATCAGATGAGATCTCAAATCTCATAATAAGACATATGCACGATTTAGTTCTTTAATTTAAATCTTTATTTAATAAGCAAGATAATTGTGCAGAAGCACTTTAAAATCTATTTGAATTTATGTAATTCATAAATATAAATAAACAAATAAAACACAAACCCTGGAAATCAAAGCATGTTGAAAAGATCACTAAGGAGGACTGTGTCATCATCATTATCCTCAGGCCCAAAAATAAAACTCCATCCTTCATAACCAGGTTGTTCGCCCATAAAAAAGTCATCATCCATCCGCAGCTTATGAAGTAGTTCCTCCAGACTAAAATGCTGGAAACCCCTTTTACTATGAAACGCTTCTTTATTGACAAAGGGATTGGTGCCCAAGTCCTCATTCTGATCTTTCTTGAACTTTCTTTCTCTGCCCTGATCAGGGTTAGTTAGATGGTCCATTTGATCATAGACTCGCCTCTTCTCTTTGTCAGACAGCACCTCATAGGCTAAGGGGGAAAAAATAACAAAATTAAGATAAAATACTTCAGTTTGGTAGTGAATACATGTATTTTAGGATGTACATTTGTGCATCCACACACACCCTGAGCAATGTGTGTAAAGGTCTGCTGTGCATTTGGGCTTTGGTTCTTATCAGGATGGTGTTTAAGGGCCAGCTTGTGAAACGCTTTCTTGATCTCTCTTAAAGATGCAGAGCGAGGAACTCCAAGAACTGAGTAATAGTCACTCACACAATTACAGGCACACACACATAACAGAAGCACCACGCATAAATGCTCTGCTGTCGCCATCATCCACCTGAAGATCAGATGAGAATAATAAACAAATCTATACACACATGCTGATCAGACATTGGCCAGAATGGCCACAAAACATTTAAATGTACTAGCAGAAAACAAACATCTATAATATCGATCTAACAAAGTGGCATCTGTAAACAAATAATGCGGAAAAAAAATTGTGATAATGTCACATTTATTTGCAATTACTTGTAACTGTTTTTTTAATCAATCCACTCAAGGTGTCCTAGCAGAGTAACCACAGGTGTAGTTCATCACATTAACTAACTATGGACATGCTCCACTAAGTTTAAAAACAGAAAGTCTCAAAAAGTGCTCATTTTAAACAGCACTGCTGTTTTATGAGGTATACTTTAAAATTGAACACACATTTTTTTATACTTTTGCTAGAATTAGTATTGTGGTGTGTTAGTATTATCTGTCTAAGAAAAATGATAATGATGCTTGGTTGTACACACAAACAGAAACACACACATACACAATTACAATACAATGGTATTTCTATTGTGCAAAAACTTTGGGGCCCACTTTAGGGCTTACCAAGGTTTCATAAAGAAAAAAATCATACATTTCAGCAGACTTACCAAAGTATGTTACTAATTCAATCAGCACCTTCCCTTAAGAAATAAAGTTTTTACTTATCGCGTAATAAACGCAGAATTTCAATCAATGCTGGCCCCACGTTTCGAAACGTTGCGCCTTTTAACGAATACAACTGTTGTTTTATGGATCTTTCAGTGAACTATTTCAAAAGATTCGATTCATTGGGATGAATCAAAGGATTCACTATGCCACTAACATCCAGTCACGTGAGGGCGCTGTGTTTTTGCTCGCATGTCTCTTCGCGGTAGTGCTGCGCTTGTCGAGAGCGGATTGTAAACACCCGGCTATGGCTGCTGAGAGGGGCGGAGGCGACAACAACGTTAACGACGAAATGGGGAACCAACTACAGCTCCTGCCAGGTACGTATTCCAGTTGTTTCCTATTAAACACGGAGTTATAGCAGAGTCGAAGCATGCCATCTTAATGTCCTCCTCAAAACTTGCAGGGAGATCTTTACAGACATTTCCATATCCGCAGCAGTCGCCGTGCATGACAACTGACAAGTCTTCTTTACAAACTGAAAGTGTCTGCGTACACCTGTTATTTAGAACACACAGTCTTTGCTCTTGTTTGCAAATATATTTTTGTAACACGTTTAGGAGCTGTAGCAAAAATGGATGCAACAACATTTTAATTCAAATGTTGTATGCATTTTGTTGTTTTATTGTGTTGTCAGCAGACAGTTGATATTATATATGTATTGCATTATGTACCTAGATGAGATGTTTGCTTAATACTGGCTTCATGCATTCCTGTTGTCCTCAATTCTGTATGGATTCTGCATAGTTGACGAAATGAAAGTATAAGTGAAAATAGAGTAAATAATAAGAGAAATTATATTATACTTCTAACCTTTTTCTTTCTGTTTTTATAGAAAATGAAGAGGAAGAGGAGGATGTCATGGAGACTGAGGATCGAGATGGTGAGGATGCAGAAAAGCCAAGTATTATAAACTTTGACACGAGTCTGCCAACTTCACACGCTGTGAGTGTCATCAGTACTTTTAAACACTGGTCATGTGACCTGAGGCTTATAAGGTTAAAATCATGTTTAGGATATAGCTCTTTTACTCATTTCAATTCATTAGCATCCACATTAATATTCAAGTAGTTTATTGTCGAATTTCTGCTATAAAAGAAATCTCAATCTATAGAAATCATGTAAATAAGTCATCAAGAGTCTTTTTCTTGTTCTTTTTGTTGTTGTTCCATGTTTGTCTTCATTTGTGTGTGCATGTGCATTGTGAAGTATCTGGGCTCAGACATGGAGGAGTTTCACGGCCGTACCCTGCATGATGAGGACAGTGTGCAGAGTCTGCCGGTTCTTCCCCATGTCGCTCTCATTCTGATCCCAGGTCAGACGCTGCCCTTGCAGCTTTTTCGACCACAGGAGGTCAGCATGTTCCGCAACCTCATAAGCCAAGATCGCACGTTTGCCGTGCTTGCACAAAGGTATTAACAGACACAAGGTGTAGAATAATAACTACTCCACAATAATGATCACGTACCTTTGATTCCTCTTCAAGGACATTATTCAAACAGTTTGCATTAGAGGGTTTATAGGTGTATTGATATTTCTTACATTTGTACATGTATGTCATAGTTTGACTGGGTTTCTATTTCTCTCAGTCCTGATGCGAGTGGAGCGGAGACAAAGGCAGAGTTTGGGACGACGGCAGAGATCTATGCATTTCGTGAGGAACAGGAGTATGGCATAGAGACAGTGAAGATCAAAGCTATTGGACGGCAACGCTTCAGAGTGCATGACATACGCACACAAGCAGATGGGTAGGGTTGCTTTCAGTGGGTACAATGCTATTTTTCATTGAATGCAGTAATGTAATGATAATTAAAAAAAACTAATTATTTTTGTCTTTTGTAGGATTCGTCAAGCAAAAGTACAGATTTTACCGGAAAGGATTCTGCCAGACCCTTTATGTGCACTGCAATTCCTGCCCCGCTTGCATACACACACTCCACAGACCAAAAGCTCACAAACAACAACACAGCAGGACCGATGCAACCAGACCTATAGACAGGTAACTGACATACAGGTAAACGCACATCACTTTAGACCGGTGTTTCTCATCTATTAGGAGGCCTCAGTAAACATCCAAGGGGGTCACAGGAATACATTTATAATTATTATATTATTATAAATAAAATTATTATTATATTCAAAAATCAAACTATTATTATTATTAATGTACTAAAAATCTAACTTAATTAAAATGCTAAAAAAAACATACACTCAAGATCAGAAATAGCCCCTCCCTCCCCCCAATAACTAGTTTTTATTAAAGAATATACCGTTTTATATGTACAAGGAGTCACCATCATCGATTGTGTATATGAAGTTTTAGCTCAAAATACCCCACAGATCATTTTTACACCATGTTAAAATTGACACTTTGGGGGGTGAGCAAAAACGCATTGTTTTTGTCTGTATCCCTTTAAATACAAATGAGCTGGTGCCTCTGGTCCCCTTTCACGAAGAGGGTGGAGCTTCAAGAAGTCTAGTGTCAGGACAATCTCTCATCTCACGGAATGAAAATGTCTCTCAGTAGCTGTGTTTAGTTCGAACCGGAGTCGGACAATAATGCCTACAGAGCCAGACAATAAATGCTGCATGGAGAAAGAACAGGTATAGTTTTGTTTAATTGTGGTTATAACTTATTTGTCATCTTGCTTTTATCCACTATTAGTACAAGCCTGTTGTAGAGGACCTCGTCCGAATGATGGCCAAAACTTTACAGATGAGTTTTATTGTACTTCACACAAAAGCATCCGTTTTACTCCATAAAATTAATGTAAGAGCTTAATTAAACACAGTACAAGAAGTGCGTATTAAAGTCTTGTCCATAAACACTCTCTCCCTTCATTATCATCAGCATACACAGCAAATTACACAAAAAACATTCATTATAACTAACAGTAAACAAATATATACAGACCTCTTCAGGGGGTGCTTAATAATCTGGTAAACTTTATATCCGTAAAACAACTCTGATGAACTGTAATAAAGTGCACGCTCTCCCTTTCATTACTTCTGTGACCAGTATTGCTCCGGAGACTATAAGCTGGATCACGAACAGTTGGTAATGGCAAAGTGACGTCACTTTGCCCAGAATCTGCAAATGGCTTGTTCTGAGACACTGCTTATGATTTATGGGGATAGCATTTTGGGTTTTATCATTATAGGGTGGTTGTGTACACACACTGCCAACACACATTTATGTTCAAACGTAAAAAAAAGTGGATTTTGCATAATAGGTGCCCTTTAACTAAATCAAATCAAGGTTTCTCCAAGCATCTTGGAGACATTGCCACAGTTCTTCTGGATTTAGTCTGTCTCAGTTTTTTTCTGTTTCTTCATGTAATCACAGGCAGACTCCATGATGGTGAGATCAGATCTCCGTGTGGATCATACCGGCTGTTGTCAGACTCCTTGTGCATACAAAAATCTTACTGGATTATTAATATTAATGGCAAAAGGAATGTTTAGAAATGTAAACTGATATTTCCTACTGACACACTACAGCAAAATATATAAATAACTGGCTTAAAACCATTTTTTCTTTGTGAAAATACTAACATGCCTAAGACTTTTGCACAGTACTGTGTATATATTAGATTTAATTGGTCTAGTTATTCTACTTTATCATTGTTTTGCCATTACTTTATGTAACATACATTTAGCTTAATTGCTTAATACATAATCTCCCTCTCACTTTCTTTCATAGAAGAAGCTCCGTTGTGCTGGTATGACCTCATGGCCTCCCTGGGTGTATGCCCTCTATGACTCTGTGAGTTTGATCTCTTATTATTAATTTGATTATATTATAAACAAAAGATTTTACACTATGCATTATAAAGCCTTAAAGGTGGAGTTTTTTTCCATTTCAACCATTTAAACCATTTACCCCTTAGAAATGAACAGTATTCATTATTTAATTATTAAATATGATTTAACTTTGTAAATACTGTTTCTTTTACTGATTGATTGTTTTTAAAATGTACAATTTTAGCAAACCATCATCAGCATTTCCATAATATTGACAACATTTTAGCACTGATGGTTATGTATGTGTTTCTCTCCAGAAAACTCTCATGAGCAGAGTAAAGAAACAACTCCATGAATGGGATGAAAACCTCAACGACGAGTCCCTGCCTACAAATCCCACAGGTACACACTGAGTACGAGCACAGTCAGCACACAGACACTTTCAGGCTCACACACACACAGTCAGTAAGTGTCTCTCTCTCTGCAGATTTCTCATACAGGGTGGCCGCATGTCTACCAATAGATGATGCTCTACGACTGCAGCTACTGAAGATTGGCAGTGCCATCCAGAGACTGCGCTGTGAGTTGGACATCATGGACAGGGTGTGTATGTGTATAGTTGCCTTTGTCTATAAATCTTCATATATGTCTTACTATTTGCTTAGGAGTTTTAATAATATTTATATTCTTTTTGTCTCTTTACAGTGCACCTCTCTCTGCTGTAAACAGTGTCAGGATACAGAAATAACCAGCAAGAATGAGATATTCAGGTCAGACAATGACTTTAAAAAAAAAAATACTGAGAACGGAATTTATATGTGATGCATTGTTTAGCAATTGAGAAGAATTATTATATTTTTAGGGATAGATTACTAAAAAAATATATTTGATCATCATTCAAGGCACCAAATCCCATCAAGCACCAATGAGGAAAATAAAGCACCATAAAAGTTCCATGAAAGTGGTCATATGAATGATTCATCCATGCATATCTTTTTTTTACTTCGTAATTTTAATCTTCACCAGAACTTGATATTCTGGTGAAAACAACTTCTCTCTGGTGACATATGTCTACTTAAACTCTGCACCTTACTTACAATCAACTGCAAGCTCACAGTCAGATCTGCCTCCATCAAATCAATAACTGACGGATAGAACCAAGTCCTCTCCCTACATTTTTTTTTTTCACAACATGGAATAAACAATGTGTTCATTGCAACTTTAATATTTTAAGTCCTCTAAAGCCATATGAAAGCTTTAGTTGAGGAAAAGACCAAAGTTTAAGTCATAAAGTCGTTATTTCCCTGTTGAACTTATTTTTTATAAACTGTAACTTGAGGCTTATCGAATGATGACAGACTTTACATTTTTGAGTGATCTTCTCCATTAAGATGGAAATGAAAATGGTTACTCATTCAACACTCCTCTGTCTTCAGTCTGTCTCTGTATGGGCCAATGGCAGCATATGTGAATCCACATGGTTATGTTCATGAGACGCTTACGGTCTACAAGGCCAACAACCTCAACTTGATTGGACGGCCTTCCACACTGCATAGTTGGTTTCCAGGGTGAGATTTAATGTTTTTTTTTTTATGTTCAAAAATGTTTCTTTTAAATCTTAGTATCCATCCAAATAATTAGCCATTTTCATGTGAATTTGATGCATTTCTTTGCTTAGGTATGCGTGGACAATTGCTCAGTGCAGAACCTGCGGCTCTCATATGGGCTGGAAGTTCTCAGCAGTAAAAAAGGATCTGAGTCCACCTCGGTTCTGGGGTTTGACTCGTTCTGCCCTGTTACCGACAATCCCACAAGGCGAAGAGGGTGTCGAGGGGTCACGCTTGCTGTGCCTGTGATGTGATCTGACGATTACTTGTGACCTTTAACCGTACAGCCCACAAGCATATGCTCCCCAAGGGGTCTCCTCTATCACCCCAAAAACATGAGACTCCAAACCTCACCCAGAGAGAGAGAGAGAGAGAGAGAGAGCAAGTGTGTTTGTGAGTTTATATGTGTAGATGTGTGCATGAATAGGGAGAGGAAAGAAAAAGGGGACAGTGAAGCATAAGATACAGAAATAGGAAGAACGACAGAATGCAAGTTGTTGCCTTCACACATCTTGTGCTGTGTAAAATACAGCCTGATACGTGCAATATCATACCAGATGAGCTCTTTAAGATTACAGTATGTTGTAATGCACTTAATTTACAGTCTAAGCTGTCTTTTCTTCATTATTACTGATTAGATGACAGTTATTGTTGCTCTTTAAGCAAGCTCTTGTTTGGATGTTTATGAAATAAGTGTGATGATCTCATTTAGTCTGACAAAAAGTCTTTCATGCCCACATTTAGTGACATAATCAATCATCATGTAGAATACCTCAAACAATTAAATGTTCTTGGAAATCTAAGCTTCTTCAAAACAAGAACTAAACTGCTTAAAATGAAATCATTCTCCACATGCTATGTCTCATGTGCTTGCTTTGGGAACTTGTCACACAACTCCTGGCTAAAATTGGCAGATGGTAAATGATAAAGGTAATATCAGGGAGTTACCCTTTATGTTATTTATATTTAGTATCAAGAGCAATTCTCAAAAACTATTTTGTATTTCTCAGTTTCTTTGTTTTGCTTTTTCTTTGTCATTTGTTTATTTGGATACCATTTAATTAAATGATGATATGATGTATGTGTTGAGTTGAAAGCCAAAAACAGATGTATGTATCCAGAATGGAAGTAGTGTGCGAGAAACTACAGTCTGCACTGAGAAACTTCCTAAAAATGTAAAGATTCTGTTCACATGTTCTTTAAATGGAGTGCAAAATACACACTTTATACAGATAATCGTCACACATGTACATTCTCCACTAGTTACATACAAAAACACACTGACTTGCATATCTGTAATGTTCAAGAGATAAAATACTGTTCAGTAATAAGAAATTCTCGCCAATAAACCGCTTCTGAAAAGTCACAGTGTGTTTCATCCTTAAGGAAATTTTAGTAACATTAACAGTATGGTTTTCCAAACAGAGCCATTGTTTGATCACAGTTTGAAGAGATAACACCTTTGTAGACAAACTTGGATTTGTGTACAAAATGGATTAAAAATAGAAAATAATTGCATTATTTTGAAGGTATTTTTTCAGCATTCTGCTTTAATAGCCTACTTCTGACAACAGTGACGCATACTACTGTTGCATAATGCCTACTATTTCATATGCTACTTTTTAAAAGAGAAAGGAGTATACAGTATATAGTGTAATAATAATTTAGTATTTCTTTTTTTATTAACCAGAGAAAATTAGTAGTCTACAGAAATGTACATATTAATACACAAAAAACAAAACATGTTAGAGTGTACAAACCATTGATCCATTAATAAAAAAAAATTATATTCATTAAAAATTTGGCTTGGATCCTGACCATTTCTTGTGTATATGAATTTTTCTCAAAATAATGAAAAGTTGTACAATAAAAGTAAAATTATTATTATTATTACATTAATTGGATTAATACATACATATGTCAAAATGATTTAATTTAAATATAAAGTTTGTTTTCCTTCTAATGAAGTTTCCCACATCCAGCCAAAAGAATCTTTGTGTATATACAATTACAAAACAAATGGATAATAGATTATTTTTATATTGAACAAAAGTCATGTGAATAATCTAAATATCTAAATTAAACCTCTCTAACACTTTTAGCTGAATATACACTCACCTAAAGGATTATTAGGAACACCATACTAATACTGTGTTTGACCCCCTTTCGCCTTCAGAACTGCCTTAATTCTACGTGGCATTGATTCAACAAGGTGCTGAAAGCATTCTTTAGAAATGTTGGCCCATATTGATAGGATAGCATCTTGCAGTTGATGGAGATTTGTGGGATGCACATCCAGGGCACGAAGCTCCCGTTCCACCACATCCCAAAGATGCTCTATTGGGTTGAGATCTGGTGACTGTGGGGGCCATTTTAGTACAGTGAACTCATTGTCATGTTCAAGAAACCAATTTGAAATGATTGGAGCTTTGTGACATGGTGCATTATCCTGCTGGAAGTAGCCATCAGAGGATGGGTACATGGTGGTCATAAAGGTATGGACATGGTCAGAAACAATGCTCAGGTAGGCCGTGGCATTTAAACGATGCCCAATTGGCACTAAGGGGCCTAAAGTGTGCCAAGAAAACATCCCCCACACCATTACACCACCACCACCGGCCTGCACAGTGGTAACAAGGCATGATGGATCCATGTTCTCATTCTGTTTACGCCAAATTCTGACTCTACCATCTGAATGTCTCAACAGAAATCGAGACTCATCAGACCAGGCAACATTTTTCCAGTCTTCAACTGTCCAATTTTGGTGAGCTCGTGCAAATTGTAGCCTCTTTTTCCTATTTGTAGTGGAGATGAGTGGTACCCGGTGGGGTCTTCTGCTGTTGTAGCCCATCCGCCTCAAGGTTGTGCGTGTTGTGGCTTCACAAATGCTTTGCTGCATACCTCGGTTGTAACGAGTGGTTATTTCAGTCAAAGTTGCTCTTCTATCAGCTTGAATCAGTCGGCCCGTTCTCCTCTGACCTCTAGCATCAACAAGGCATTTTCGCCCACAGGACTGCCGCATACTGGATGTTTTTCCCTTTTCACAGCATTCTTTGTAAACTCTAGAAATGGTTGTGCGTGAAAATCCCAGTAACTGAGCAGATTGTGAAATACTCAGACCGGCCCGTCTGGCACCAACAACCATGCCACGCTCAAAATTGCTTAAATCACCTTTCTTTCCCATTCTGACATTCAGTTTGGAGTTCAGGAGATTGTCTTGACCAGGACCACACCCCTAAATGCATTGAAGCAACTGCCATGTGATTGGTTGATTAGATAATTGCATTAATGAGAAATTGAACAGGTGTTCCTAATAATCCTTTAGGTGAGTGTATACCATGCACAATTTTAAATGTAACCTCTTTTACTTTATTATTTAAACAGTATGCTTCACAAATACACCAAGCTTTATTCCAGTTTATATTTCTAAATGCACTGGACCACAAAAAGCTTTTATGAGTAGCTGTTTCACCGGTTATAATATTCCTAATATGTTTATTAGTACAACTGAAGTATGGCGTCAAATACAACAGCATACTCTTTTGGTGTAACTGGAAACCCAAATTTATCTAAGAATTCACTATAAGATAATAAATTACCGTTTGAATTAAAAAAAAATAATTTAGTATTTTATTTCGAGCACAACTATACTCCATGCGTCATGTTTTCACTTGGTCATGTGACAACAGTGAGGCATCTACTGTTTGAAACATCTGTTGCATAATGCCTACTGTTTTATATGCTATTTTTTAAAATAGAATGAAGTATACAGTATATACTGTAATAATAATTTAGAAATTCATTTCGAGCATTATACTTCATGCATCATGTTTTCATTTAAGAACAAACCACTAGAGGGAGGCGTTGTTATGCTCTCGCGCGCTGTCTTCTTCACTGGCTCTCACGTGATTACGCAATAACAACAAACGTGACGTCCAGCTGTACAGAAGTATGTCTGACTGACAGTCACGTACAGTTTCTCTTCTTTCCGTTTGGAGTTCTCTTTAAATCAGATCTCTGATGGTCTGAGCCGATAAAGGGAACTTTTCCGTTTCTAGTTAGTGCGTTTATTTGTTTGCTTAGCCTTTAAGAGAGAACTAGCACTTTGTACTCTGAAGTAGCGAAGCTGCTATTTGTATATTTGTGTTGGTGCTGTCCTGTCTTTGACGATGCCTCAGGAATCTCAGGAGGGGCAGCAACCTCTGCCGCTGGTCAGATCTCTGGTTAGCCGGATACCGGCCTACGTGTTGTTCTGTAACAACAGCCCGCGCGTCGTGAAGCCCCTCTGGATCAACTTCCGCGGGGAGCCGCAGCCATACGTAGATATACAGCCGTACACCGGTCGAAGAATGACAACTTATGTGGGTACGTCAAATTATCGTTGAATTATGTTCTAAATAAATTGGCCAGTTTACAGTATATGCGTTCAGCTCGTCCAGGGCTATTTGTAAGTGATTCGAAACCATTCACACAATTAGACATTTTGCAAGTGGTGCTCACTGCAGAGCCTTGGGTGGAGCTTGACGTCCAGCTTTACCCCGCGGCCAGTTCTAGGCATGGGCAGGGGTGGGCTGAGACCACCCGCACGTCTGCCTTGCCCACCCAATCAGAATTTAGGATCTGATAGTGTTAATTTGTTTTTACGATTTGTGCATTGATTAAAACAATCTGAGGTGGGCTCTGTGTTGAAAGTTTTGATGAAGGGCTATAGAATGCCCCAAACAATCACAAAAATAACGAGAAGGACCTGGCTGCAGCCTGCAGATCTATTCCGATTGGCTCGATTGTCTTTCATAGGCATACATGACAGAAAATGTGTTCGTACTCAGCGTCCTTCCTACACCATTTCATTCAGTGTATGTCATTTAAAAAACTAGAAAATCTGTACAGTTTCACAAAGCCTTCATAATCACAGAAGGAAAAAAAACATTAGCCTGTAAATGTCCCTGAAATAACTGTTTTGCTAAATTAAGCTGGTCTTTAGACTATGCACAAACGACCCCACTGCATTTCACAAAATCAAAGTTGATTATCAACAGCAGGAGGGTCAGGTCTTCAGGTAGAGGAGTGAATTATGAATTAAATGATTTATGATATATTACATTATTTCATATCACCATAGCAAGAGAAAATGATGGACAGTATTGTTATCAGTATGACAAGACATACTTGTAGTTACATAAGGTGTTATTGATCATGAAGTTGTATGTTATTTTTATGTATTTATATATGAAGCTTTCATTTTCTTAAGTACACTGCAAAGCATAATATCAGACTTTTTGATACACTTTATTTCAGAAAAAACAATGTGTTCCTTGTTATTGCCTGGATTCTGTTGCTATAGTAATGAACGCAACTTTCACTCTGACTGACATAAATGCGTTTTTATTTCAGTGCTGTTGTTAATGCTTATTTCAAACCGTTTCAGCTTAACAGCATTAAAGGTGCATTATGTAACATTTTTTCAGTAAAATATCCAAAAACCACTAGTCCAGTGTTATATATTTTGTTCAATTGAGTACTTACAATATCCCAAATGTTTCCAACTATTTGTAAATCGTGAGAAAATTGCTATTTTAACCAAGGAACCAGGACGTGTGAGGGAGTTGTCTGTCAATTGCGTCATATCTGCGTTACCCTTTGTTTCCGGTTTTATTTATTCAGAAACGCTTTACTCTTAAGACTGATTTGTACTTCTGCGTCTGACCTGCGGCGTAGCTTCTACGCCGTGGGCTACGCGTCGATTTTCATTTATACTTCTGCGTCGTTGTTTGCGGCGACGCGCAGTTACACATGCAGAGGGAGCATGTGTATCCCTGAGGGAGGGGTTCTGGCAGACCAATCACAGCGCTTGTGGTCCGCGTAGAATTGACGTGTTACATTTTTGGAGAGGGGCACGTCACGGTACGTCGTAGGCTATGCGTGCAACACACAGCCTACGACGTAGCTACGCCGTACACTCAACACAGAAGTATAAATTGGGCTTAACTGCAGTGTGCAACAAGTAGCAGCCACCAAGCGAACGCACAGAGTAACGTCATAACATAATTTTCAACACACTCAAATGTATCTAATATGATAAACAGAGCTGCGTCACCTCATACTCATGACCGGAAAAGCGGAAATGGCGCCGGTGACTGTGGCATAATAAAAGCTCCGCAGCTCGCATGGCGTGTTGCGCGTTCATCTTATTAACAATCGTTCCAGCGGCCTTGCTCAGCTCCCACAACACTCGGTCCTGCTCTGCTTCATACTACAGTAACGTTAATAATCGCATCCATGAACATGATTCAACTGATTCAAAAATCAACTGGTTCACAAATGACATTGAATAATTCATTTGTGAAATCAACGGACATTGCGAGTTGTTAACAAAAACACCTGAATGTGTCTCAGAATTTTAGATGAATTCTCTAGCTCAACATTTCAAGCTCTATCTTATTTGTCTGGCATTAGACACCTCTCTTTTACAGTTTTGTAACTGGATTGATGACATTCACTCATCAATCCATCCATGCACTAGCTCTGCCTACACCGAGTAGGCGAGTACGAACACATTTTCTATCATGTATGCCTATGAAAGATGATCGAGCCAATAGGAATATGTATGGGGTGGGGCGACACATGCAGCCCCGCCCCAGGTGCAGCCCCGCCCCGATCTGCAGGCTGCAGCCAGGTGTACTTGAAAAAAACACCAGAAATTTGCAGTATTTTTTCCTTTATTAACTGAAAGTAACGGTGCGGCACGTTATAGGCTACTCGCACGCTTCAGTGTGTAGCAGAAAAGCAGAGGCTGCAATCACACGAGCGAAACGGGCAGAAATATATGCGTACTATTAAGGAAATTACGAGGAGTTGTATTCGTGAATATGTATCTTGTAAACATATACAGCTCTGATTTGATTCATGCCAATTGGAAATTGGCTATAAAAAATCTCGCTCATTTAAGAGTGCATTTATTGCATGGACAGAGCTAGAACATAATGTAGCTAAGTGTTTAAAATGCAAATGCATAATTCAGTTGAAACCTTGCCCCCTCTTTGGCTTGCTGTTGAAGCTGTAAACTGAATGTACGAGGCAAACTGAATAACAGCACTGAAATAAGAATGCGCTGTTTATCTTTTGATCAGTTTAGGGCCATTCACACAGGACGCGTTTTTGCGGTTAAAAACGTGAGATGCAGGTCTAGAGACGTGTTTTTTAAAAGTTATTTTAACTTGAGTGCCACGTTTTATAAAGCGTCATGCTCCATACTCTGCAGAAGTGTGGAAGAGATGCGAGCGCAACAGACGGGTGATGTTTACATTAAAATACGATAGAAAAGTGCCTTGTTGGCAAGTGCTATTTGCACTAGCTCCGCCTAACAATGCCAAACAACATTACAAAAAGACGCATGTATTTTAATGTCTTCAGTTGTGTAGTCAGTAAAGCATAAGGCTTAAGGATCTAGGTTTTGACGCGATCGACACAGGTTCGAATCCACCTTTTGCCGAGCTCGCTCTTCTCCCTTTTCCCATCACATATCACATCGGAAAGGCATTTACTTGAAATAAAAATTAAGAAAATGTTCTAAAAATGGAAATAAAGTGCCTAACGAAATGTTTAATAATAATAAAAGCATTTATTTGGTAGGGAGGGCTTTTATTGTCACATTAAGGCTGCATCCATTTAATAATTTTAATAAATATAATCATTTACACTTCATTGCATCCTGTTGAACAACAATACTGAGGTGCAAATAGTATGTATCTGTCAAAGTATAAATTGCATGTAATTTTTATTTACACATATTGCAAAGAACTGCTACTTTTACATGGTGTAAATAGAACATCACTATTTTCACTTAGTATGCTATTTCACTTTGCAAATAGCATCTACAGCTATTTTCACATTGTAAATATCATCTATCGCTAAGAAAATGTTATTTTCACTTAGTGTAAATAGAATCTATCTATCTATCTATCTATCTAGTGTATAAAGTTCCATCCATTATGTCCAGATCCCTTCTCTGGATGTAATTTTGGGTAAAGTGGGTGGAGCTAGAAGGTCCAATCACACCCTAACCCTACACATAACTCTATCCCTTCCCCCATTAGATCCACAGAGGTGGAGCTGGATGTCATTTGGCTCTGTAGTGTACGCCATTTGCACTGCAGAGCCAAATGGGTGGAGCTTGAGTCCACCTCTAGTCCAGCTCCACCTCTGTGGGTCTAAGGGGTGGAGCTTAACCTAATTAGGCTTGGGCATAGGCTAAGCCGCATTTCCACCGCAGGAACTTTCCCCAGGAACTAGGGACTCTGGGGTGTTACTCAGTGTGTTCGACCGCAGGAACCAGGGTCTAAATGAAATTTTGGGTAAATATTTCCCCCTCAAAACGGCCCTGCTCACGAGGTACTACTTTTTCAAAGTTCAGGAACTTTCGGGGGTGGGCGCTAAACATACTGATTGGTTGAGTTCACGCAGCATTTTATTTTAATCACCATTTTTAAAAGTCTGTTGCGATGCGTACAGTAAGAGTTGTTTGCTATTCGCATCAACAATGAAGTTTAAAAAATACGGCCGATGGACCGACGACGAGGTTCAGGCTGGCAAATTGTTCCGGGTAATTACCCATTGGTTGTATTTTTTAAGCTCCATTGTTGATTTGAATAGCAAACAACTCTTACTGCACGCACCGCAACAGACTTATAAAAATGGTGGTTGAAATAAAATGCTGTGTGGAGTCAACCAATCAAAATGCTGCATGAACTCAACCAATCAGCATGTTCAGCGCCTAAGTCCCACCCCTGAAAGTTCCTGAACTTTGAAAAAGTACTACCTTGTGAGCAGGGACTTTTTGAGAGGGAAATTTTTACCCAGAACTTCATTTAGACCCTGGTCCCTGTGTTTGAAACAAACAGGACCACCCCAAAGTTCCTGGGGAAAGGGATTTTTGACTTAATTATGGCAATAAAATTAATAATCTCAAAGATATTGTCTCTGTGTCTTAAAGGGTTAAGTAGTGCAATGATCCATTTGAATGAAAATTTCTTATACGATATTTCTGTTTCCGTTAGGACATCCATGGATGTTTCGGGATGCAGAGACTGACGATCCAATGGTAGTCAATAATAAAGAGATGTACTTGCCTGCCGCCGTTGAAAATGGACATGTATCAATTGCCAACATCACATTGCCTGGTATACATATTTCACTGGCTTTTGCTTTGATAACCAATTCACTCTTTTTATAAAATTAGAAATATTACACTAATATTGAGTAACTGTGATAACTGTATTTTTAGGCACGGCATAAATAACAACACTTCACATTATTTTCATTATAAAAGAAAAATCTTAAATAAAATAAAAAATGAAATGTGCACACAATTATAGGATCATTAATCAGACTGTGATTCTGACATTGTGTTTACCAGTGTTGACCTTGCGAGATCGCTGTTTGCAAGTTGTGAGGCGGTTGGTGTGCAGAGAAGATATCAGTCGGCTGGAGATCGCCCGCTGCCTACAAGATGACCTTTCTCACAGACCCAGCATTCACGACGATCTACAACGCATTAGCCAGCGAGTGGAACAGAAGTTACTGGAGAACAGAGAACAGCAAAACAGATGAAAACATGAACATTATCTTAAGCTTGAATGAGGACATATTTACTGAGCAGACCTGTGCACCAGCACCATATAAAACGGACAATGTAGTCTGGCACTGTAAAATACAAACCTGAGATCAAGAGGAATATTTTCTAAAGATATTGGATGCTTTAAACATGTATCAAGCAATGCATTCAGGTCCTTTAGGCTTTAGTGAGTGACACTGACTTGTTAGTCCACAGAAAGAACTTTAGAAAATGCAGATTTTGTGTGAATGTCTGTGTAGTAGACCTTGCAATAGCCAGGAGGTGCATTATTTCATTTTTTGTTACATTTCTCTGTATACTTTTACAAATAACTTTATATTTGGAAAAATGTTCTTTATAAATAAAAAAATACTAAATATGTGTAATTATATCTAATGGTCTAATTAAATCTAACAACTCTTGCATCAAGTCAGCATTCATTATCTATCGTAGTTTTCTCTACTTCAAACTTAGAATTCATTTTCTGATACATCTTTCAAACTAAAATTATAAAATGTTCCTATTTTTGCTATAGTTGTTGAGTAAACAAGTGAACACAACAGAAGCATATGCATTAAGGTAGGTGTTGATTATTTTAACCAAAATGGTGAACTGTTCTCAGGACAAGGATTTTTTTATTTCATTTAAATAACTGTAAGGTTGTCACATGTTTTAAATGCTACAAGTTTATACAATGTATTAATTACAATATGTGTTGGCCAAAACAATGGTTTGATGTTTCTGTATATGTATATGAATTGTTTGTTTTATCACTTTTAAACTGATTTAAAAAAAAAAAAAAGTAAATTACATATAGTTGAAAATCACTTTTACAACCTACAACCTACAATGTACCCCAGTAGTTCTGGGGCATCAACGTGTGTTTAGCGAACGGCATCTTTTTTTCTGAGCAATAACGGCAGAAATGTATGTACAACAGCTTTTTTTGTAGTCCTGTATGCGCCTATACAGAAATTTCTGCCTTTCAGAAATAAACCCGCCCTGGGATATATACTACCTCTAAAATTTCCATTTCAATTATGGAAATCAATTAAGAATCTTAATTCTTTCAAATTCAAATTTAATGTTCATTTTCATGTTCCTTCAGAGTCTACATACATGCTTGAAATATGCACACTCCATACTTAGTACGTCTCAGCGTTCACCCCCATGAGATCCAGGCCAGGGTACGGTGAGGAGAGCCGTTGACAGCAGTGAACGCAGCGCTAATTACTTACGCACGTGATCCACCTGAACGTTCATCCGCACAGGCCTTAAGGTTTGTAATATTATTAACTTTGCTGTTGCTTGGACAGATTTAATCAGTCTATTGTACACTTTCACACTGTTTTCCGTTCTTGTGATCGCCGTTATGTGCGCTGACGCTTGGGGTCACAGTTTTAGGTCAGGCATGAGGTTTCTGCTAATTACTAGCATCTGTAACGTTAGTTAACTGATGGCTTTTTAAATAAATATGTTAACGCGTTTTACATTGTATACAGGTTTGTGCTTTTTTTTTTTTTTTTTTTTTTAATCATGTATTAAAATTAAACATTATATATAAGTATAAAAGATGCGTCGATGTGTTTCTAACCTTTTAGCTAAGTTAACCTGCAGAAAATGCCCATCTGCTCACCATTGAGTTTTTAAAAATACTTGTAAACATTAAATAAAAAATGAAATATTAATGAATTAACTAAGGGAGTAAATATTACTCCCTTTTTACTGCATTTGGTTGCTGGACTCCATCTCCACTTTGAATTTACAGTGTTTTGGTTTGTTTACTGTTTTTCAAAGAATCTGCAAAGCGAGTTTGTGATTCTCATTTTTGACCCATGTATACATTTTCTTTCTTTCTCAAGATCCTAGTAGGATGAACTGCAAAAGGGAAAAGGTGAAATTGACATGGCTGAATAAGGCAGCGAACTCCCCCAGAAAGCTCATGAAGAACAGTGTGGGTGTGGCACAGCCCACATGCTGGGATGGAGATGATCAGGATGGTGGTATGAGCGAGGCTGGCTCTCCTGGTCTGAACACATCTACTGGGTCAGCAGGACTGGGCGATGTGGAAAACATGCATCTCAGCACTCCTCAGCACTCTTCACGAAGTACACCTAAAACACGCTTAAAATTGACTGGACCCCACCGAGCACTATGGAAAAAAAACAGTCCTGTTGAGGTGAGTAACAATAAGGATTTTTTTTTTTCAGTTTCCCTAGTTAATATATGTAATATTTTATAGTGGAATTAAATATATTTTTGTGTAACTTAGTAGTAGAAATGTCAGTATTTAAAAATCGCATATATTTGAGAGAATTTCTATTGATTTGTGGTTTTGTGTTTGGCATATAGTACAGTGTTTCAGGGCAACAATCCTCTATTGAGCCTTCACCTCCCTCTGCTGGGAAAAAACGTAGGAGTCCTGAGGATGGACGGAAAGTCATTTACCTCAAAGCTCTGAATGATGCAATGGGGAATGCAGACAAAAAGTCATTGTTTGGTGGGCCGAAAAGTCTATTTGCCAAGAAAACCCCAGACAAACCGGAGGAGGAGGAGGAGGAGGAGGAGGAGGAGGAAAACTGCTCTGACCTTGATTGCTGCTCATTCAGTGAGAAGAATGAACCACTTTCTCAGTTCACAACTAAGGATGATAGGCCTCCCCCGTTGGAGTTCATAGACACAGAAGATGATGGGATAGAAATAAAGCTGGACACCAGGGTAATGGATTTTTTTTTGGGAAAGAAATTAATACTTATGTTAAGCAATAATGCATCAAATTGATAAAAAGTGCCAGTAAATTACATTGTTCTTAAAAAAAATATATATATATATATATATATATATATATTAAATAAAATCATATAACACATTCTGTACTATTATAAATGTCTTTTAGAAGAATTGATACTGACTTTGTCTCAATGCACAGAGTGTGATCCTAAAGCGGCCAGAATCACCGGATTGGTCGGATGTTGACAACTCTGAGCAGGTTGAAGTTTTCTCGCAGGATGAGTCCTTTGAGCCAAAGGGGCGACAAACAAAGCTTAAAAGTGAGCTTGTGGACTTCAGTGACACTCCTCCACCATTGGAATGCAACCCTTACTCTTCATCACCAGCTTTAAAGACTTCAGCATTCCCACAAGCGTTTTGGGAATTAGAAACTCAAGGGGCTGACACTACCCCAACCCTCCCAGCCAGGGATGTGGAACTGTCGTCAGAGTGTCCGCCTCAAACTACAGCCTCTGACCTTGCAACCCCCAAGACCTATTCGTGCTTTATGTCAGTTAGGCGCTCCCACAAATTACAGCAGTCCATCATCTGCACCTCTACACTGGCTGATCCTTTTCCCGGGCTCAGAAGCATCACCTATGGCCCCTCCACACCTGAAAGCTGGGATTGCGCTCCTCATATTACACGCAGGACTTCAGAATCAAATTATTACGCATCCTCACGGATGCTTCTCGCTGCTGACAGTGCCACCCGCAGGATGTCGGATAGCTCGGAGCCTCTTTGGCTGTCAGATTTGACCTACTCGTACGCAGATTCTGAGGGATTTATTGACACGCACTGTCACCTTGACATGCTCTATGGGAAGTTAGGTTTCCAGGGAAGCTTCCAAAGGTTTCAGAGAAAGTATGCAAGTAGTTTCCCTTTGGAGTTTAGGGGCTGCATCGCAGACTTCTGCAACCCACGAATCACAGAGAAAGAGGCCATCTGGGAGGGGCTACTGTCAGAGGAGAAAGTGTGGGGGGCCTTTGGTTGCCACCCACATTTTGCCAAAGAGTATAACCACACTCATGAGCAAAGCATCATGGATGCTATGCGTCACCCTAAGGCCATAGCGTTCGGAGAGATCGGTTTAGATTACTCGTACAAGAATTCCACAGACTCAAGGAAACAGAAAGAGGTATAGCAGACTGGATGATTGCCTCCAAATGTTTTAAGTATGTACTTGAGAGAGTCAAAAGAACATGATTTCTGCCTTTTTCATGTCAAGGTGTTTGAACGGCAGTTGCAGTTGGCTGTCTCTCTCGGGAAGCCTCTAGTCATACATTGCCGTGATGCTGATGATGATCTGCTGAAAATTATGAAGAAGTTTGTCCCCCGAGATTACAAAATACACAGGTCAGTTCTCATAAAACAATTTTTTTTATGTTAGTTCTTAGAAATAATAATTAATGTCATTAAAATAACTTGTGGCTCATATTTCACTCTAAAAATATGAAGCATGTTTTAAGGCACATTAATTTATTTTATGTATTTGTTTTATTAAAATATTTACAATATTTATTAGTTTGTTTGTTCTTTTAAATCGTGTCCGTACAGGATAATTTTCTTGCATATATAATGTTATATAAATTTTTTCAGCTTTTTTTCCCCTCATATTTAGATAAACTATTATCATTTATAAAATATAATTTCTTATCTATTTTTTTGAAGTGAAATTACGTTTTATTGTGAGATCTGTAATATTGAGTTAATACATATAAAAACACAAACCAACACATACTCCCCTGTGAAAGGTTATCCCATTTCTTCAGGAATTTAAATGTCTGTGGTTTCACAACCAGACCCTACAAAATTTTGTGGTGTCTGTGACAACATGCTGACCGTTCCAAGATAGCAAGCACACCAACGTGTCAGAAGTAGAGGTCTGCTACCTGACCCGAGCCTGATGGGTCCCGAAAACTTGCGGGTTTCGGGTCGGGTTCAGGCTAATGTTTAATGAACAGCCTCGGGTTCAGTTTTGTAACTAAGAAAAATTTAATCGGCTATATACATATAGTTTGCGTGCCCTGTGCTTTGCCTGCTTGCTGTGTTGTGACCGAAAGAGCACGCGCGAGAGAGAGCACATGCGCAGATTAATACATGTGCGCACACACACACACATAGTATATATATATATATATATATATATATATATATATATATATATATATATATATATATATATATATATATATATATATATATATATAATATAATATAATATAATATAATATAATATTAATTAATTAATTAAATGATCTCGGGTAAGGGCCGTGTTCAGGCTTCAGTTTAAAGCCTGTGCAGACCTCTAGTCAGAAGCGGTTGAATGTGGAATTTACATACACACATCTATGCATTTGCATTCGCCATGCACATCTAGGCTATATATTATGTAATGCCTTATGTGAGCATGGAGTAGGAGAGAAAACAAATGGGAAGTGCAGACAGTTGACGCATTACATCATTTAATGACTTTTTGAGCAGGCTTTTGCTACTTTCCTTTCAAAATAGTTGGCAACACTGGTTAGAGTTCATAGTCTACTAACCTGTGTCCATATGTTTGTTAGACACTGTTTCACCAACAGCTACTCAGTGATTGAGCCGTTCCTAAGTGAATTCTCTAACCTGTGTGTGGGTTTCACTGGACTGGTGACGTACCAACGCGCTAAGGAGGCTCGAGACGCTGTGAGAAGAATCCCCCTCGACAGAATCCTTCTGGAGACCGATGCACCGTATTTCCTACCCAGACAGGTATCAGTTCTTGTTATTAAGCACATGTTGTTGGATTCCACTTACACGTATGTGCACACCTTGTCTAATTTGTCATTTTTTAAAAATACACATACATTCTCCTCTCTTCCTCTTTCTCTAGGTGCCCAAGTCTGAATGCAGGTTTGCTCACCCTGGTATGGGCATACACACACTGCATGAGATTAGTGTTCTGAAGGGAGAGGAGCTAACCACAGTTCTGCAAACAGTCCGGCAGAACACTAGACACATATATGGACTGTGATTGGGAACGCCGTGTTAAACTACTTATTTTATCAACTGAAGTCCTTCAAAATCTTAGTCCTGCTAGCAATTTAGTCTTGCATCTTTGGCATTTTCTCAACTAAACAGTCTTCAATGTGTTTTTTTTGTTTTTTGTTTTTTTTAAACCTTTTCCTTGTTTACATAACAATGTCTTCAAGAACGGATATTTCAATGTACTATAGTGTGTGTTAGTAAGTGTACGAGCATTGCTACTTAAGTTTCTTACTGTGTTATAGGAAATTTCACATCTGTTAAAACGGTTAGTAATTATACATTTTAATATCTCTTCAGTTTTGTGTTTTAAAATGGTTCTCTGTTCTCAGGTTTCTTTGGTTGTGTGTCTGCATACATGCTTACAAGTTATGTGTGCTTTTGAGACACAAGTGACATAAAATGCCATCTTGTGTCTTCCCTTATATTAGAACCAGTCATTTTCACATGAAAGTTTATGTAAAAAGAAAATGTAAAAAACCGCAACAAATCGCTTTTACCAAGTTGTTGGTTTTATATAAATGTAACTTTAGTTTGAATAAATGTATATGCAACATGAATGGGTTTATGAAATTTCATTATTTAATTTGTGACCTCTAAACCTTTAATGTTTCATCTGATGTCACACAAACATGACCTTGAGACCCATGAGACTGAGCAAAGAAAATAGAAAATTGTTTATTTGTTGTCCTTTATTTTGTCAAATGATTTGAATTATTAATAATTTTTTATTTATGAGTTGATTCTTGTACTGGTAGCTCTTGTCAGAATTCTGAAACAATTGAGAACATACATTTAAGCATGTTAGTTACTAAAATTATTCAAATACATCAAACGGTGTTTTGAAGAATTTTCTGCCAGAAAGCACTTTTAGTCTTTAGGGTTCTTTAAAAGTATGGAACTTTTTCTGGGAAATGAAACTCCATTTTACATAATGAATTTTCAGTTACTTGTTTGGATCTTTTCTTAAAACAAGAGTTTAGCTTACCAAATGGAGAATCACTAAGAAGATTCACAAGAACCTTCTGCAGCACAGGGCCGTATTTCTCATACTCTGCTTCACTCAGAGACACAGACAGTTCGAACGGAGCGCTCATCTAAACAGGTAGTGAAAACAAAGTATGATTGCAGTAGTAACTCATTGAAATCCTATTTAAATGTGTTTTTACCATGAACTGATCATCCTCTTTAATCACTGGGATCTCTGGCTCAGCAGCATCTCTTCTGCCCACCCGTGGTGGCCTTCGACCCTTAAAATGGGACACAATATATCTGATGCCAGCATGAATTTATGTAATCTTGACAAACTTTAGTTTTTAAATGGAGTTCTTAAAATTGGTTTACTTCAAACAAACTCAGACATATGCTCACCTGTGGTTTCTGAGCAGGACTGAGGAAGCTGGTGCCTCCTCTTACAGACTCGACACATAAGGAAAGAGCACATAAGAGCAGGAACATGTGTCTGGCACGACAGCACAGAGGCATCTTGGGAAGTCACTCGGTTTTAGTTCTGTTTTATGACAACAATCTTGATGGCTGCACTTTAAAAGTACATGACTTTATATAAACTGAGTGCACAGAAATAGTTAAAATCAATCAATCCCACCTTCTGTAATGATCCAAACTGCTTCAGTAGGTCTGCACACAGAGATCTGCTTCTCACTTTTATAATAACCGTTGGTTAACAATTAGCATTAAAATGTATGCGTACTTGTGTGACAAAGATTTTCCTTGTGATATGAATATGATAACAGATGATGACAAATAAAGTCATATGGTGATGTGGCTCCTGTGTCAATAGCTATATGTGTTACTAGACCACTGAACTATTGCCATGGCAGGTTCATTTCAATTCCTCTGTAACAGGAGCAAATAATTGGTACGAACACACACTTTTAAGTGGACTCACCCTTGTACATGGTTGGCAGTGTATTCTTCCTACAACATGATATTCTTCCATCCCTATATAACAATTAAAAAATCTCAAATATATATTTATATGGTTCTAAACTGCATATGATTCATTTCCTTTTGATTAATAATAATAATGTATCATAAAGTACCATTTCTATGGAGAATATCAGTTTAAAGGCTATTACTTTATTATAAGTGTGTGTGTGTGTGTGTGTGAAGGAGAGAGAGAGAGAGAGAGAGAGAGAGGAGGGGGGTTGTGTTGTAGATGAACAACGCTAATAAATAGAACAAGAAAAAGGGAAAAACAACTTGGCTATTAGACTTTTGGTTTTCATATTTTTCACTAACAAAAAATACAAAATTTACGCATTACCATCTTGGACGTTTAACATGGTAGTAACATGTTTTGTTAGTTTAAATCAACTTGACCCTTAAACATTTAGTTTTCATAAAAAAGTACCACAGCTTCTGAAATAAACAGCTAAAACCAGCCTAAGCTTGGCTGATAATTAGCTGGTTTTTAGTTTGGTCATAGCAGGCTGGTTTTAAAGAGGTTTTGGCCACTTCTTTGGATGGTCAGGCTGAATTTAGCTGGAGCCAGCTAAAGCCAGCTGACCATCTTAAACCAGCTACATCCAGCTTACCCCAGCTTTGGACATGGTAGAAACATGTTTTATTGAAAAAAATATTGTTGTAGTTTGACCTCCGAGACGGCAGATGGCAGACTACATTTATTCTTTTCAGAATTGTTTATGGAGGCTGTTTTGCTCTATGAATGTCAGTGCTAGCCTGAACCCTGTATCACATAATCAGCTACAGTTATCATGGATAAAAAGAAGAAACCATACAATGTTACAGCGTCATCGGTGAATAATTTATATATTATCTCTCTTTTGAACAAGACTTTTTTTCCATAATTTTAGTTTTGTGTGTTATAGTTAGCTTAGCATGACAGCTGACAGTAAACTTGCATTGTGTGCCTGTTTTTAAACTGAATGATGGCCCGATCCTTTAAATCTCTTGGCCAACGTGTACTTTTCAATTTACATTTCAGCTGGTTGATTTGAAAGCGGAATTATATCGGAAGCAGGAACAATTTAAGCACGACAGACTTGGCCAAGATGCAGGAGCTGCACAGAAGTCCAAGACAAAAATAAAAGTAAGACACGGGCAGTTCATGACTGCTAGATGTGATCATTCAACTACTATATATACGACTGTTATAATTGTGTGTGTGTGTGTGTGTGTGTGTGTGTGTGTGTGTGTGTGTGTGTGTGTGTGAAAGAAGCCCAATATCTGGACTAAACAAAATGAAGGAGTCGATGTACGAGCGCAGAGGGACGTTCAGGAAACTGCTGAGGAAGAAAACACACTAGATAAATCCAGGTGAATAAACTGTCAATAGGATTTTTTTTCAGTACCCAGTACTACATTATTCTCATTCTTTATATCCTCTTCCTCAATTCAATTTCTTTTGCTTCACTGGGCATACAGTGGCTCAAAAAGTATATAGACACTAAGATGTATGAATGTCAGTATATAACCCTATATAACAAAAAATCAAGTTCCGTGAAAGGATCTAGCATGTTTGCAGTCGACACTTTGTTTGATAGTTATGTAATACAATGAATTTCATATATAAATGTGGCTGAAGTGTCCAAATATTTTTTTAAGGCCAGTGAATGATATGAAAAAATGTTCATGATATTTGTTTTTATAACAACCTGTAACCTGATATTTTATAGTTTCACATTCACATATTAGAAAATCATAAACTCAATAAAAATACTAACAAGAATACATTATTATTAAAAGGTATTATTTAAAAACATTTAAATGTCACTTTTTTTAACTGTATCCAAATACTAAGTTTGTTTTTATAAATATGGTATAATAATGCTGATATTATATCATATTTATAATATCATATTTATCGAATGCTGATATATTGTAATGACTATAATATAATATATACATATACATATAATAATATGGTTAAACAATGACACATATTAATAAAATATTTTTTTAAACATCATCATTATTATTATTACTATTATTATTTTTTTTTTTACAATATAATGATGTATAAAAAGTAATGTTTATAGATCCATCTATTGATTATCTAAATCACCTACATTGTTCAAATTGTGGAATACAGTAATATTAATGGTCTCCTGATGCATTTTTTGCAGGCAAAAATTGGAGGAAAAGGCACGTCTTTATGAACAGATGACAAAAGGAGATTTCCCAGGTATATGCTTGCTTGCATTCCCAGATTAAAACATTTCACTTCTTGAATCAATTTTTACATTGCTTTGGGGTTTTTTTGTAAATGAGATGGTATTGAAGTAGACAATTTCTTTTTATATTTAGATGAGGAGACTGAAAGTCTTTTCCTGGTGGACTTCACCCAAAAGATCATCAACCAAAGGAATGAACCACAGACACACACTGCAAATGTAGCAGAGGACAGAGATGGAGAGGACTCTGATGTGAATGTCCCTGTTCCAGTCCCACAGAATGCAAATGAAGAATGGTACGGTGTGTTTATAAATGTATTTTCAACCTGTTTAAGAGGCGATATGATTCTTAACTATGGGTTTTCTTGCTTTCTCTCTCTCTCTTTCAGGGTTGACTATGTTGATGCATTAGGACGTTCTCGAAGATGTCTGAGGAAAGACCTACCAGATTTTCAGAAAATGGACCAAGATCTCCAGAACAAGAGGTACATTTATTGTTCTTACCTTTGCTGTGTGTGTGTGTGTGTGTGTGTGTGTGTGTGTTTTGGTATGTAACTAATTTGTGCTCAATTTATTTCTATTATTATGCACAGGGTGACTGGCGCTGACAGGACGCTGCTATCTGATGATATGAGGAGAGAAATGCAGAGAGAGCAGTGGGAGAGAGAGGAAGAGGAGCAGATGAAGAGACCTGTTGGACCCATTCACTATGAAAATATCAGAGAGCAAGGTGATGAGAGTGAACTCTAGACACACCAAAACCTGTCTAATGTGTAGAAAATGCCTTTAATTAGTGCTTCTGTGTTGAATTAAATCTGCACATGAGTCTTTTGTGTCCATTTCAGAGGCCAGAGAGCTGGGTGTTGGGTATTTTGCATTTGCCCAGGATGAGGACCGACGTAGAAAACAAAGAGAAACTCTAGACATGCTAAGAGACCAGGTCAGAATAACAAAATTAAATAATGGTCACAAGCTCTTTTCCAAAGCAGAATGTGCTGTCTACCTAGACAGCATTATAAGGCATTGTAAGTATGCATACAAAGCAAAGATAGGCGGCATTATGTTGCCTTCTAAGACACTTTGTTTTGGCCCAGAATTAGGCAGTTATCACATGTATAATTTAAATGTTAAATTTCAATACAAGTGAATATAGGCATCGCAATAATATATAATTCATAATATGAAATTAATATGAGTTAATTGAGAGATATAAAAAATTGTGATTGAATTAATATTGTTATTAAAGAATAACTTTCAGCAAGTGCTAGATGTCTATACTGATATACACCTATACTGACCAATACATTTAAAAAAAATTGGCCAATAACCAACATGGTACCAATATATTAATATATAAGCTCTGTGAACAAATTCAGTGAGAAATATTGTTAGATATATTTTTTGAATGCCAAAATTAAATACTTTTTTTATTTATTTATATTTTTTCAATTATTTGATTGTGCATTTCAGACTATGTTGGCAGTACACAGTTAGTGAACTCACTAGATTTTTAAATGGTATTATTAGCTTCACTACTATTGGCTGTGATTTAAACAGTCTTCCTCAGCTTCTCTACTATTGGCTGCAATATAACTTATTAAGGTTTATACGTTTTTTTCTCTCGCTCTGCAGACCACAGAACAGCGCAGCAAACGTGAGCAACTGAAGGATAAGCGGAAAGCCCTGCTTGAAGCTCGACTCGCTAAAGTGAGGATGAGAAGGATAAAGAGAAGCAAGCTGGAGCCAGGAGATGAAGAAGATGGTGTGAAGTCTTTATATGCTTCAAAGCATATTAAATGTGTATCTCTATGTTGGTGGTGATTTCTAAAGATTCTGTGGATGTTTTTGGATCATGTCTGATGTTCCCTTGTAGCTCCTGCTGCTGATGGTGCTGAGAATGATGAAGATAATGAAGTTGGACCTCCAGCCCCTGCAGCAGTGTCGAAAGTGGAGGTGGAGATTCAGGAAAGAAAAGACACCAAACCTGGCGTTCCATACATAAGAGATTGGGACAGAGGCAAAGGTACATGACCATACATATTCATTCCTTCCTTTTCATTTGCTCCACTGTTTGCATTTGCTGTTTTGAAGAAAACACAACTTAAACCATTTATTTCCTTTTCCAGAGTTCTCCTGGGGTCAGTGGACCAGTCGTCGTCGAGAGGAGCGAGACTCAGATTTTGCTCCTCCCTCTGCTTATTTTGCAGATGACAGATGGGCCAATCACAACAGAGCAACAGACAAAGGGCAGGCCAAAGGAAAAATTGCCTTCAAGTGGTCTGAATCCCAAAGGGCCACAGAAAGAGACACAGAGAACATATCTATCCCTGGTCATCCTTCTGACATGCCCACATATGCACAACCTTCTCAACCACAGACTGCTCAAACACAGAGTCTGGATGACCTGTTGTCATACTACAAACACTCTACGTGAACAAGTCAGAAGTCGTTTGACTTGTAGGACTATAGGAAGTGGCAGGCTGCATCAAGCTTGGATACATTATGTTAGTCTTAAGCAGGAGGGACAGTTAGACTTTGTATGTAAAATGTAACTGATTTGCAAAGTTAGAATAAAGAATGACCAGATTTTAGTTTGATCTTTGTGCATCTTTTATTCCATCACTATCTATCTATTTCTAGTCCCAGTGTCAACCGCCTTTTTAACCATAATTAATTTTGCCGTTCATTCTTTCACCAGGTGACTGTGAAGTGTTTCATTCTGATTTGTGTTTGTCACCATATTTTTCTTAAATGATTTGAAATGCAGGCAGCTTAAATGGTTTTATGCATGCTATGAACACTGCAGTCAGGTGCATCTCATAAACTTTGCCCAGTGTAACTGTGCTTAGTTACTCAGTAGCCTGTAATGAGTATGCTTTACAAGTTACTTAGTTTGAGTGTATTCCACCTGTCATTCGAAAGAGGACACTAAAAAATCTATATATTGGATAAAATTTCACCTACAACCAAACCGCAGGACCATAGTGACCTTTGATCTGAAGGATATCCTGTCTCCGCAAGAATGTGCGTGTGAGCATTTTGCATCAACTGGAGAGAGAGAGCGCGGAAGGGAAATAGATTAGAAAGAAGAGAGGACAGAAAAAGGGGTTTATATGGAAGATTAAGTGAAGGGTTTACTTTTAGTTTTCTCATATGCCTCTGTTTTTTCCCTTTTGAAGATTAAACCAAAGTAGGAAACCTGTTGAATTCCAGTGAGATGGTAAGTAACTATTTCTGGTTATGATCACATGACCATGTAGTAACATGGTGTTCAACCATTTGCTCTTTGTAGACAATGTTCAATTTGTTAATATTAATAAATTTAAATATCGTGAAATAATTTTTGTAGCATTGATTAATCTTGGTTCATTTATAAATGTGTGTGTGTGTGTGTGTATGTGTGTGTATATATATATATATATATATATATATATCTTCAACATTTTCTCACATTATCAGTTTATTCGCTATAGTTTAGAAAATGGTAATAAAATATGACAAGAACTCTGAGTTAAACTGTGTCAGAACAAATTCATCTTGAAAATGTCAGATAACTTTGATAGAAAGGTATGTAGTGGATTACAATCAACCAATCAGCTGTCAGCTGTTAAATTTTGTTCAGTCTGTGTAAAAGGTCGCATTAGCAATTAAAGAAAAAACGCTTAAGCAAAACATGGTCAGGTTAAAGTGTCTGAATAATTTTGGTCCCAAATTTTTATACATTTTACTGGTAGTCCACTGTATGAAGAATTTTTGGTATAATATGTCACAGTTTACTTATTTTGCTATCCTCACTTACATAAATGAACTTTAATTGTCCTGCACCCACTAGTAAAAATTTTTATCTGGTGTCTGAATAATTTTTGGTTTGACTGTATACACATTGTTAATTCAATATTGTTAAACATGCATTGCTGTAAGTAAATAAGTAAAAAAAAAAAAAAAAACATAATGTAAACATATTGTTCATTAGTTCATCATGCCTGATACACTAACTGTTACTAAATTGAACCTTATAATAGTATAAAAAAATAGGCTACTGGAATATTATTACCTCAAGAGATTTTAGCTCTTTTAAGTTTCACAACATGGATATTTGCTAATAAAAACCCTGTGAGTGTTTATAGTAGTCACGTTGATTGCAAGTATTAATTTCAATCCTTGTACTCTGTGAGTGTTTTAGGAAGGTTCAAGTGCAGAAGCAGAACTAAGTGTAAGTGCGAGCAGCATCAGAATCACTGATTTGACTCAGGATGGAGACATTCTGACGTTTGCCATCACGTCCCAGAAAGTAAGATGCCTAGTAAATGCATAAAGCATGTTCTAAATATGTTTTGTCCAATGCTAAAATATCATTACATAATTTCTTCCCTCAGTTAAACAGCAGTGTTGGGGTGTGTGTTTTTCGAGCATATGAAGACTTTGACTGGCTTCAACAGAGCCTTTTCTCACAAGAAAACGTTCCTGGAATTCAGGGAATTATAGTGAGTGAAAATTTTAATTATTGATTTTGTTTATATTTTGTTCTCAAGAAAGACTAACATAACTAGGGATGAAAGCCAAAATATGAAATGCCATGGATAAATATTTCCTAAATAATCAATTATTTTGTAGTGGAGGGTCAAATGACAAATTTTCAGATGAGATTTGGAGCCAAATTACAGGAGGGAGAAAATGACTTTAGAAAAATGGCAGCATTTTTGCACATCTATAATTTGTGTTCAGCAGATGCTGCCAACTTTAAAGTCATTTTTGTGATTTCGACAAACCCCCCCCCCCCTCCCCCCCCCCCCCCCCTTACAAAATAGTGGATTACCACTAAAATTTGAGCCCGGGACCTGTGATTGAGTTGACATGGAATGACCCTATAGGCATTGCTTATTCATTTTCACTAAAAGCATAAGATCTATGAACTTATATGAGTTTTGAGTTGATGATTTTATGCCCACAGTTTCCGCCTTTGCCTCCTAAAGCACTTCCACCACAGTCAAACATGCAGACCAAAGCCCTCAAACAACTTGGTATGTATTCTTTGAATATGTACAGGCAATTCAGACAAAATATATGAATAGTGTTAGTTCTGAGAAATGGTGTGTGTGTGTGTGCGTGTGTGTGTGTGCGCGTGCGTGTGTACAGGTATATGTGGTTTATACACAAATGTGTATAATGACATGTGTATTAGAATGTAAATATGGTTTATGAAGACACTTCCTTTGTCCTTGTAAACCAAATGGCTAAAAAACATACTAACCTGGCTTTTTTTTTTTATTAAAAAAATGCCAAAACTTTTGTTTGATAGGTAGGTTATACAGTTTGTACAGTATAAAAACCATTACGCCTATGGAGAGTCCCCGTAAACCACACTTTTAAGAGTGTGTGTGTGTGTAGATGCCACTTGGTTTGATACTTTGTTTCTTATGTAACACATTTTATGTTTTTCTGTATGTGTGTTCAGGGTTCCTGGCTCTAGGCAAAGATTGGCAGGGTTATTGTAAGGCTTTGGAGTTTTATCTCCAGCAGGTGGCAACACACCCAACTCTCTGCAAGTGCAAAGCACTGGACAGCTTTCTTATTAACTCTGAGGTTTAACACACACACATACACGCACACACATACATACAGAAAATATGACTCTGATTTTTCATGAATTCACAATCTACATCATAGCTTGATCTATGATTGATAATACAATGCTAACCTGCTGAGGTCTTCAGTTAAAACTGAAGGTAGTAGTTGTGTTTCGGAGCATGGTAGCTGTTCATTACCTGATCAGGTATAATTTTATGTGGTTGACCAGCTGTGCTATCAGCTTGTGGAGACCTGGCTAAGCCAACTTAGACCAGCATGTACCTTCTGGAAGTTATCATGGCTCAAACACAGCTACCACCTTGAAGATCTTTGCATGAAAGGCTTCTGTTTTTATTGACCCATTTTGCTGTTTTTCTGTCATCACCTTAATCGGTTTTGAGGGAAAGGTGACAAAATATGTGTTGATATTCTCACTTTTGTCATTGTATGTGTATTTTGACTAGTCTCCTGGAAAACAGAGAGGCAGGAAAGGAATCTTGAATCGCCTTAGTCAGGCTGTGGAGGAGATGAGGAAGGAAAGTCATAAGGTATCTGTGTGAAAGTTTGTTGTTTATGTGAGTGATTTATGCAGGTGTTCATCCCATCCACCGCTGGGAAAGTCTTTTGTACTAAACACAGCACTGTGTAGTGATATGATATAGGACTACAACTATATTAATGTGATTTATATAATATATCAAATTTAATATCCCCAGGATGTGGACAACTTCTTTCAGAACGAGAGAAATAAAAACACAAATATTGCTGCTTTGTCAAAGGTTGCCACAGAGGTACACTATTTAAGCTGTTTTTCAGTTTTTATCTGCCCAGTGGACTGTTAGTCATTTTATAATTCAATGTGCAATTTTGTGTTCTTCTCTCAATAGAAATTACTTGATGTTGTGATGACAGAGCAAAGTAAGTCACTGCAAGAAGTTTACACACATCATTTAAGAATACCGCAGCCTCATATATCACTATGTGTGTGTATGTTTTACAGAGCTTGCTTTGGCCTGTGGACATTTCTCCACATCTCTTCATCTTTGTGTGAATCAGGATGATGCAGCTGCTGTAGCTTTCTCCAAGTTAGAATTTACTAAATAAAATTACCTGTTTCCGCATTTAATGTGGATGCTGAATAAAGAGAGAATATGTCAGTGAAATGAGAGGACAATCAGTTTATTCAGATGTTGTGTTTCTTTAGGGTCTGTTTGAAGCTGTCTGATATTATTGAGGCAGTAAAGGTAAGTGCACTTTACATGCAAAATATTTGAACACAATTGAAGGGTTCTCATTCCAGTATTTATATAAAAATATTGAATACTAAAATTAGATTTTTTTTTTTCTTCTTCTCTTTAGCAAAACTTTGAGAAAGTTGCCACTAACAACCTTACCTCTCTTGGTTTGGGTCTGGACCTGGAGTCTCGCTACCAAGAGGCAGAGAAAGTATGTTTTATGAAATGCCTAAGCATTACTGTGATTATTCGTGATATCACTTTAATACAGAGTAACTAACCTTTTAGATACAGTATTACCAGTTACTTTGTCTATTTTTGCTCCGCCACAGAAAATGAGATGGATCTAACAGCAGAACCACACATCACCGTAGTCTGAAGACAGCAGCGTCAGACCAGAAGTTAGGGTGGTGCTCATGATCGCGTATCCCGCTCCAACCGCTAACCTTAGCTCTACCTTTAATGAATGCTCAACCCCAAAACCTTAAGACTTTCGTTCATCTTTGGAAGACATGTATGAAGATATTTTAAATTAAGTCTGAGCGATAAGCAACTACCACAAAAAGTTCATAAAGAGATCCAAACGAATCCATATGATTAGAGCGGTTTAGACCAAGTTTTCTAAAGACAAATGATCGCTTTATATGATGAACAGATTGAATTTAAGCTTTTGTTCACATAAACATTAATCAGCGAACATAAACAGAAGCTCAACCGAACATGCTTGACCCACGAGAACACACCTCATTGTTTCCTGAGTAACACGAAAGTGAACCTCATTGGTTCTTGCGGAAGCTCCAACGTGATGTGTAACAATAAAATGAACCTCATTGGTTCTTTGGTTCTAGCAGAAGCTCAAATGTGATGTGTAACACACGAGAATGAACCTCATTGGTTCTCGCACGTGAAGCAAGCTTGATTGAGCTTCTGTTTATCATAGCTGATGATGTATGCGTTTATGAATGTTTATGTGTGAAAAAAAGCCTAACTTAAATCTGTGCATCATATAAAATGTTTGTCTCTTCAGAAAATTTGTACTAAACTGCTCAATTCATATGGATTAGTTTTATAATCTCTTTATGAACTTTTTGACGTGTCACAAGTGGTAGTGTACTTTATTTGTGTTCCGAAGATGTAAAAGTCTTATGGGTTTGGAATGACATGTGGGCGAGTAAATGATGACAGAATTTACATTTTTAAAATTTACCGGCCTGAGACTGCTGGCCTAGCCTAGTAGTATTCGCTGCAGAGCATAATGGAGCTCAAGGGTGGAGCTTAACCTGTTTAATGGATGGAGAGATAGGGTTAGGCTGGAGATAATGGCTCTGCAGTGAGTAGCCTCTCGGCCTAGCGCTGCTGTCCTCACAGTGCTGTGACATATGGCTCTGCGGTTCTGCAGTTGGTTATTATTGGAGAGAATAGTTCTAAACAAAGACACCGCAGAATTACCGTTGCACGTTTCGTTCCTTGGATGATGCATCATAAAAACAGTCACTTGTCTGCACATACTGGCATGATGATGCAACTTGCAGACAGAGTCAGTGAAAAATCCCCACCATAATGTGTTGTAACAGGAGATGCTCTTCAGAAGAACCTGTAAACTGATAGAGCTGGAAACTGTTAAGAAGAGTGCAGAAAAAGCCAAGGCCAATAAGAGAGAAGTGGTATGATTTTAATCTGTGTATCTTGCATATATTCTTTGTCCACATACACACGTCCACACTGAAATGTTCACATGTTTAACTGGTAAATTCAGATAAAGTCTTTCTGTGTCTAATGCTGTAGATGGAGGCGTTTCAAAAAGCTGTTGAGAAAGAGTTCAACCTGGTCTCATCTGTGGCTAAACAAGAGGTAAATGCTGTGACTGATGTTAAACCTAAAGAAGATTATCTGCCAAATGTGTTACCAGAGTTGTTACACTGGACTTGACTGACCTTGTGACATGACTGCTTCTTCATTTTAAAGTAATGTTGATTACATATTGTACATTTTATAGAGGCTATTGTTTATTTATTGGACTAATGTGTGGCAGATTGAGCGTTTCAATAACTCCCGGGTGAATGTGCTGAAGAACAACCTGATTGGCTGGTGTGAACAGCAGCTCAACACGGCGAAGGAGTACGCTGAACTCTACTCACAGCATCTTGAAGCTTGCAGAAACATGTACTCGGAATGAATGAAACATAAACAGGTGGTAGATCATAACAATATTGCTGGGTAATGTAATCAAACTGTTCTGAGACTGCTAATAAATTAGAACTTTATCATGATATGATAAAAGTGCTCTGTAAATTCGGTTTATTCTCATATCTTTTTAATCACTTGTCCTTTTTAATCTGATTGTACATGTTTTCCAGCTTTTAACACCTGAAAGGTCATCTAATTTCAACTTCCAGTTCCACAATTCAAAGTTAGACTATAGATTCAGAAGTGAACTTTGTCCTGTAAGCTTGCAGTAAAGCAATAAAACCCATGACTGTTTCTACTTTGCAAGCATTGTCAATGCTGAGGTGATAGTTGAATTACTGCTGCACAAAAAGAAGCATATTTATATATAATGGTATATAAAGTTTATTCCATCAGGGAGACCAGTGGCTGTTGCATAACCTGCTTAAAATAGTCTTACAAGTTGGTCATCTAAATGTTTTTTACTTAAAACTGGCATACCTGGTTCAAAAGTCCGTTACTTAAAAATGTAGCCTGGCCTAATATGAATTCGAAAAGTATAAGATTGATTATAGATCCCTTTGCTAACCTCTATTTGATTAGATTAAGACACAGCCATAACACTATATTTATGCATTTTATGTATCGCTCTCTACAACGTCGGATACATAATGGTATTAATGCAACTAGTCCCATATGGATAAAGCAGATCAGGAGTCGGGGTTGCAGTAAAATGCAGTAGAGTTTAATGATCATAGTGTTTCCCATATTCTAAAGTCTGAAGTCAGACAAACGGGTCTAACTAGAAAAGTGTAACATGCAATGTACATATCTAGGGGAAGGTTTAAGAAACCTTTACAAAAATGAAAATTACTGCCATATGCATATAGTAAGGTAATATAGGTAAAGTGAACGAGAAGAAAAATAAAATATCAAGAAAAATAAATATGAAAAAAAAAAACTTTCAATAATCATTTTTGATAACTCTTGATTAAAATTGATCACAACAATTTAGAAAGTAAATTTAACAAATGATTTATGGAAAATTACAAAAAACTAATCAAGTCCAAATATAGTGAGGAACCAGTAAATGTTAAACTAAATGATATAAATGTGCATTTAAAACCATTTAACCTCTTCTACAAGATGAATGCTGATGTGGAGGTCTATTTCCTGCAGACCCATAGAAATCACATGTGCTTGCTTTAACTGTCCTCTAATGACTTCTTTAATTGATTAATTCTTTTATTAGCTTTTTTACATGTGTAGTTTTTTTCCTTTGCAATGTTTTTATCAGCCAGTTTACATCCTTGGCAGTGATTTATAAGGGTTTCTTTAGGAAACTGTAAGATATCATCTAAATGAAATGCCAGGCAAACATGATCCCATACATAAAATTCATCACCCACAGGTTCAACCTGTGCTATTTTGTCCTCTTTATTCAGTATCAGTTTAGAACTAATGGTATTACCAACAGCTTGTGCTTTCCAGACAATTTGATTTTCTTCATAATATACAAATGGGCTGTTTTCAATCCTTGTGTATTTCTCAAACCTCTCATTGTCCTTAGGGCTGTGAACAAGAACAACATACATGATCTCCTGCTTGTAAAACATTGTCTTATATTCCCTGAGAACTGGAGCTTGGTCTCCACACATCTGCACCCTGTATGTTTCCATTAGATCTTTCAGAGGAAAAGAGAATCGAAAGTTGCCATAGCGTGATTTTTTGTCGAAGGCAGGTGATGTGGTGAACATATGGAGGAAAGGCTCCTGTATTTCTGTTTGTTCTTTGGATCTCTTTGGGAACACCTTGTCCAGATAACGCTTCTCAGCTGCTTGTATACTCTCTTCATCAATCTTCAGGCTCCACCACGAGAACTTCTCATCATCATCTCCATGAGCCTTGAATCCCTCTGACTCCCAGATTTGGTCAAAACTTTCCGAGTCAGTGACATGAGTCACCTCTGGGATGTGAAATTCAATGGGAGTTGGATAATTTGGGATGTTTTTAGTAAGATAATCAACTATTTTTAGTTCATAGTTTCTTCCCAATCTTTTAAAGTCATGCAGTATTTGTGCTACATTAGTATCATCCTGAAGTGCATTTCTCAGATCTTCTATGCTAATGTGTCCATCATGGCTGACCTCAGAACTTTTGCGATTATTTATTCTCCCGTGGAAGGCGTACTGGAAAGATAAAGGTTTAATATCTCAATTTGATCAGCTTCAAATACATGACAAATGACTATTTCACAGCAGTTTACTTATTTTGTTCTGTATAAAGAAGACCCAACACCCAACCTGTTGTACAATATCTTCTACATGCCTTCTGAAAAATTAAAAGTCGTTTTAGTATAATTCTAAAAATGTTGTTTATTTTTTTTATGAAGTAAACAAAATCATGTTTTTTTAATCTTTTTTTTATCATGTTTTTTTTTTTTTCATAATGAGTTTAACTCCATTACATAGTGGTTGGGCTGGCTCTGTGGAAATGTAGCGTGGTTAAGAAGTTTCTGGAAGAGAAATTGAGATCACGTGGGTGATTAATCAGAGCGTGGACTGTCCAGCTCTACCTGTACCTGGACGTTTTTAGGTGAAAGATCGGATCTGCTGGAGACGTCCGACAAATTATTTAGGCGCGCCGAAAGAAATCCACAGAGAAAGAGACAACCAGTATGGGGAAGTCCCAGAGCAAGTGGGGAAATTAAGTATAAGCTGAAATGTTTTACCAGATGAGAAGTATCATCTTTTTACTCTTTTAATTCCTTGCACTTTGAATTACCATAGTGTATGAAATGTGCTATATAAATAAACTTGCCTTGCCTATGTGTTTTACAATTAAAACTACAGACCTTTGATCATAAAACTAAGCATTTAAATATCCTTTGACTGACATATTTTCAGGAGATTTAAAGTGACAACTAACATTTATGAGCCGGTTATGTAAGTACTTCTATAAAAAAATAAATATCATTGATTTTCTTTACAAGCTATCACAATTTCATCTTACCTTTTGGGCCATAGAAATACCAACACCTTCACCAAATAGCATATTTTTTCCTCCTCGAGTGTAAGCTCCATACTCTCACCAAATCATATAGGCCATAAAAGCCCGAAATATCAAATATTATACAAAACATAAAAACATATGCAAACTTATTAAATTGACTTTAATTTATATTTTGTCTAATGGTTCAATAAACTGTTTCTTTCAAACTAATATTGAAAGTATATTCTACTAATATAGTCTTACCATTATTTCATATATCAGGCTTTACAGGGTTAAAAACACAACACAATCCCCCTTTCCAGACTACCTTGGTTACTCTTGTCTCTCATGACGCACCATACAATACATGTTTGTTAGAGATCTCCTTCGTGATACAGAGACCAGCTCTGTGACAGTGAATGAACACAATTTGCTTGCATTTCTTGTGCCATTTCTGTGCTTTAAGTAAGTATTAGGTTAGCTAACTAGAACACATTTTAATGAATTATAAATGTGTTTAGAAAGGAAGTTCTCAACCTTTACTCGTGACTAATATGTTAGAAATGAATTGTCAAGAATTGGCTACTTACTTGTCTAGCTGCCTCTGCCATTTTGTAAGGTTTAAGCAAATTGCGATGCTGTTAGTCACTGTTTGTGAAAAGGGGAAGCCAGTGCAATGCTCTGTGGGTTTATAAAATATTTAATTCTGCCACGCCTGAGGGCAGGGCTTGTTTTTAGAGACAAGCCTATTGTATGAAATGAGATCATATTGTTTTGTTCATTTGTAGTAAAAATGAAAATTTCATGAACTATAGTACTTCAAGAGTGTGTTTTTCTTTTTAGTTGTTGGCCGTGAAAATATTGTAATAAAATAAACAAAGCCAAGAGTGGCTTTTAATATATGATTTAATATAAACAATTAATTATCCAGGAATAGACAAACATCCTTTTAAATGCTGTTATTAGATTTTTTTTTCTTTCAACAGAAATAATCCATGAATACCTTCTAGAATCGTGTACATTCTCCACAATTAAAACAGAGGTGAAAACACAATTTAAAACAAGATTGTCATGTACGTCATGTAGCCTATAGATGGAACATTTTGTCAAAAGGAAGGGAAATATGGGCAATGGAACAGTACACAAACCCACAAACATTCTACAGCACCATCTAGTGGCAAAACTCTTTTATATGCATGAATGTATTGTAAATATGTATAAAAAAAAGACAATACCTGAAAAAACCAACACTAAGAATGTCATTTAAATTTTGAGTTGCAAACAGGATTTAGAAAAGGGAATTTGACAACACACTTGTCATTCTATTGGTCCTTTGGTCTGTTGCCAATAGTTCCATACATTTCCTCAGCATTATATTTTCTCTGCAGAATACCATATGTTGAATTGTGGTCACCCTAAAAAGACAGTTTATGGAATTTGTTAATTGTTTATTGTGAAATGTGGATTTTAGGTATTTAGGTTTAAATTATTTTAGCACTCATTCTGTCTTTTCTAGTAATCAAAAGAATGTGAACAAAGAATCAAGATTTTGATTAACTTACTAAATTATTTTCCACATTTATCTCTTCAGTCTCCATTCTTGCTTTTCTGTGAGCTTTAGAAACAGTAATTATCTGAATTAAAACATGCTCACTGAAATGTATTTGTGTTGTGTGTGCATGTTAATGTGTGTGTGTGTTCATGTTTTTTCTATCCCGGTAGGGACTTCAACCTGAATGCACAGACTCATGGGGACTCGTGTCACCGTGGGGACCTAAATTGAGGTCCCCATGAGGAAACATTATAAATCACACAGAATTAGTTTTTTTGAAAATAAATAAAGTATAAAAAAGTATAAAAACCATTACGTCTATGGAGAGTCCCCACAAAGATAGTGAACCAGATGTGTGTGTGTGTGTGGTCTGGTAAACCCTACGTTATGGGGACAAAATGTCCCCACAAAGATGGCAATATCAGAAATCCTTGTCCTTGTGGGGACATTTTTTGGTCCCCATGAGGAAAACAGCTTAGAATTCATACTAAGTGATGTTTTTTGAAAATGTAAAAATGCAGAATGTTTCCTGTGATGGGTAGGTTTAGGGGTAGGGGTAGTGTAAGGGGATAAAATATACAGTTTATACAGTATAAAAAACATGATGTCTATGGAAAGTCCCCATAAAACATGAAAACCCAACATTAGTGTGTGTGTGTGTGTGTGTGTGCTGACCTCTGTGTATGCAGTAAATGACAGCTGCTCCTCCTGGTGCTAGAAACAGCACAGAGATCAACACAATGAGACTCGTCTTAGAGAATGCTTTACTTTCACTCCTCTCTAATGAATGAACAGAGAGAAAAAAGAAACCGTGTTTAAACACATATTACACAACATTGCATACTCTTTTTTGGAAGGTTTACTTAAATAGCGTTTATTTTTTTACGTTTATAACACCATACATGCAGTTGAAATTGGTAGCAGAGACTGAATGCTAACTTTCAATGGAGACGTCAATGAATCTGGAGGTTTTTTCTAACAAACAGACGTACGATCCCTGGTCATCCTCAGTCAGTCCTGACAGAAGCAGAGAGACGTTTCCAGGTGAAGATTGATTAAACAGTGCAATTCTGTCACTGTACAGCTCAAACACACTGGATATATCAGTGTAAACGCCATTTTTAGAAGCCCTTCTGCTGTTGGTTTCCCAGGAGACGCTTTTGGGCTTGTCCTGTGGGTCGGTACAGGTGCAGGGCAGCAGCACAGACTCTCCTGAGAAGGCTGTCATATTTGTCACACCGCTGTATGATGGAGTACAGGCTGAGGGAAACACATCCGTATACATCAGGGGTCCCCAAATGTTTTGTCAGACGAAACTTTTAAAGTTAAAATTTTATTTTAATGTACCCCCTGAGGTTTTAAGTTAATATTTTAATAATAATGTATCGACATACGAATGTTCACAGTTCTATGAAGTCGGTTAATGGTCACATGACATGCAAGTAAACAGTAGTAATCTTTACAAAACTAATATTTTTATTATTGTTTTAAAATGATATACATCTGTTAAATAGCCTATGTATTTTAAGATTTAAGTTAGATTCCTTATAAATATCAGTTATAATATCACAGTTTATCTGAACTCCAGCATTTGTATTTGGAAATGAATTCAGACTCAAGTTCATGGATGAACAATGAATTAACTTCACATTATTTAAGTAGTCTTACCTGTTATGAGGTAGTGCAGAGATGACACAATGTTTAAAAATATCCATATATTTATATATGCCATGTTTGTACTGTGATGGTCATGTATCTCTTCAGATGCAGCTTTCACAATTCACATCCTGTCAGCTCTTGATTTTTATCAGTACAGTTGAGGAACTCTTACACAATTAACAGTTACTGTAGCAAGCATATGAGTCACTGAAACATAAAGACACAAATGAATATTTGAATATCTTGAATATATTGTAATTATTATAGGCCTACCATTATAAATGTTGCAGTGTTCATACCGTTGCTGTTTTGTACTTAACACTGCTAGGCTGTTTTTTCTTAGCAGACGTTAAGATAATATATCATTAAAATTATAAAATAGTTTAAAATTCAAATTAATGTAAATGACAAAAATATACATATCATTTATTTGGTGAATGGCCATCAGTCGATTAATGGAGAACTAATCGAAATAACGGCTGAAATGTATTGGGTAAATAATTATTGTGAAGATGGATATACATTAATATAAATGCAGTGAAAGTGAAGTGAATACTGATATTATACTGGGGTGGATCAGCATGAGCAGAAAATCAATCAATATGATGATGGATTTTCAATTGTACATTCATTTCTTATCTAAAAATGCCTGTTTTTTTAGTTTTTTTTTTTACCTATTTTCAGTTGCAAAATTCAAAACATCACTAACTTTAGTAACTGAATAAAATGTAATGCTGTTCAAGAAAATATTCACACACAAAAGAACACATGCACAACTGTTAACAGGCTCATCTCATTCATAAAATCTAAAATTTATTGGAGTGAAAGACATTCTCTTTGAGCACATCCCAGCATTAAGATAACATGTACAATCAAGTCAACGACAACATTTCCGTAAACAAGAAAGCCATGGGGGGGACAAAAAGATAATTTAGTAGCTTAATGTCAAGCTGGGAAATTTCTTCATTCCTCAACATTCCAAAGATGAGTCGACATTCTGAATTAAGTATTGACATTCTCCTATCATCTGAAGGCAGTTTAAAAAGATTACAACTTACAGACAACTAGTCCTGTAAGAAAAGTACAGTTGTAACCCATTCATTTTAACAGCCAGTGTCTTACTGTATCTGTAACTAATTTTATTAAAATACTTTTGTATAAAAGAAAATTCTTTACTTAAAATAATTGTATCACACTGTTATACTCTATATAATAATTCCATTCAAAATATAAAATCATATCAGTATATATCTACACAAAGTGCAACTGTAAATAAAGTGTTATTTCACTGAGGTTAAAAACACAAACATATTTGTTTACCTCTTTCAGTGCAGAAACTACTGTGGGAGTTTTAAAAGTGTGGGGAGGTAGTCTAAAGGAAATGGCTTATTACTGGGACTTGTGACCAGAAAGGGTCTTCAAATGAAAGCCTGAACAGTCCAGTTTACCCTCAGCCCTGGTGCCTCAAAAGACTGGTGATCTAAAAAGCCATTTGGATGGTGCATCTAATGGAAATTTCAACCAGTCTGTTCTTAGTAGGGAAGGGGTGACTTTGAAATGGTGGTAAAAACACTTCCAACAGGGTTCATGCTTATCCATCAGTGTCCCTGGTGACCTAACCACATAGAAGCCTTTTTATTGCTCAATATTAACACGTTTCAATACAACACAATCAATAAAAATAGACAAGTCCGTCAACTGGATAAGGACTAATTTGGTTCATGGCCATGTTGGTCTAATGTAACTGATGGCTATTTATACTGGCACAAAAATAGATCAAACTGAGGTTATTATTCTGATCAGCCATTTGGCTTAAACACATACTTATTGTGGATGTTTTGACGATGAACAGAGCACACATATACAGTAATATCTACAGCAGGTATATACTTAAAATCAGAACATTTAAACAACTCTCTTATTCAAAAATGAGAACCAGCCAATTACCAAAAAATGAAATAAAAATAAAAATACATGTACACTACAGCACAGCACAGAGACCTATGTCTGCTAAAACTCAGCTAAAACTTAAAAAGAACTTTTGATTTGGTAGGAGAATATGTTGCACATATGCACATACACACATTGACACACCAATATATCTCACACAGCTATACATAAACAGTGTGAGAAATGGTGGGGAAGAGTGAACTAATATCTGTGTGTTTTTAGCACATGGCTGCTTCTCTAAGTCAGCTGAAATTCAAACAACTGACGCCAAGAATGTAATTTCTTCTTTCTGTGGGGTTACTTCACAGAACCTCCTGTGTGGAGAGAAAAACACATAGATAAAGAAAGATAAAATCACAAAACTTTTTAGCAGTTTAAAACCCAGCTTGTTATCTAATAATCATCTAGCTACCAGCATTAAAAAGGTCATATTATGCAATTATACAAAGTCTTGATTTAGTTTTTTGGATAGTTTTTTGGATAATAGGTTTTTTTACCTATTAGAATAGGTTTTGGTCTGTCAGTAAAGCTCTGTTTAGTTCTTGTCTCTCTGAAGACCCAGCACAGAGATCAACACAATGAGACTCGTCTTAGAGAATGCTTTACTTTCACTCCTCTCTAATGAATGAACAGAGAGAAAAAAGAAACCGTGTTTAAACACATATTACACAACATTGCATACTCTTTTTTGGAAGGTTTACTTAAATAGCGTTTATTTTTTTACGTTTATAACACCATACATGCAGTTGAAATTGGTAGCAGAGACTGAATGCTAACTTTCAATGGAGACGTCAATGAATCTGGAGGTTTTTTCTAACAAACAGACGTACGATCCCTGGTCATCCTCAGTCAGTCCTGACAGAAGCAGAGAGACGTTTCCAGGTGAAGATTGATTAAACAGTGCAATTCTGTCACTGTACAGCTCAAACACACTGGATATATCAGTGTAAACGCCATTTTTAGAAGCCCTTCTGCTGTTGGTTTCCCAGGAGACGCTTTTGGGCTTGTCCTGTGGGTCGGTACAGGTGCAGGGCAGCAGCACAGACTCTCCTGAGAAGGCTGTCATATTTGTCACACCGCTGTATGATGGAGTACAGGCTGAGGGAAACACATCCGTATACATCAGGGGTCCCCAAATGTTTTGTCAGACGAAACTTTTAAAGTTAAAATTTTATTTTAATGTACCCCCTGAGGTTTTAAGTTAATATTTTAATAATAATGTATCGACATACGAATGTTCACAGTTCTATGAAGTCGGTTAATGGTCACATGACATGCAAGTAAACAGTAGTAATCTTTACAAAACTAATATTTTTATTATTGTTTTAAAATGATATACATCTGTTAAACAGCCTATGTATTTTAAGATTTAAGTTAGATTCCTTATAAATATCAGTTATAATATCACAGTTTATCTGAACTCCAGCATTTGTATTTGGAAATGAATTCAGACTCAAGTTCATGGATGAACAATGAATTAACTTCACATTATTTAAGTAGTCTTACCTGTTATGAGGTAGTGCAGAGATGACACAATGTTTAAAAATATCCATATATTTATATATGCCATGTTTGTACTGTGATGGTCATGTATCTCTTCAGATGCAGCTTTCACAATTCACATCCTGTCAGCTCTTGATTTTTATCAGTACAGTTGAGGAACTCTTACACAATTAACAGTTACTGTAGCAAGCATATGAGTCACTGAAACATAAAGACACAAATGAATATTTGAATATCTTGAATATATTGTAATTATTATAGGCCTACCATTATAAATGTTGCAGTGTTCATACCGTTGCTGTTTTGTACTTAACACTGCTAGGCTGTTTTTTCTTAGCAGACGTTAAGATAATATATCATTAAAATTATAAAATAGTTTAAAATTCAAATTAATGTAAATGACAAAAATATACATATCATTTATTTGGTGAATGGCCATCAGTCGATTAATGGAGAACTAATCGAAATAACGGCTGAAATGTATTGGGTAAATAATTATTGTGAAGATGGATATACATTAATATAAATGCAGTGAAAGTGAAGTGAATACTGATATTATACTGGGGTGGATCAGCATGAGCAGAAAATCAATCAATATGATGATGGATTTTCAATTGTACATTCATTTCTTATCTAAAAATGCCTGTTTTTTTAGTTTTTTTTTTTACCTATTTTCAGTTGCAAAATTCAAAACATCACTAACTTTAGTAACTGAATAAAATGTAATGCTGTTCAAGAAAATATTCACACACAAAAGAACACATGCACAACTGTTAACAGGCTCATCTCATTCATAAAATCTAAAATTTATTGGAGTGAAAGACATTCTCTTTGAGCACATCCCAGCATTAAGATAACATGTACAATCAAGTCAACGACAACATTTCCGTAAACAAGAAAGCCATGGGGGGGACAAAAAGATAATTTAGTAGCTTAATGTCAAGCTGGGAAATTTCTTCATTCCTCAACATTCCAAAGATGAGTCGACATTCTGAATTAAGTATTGACATTCTCCTATCATCTGAAGGCAGTTTAAAAAGATTACAACTTACAGACAACTAGTCCTGTAAGAAAAGTACAGTTGTAACCCATTCATTTTAACAGCCAGTGTCTTACTGTATCTGTAACTAATTTTATTAAAATACTTTTGTATAAAAGAAAATTCTTTACTTAAAATAATTGTATCACACTGTTATACTCTATATAATAATTCCATTCAAAATATAAAATCATATCAGTATATATCTACACAAAGTGCAACTGTAAATAAAGTGTTATTTCACTGAGGTTAAAAACACAAACATATTTGTTTACCTCTTTCAGTGCAGAAACTACTGTGGGAGTTTTAAAAGTGTGGGGAGGTAGTCTAAAGGAAATGGCTTATTACTGGGACTTGTGACCAGAAAGGGTCTTCAAATGAAAGCCTGAACAGTCCAGTTTACCCTCAGCCCTGGTGCCTCAAAAGACTGGTGATCTAAAAAGCCATTTGGATGGTGCATCTAATGGAAATTTCAACCAGTCTGTTCTTAGTAGGGAAGGGGTGACTTTGAAATGGTGGTAAAAACACTTCCAACAGGGTTCATGCTTATCCATCAGTGTCCCTGGTGACCTAACCACATAGAAGCCTTTTTATTGCTCAATATTAACACGTTTCAATACAACACAATCAATAAAAATAGACAAGTCCGTCAACTGGATAAGGACTAATTTGGTTCATGGCCATGTTGGTCTAATGTAACTGATGGCTATTTATACTGGCACAAAAATAGATCAAACTGAGGTTATTATTCTGATCAGCCATTTGGCTTAAACACATACTTATTGTGGATGTTTTGACGATGAACAGAGCACACATATACAGTAATATCTACAGCAGGTATATACTTAAAATCAGAACATTTAAACAACTCTCTTATTCAAAAATGAGAACCAGCCAATTACCAAAAAATGAAATAAAAATAAAAATACATGTACACTACAGCACAGCACAGAGACCTATGTCTGCTAAAACTCAGCTAAAACTTAAAAAGAACTTTTGATTTGGTAGGAGAATATGTTGCACATATGCACATACACACATTGACACACCAATATATCTCACACAGCTATACATAAACAGTGTGAGAAATGGTGGGGAAGAGTGAACTAATATCTGTGTGTTTTTAGCACATGGCTGCTTCTCTAAGTCAGCTGAAATTCAAACAACTGACGCCAAGAATGTAATTTCTTCTTTCTGTGGGGTTACTTCACAGAACCTCCTGTGTGGAGAGAAAAACACATAGATAAAGAAAGATAAAATCACAAAACTTTTTAGCAGTTTAAAACCCAGCTTGTTATCTAATAATCATCTAGCTACCAGCATTAAAAAGGTCATATTATGCAATTATACAAAGTCTTGATTTAGTTTTTTGGATAGTTTTTTGGATAATAGGTTTTTTTACCTATTAGAATAGGTTTTGGTCTGTCAGTAAAGCTCTGTTTAGTTCTTGTCTCTCTGAAGACCCAGCACAGAGATCAACACAATGAGACTCGTCTTAGAGAATGCTTTACTTTCACTCCTCTCTAATGAATGAACAGAGAGAAAAAAGAAACCGTGTTTAAACACATATTACACAACATTGCATACTCTTTTTTGGAAGGTTTACTTAAATAGCGTTTATTTTTTTACGTTTATAACACCATACATGCAGTTGAAATTGGTAGCAGAGACTGAATGCTAACTTTCAATGGAGACGTCAATGAATCTGGAGGTTTTTTCTAACAAACAGACGTACGATCCCTGGTCATCCTCAGTCAGTCCTGACAGAAGCAGAGAGACGTTTCCAGGTGAAGATTGATTAAACAGTGCAATTCTGTCACTGTACAGCTCAAACACACTGGATATATCAGTGTAAACGCCATTTTTAGAAGCCCTTCTGCTGTTGGTTTCCCAGGAGACGCTTTTGGGCTTGTCCTGTGGGTCGGTACAGGTGCAGGGCAGCAGCACAGACTCTCCTGAGAAGGCTGTCATATTTGTCACACCGCTGTATGATGGAGTACAGGCTGAGGGAAACACATCCGTATACATCAGGGGTCCCCAAATGTTTTGTCAGACGAAACTTTTAAAGTTAAAATTTTATTTTAATGTACCCCCTGAGGTTTTAAGTTAATATTTTAATAATAATGTATCGACATACGAATGTTCACAGTTCTATGAAGTCGGTTAATGGTCACATGACATGCAAGTAAACAGTAGTAATCTTTACAAAACTAATATTTTTATTATTGTTTTAAAATGATATACATCTGTTAAACAGCCTATGTATTTTAAGATTTAAGTTAGATTCCTTATAAATATCAGTTATAATATCACAGTTTATCTGAACTCCAGCATTTGTATTTGGAAATGAATTCAGACTCAAGTTCATGGATGAACAATGAATTAACTTCACATTATTTAAGTAGTCTTACCTGTTATGAGGTAGTGCAGAGATGACACAATGTTTAAAAATATCCATATATTTATATATGCCATGTTTGTACTGTGATGGTCATGTATCTCTTCAGATGCAGCTTTCACAATTCACATCCTGTCAGCTCTTGATTTTTATCAGTACAGTTGAGGAACTCTTACACAATTAACAGTTACTGTAGCAAGCATATGAGTCACTGAAACATAAAGACACAAATGAATATTTGAATATCTTGAATATATTGTAATTATTATAGGCCTACCATTATAAATGTTGCAGTGTTCATACCGTTGCTGTTTTGTACTTAACACTGCTAGGCTGTTTTTTCTTAGCAGACGTTAAGATAATATATCATTAAAATTATAAAATAGTTTAAAATTCAAATTAATGTAAATGACAAAAATATACATATCATTTATTTGGTGAATGGCCATCAGTCGATTAATGGAGAACTAATCGAAATAACGGCTGAAATGTATTGGGTAAATAATTATTGTGAAGATGGATATACATTAATATAAATGCAGTGAAAGTGAAGTGAATACTGATATTATACTGGGGTGGATCAGCATGAGCAGAAAATCAATCAATATGATGATGGATTTTCAATTGTACATTCATTTCTTATCTAAAAATGCCTGTTTTTTTTTTTTTTTTTTACCTATTTTCAGTTGCAAAATTCAAAACATCACTAACTTTAGTAACTGAATAAAATGTAATGCTGTTCAAGAAAATATTCACACACAAAAGAACACATGCACAACTGTTAACAGGCTCATCTCATTCATAAAATCTAAAATTTATTGGAGTGAAAGACATTCTCTTTGAGCACATCCCAGCATTAAGATAACATGTACAATCAAGTCAACGACAACATTTCCGTAAACAAGAAAGCCATGGGGGGGACAAAAAGATAATTTAGTAGCTTAATGTCAAGCTGGGAAATTTCTTCATTCCTCAACATTCCAAAGATGAGTCGACATTCTGAATTAAGTATTGACATTCTCCTATCATCTGAAGGCAGTTTAAAAAGATTACAACTTACAGACAACTAGTCCTGTAAGAAAAGTACAGTTGTAACCCATTCATTTTAACAACCAGTGTCTTACTGTATCTGTAACTAATTTTATTAAAATACTTTTGTATAAAAGAAAATTCTTTACTTAAAATAATTGTATCACACTGTTATACTCTATATAATAATTCCATTCAAAATATAAAATCATATCAGTATATATCTACACAAAGTGCAACTGTAAATAAAGTGTTATTTCACTGAGGTTAAAAACACAAACATATTTGTTTACCTCTTTCAGTGCAGAAACTACTGTGGGAGTTTTAAAAGTGTGGGGAGGTAGTCTAAAGGAAATGGCTTATTACTGGGACTTGTGACCAGAAAGGGTCTTCAAATGAAAGCCTGAACAGTCCAGTTTACCCTCAGCCCTGGTGCCTCAAAAGACTGGTGATCTAAAAAGCCATTTGGATGGTGCATCTAATGGAAATTTCAACCAGTCTGTTCTTAGTAGGGAAGGGGTGACTTTGAAATGGTGGTAAAAACACTTCCAACAGGGTTCATGCTTATCCATCAGTGTCCCTGGTGACCTAACCACATAGAAGCCTTTTTATTGCTCAATATTAACACGTTTCAATACAACACAATCAATAAAAATAGACAAGTCCGTCAACTGGATAAGGACTAATTTGGTTCATGGCCATGTTGGTCTAATGTAACTGATGGCTATTTATACTGGCACAAAAATAGATCAAACTGAGGTTATTATTCTGATCAGCCATTTGGCTTAAACACATACTTATTGTGGATGTTTTGACGATGAACAGAGCACACATATACAGTAATATCTACAGCAGGTATATACTTAAAATCAGAACATTTAAACAACTCTCTTATTCAAAAATGAGAACCAGCCAATTACCAAAAAATGAAATAAAAATAAAAATACATGTACACTACAGCACAGCACAGAGACCTATGTCTGCTAAAACTCAGCTAAAACTTAAAAAGAACTTTTGATTTGGTAGGAGAATATGTTGCACATATGCACATACACACATTGACACACCAATATATCTCACACAGCTATACATAAACAGTGTGAGAAATGGTGGGGAAGAGTGAACTAATATCTGTGTGTTTTTAGCACATGGCTGCTTCTCTAAGTCAGCTGAAATTCAAACAACTGACGCCAAGAATGTAATTTCTTCTTTCTGTGGGGTTACTTCACAGAACCTCCTGTGTGGAGAGAAAAACACATAGATAAAGAAAGATAAAATCACAAAACTTTTTAGCAGTTTAAAACCCAGCTTGTTATCTAATAATCATCTAGCTACCAGCATTAAAAAGGTCATATTATGCAATTATACAAAGTCTTGATTTAGTTTTTTGGATAGTTTTTTGGATAATAGGTTTTTTTACCTATTAGAATAGGTTTTGGTCTGTCAGTAAAGCTCTGTTTAGTTCTTGTCTCTCTGAAGACCTGCCTTCTGAAAAGCACAATGTGCTCTGATTGGTCAGTTGGACCAGTGTTTTGTGATTGGTCAACCTCTTCGAGCAAGTATTGGAAATGTCACGCCCCTTACCATAACCACATTAGATCCAGGATGGGAAAAAACAACATCTCTTGGATATGGCGACAACACACTACTACTACTCAACCAGGCCTTTGCCCTTTTTTTGCATATGCATTGGGCAGGAATTATTTAAATGAGGAATATTGTGACGTGTACGTTCCCAGATGAAAACTCAAGACTACAATCTAAGTGTTTCAGGAGGTTCAGAAACAGTGCTCAGTGATACAGAGAATAACTCCCTATGGAGTGGACTGTACAGATACAGACCTTTTTCATGCTCAAAAAACAACATTACACACTAAAGAAAGTTGAAAATGTAAAATGTAAAAATGTTTAACAAAGAAAATTCTGAGATACAAGGGTAAGAAAGGAAATTCAGGGAGATGGATCAAAAACCAACAATTTAAAGGATGAAAAGAGAGTCTTCTTGCCTTTTTATGTGTACTTGAGCGCTGTGTGTCCTTGTGATTGGAATTTAGGGATTTCCATACAGTGGTTTTAGACATTTCATCAGATATGTTAATATCAGACGGATCGTTCCTGGACAACAGGTGGACACAGTCGAGGAGAGGAGGGGTGAAGGCAGGAGAAGGGGACAAACGGAAAGGTGAGTGTTAGTAAGTACACATTAACAGATACACAGTGGACAGCTTATTTTGCAGGAGTCTGGGTTTGCGGTACGCCACAGTGTTTGCATAGAGCTTCTGATAGCAGTGTGGTACCTGGGGTCTGGGGTTCTAGGTGAGTGTAGAGGTTTGCTCTCCATTGGGATCTGCAGTGTGTCTTTGTCTTCTAATTTCTCAGAGTCATCCACCAGCATCTCCTGTGATTCCTGCTACTCATAAACACATACATATAGCCTCCTTCATTGTATTACATGTGACAAACCACAATGCAAGGTTAGGTCGATGTATTATTTTTCAGTTTACATGCATAAATAGCCTGATTTGTTTGAAAGAGATATATATATATATATATATATATATACACTCACCTAAAGGATTATTAGGAACACCTGTTCAATTTCTCATTAATGCAATTATCTAATCAACCAATCACATGGCAGTTGCTTCAATGCATTTAGGGGTGTGGTCCTGGTCAAGAAAATCTCCTGAACTCCAAACTGAATGTCAGAATGGGAAAGAAAGGTGATTTAAGCAATTTTGAGCGTGGCATGGTTGTTGGTGCCAGACGGGCCGGTCTGAGTATTTCACAATCTGCTCAGTTACTGGGATTTTCACGCACAACCATTTCTAGAGTTTACAAAGAATGGTGTGAAAAGGGAAAAAACATCCAGTATGCGGCAGTCCTGTGGGCGAAAATGCCTTGTTGATGCTAGAGGTCAGAGGAGAATGGGCCGACTGATTCAAGCTGATAGAAGAGCAACTTTGACTGAAATAACCACTCGTTACAACCGAGGTATGCAGCAAAGCATTTGTGAAGCCACAACACGCACAACCTTGAGGTGGATGGGCTACAACAGCAGAAGACCCCACCGGGTACCACTCATCTCCACTACAAATAGGAAAAAGAGGCTACAATTTGCACAAGCTCACCAAAATTGGACAGTTGAAGACTGGAAAAATGTTGCCTGGTCTGATGAGTCTCGATTTCTGTTGAGACATTCAGATGGTAGAGTCAGAATTTGGCGTAAACAGAATGAGAACATGGATCCATCATGCCTTGTTACCACTGTGCAGGCTGGTGGTGGTGGTGTAATGGTGTGGGGGATGTTTTCTTGGCACACTTTAGGCCCCTTAGTGCCAATTGGGCATCGTTTAAATGCCACGGCCTACCTAAGCATTGTTTCTGACCATGTCCATCCCTTTATGACCACCATGTACCCATCCTCTGATGGCTACTTCCAGCAGGATAATGCACCATGTCACAAAGCTCGAATCATTTCAAATTGGTTTCTTGAACATGACAATGAGTTCACTGTACTAAAATGGCCCCCACAGTCACCAGATCTCAACCCAATAGAGCATCTTTGGGATGTGGTGGAACGGGAGCTTCGTGCCCTGGATGTGCATCCCACAAATCTCCATCAACTGCAAGATGCTATCCTATCAATATGGGCCAACATTTCTAAAGAATGCTTTCAGCACCTTGTTGAATCAATGCCACGTAGAATTAAGGCAGTTCTGAAGGCGAAAGGGGGTCAAACACAGTATTAGTATGGTGTTCCTAATAATCCTTTAGGTGAGTGTATATATAAATGAAAATAATCAAGAAGGAAAAAATGATGGCCAAAACCACTGGTTACCACTGGTTTTGTTTTGTTATGCATGAAATAGAACATTAATAATTAATAATAATAAAGAACATTTACAACAATGCACATTATACATACTGCATTGTAGTGTTAAAAAATAGTGTTTCTATTATTTTCTATTACTACTTGGTATGTCTTTTTACCTTGATGGATTTAACAACATTGATTGTTTGGATACCCTTTGCTTTAATAAACTCTGCATATGATTCACAAACCTCCTCTGCCTTTTTGGAATCATCATCCAGCTTCTTCTTCTTACTCTCAGGCATCAGATCATCAAGGTAACTAAGCTCCCGGTTAGAAAAACAGAAGTCCAGCAGCTTACGGATGAACACTAATGCCAGTACCTGCAGGAAATAAACACACTTATGCCACTGTTATACTATATTATTCCCATGGTTCTTAAATCAACCTTTATCACTGTTCCTGTAGCTCAAACAGTTGAGCAATGCACTAGTAACATCATGGCCATGGGTTTAATTCCCAGGGAATGCATGAACTGATAATATGTACTGTATTCCTTGAATGCTTTGGATAAAAGTGTCTGTCAAATGTATAAATGTAAAATATACATGATTATTTCACACCAAGTGTTCACTAGAAATGTACAAAAAAGCTACATGTTTTACTCTAGTATTAAATTGTTAATGAAGTTTTAACACTCCTAACATAAAGTATGTACTTTGTTTTGGCTCGTACCATCATAGGGAAGACGATTGCGGCAGGGGAAGTTTTGATGACCCAGAGCAGCACAAGGCAGGTAAGTTGGGTTAGAGTGAACAGGTGGACTTTTCTCAGAGGAACGTGACGTAGATAAATAAAGTCTGGCTGGTGCTTCGGTGGCATGCCAAACAACATCAGACGGTCAAAGAACTGAGCAAGACAGGACAGAGAAAGATGATAAGTGACTGACGTGTCACTATATATGTTTAGTGTCTGATGAATATCTTTACCTGAATGCCTTTCAGAGATGAAGCGCCCATATAAAGAAAAACACCATAGAGAACTGGCATGGGAATGAACTGTAAAACAAAATATTTAGTTTTCTAATCCAATGACATTTAGTCACATTAAGTGTCATTTAAGTAGGCCACCGTACATATTATATGAAACCACAGATTGAGTGGTTACCTGTAATGCCCCAGTCATGAACACAGAGCAGCCCATCAGTAGAAAAATGACCAGACCAGTCAGCCTTTGCTCTCTAATACCCAGAAATCGAGGCTGCTCTCCAGGGGCGGAGCTTTCAGACTCCAGTTTCAGACTGTTGACGTGGGAAATTGACAGCACGGTTGCTGCGACAAACCAGGGCAACCCCATTATAGAACATATGGCCAGCATCAGTCCAACCATCAGAAGATCCAAATGGTACCCGCAGCCTTTCTGTGTAGAAGAAATAGAGCACATATTTACATATGATCAGCACACACACACTCACGCACGCACGCACACACACGCACACACACATCCTCTGTAAAATATATACATACTAGAAGTTTGTGCTCCTTGCGGTTTATTATGACGGCAGTGATCTGTTGGTCCATGAAGATGAGGATGGTGCAGAGAAGAGCTGGTATTGGGGCAGCCAGCACAGTCCACCATGGGTTTCGCCCAATGGGGTTAATCAACCAACCCCGGTCATCACGCGTGGGCTGTAAAACACAAAGAGAAATTTAAACAACCGAGCAAACCCCTGAAAATAGCACGGTATACTTACTCCATAGTATTACTGATCCTTTTTCGTGTGGCAAACATAAAATAAGCTTCAGTGCGAAATCATATATTTTTCATCTTTGCTAGTATTACCTTAAAAAACAAACAAATTTTCAGCAGCCATTCATTCAGTCTTTATTGTCCAGTGTCACATGATCCTTACAAATCATTCTAAAATGCAGATTTGGTGCTCAAGAAACTTTTCTTTTTATTATCAACAGTTAATATTTTTTTGGAAACTGTTAAAAAAAAAAATTCTATAACAATGTAGATGTAACGATTCCTGTTTTAGGACTCTTATTTTGGTATTTATTTTCTGTTCCCATTTTTCCTCAGTGTTTGCCTTGTTTACCCTAGATTTTCCTATGTTCCTATGTTGGTTTTGTCCTCCTGTGGATGTATCGCGTGCTTAGTTTTCAATTCTGTTTCTGCCTACTTTTTCCCTTATGTTTGGATGTACTTTTGATATTTTGTTAATAATAATAAACTTATAATACTTCATTTGGATCCCACTCTCCATCTTCTCTGAAAAGATCACACGTTACAGTAAAAGTCTTTACTGTCAATTTTCATCAGTCCATTGTGTCATCGCTTAATAAAAGTATTAATTTCTTTTTAAAAAATCTTACTGACCCCAAACAGTAGTGTAGATTTTAGATAAAATGACCACATATTTGTTATAGTGTAGTGTACAATTTATCGCAATTCATTATGCTTACATATATCAGATGAGTTTCAGCATTTGTCAGGCTGACAAATATGTGTTTATTTCCTTAAAGATACTGTATATAACCAATATTGATGCAACGTTTATGACAATTCTGTCTATATTGAGGAGTATTTGTTAACTATGAATTAAATATTAGTCCAGCTCAATTGTTCATAGATCACTGTCCGCGCAGAGCGCATGTATCTGGATTAGCCTGGGGTATAAACTCAATTCCAAGACTCAGCATTGTCTAATCATCTAATCTGTCACTGCAGGGGTGCCACTCTAATCATATGAACAAATGTGCCTAGAAACAAGACACAAACAAATTGCTCAAAAACAGGACTGTTGTGGATTATGAATGGGCAGAACAGAACTGAATGAAGACTGAAGCAGTGCATTCGTCACTGTAAGGTAAGCTTTGAATGAAAAAGGGAAGCATTCAGGAGAGCTTTTTCCTCTTTACTGACCCCATAGATGTTTCCTTTTTGATACCAATTTGCTATTTTGGTTTATTTGTCCAATTTATATTTTATCATATGTTAGAGTTTGCAATAATATAAGATTTTAATAATGATAGAGCAGACTTCATATTTAAATATATAAACAAACAAGTAAAAGTATAGTAAAAATTATGTAGTAAAATTATGTTTCAGTTTTTCAGTTTAATTTAATGATTACATTTTTTAATGACCTAATTTTTTATGTGGGTGGTGTTGGCATTTATGTATTTTTTATTATGATTAAAATAAATATACCTTAAATATGTATGGATATATTGTACAGAATATTATGAACACATTACTTCAATCCAGTATATATAATAATTCTGAAATGATTTTCCATTAGAAGTGATGTTGATCATGACACAGAGGTGGGCATTTTGGAAATTATATTAAAAGTCCTTCCTAAAAGACATGGATATTCCACCAGGGGGCAGAAGACATGTACTGTACTACATGGTATATCTGTGTTTTTCATCAATTTAAAGCCTTAGAAAGCCATTTACCAAATTTTATACATGCAGCGCTATAGCGCTAAATATGCAAACACTTGTGTGTGTGTTTGTGTGCACATTTGATTATTGATTCCTACCTTGAATTTGCTTGGCACTTGTAATTTTTGGGAAGGAACTCCAATGATATAATCAATCAGGACCATGAAAACAATGGTGAGGAACACAGCAAAATCACTGATCATTGACCGTACCTACATCACAAAAACAAATTAATACACATTTTGCATTTATTGTCTAAAAAAAATCACAGTGTATGCAAACATATGTATGTGTTTGAGAATAAGCCTCACCCTTGTTGGGAAGTATCTGCTAGTCTTGAACTGTTTCAGGAAGCTAGACATGAAAAAGGTACCGAAAAACAAGATGGCTGACCAGAAGAGCACATCTGGGGTGTAGGGACCATGGTGTCCACACGCTGATCCAATAAACTGCCCCTGGAGATCTAAACACTCCTACTCACAAACACACACAAAATTTGGCTCATTTTTAACCGTACTGGCAGCCCAGATGCTGACTCAGTTGTGAAAATAGGATTAGCTCTAAATGCGATCTGTGTGAGACTACACTGTGAAATAACATCGCACTGCAGTAATGGGACAAGAATTGAATAACAGGACTCCTCTGACTGTACAAAGGTATTTTTTTCACTGCCTGATGTTGCAAGATGTACATGACATTGTGAGGCTGTTGAGAAGTTAAAAGTGAGATAAATCAAATTTAAAGGTTAATATTTACACTTAAAAACATATACAGGTTATGTTCAAAATCACCAACACTCACATGAGATAAAGACTCCAGTCATATGGTCTAACCAAAAAGGGTTGCTTTTGCATGATGATGCATCCACACCAGTAGGTGTCAGTATAAGTAAAGGCCCGTTCACACCAAGAACAATACCTTTAAAGATAACTATAAAGATAACTATATTAGCATTGTTCTGTTCATTCTAAGCGCGTGCTTGTCAAGTCAAGTCAAGTCAACTTTATTTATATAGCGCTTTTTACAATGCAGATTGTTTCAAAGCAGCTTCACAGTGTTAAACAGGAAAATAATGAACAGAATTTGATTCGGCTGTACAGCCGCTCTGGAGAAAACCATGATGTCATCAGCTCATTTCAATTATCATATATATTCAAGTAATGTAGTTGATATAATTTAGTTTAGTAATTAAATTTATTTGGATATTTATTTGAAAATTTTGTGTCTCCAACTGAGCAAGCCAGAGGCGACAGCGGCAAGGAACCAAAACTCCATCAGGTGTCCTAATGGAGAAAAATAAACCTTGGGAGAAACCAGGCTCAGTCGGGGTGGCAGTTCTCCTCTGGCCAATTAACAAACAGTGTATGTTTATTATTTTGGCAGCCTTATAGGTCAGAAGTAATATTAGATCGGATTATTCGAAAGATCGGAGGCATCACACCGGGTTTATTGAGGATGGCGTGTCAATTAAACAATTATTAAATAGGAATATTCGAAATATCGGAGTCATCACGCCGGAGATGGATCCATTGAGGATGCCATGTCGATGAGCAATTTCAGAGGGTAGACTAATTGACACGGTCTGTCTGCCGCTTTGAATGCTCGAGTTTGTTTGTTACAGCAGAATGTATTCTGATTGGCGATTATTAGAACTATATCTTTATCGTTATCTTTATAGGTATTGTCCTTGGTGTGAATGGGCCTTAAAGGGATAGTTCACCCAAAAATGAAAGTTGATCTGCTTGGTTACAAACATTCTTTCAAATTACCTTCCTTTGTGTTCAGCAGAAGAAAGAAAATCATACAGGTTTGGAACAACTTGATCATGAGTAAATGATGACAGATTTTACCTTAGAGTCTTAGACCGTTGTATCAGCCAGCTAAACAAAACGTTGCTTGGTGCACTTTTAAGATAAGACCATACAAGAATGTTTTAGTTTCTAGTAGTGGAGGATTGTAGGAGGTTGAAGTACCGTTACTGTGAGGTTGCTCCATGGCACTGCAGAGGATGTGATGTTCCTCTGATTCCACAGTTCTATTGTTTTATTACTGGGATTATCAGGCTCTGCACACCTACAGCTGATGACACACAATACAATGTGTTAAAATGTGTTCACATTTATCGCAGCCTTATTTTCTCTCCATTAAATCTCATTGATGTCTGGGAGAATAACTTACTTAGTTAGTTAATAATTTATTTATTTGAACCATGATTATTATCTAAGAACAAAAAGATCAGCAACACAGGATATTTCCAGAGATTCAACTTGTGTAGGTGTCTGTGTATATGAGTTTATATACTTACTAGGCCAGTGTTAGTTTGTCCAGATCGCTATGTCTGTTGATCGGGTACAGCTCTCCAAGATGGAAAAGTTTCTCCAGTGCTTCATAAATGAAGATAAGGCAGATGAGCGCAGCAAAAGCTTCCTCTGTAAAACGTGTGATGTAACAGACCAGGGAGCTGGCATCCGTTGCAACAAGAATCAGACACAAGAAAGCCGTCCACAGACCAATACAAGTACGCAGGGACAGATACGAGAGATCATAGTCTCTACAGGGACAGAAACAGGCAGGACAGAGACAATAAAGAGGGTTAAGATCTGATTTTCTATTAAATATTTATGGCACAATATTAGGAGTGAGGCTGAATGAGTAAATTAATACTAAATTGATACAGAAGATATATTGTAAATATACTACATCCCCTAAAATGAACTGTTTTAAAAAAAGAATTATTATTAGACTATAATATTAAATAAAATGTTTTAATATATTATAATAATCATAATGATAATCATTATTATTATATAATTTACAAATTATGAATAAATAATATATTATTTTAACAAATGTATTAAAATCACAATAACCAATGACTAATTTTTCTTTGTGAGAAGAAATGAATGATTAGTTAATGATTGAATATGTATATTATTAATACTTGGTCTGGTATGTACTGACTTGCAGAACTTGAAGAGAATCTTTTCAAACACAAGGACAGGTCCAGTGCTGCCCAGTATAGTTAGCGGCTGTCCAGCAAACAGAGAGTATGCTACTCCAGTCATAGATGCTCCTAACAGAGACTCAATCGCACTCTGACACACACACACAAACACACACATGACTGCTGTGTTTTACATTATAAACATATTTTTACATGACTTTGCCTAATAGACCACACAGAAACAAAACTGTGTGTTTGCGTACTTACAATGCGTCCCTCAGTAGCCTCTCCCAGAAGCCCTCCAAACGTGATAACAGGTGACATGCAGGCACAGTACAGAAACAGAAAAGAAGCTACACACTGCAAACTCAGACCATCTTTAAAATCACTCAGATAAAATGGAGCTTTTCTCTTCACATCCAGAATCAGTCCTCCAAACAGCCTACAGAGAGTGAAGAGAAGGAAAGAAATATATATTTCCACAAATTTCTATTGTTTTCATACTGAACTAGTAACATTTCTATCCGCTGAATCTCTAAACACAAACCTGCTTTGGTTAATTGTTCATTCAATATGTTTATTAAGCTGTTTCTCCTCATGATTTCTGGTGTTCCCAAAATGTAGTTAAAACCTGACCCAAACACACACCTTCCAGTTCTCTGTAGTTCTGGTCCATGGTGTTCCCCATGCTGCTCTTCCTCAACAGGAACAATTGTTCCGTTTGGCACTCCTGGCATCTTTCTTTTCTCCTATACCAAAATAGAAAATAGATCCATTACAACAAATAATCAATCACTTAAGCCTCTTTAAAAAGTGTTTTTCCATACCTGTGATGGGACACTTTTAGGAGGTTCTATGCGTATTGAAGGGTCCCATTCTCCTGGAGGCAAAACTGTCACTTGATCCAGAAACTCATCTATACCAGCCAACAAATCATTCCTGTCCTTGGCCTTATATGCAACATCATGGAAAATCTTAAGGATAAAAAAATTAAGGACTGGGTTTAATGCATTAATATCCAATGAGATAATGCTATGACTACTGATACACTATATGACGAGTTCTGCATTGACCTCATCGGTCATGATGGTGGCCATTGAGCGACCGATCTCATGGTACTGCTGGGCTTTTCCGTCTGGACCAAGCAAAATGAACAAGAATCTGCAGAGTAAAGAATGATTTTGATCATTCTGTTACAGTGATTTATCAGCTCCATACATGCATTTGCAAACAAACAGTTTATACCTAGTGGGAATGGGAACTTCAGTGAGCCCTGTGAGCAGCACAGCAGGAGACAGACGAACAAATGCAATGATGGATCTCTCCAAAAAGTCCAGCTCTCCAACCAGCACATTGGAAGCCTCTGCTCCAGTTGGGATCTTTTTCATGAAATGTGTGTCAACCTATGGAGAGAGGTCATAGCAGTGTTATTTTTGTATTATATTATAGTATTTATTAATATTTATTGAGCTTTTATTTTCAGTATTCATTTTAATTATTTTTAGCTTTAATTTAATTTTCATTTCCGTTTTAGTAATTCAGCACTTCAACTTAAAACATTTTATTTCAGTTAGTTTCCAAGGCAACAGTTCTTAAGTGTTTTTGCCTTTAATGAGATGGTATAGTATAGTGAAGACAGGAAGTGAATTGGGAGAGAGGGGGATGGGATCTCTTAACTCGGCTCACCCGAAGTGCAACCGCACTACATGTCACAGCACAGCCCATGAGGCTATCACCTTTTTTTTCTCTTTTTTTTAACGTTTTTCATCTAATATTTTTAGCTTATTTTATTTAAACTTTATTTCATTTATTATATACAAATAAATAATTTAGAACTCTATTAGTGGTTATTCCAGTCACAAACAGCTGTTTATTTCAGTCAGGGTGACAGTTATAGATAAGAAGAACAGCAGGTATGTAATCTGATTGGGGCCATCCTCACTGTCACTAAATGTCTGACATCTGGCTCATTACAGTTCATTTCCTGTTTCCTGAGGTAGCATAACATTACACAAACAAGCTGTGGCACCTCTAAGGATCACCAGATGGCAGTGTTTGCATGTACGTGTGAGTGCAGTTGTCCCAGATGTTCTTGGTAATCAATACATTGCCTGCCTGCAGTGAGCAATCAGAATAGAAACAGAAATAAACAGATTGAACCAGGTTGGTTTAATGGGTTGTCTTGCTCTCGCATCATCTTTCCTATCTTTTCTTATACTATTTCTTAGCGATCCATTTTACAAATGATACATTTTTCTAGATGTTTTCTCTGAAAATAGGATGTAGGACAGGTTTTTACATTATTGTTTCTTCTGATTATGTATATTGTGCATTCATTTCTGGAGGTAAATGAAATTCCATAGAATGGGGCCATAGAATGCTTGGTCTGAATATGCTATACACAGTATGCAATGCAAACGTTAGTGATATTGGGTCAATTTTTATTGGTATGGTATAATTGCTATTATTTAATGGCATTTAGATAAAAATGAATCTTCCAAATTAGTCTTGATGTTGTGGTTCTAGCACCTTGCTGAGATCCATCTGGCCATTATCTGGTGCTGTACTGTTCTTTACATCTGGGTTTGTAGGTGGAGGCTGAGGAGAGGTAGCAGGACCTGAGAGATACAGTGATACATGATAAATATCTTATATCCACAGCATCGTAAAATATCCACAGCTTCAGCATTACCACATGAAACAATTATGCATTATTCTCTAGTTGAAACCAAAAAAATGGACATTTAAAAGGTGCTGAAATAAAGGTCATAAAAGTATCAAATAAAATATTTGAAAGTATAACAATAAACCTTAAATATTAGGTGTTAGTATGAGACTGATACAGTAGAATCACTTATCAAACAAGTTATAGGCACTCTTTCATCTCCAATCATGAGCATGCAACTAGTTAATTTTCATATTATACCCACAAGGATACCACACAGGATGTCATTAATTCACCAGAAGTAGTTCCAACCTCCAAAGAATGATTTGAATGAGGAAATGCTGTTTACAGAATAATTTATGAAAGAAAAAAATGAGCTTTGCATTTCTCCTTTGGTATCTTTCAGAACAATAGCCCAATTATAGACTTACATTATAAATTATTTACTGTACACACACTTTTTACAAAATCAGAATTATTTAATTCTATCCACAGAGCTTAGGTTGTGTTTAACCAAAAATATTCCTTTAAAATGTGCAGTTTAACTCACCTGTCTTATCCATAGAGTGAGGTTCACTATGTTTCCTGCCAGAGTCAGTGAGGGATTTGACCATAGGCAGCAGGTTGTTCCTCTTCTTATCACTCTGGTGATGATGCCTCTTCAGAAGTGCCTCTCGAACCTTCATTCTCACACTGTCATCCAGTTCATGAGCTGCCTCCTGATGGTCAAGCACCAAATCTACACACAATAAATTATACATACACGAGAACAAAAATATACATCAGACAATGTATATACAGAACAATATTGTATAATTTAAAGTGACAATGTGTTGTTTTGCATGATTAAACTATGATGATAACGATCTACCTATTTAGGACTGAATATGTTGTATTACAGCATGCTAAATATTGCAGTATTTTCAATGCCTCTCACATTCTCTCATTCTTTAAAACCTCCCACAATTTCAGTTGGAGCTGATGCAGCACTGTTAATCTGCATCACTCACTTCTTTCCTCCCCTCCAACCTTTACAGTATAATTAATCTCTCCCTGTCCTTCTCTTTCTCCGGCATTAATCTTGTTCCTACCACTGCTGCAACAATGATCATAACAGTCATGCCTCAATGAGACACAGGTTACTTTGTCAGTATGTTAGATTTTATTAGCTGATGTATGAATTAGGTATTAGAACTTTGTTGCATGGCTGCAACCAACTTTGGTGGGAACTTCTGACTCAAATATTCACAATTATTGCTGACTTCTATTTGTTATTTAATATTTTATTATTACATTAAACAGAGTTGCCCCAGTCTTTATTGTATTGTTATCTGAAAGGTGATGTGCGTGCACTAGTGGCACTAAACGGAATTCCAAATATTACTATTGTTTCCAAACAGGCTGTCCCGCCCCAACTTATGCAGTGGATATTTCGATTAACCTATAAATGCCATTCTTTCTCACATTACATGAGATTTGAAGACTGAAAAAAATGACACATTTAACCTTTAATAGAAACGTTTCCCTCCTTCTTTTAAGGGCTGCTAACAGCCATGCCTCATTTCTCAAACTAAGTACCTATGAGTGTTTGCGTGTGTCTATCACCTACATGAGTGGGAGGTTACAGTATATGTAAAGTTACAGGTGGGCCTAATATACTGCAGGACACACACACTTGTCACACTGCTGTGATATTCCTCACTAAAAATGTGTACTGAATAAATATAAACTTGTCAGATCGTGATCAGACTGTTAAAGAGGACCTTTTTAACATTTTCAACTTTCTTTGGTGTGTAATGTTGTGCTTGAGCATGAAAAAAGTCTGCAAAGTTACAAAGCACAAAGTCACTCCAAAGAGAGTTTTTCTTTATATCAGTGAGCACTGTTTCTGAACTCCCTGAAACTCTAAGCGCTTCATAGAGATAGGAACTAAACAGAGTGTCAGACTACTGACAGACTGGGAAGAGAGGTGCTGCAACAATGTAAAATATGTGAAAAATAATGTTTTTTGAACATTCAAGCCTGAAAACTTATTCTAGTAGACCCCAAAATCAAAACTTTGTAAAAGGGCATAATATAGCCTCTTTAAGCCAAATTCATGTTGAGCAAGCATTTAATATACTGTCATTTTCAGAATCTGATACAACAAAACCATTTAAAAAACCTTAAAGGTGTAGTGTCATATTTTCAATGTTAAAATGTGTCCTTTCCCAGGTAAACGTGCAAAGCGCCATACCCACTGATTTCTGACTGACCTGCAATTTCCTCGATGCAGCTGGCCTTCATGTCCAATAGGACAGTTCCATTTATGATGCAGCTTCGTAGCTCAAACAGGCTATGGAGAGAGAGTGTAGCTACGTATGGCTTACTCCATCTCTCCCCGCCATCTTCCACATCCTCCTCAAATTTTAGCCACCTGAGAAGTATTAAAGAAAAAAAGAGATTCATATAGACACTCTCTTAGTTTGAGTACAATAGTATAGTGAGTACCAAAAAACATAATAATGTAACGTAATAAATAAATACTAAATATTTTCCAAGTAATATTTTGCACATATTTATAATATCATTTTTTTAAAGAATAAATGGGGTCTTTTTGCATGAAAATATATAGCCGCCTTTTAAATATTAGGGTGGGGGTCCCAAGCATGTGGATGTTCATATTTTAGGGTCGTGCCATCTAAAGGATTCAAAACCCCTGAGTTAACCTACATTTTGGCACTGTATATGCAGTTGCAGGATAGGAAATGTGTTGCCATTAAGAAACATATTCTTACCTAGCAGTTTCCTTCCACTCCGCATCTTTGCCACCTTTAACACAGATTTCGTCAAGTTCTGTAAAGAGCTCATGTGCCACATGCTCCTCATCCTCTTCAGTGCCCAGAATAAACTGAACCCTCTGGGATGGAGTATCTGAGAAAGAGAGATAGGAAAAATGAGAGACACAGACAAGAGGATATTTGTAAACCTCATTTTCACTGTGAGAGAGGAAATAGAGGAAGGAAGAACAGTAAACAAAAGTACCCCCAGAGCAATTTTCAATGTTTGTTATCATAAATATGAGTTTATGGTTAGGTTTTGTGGGTTCAAGAGCACAATGTTGAGAGGATGAAGGGTAAGTAGGGTAATGAACCTTTTTATGATGCAGTTGAGCCCCTGTGCTTCGCAAAGATTCATTTAACCTTAACTATTTGTCAGTCTGTTTGTTAGCTTTGTGGATTTTCAGTGACTCTCTCTGCAGGTTACATCGTTACGCCAGTAGGTGGCGACAAGTGAATGTGAGTGAGTCATCTGAATCATTCACTCAACCGATTTGTTCAAAACATTGATTCATTTAGGAACTGCATTTTATGGGTGCTTTTCAAATTGAAGGCTACATCCTAGTAAGGCTAGAGTCCTCCTTAGCATTAAATGCTAGAATGAGACCGTCTAGTAAGTGCACATGGCTACGTCACACATGTTCCTGCCCCAACAGTTACGGCATGAAAATACTATTAAAACTTAATTTTGGAAAAATACTTTAAACGCCATTAAACATCTTTATATTAACTGGCTTTCTATTAATGCAGTGCAGTAAATGACCATCGTCTTTGGTCTCCCAGTGGCTTACATTATTCGTTTAGTGTTAAATGATTATTTACACCACAACAAAAGATGTTTACTTACAGTACTAATACAGTACACAGCCTTCAGTTTAAGAAGCACCCTATGAATGAGTCAATGAATCATTCACTCAACCAATTCGACACTGATTTAATCAGTAGCGCCACTACTGTGTGTTACTTGGAGACGCCCAGCAGTACATTTTCGTCGGGGGAGCAAAAATAGATAAAGTAACTGGGAATATTGTGTCTTTACTTAGCATTAACTCACTTATTAAGTGAGGATAGCAAAATAAAGTAAACTGTGACATATTATACCAAAAATTCTTCATACAGTGGACTACCAGTAAAATTTATAAAAATTTGGGACCAAAATTATTCAGACACTTTGACCTGACCATGTTTTACGTAAGTTTTTTTTCTTTAATTGCTAATGCGACCTTTTTACACAGACTGAACAAAATTAAGCATTGCTTGGTAATTGGTTGACCTAAACTGGTATTATCTAACTGTGTACTTAAATTTAACAGCTGACAGCTGATTGGTTGATTGTAATCCACTACATACCTTTCTATCAAAGTTATCTGACATTATCAAGATGAATTTGTTCTGACACAGTCATATTTTATTACCATTTTCTAAACTATAGCGAATAAACTGTGATAATGTGAGAAAATGTTGAAGGTGTCTGAATACATTTTGGTTTGACTGTATAATTCATTTTGGATCCTGGATATAATTCTCCAAATTTACCTTCCTGTGAATAATCCTACAAGCGATTGCTTGACTTTTTACTTAGGCTGCTGTTCTTCTCACCGTGTGACGCTGAGGTACTTTCTGTGTTCTCGTCTTCCTGAACTACACTTTCAGCCCTCATCCTCTCAGATCTTCTGCGGTGTTTGGAGCTGTGTGGCCGGTGATGACGGTGAGACTGTCTGCCCATGGGCATCCGCACACCCACAAACAGAGTCCTGTGTCCTGAGAGAAGCGATAGAGGGGTGAGATTCAACATGATTCCTTCAGTTAATATGACTGTATTGAGCTGTTAGCTGTATCACATGAATAACTAAATGTGTGTGTGGTTGTATACTAACCCTCTAGCTCTTCTTTCTCATAATGGATATTCAGAACTGAGCTGGTGCCACCATGGTCCACCACTGCTTCCTCATCAGGCCTCTGAAAGACACATGCTTACATAGTTAAATGAGTGTGTAAATAAGTACATACAGTACCATAAAATTCCTAACACTAAATATATATTTTTTGATTAAAAACAGTATTGTTTATACACATTTTAATCCCCTTAACCATATGCTCACAGAAACCTTTCATTTTCACATATTAATTTCCATATTATTCATTATGTATTCGCCTGTATTCTTGATCTGATGTTTCACTATCTTTGGAGAAACATTTGGTCCGCACAAAAACCTGAACATACACATGTAGCAGGACTAGATAGTTTTTTCCGGAGGGCTATGTCTTTGAGATTTATTGAACCAACTGGGGCCGACCACAAGGGCATATACAATGTGCTTCAGGTGATTTCCGGGAATACATCCATTCGAATGTTTGATGGTATATGCGCCGCTAGTCTTTCCAAGTGCTAGAGCGAGTCTGCCTTCAGTTCTTCTGGTGCATGCATTGCTTCGCTGTTGCATGCAGCGTATACTCAATGTTGGGCTTTTCTGTGTGATATCCGCTGCGGAAAGAGCAAGCATGCCAATGCTTACAGGGTTGAGTGGCATGGCTTGTTTGTTTGATTTGTTAGGAGTCGTGGCCTGGCCGGGCAGGAGGGGAGCACTAACTGCTTTGCCCTGACAAATTGTAATTTGGTTTCTTTGGTTGTGTAGTTGTCTTAATATTTAATGTATTGTTTACTTGGTCTGTAATCTGTGTTGTGTCAGGAATTTTTGAAGGAATTTAAAGTTTTTGTTTTGTTTTTTGTTTTCATGAATAATTGAAAATGATTAATTAAAAATTGGCTGGGCATTTCCTTGGGTGTATTACTAAGGTGGTGTAGCCGGGTGTTCTGAGGAGTTGGGCTGTAGTGAGGAATGACTGGCAATTATTATCGCAGTTAGTTTAAAAGGTAAACTTGGTCCACTCTCACCGTAGTATTATTCCATTCCCTTTTACTTTGTACATTACGTTTAGGCCACACACAATGAATTCAACAGACAACAACATTTTAAATGAGGGTCATTTCTTTGTGCGGTGTTCAGATGATGAATGTGTGTGAGGGAAAAACAGACTTAAAAGTTATTATACAGGGCTGGGCATGAATAAGCTGCCGTTTACTGTTCTTCTAAGCAGCAGATGCTTTCTTATAAAGCTTCAAGGGTTCAAATTACAATCTTTAGCACTTTATTTATTTCCATGAGGTCGTCTTGTCTTGTCATGTTTTTTTTTTTTTGTGGCAATTTTCCACTTTTTTCTCTGACCCTTATTAGAAGTAAAGTGAATGTAAAAATTTAAAACATGTAAAAATTTTATATTTAATTTAATTTCTGGAATGATTGATTGACATGACCGATTAAAATGTTAATCAAAAGATAATTATATTTTTTTCACCATTTGACCCTTATACGTAATATCTAATTGAGATCAATCAAAAGAGGCACCTTAAAAATATTACCAAATGAAAAATATGTAAGGAATAATTGACTCTGGGCCGATTAATTATTCGAAAAATAATGCACACCCGAGGGGTAATGTGGTCATGACGTGAACCATAGTGGCTGTTACATCTCAGGTGTGCAATATTTTTTAATAATTCAACGGCCCAGAGTCAATTATTCCGCTTTTACTACAGTTACCACACCTCAAAACATTGTTTTGAGACATTTGTCAGGTTTTGTCCTTAACACAGCATTTTAGAGCTTATTAATGCAGTGAGTTATTAGAGAGAGACAGAGAGAGAGAGAGAGAGAGAGAGAGAGAGACCCTTACGAAAATTAACCATAGTTTTACTAAAAAATAAAACCAAAATACCATGGTTAATGTAGTTAAATCATGGTAACCACAAATTAACCATGGTTTTGCTACACTAACTATAGTTTAACCATGGTATTTGTAGTAAACCTGTGGTTATACAAATGGTAATCAAAAAACATGGTTACTATACTTTTACTTTTAATAAAACCATGGTTCATTTTCATAAGGGAAGAGCGTCTGTGAATTACCTCAGTCTGTGCGTCTCTTTCAACAGCTTCTACTAATAAGAAACTGTAAGAAAAGCGCTGTTATTACCTCGCTAGTGAGAAATGTCATGTAGCTTTTAAGTTGCAAAACTATTTTACTGATAAAATCAGCAGAGAAACTCTGACAACACGTTTCTATGCAAGTTGTGTGTCCATACTGTATGTGTTGCATTTGAGTGGGAGAGCAGAGAGAGCAGGAGAAAGAGTGTATATGTGCTTTCTGTACATAATAAAATGTAATTTTGTGGCAAAAAACATGTTTTTATACTATTGTTTACGGTATTTATTTGCTTGGTCAGTGTCGTTGTGGGTTTTAGTTCTTTTGCTGTTGTAGGCTGTAAAGACATTTGAAATAAATGAAATCATTTGGCGAAGTGATATGGAACTGTAATGCGGTCAAGACCTGCCTGGATCTACTTTTGCCATGCATATTCCTGAAAATAATTGCACACCTTAGAACATTCGTCAACCAATATTCAAGCATTCAACAGCACCGTAGTATAATTACAGTGTATATATATATATATATATATATATATATATATATATATATATATATATATATATATATATATACGGTCCCCAGGACAGGTTTGAGAACCACTGACTGAAATCGCCCCCTATACCCTCACTATTTGAGAGGACAGCCATTTGTAGTGGTGTCCGAAACCATAGTGGACGTTATTGAGTGCACTAATTCTATCCCACAATGCACCGCGATAACGAGTGTACAGCCAATGTACACAAAACGGCTGTCCGAAATTCATTCACTCCTTCAAGTGAACTGTATTAGTGGACTACCGTAGGAAATAGTGAATGAGGGTTAGGGGGCGATTTCGGATTCAGCCATAGAGTCTCTAGACCAGTGATTCTCAAACAGCTGGGTTGTGGATTGTGTATTAAAAGAAAGAAGAAGAAGAAGAACAACAACAACAAAAGGTTTTCTGGTGCGAGGCTTTTATTTTGAAAGGCGTGCGTGAAAGCTGTTGACTCTTCTGTCAGACGCAGTTTAAGTAGAGCGCCTGTTACGACGATCAGGTATGCTTGTATATTTGTCTTTATTTTCCTCTAGATCTTGATTGGTTTCCCTCTCTGTCAAATCATTGTGAATTCTTCTGGTGTTGCCGTTGATGCACCGCCGGAAGTATAATAGGCAAAGTGTCTTTGCTCACCTGATTTGGAAGATTGAGACGAGCGTCCGAAATCAAATACTTCCCAACTATATAGTATGCGAAAAACAGTACATCAACAGCGTTGTATGTTCGAATTCATAGTATTCGGAAAACAGTAGACGCGCACTCGATGTACACTTAGGGTGTGTCTCAATCAGCTCCCTAGTCCGGGCACTGATCAGGGAATTAGTCACATTCATGTACATGATATACTGATTCACGACCTAGGAAGCTAGGGAGCTGATTGAGAAGCACACTTTACTATCCCATGAGGCCATGGGAGAGGATTTATGAATGGAGGTGAAGCGACTCAACTGATGCTGGTAGATCATGTGATAATGACAACATGGCGGGTGTCATGTAGTATGTCCGGATTACATTCATACTACATTCATACTACACACAAAGAAACCAATTTGTAATGATTCGAGCTTTGTGACTTGGTGCATTATCCTGCTGGAAGTAGCCATCAGAGGATGGGTACATGGTGGTCATAAAGGGATGGACATGGTCAGAAACAATGCTCAGGTAGGCCGTGGCATTTAAACGATGCCCAATTGGCACTAAGGGGCCTAAAGTGTGCCAAGAAAACATCCCCCACACCATTACACCACCACCGCCAGCCTGCACAGTGGTAACAAGGCATGATGGATCCATGTTCTCATTCTGTTTACGCCAAATTCTGACTCTACCAAGTAACATTCAAGAATGTCTCAACAGAAATCGAGACTCATCAGACCAGGCAACATTTTTCCAGTCTTCAACTGTCCAATTTTGGCGAGCTCGTGCAAATTGTAGCCTCTTTTTCCTATTTGTAGTGGAGATGAGTGGTACCCGGTGGGGTCTTCTGCTGTTGTAGCCCATCCGCCTCAAGGTTGTGCGTGTTGTGGCTTCACAAATGCTTTGCTGCATACCTCGGTTGTAACGAGTGGTTATTTCAGTCAAAGTTGCTCTTCTATCAGCTTGAATCAGTCGGCCCATTCTCCTCTGACCTCTAGCATCAACAAGGCATTTTCGCCCACAGGACTGCCGCATACTGGATGTTTTTCCCTTTTCACACCATTCTTTGTAAACTCTAGAAATGGTTGTGCGTGAAAATCCCAGTAACTGAGCAGATTGTGAAATACTCAGACCGGCCCGTCTGGCACCAACAACCATGCCACGCTCAAAATTGCTTAAATCACCTTTCTTTCCCATTCTGACATTCAGTTTGGAGTTCAGGAGATTGTCTTCACCAGGACCACACCCCTAAATGCATTGAAGCAACTGCCATGTGATTGGTTGATTAGATAATTGCATTAATGAGAAATTTAACAGGTGTTCCTAATAATCCTTTAGGTGATTGTAGTTTTTAAAAGACTTATTTTCACTTTTGTTGTTTTCTATGTTTTTGATGACTGTGGTGGCTCATACCAACTTATTAACTTTATTTTATTTACTAAAACTAGTTTGGGACTTACATTAATTAGCCTTACCTTATACTTGTTCATCAGTTTTAGTGATATTCTTACACTTTATGTGTATGTTGTTTGTGTCAACATTTTTGTGAAATAAATTTGCTTGGTTTTAGTGGATATTGCATGATCCTGTGACAGTTTTGTTATGAAGACGTCTAAAATAGATGCTCAATGGCACAATTAATGAAATAAAATAAATAAATAAAATTGCCTATAAGCATAAGATCTTCTTGCCTAACTTTGTGATTGCCTGTAAATAAAGGTACTGTGCCCAGTACCTCCAAACAGACAGAGGCCACTGATATTTATTGGGCTTCCTGCTCTTCACTTCCTTCTTTACATTTGTCTGTGTGTGTGTGTGCATGTGTGTGTGTGAGTGAGTGAGGTATCCCACTGGGATGCTGCTATCTTTCCATGACAGAGATGATTCATCAGTGTATTTTCACATCTGTCTTCTGCAGGAACACAAGGCTATAATTCATATAAATCCAGCTGAACATTTTGTGCTTACAAAATACACAGCAAATAAGAAGGTGCAGATATTCTCACGGACTTAACAGTGCAGTACAATAATAATATATACAAGTGAAAGGATTTGTCACGTGAACCCATTTTCTTTATAATGAGAGCATCACAATTGTGTAGCACCATACTTGCAAATGTTGCTCTGTTCTGTTTTAGCTTGAGGCTTATGTATATGTATAATTGGTGAGGTATTGATTGGCAGTCATGTGTGGATCAGCATTGAGGTCATTCATTACATTGTGTGTTACAACAAAAGCACCAGTAGCTTTCCAATATAGAGCATACGTCTTGTTTCCAACATCCCAACTAATATATAATTATCCTACAGTCATCTTATCAAGGTCCACCAGAACTATAATTATTACAGGCTTAAGAACAAATGCTAAAATAGTTTCTAAGCTTCCATAATCTGACAGTGATTTTAATGTTTTTAACATGCATTTCCAGGTAATAGATGTTACATGGCCGCAATTCAACATCAATTTCATACCTCACTTTTAAATGGGACCTATTATGCAAAATTCAGTTTTACATGGTGTTTGAACATATGTGTGTCGGCAGTGTGTGTACACAACCACCCTATAATGGTAAAAATCCAGCCACTCCTCTTTAATCCCCATAAATTATAAGCAGTGTCTCAGAGTAAAGGCCATGATATACTTCAAGCAAAATCGAAGAACAAAATGCTGTGACGATGATCAGATGCTTTTCTTATGCTTTATTAAAAAAATGCTTGCTGTTTTCTCAATTTTGTTGTGTTTATTTTGTTATTGAAAGGAAAGCACGTAGCACATATTTACATATTCATCTAAATACTGCTCAGCAGTGTGGGCGGTGTCAGATGTTGGTTAAAGGGGGGGGTCTAATGCTATTTCATGCATTCTGACTTATTTACACTGTTAAAGAGTTGGATTATCATGCTAAACATGGTCAAAATTTCAAGTATTTCTGTGCCAAATACACTCCTTCAGAATTTCTGAAAGTTTTTTTTGAGTATGGCCCTGTATGATGTCATAAAGGGTGTAATTCCTTGTATGGGCACTTCTCCCAGATTAGCGCGTGAGCACACACACATCAACCAGAGCAAGAGCAAGAGCACGCCCATCAACGAGCTTTGTTTGGTTACAGTAGCCATCGACAGCACTGTCATTTTGTTTTAAGACCACAAAATCAACAATGTCACTAAAGAAGGGTGATTTTGGTTGTGAGGGAAAGATAACCTTGTTCAGCTTCCCAAATAACCCAGCGTTAAGGAAACAGTGGATGCAGTTGGTTTTTCCGGAGCAGCAACGGAGTTGTGCAAATGTGTTTGTTTGTTCATGAGGTCATGAGTCGAAACCGCAGGCGGTGATTAAAACTGAATCAAATATCTGTGTTTTGTTGGCAATCGGTGCATAAGTGCCTGTAATGTAAACCACACGAACGTATAGTGAATCGAAAGTTATTCAGGGATAGTGCCATGATGTATTGTGTGTGTGTGTGTCATAGGTGTGTTTGTGCTTGTGACTCTTTAGCTCCGCCCCCCACTGCACGCCTCCACAAGTTCGGCTGTTTTCGGAAAGAATTGGTACAGCGTCTTTTATAAATATTATTAAACTAAAGAAACTTCTGAGATTTGAAGGATGCAATACTACTCTGTAGGTACTCAAGATTAACATGAGATTGGCAGAAACTGTGTGTTATGTACCCTTTAACAGTATATCACTGGTCACATATTTTGAACTTTGTTTTACCCCTAAGTAAATAATAAAAAAGAACTTTGCCGTGAGTATATCGGGGCCTTAAGCCGTTTGCAGTTTCTATGCAATGTGATGTCACAACTGCTGACAGACTCTGCCCTAATAGCATAGACCCCACCCTGAGTGAGCTGTACACAGTCCTGTTTTTCTTCTCACCAGAGCATTTAACAGCAGCATTCAAGTAAGAAATGTATTATTATTAAAAGGATAGTTCACCCAAAAATAAAAAAAAATTCTGTCATCATTTACTCACCCTCAAGTTGTTCCAAACCTGTATACATTTCTTTGTTCTGCTGAACACAAAGGAAGATATTTGGAATAATATTTGTAACCATGCAGATCTTGGTAGCCATTGACTACCATAGTATTTTTTCCCACCCACTATGGTAGTCAATGGCTACCGAGATCTGCTTGGTTACAAATATTATTCCAAATATCTTCCTTTGTGTTCAGCAGAACAAAGAAATGTATACAGGTTTGGAACAACTTGAGCATGACTAAATGATGGTGAACTATCCCTTAAAAGCTACTAAAGTTATTTAATCAAGAGCAGTGAGTGATTTTCTGTTTTTCTTTTGTTGTTTGAGTTATATTAACAGCATATTTAGCAGTAGGTACTGTATATTATGCTGCTTTCACTTAGTTTATTACACAGATCTAATATACACATGCGATTTATTTACTTGCTGCTTACGTTGACAGACATAACCAACTGTGTTTATGGGAACTTTGTGTGTTTTTGATATAACCTTGTGTGTATTTGAAGGTTTAGGGGGAATAAGAGTGAAAGTGTTAGTTTAATACTCACGGGGCGCTGTCTGACGAAAACAGCATTTTCCCATTTTCCACTCAAAAATGGGCATTTACAGCATGGTATAATAAATGATATGTGGGATTTCTTGAGCTGAAACTTCACAGCCACATTCTGGGGACACCTGAGACTTATATTACATCTTGTAAAAAGGGGCATAATAGGTCCCCTTTAAATGATTACTGTTCTTTTTTGAGGTTTTCAATGAAATGGATCCATTTCATACAGTATACCAAGCCCTTTGCTTTCCCTTTGAAGAATGAGAGCATGTGTGAATACGAGTAAAACTACCAAAGACACTTGTCTGAATGTTTAGTGCTAGTGCTTTAAAGTGGATGACTTTAATGAAATGTATATAAAATAGTAGATATATTTGAAATTGACTAGATAAATATACAGTAAACCTCACTAATCGCCTTTTTGGTATTCAAATAATTACTCAGTTTGACAAAGTTCTGTTTCTCTTTGTTTTATTCTGTTGTTATGTAATCCTAATCATACTTAAGTTACAGTTTTAAACAGAGGGAAGTCATAAAACGTCTCATTCAGACTGCCATGTTGTCCTTGTTATGGATTATTTGAGTAGTTACTGTCATTAAAACACTTACCCAGGGGGAAGGAGAAAATAGAGCTAATCATGTGAACATGTTAATTAATTTTTCATCATCTCCTCTGTGCTACTGTTTTCCTACTCCTCCTCTCTCAATCTCTCCTTGTCTTTCTCCCTTTATTGGTCTGACATGAGCATATACCCTAATTGAAATAATAACAGAACACTTGAGCTGACTAGACTGCTCCTGTGTCACCTAGTTACCTGTCTGTGTGTGTCACTCACAAAGAGATTTTCCACTGGCAAAAAAATGACCTCTTCTTACCTCTCCTTATCACCAGGCAACACTTATCAAAGACACATACACTCAAAACACGTCTGTACTTCTTTTAATTATGACTTTCTATCTCGCAATTGTGAGCTATGAAAACAGTTGCAAGACAGAAAGTCATAAATGTATTTCTTGTCATTTTTATAGCCCACAATGTGACCTGATATCTCACAATGTGACTTTATTTCTCACATTTGGGGCCAGTAACAGTAAAGTAACAATAAAGACACTTATAATGTTACAAAAGATTTCTATTTAAAATAAATGCTTTTCTTTTTAACTTTCTATTCATCGAACAATCCTGAAAACAAAAAATGTATCACAGTTTCCACAAAAATATTAAGCATCACAACTGTTTTTTGAACAGTAGTGTATATCTTTATTTCTCACGGTGTGACTGTATATCCCACTTTATTTCTTATTTTAAACTATCTCACATTACCAATATTTTGATTTTTACTCTGAGGCAGAAACAGGATAATTAATAAATAATGAATAGTTTAGAGAGGACACTACCAGTGTGTGCTGGTGCACATGTGTCGCTTAGGCTGCGGCTACATGAATATTGACCTTTTGCCTTCAAAGGTTACATGGGCAATTTCCTGCCCTTCCTCCTCCTCCTCCTCCTCTCTCTCTCTCCAGCACATTTCTTTGACAGTTGTGTTAGTAATCTTGACACAGACCACTACCTCTGCCACTACCAGATGCTCTCGTCTGCCTGAACAGACACACAGACACATGCACACACACGCACAAACCATAACATTATTTCAACTCTGAAGTGAATGCTTTTATGCTGTTGGAAAGTGAGGGGCATGTATGTTATTGATTACTTTTAATTTTTCAATAAACCACTAAAAGCATACTTTTGGGAGAGATGGTCAACCCACTGCATTATAAGTAACTCTCCATGTACTAACATTATTCAGACTAGGAATAAAGAATTGTGGTTAGAGAGAGAGAAAGTTGCAGTGGTTACAACAGTTACAGCAGCCAGAGAAACACTAACATTAAAAAGTCGTCAAACAGCCCAACTAAAGAAAACACTGATCACCATGATGGTGACATAAAAAATAAACAATTTTCAACACAAAATCAAAAAACTATAAAAACTCAACCAGCTGAACAAAAGATCTTAAATTGGGAGACATGTGACCTTACTCAGTTAATTGACTTAAGTGAACTACTTTGTTTAAGAGATGAGTAAACTCAAAAAAAGCTGTGCAACAAGTTGCCTTACAATTTTATACAGAACTGAACAACCATATTAAAGAGGCTATTATTCTTATTTTATATTATTCTTATTATCATATTACAATTATATTAAAGATATAGGCCTACATTAAGATGCCCATGCTATTGTAGTGTCACTATATAATGGTAATGTAACTATTATCATGCATTCATGTTTTCAGTTAAACTTATTAACCCTGCACAAAGACTGCCTTTTATTGGCTAACTATTTTGAATTGATGTACACTCTAAAAAAGATTGTTCTTTAAAAGTTCTTTATAGTAACGGTTCTATTTAGAACCATATTGTCCTGAAGAACCCTTTATATGCTGAAATGGTTCTTTGTGTTAGAGTTTAGGGTTCTTTTTCCCGCCTTTTTCTTTTTAAAATATGTAACTGTCAAAGCAACCTCATTACTGATTTTCTGGAGCCCAGCTATACAACTACAAAGACTGTTAACACTCTCGACAGGTAAATTATTACTTTCTTAAAATGTCTATAAATATTAACTTTTATATTAAATATAAAATTTTAACTGGTTTCCTACCAATCATGTCTTTTTCTCTTTTTCGTTTAATAGAACATGTAAGTGTGAGCAACTCTGTTTAGTTAAGGATAGGCTACTTCTCTTCTCCACAAAGTAAGTAACAGGAATATTGCATTTATGATCCATATTGTTAGATTTTTTTTTTAATGATTACTTTATGCATAAACATACCCAGTCACAAAAACATTAAACTATTCCATCACTTTTTCTTTTTAACATTGTAAATGGCTAACATACACGTTCTCATGAAATGCGTATATAGCATGAATTGTATTTATCATGCGATTTATACGGCAAAATTAGTTTTTACATGCATATGATACGCATTGTCACCCTATTGGGTAGGTTTAGTGGTGTGGGGTACATGCAAATAACACGCTTGGGTAGGTTTAGTGGCGTGGGTTATGTGCATATAACACATTATAAAGTGCGTATCATATGCTCGCGAAAACTGCGTAACATATGCACTTAAAAACTCATTTTGGTGTATAAATCGCACGATAAATTCAATTCGTGCTATAGATACGCATTTTCATTTTTGCCAATTTTGTCCTCCTAAACATAATTGTTTTTACATATTCAAATGGAAGAGACACACTGTACCTCTAAACTGAATTGTGTATTTCAGATGCTGTTACAACCTGATCATCTGCAAAGAGAAACCTGATGGACGTAAAGACATCATAGAGGATTAAGATAATTCACTGGAACTTGGTGTTCATTACATCTATATCATGTTTAATGTCAATTGTTATTTGTGTATTCAGTTAACAACTGTTGTTAGAGCACTGTCATTTTTGCTACAATTTGCCATGTCAAGCAAAAATAAAAATACCTATTTGACACAACATGCGGTTTTCTATGTAAAACCCAAATAAAGGCCTCATTAGTTATTAATATAAATAATATATAAAAAATAATATTAGTAATACTAATATTAATAAAATAAAGATACTAATATAAATGAAAACAAACTATTAATACAAAGGTTATTTATAACACCATTTAAGGTCCTATATAGCACTTTCATAGCATGGTTCTTTATGGAACTTTATAAAAAGGGTTCCAAAAAGGGTTCTGCTATTGTTACAAGCTGAAGAACTCTAATTGGGTTTGTCTGGCTATCACCAGACCAAGCTCAATTTAAGATTGAACATTGGTCTGGGGAGTCTGCTATGTATTTTCTACTGCACAAGAGGCGTGATAAACAAGCATAATTCAATGTACGCAATTGGATAGTCCTTCAACCAATCAGACCACGAGAGGCGTGATCAACGGGCAACGACCCGTGTTAAACCCGCCAATAGCGTGCCAGGTGGATAAGCCAGTCTGTGATTGGTTCCCGCAAAAGTGTAACAGAAGCAGTAGAAGTGAATGTACAGGTTTCCAGACTGAGTTGCAGGGCGAAATCAAATCGCCGGCAGATCAGTCTATAATTGGGTACTGTTTAGAACCATTTTTCTTAAAAGTATAGGCAAAGTACCTTACGTAACTATTCATGCTCTCTGAAATCTCTTTCAAAATGACAGTCAGAAACAAGAGTGACCAAAGGAGAGAAAGAGAAACATTGAAAGGCATGAAAAGAGCACAGCATCAGACAGATAGTGGAAAATTAAAAAATTTAAAGGCAATGTATCTCTAAACCAGAACATTGTTAATGATTTTCTTACAACTAATTCATATAAAGGGGTTGAATAGAAAGAGATATCATCATGGACAAAAGTATTGGGACACCTGACCATTATATCAACACAGACTGTAATGACATCACATTCTAAATATATAGATATTATTATGAAGTTGGTCCCCGTTTGCAGCTATAACAGCTTCCACTCTTCTGGAAAACATTTTCACAAGTTTTTGGAGTGTTTCTGTGGACATTTTTGCCCATTTATCCAGTAGAGCATTTGTGAGATCAGACTCTGATGTTGGACGAGAAGGCCTGGCTAGCAGTCTCCGTTTCAGTTAATCCCAAAGGTGTTTTATCGGGTTGAGGTCAGGACTCTGCAGGCCAGTCAAGTTCCTCCACACCAAACTAATCCAACCTTGTCTTTATGGACCTTGCTTTGTGCACCAGCGCAGTCATGTTGGAATAGAAAAGGGCATTCCCCAATCTGTTCCCACAAAGTTGGAAACAAAAAGGTCTTGGTGGTATGCTGAATCAGTAGCTCGGTTTCCATCTACACATGAAGCGAATCTTTTCAAATTTCGCAAAAAAAAGAGAAAAAAAATACAAATGCGAATTAGGTGTTTCCATCAAGTTTTTCGCGCGGATGACATGGTATTGAGCGTAAACATTTTTTTTTGAGGAATTAAGGGATTTCCCCCCCGAAATTTGGCATTTCCATCACTCGTTTCTGATGCGATACTTCAAAATACCATTATCCCTCCTCCACCAAACTTTACAAGTTGTCACAATGCAGTTAGGCAGGCACCATTCTCCTGGCATCTACCAAACCCAAACTCGCCCATCAGACTGCCAAACAGAGAAACGTGATTCGTCACTCCACAGAACAAGTTTCCACTGCTTCGGAGTCCAGTGGCGGCTTGCTTTATACCACTCCATCCAATGCTTGACTTTGCACTTGGTGCTTGCATCAGCTTTGGAACTCATCAGCTATGGAATCAGCAGAGAGTTGGTGACTTTTACATACCATGCGCTTCAGCACTTGGTGACCCCGCTCTTCTGCTGGTCTTCTGCTTCATGGCTGAGTTGCTGCTGTTCCTAAACGCTTCCTCTTTGCAATAATACCACCTACAGCTGACCATGGCGTAAAAGGCAGGGATGAAATTTCTAGGTGGCATCCTATCACAGTACCACAGTTGAATTCACTGAGCTCTTCAGAATGACCCATTATTTATCCAGTAGAGCATTTGTGAGATCAGACTCTGATGTTGGACGAGAAGGCCTGGCTAGCAGTCTCCGTTTTAGTTAATCCCAAAGGTGTTTTATCGGGTTGAGGTCAGGACTCTGCAGGCCAGTCAAGTTCCTCCACACCAAACTCATCCAACCTTGTCTTTATGGACCTTGCTTTGTGCACCAGCACAGTCATGTTGGAATAGAAAAGGGCATTCCCCAATCTGTTCCCACAAAGTTGGAAACAAAAAGGTCTTGGTGGTATGCTGAATCAGTAGCTGGGTTTCCATCTATTTTTTTTTTTACAAATGTTTGTAAATGCAGACTACATGGTTGATGTTATACACCTGTGGCAATGGATCTGATTGAAACACTTGAATTTAATAATTAAGAGGTGAACCATATACTTTTGTCCATGTGTGTATGTATATTTATTCATTTATTTACACACACACACACACACACACACACACACACACACACACACACACACACAGTGTATATATATGGACTCTGTGAGCATGTTTGTAGTTTTATCATAATTTTTTGTAAGTTAGCTTATTAATGCTCATCCTTTAAAGGGGTGATTGATTATGATTTCACTTTTTTTTTTTACTTTAGTTAGTGTGTAATGTTGCTGTTTGAGCATAAACAACATCTGCAAAGTTATGATGCTTAAAGTTCAAAGCAAAGGGAGATATTTTATTTTAAAGAAATTGCTTAAGGACTACAACAAACAGCTGGTCGGGACTACAACAAGCTTATTCACGGGTTAGTTACATCACTAACCCTAAAATTTACATAAACCCTGCCCCCAGGAACATGCAACAAAAGGGGTGAGGTAATGTTGAGAAGAGGAAGATTTGTTGTAGTAGAGCACATTTGGGAGTCTGCTCAAACTGTTGCATCCATCTTTTCAAATGTATTGCAATACAGTACGTAACACAAATGCAATAGCATGTCATAAAAGCAAGATGACAACATAAGTTATAACCGTAATTAAACTACCTGTTCCATCTTCATGCAGCATATATTCTCTGGCTCTGTAGGCATCCTACAACAGTTCCCACAAGAGAGATTTATTTATAGCTTATCATGACAGAATATGCTAATCAATGATTTGAAGATAGTTAACTCCACATTAGCTACATAAATTCATCAACTAATCATTCAAAAACGTCCTGTTGCATTCTACAAGAGTCTCTCCATCATTGTCTGACTCTGGTTTGAACATAAAAGACTGAACAGTTTTTGACATTTTCAGTGCGTGTCTGCAATCGGAGATGCTAACCCAAGCTCCTGAAGCTCCGCCCTCTTCTTGAAAGGGGGCCAGGAGCAGCAGCTCATTTCCATTTAAAGGGACACACACACATTGTTAATAAAACATAATTGATCTGTGGGGTATTTTGAGCTAAAACTTTTTCATACACTGGGGACATCAGACTTGTTTCACATCTTGTAAAAAAGTGGCATTATAGGACCCCTTTAACAAAGAAAATCTGTTTTGATAAATCAGAATGATATTTAAAAAGGCATTACATAAAATCTCTCAGGATCGTACTAGATAGAGAAACAGCATTTCTCTAGAAAAACAACTGATGTATGAAAAGAAAACTGGGTTAAAATGAAAAGTTTCAGGCTGTAATGGACATTACAATTGAACCTAGACAGAAATGTGGAAAAAAAGTCAGACAGTTCTGAACAGTTTGCTCATTCACTCTCTCTACTGAGAGTGTCTGAATAAACACACGCTTTTCAACAAATGGAAAAAATATTGATTGGTTTCTCTGACAAAGGGCGCCTTTACACATACTCTTTCTCCCAACAGCCACTATCCACTGGATGATAAAGTTTTCTCATAATTGTTCCGAAGTACCTTTGAGTAAACTCTATTCTCATAATTTTTACATAATATTTTTTTTCTTTTTTGTCACATAGTGAATCCCTCAAGCAGTTGTTATGAAACTTATGAACAGAATAGTTCACCCAAAAATTAAAATGTTATCAAAATAATTCATATGACTTTTGTGCTACTGTATATTTTAAGTCTTTTAAGTTATTAGACCCTTTTCACAGACTGTGATGACGTGTTTTAACGGTAATCAATATCATAGATCCTGCAAAGTTTTTTTGTATTTACATTTATAACAATCATATTTTGTATTATTACTTTTGCATCAAATTACAAAAAACAAGTTACTTGTAAACACTGTGAGAGTGTTTCTAATACAGTGTCTATGGGAGTGACAGTAAAATTAACATCTTTTTCTCTTTTGCCGTTATCAATTTCACTCTATTTTTTCCCTCTTTTTGAACGTTGTGAAATCACTATTGTGGAGTTTTTCTTTTGCTATTTGAGCAAATGGGGACACAAAAAATATATTTAATGTATACCCTCATTCACCGATATAAAAGTTAACCCAAATATGACGACTTCCGCTTCTGAGAAACCCGGAAATGTGAAAAGGGTCTATTGCTCTATCTTTCCTTGGCGCGTTCATGAGAGAAGCAGCAATGCCAGATTTATCAACAAATGTTCTTTTGAGTCAGATTTTATCAATGGATAGTTGATCCATTCAATGATTTGCTGATGAAGTGGATTGATCCAGTTCTCCAATTGACTTAATGTTCCAACTGTAGTTGCTAATAACCCACTTGAAAGGGAAAACAATCAGTGAATAATGACTGTTTGGTTTGTTTGTTGCACACACAAAGCCATTGTATTGATTCAGAAGAATATGAATGTAGCACACAAGTCATATTGATGACTTTCATGATACTTTTGCATCTTTTGGCACATTAAGTTTGTTGTAATTGTATGTATAAGAGTGACCAATATATTATTAAAAAATTATCCTTTTGTGCTCCACAGATGAAAGAAAGTCAGACGGGTTTGGATCGACATGATGGTGAGTAAAAGATGATTTTTTATTTATGGGTGAATTAATCATTTTATCTTTAATGACAGGAAGCAGTACTCAAAAGAGCCATGTGTCAGGTTTCCTCCTAACATGTCAAATCATAAGCTGCAAGCATCTCGCTCCGGCATTCAGCGTTCACTTTGGCGCTGAATAACTGCAGCAATAACGCTGTTGCGACGAGAGAGAGAGAGAGAGAGAGAGAGAGAGAGAGAGAGAGAGAGAGAGAGAGAGAGAGAGAGAGAGAGAGAGAGAGAGAGGATGGCGTCAAGGTCATTTGAGGGTAACGGGGTACACTGACAGTAAGAGCGCCCCTCACTTTTGCGCTTATTTTGCACAATAATCATATTAGATGCAACACTGTCAAATGCTGAGAGCTTTAATTTCCCAATCAATTCATGATGTTACGCGCACCCTCTTGCAGCATTAGTATAATGGATGGTAAATTATACATTATGTGCTATTTCTATCCTGCGCTCTCAACCCATTACAAAAGGACAGTGCGAATCCCTCTGCAAGAACGCCCATCAGCCTTCCCCAAGACACCGCTATACCGGCAAGCACAGTCAATGACGCGGATAATAAACGAATGATGCGAGCTGTTGTCCCTAGCAATGGAAATACTGCTGCTGCACGTGCCTCTAACACTGCAATAATACACATCCACGCGCGGAGCACAAATTAAGGTAATATCGCATCGTAATAATCTGTTAGAGTCACAGATATGCAAGCAATAAGAACGGTCAGCTTTTAAAGGGATGCAATTGTACACCGAAAGTGCAGCGTCGATAAGATATTTGTGGCAATGGGGGCGAGAGGGAACACACAGTACTATTGATCCCTGCACTAATGGGGCGCTCGGATGTTTTGGTATTCCATTTACGATTTTTTTTAATTAAAAGGCGATCTTATATCGATGTGATTTATGACATGATATGGTACACAACAGTAGGCTACATTGCAGATTGTTTGCTACAGCACATGCTCTGTTCTGAGTGGAGGAATAAAACAAATGTACAATAAACAATAAGCACGTTCAATAAGCACATAAGCACGCATCGTTTTAACTACCTGATAGCTCAGCATGCTCTCCTGGTCGCTGTTTTCGGCAGGCATGGTTAACTCCGTTTTTAAAGCAGAGTCGATTGCAGCATCCACAGTAAGAATATATAACGATGTGGCTCAGTTCCTATTGAGAAACTCCAGGTCAAATGATGCATATAGGATTAAAGCCGGAGACATGAAGTAGCCTAATCTCGATCCTGTCTTAAACTAACGTTGAGATATACACGCGCACTCGCCTTGTCTATACTTTAACGCTGTTGTTAGGCGCGCGCTCTCCAGGACTTGGAAAAATGTACGGACGGTGGCAGCATCATATGTCGCCCAGCCAATCAGAGAGCTTGAACTGGTACTGTTGCTGAAGCTGTAGTTCGATTGATGCGGGTTTGCACCTACAGGAAAGTATGAATAGTAGTTTATGAATGTACTAATGAATGTACAATTCATGAGGGCGAAATATTTATAATAATATCTCAAGCGAGGTCTACATCCTATATTGAGACACGATGTAGTTAGCCTATTGGGGGAAAAAAATACATTATTTAGTAACTAACTTTCAAAGATGCACAGCATGCTGTAATTGAACACGGGTTTTATTTTTTTGTGATAAGTGAATAAATGTCATCAAGTCTACTTGATGAAATTCCATTTAGTTCAGTCATTTTTGCGCTACAAATATATTTTCTACATATGTAGGCCTACATTTATTTATCTAGCCTATTCAAATGTTAATTAAGTGAATAAAATATATTAATTTATTTAATAATTATTTTCTCTCTTCTTACCATAAGAAATATAGCAAATATGGTGTTTTAAATTCCTGTTTCACAAAGTGTAAGACCCTCCAACTCATCCTGAGTCTTAAGCTAGATAGCGTACATTGCCATCTAGTGGCTACTACTCTGGACAGGCAGTTGTACAGTCAAGAATTATTGGCACCCTTATTAAATATGATCAAAGAGGGCTTTGAAAATACATTGTTTATCCTTTTGATCTTTCATTATTATTCACAAAATTCTAACATATCATTGAAGTAAAACAATGGAAAGTGGGGGAATATCTCACTTTGAAATAAATGTTTTTTTTCTCTAGTTCACGTTGGCCACAATTATTGGCACCCAATTATTGCAACGTCCTTTTCCCAAGATAACAGCCGCTATAATATTCTATAATGTCTTCTATAATGCCTGATGAGTTTGGAGAACACCTGACAAGAGTGACCTGACCATTCCTTCATACAGAATCTCTCCAGGTCCTTGAGATTCCCAGCTCCATGTTGGCGCTTATTCTCTTCAGTTCACCCTACTCGTTTTCTACAGGGTTCAGGTCAGGGAACTGATTTTGATAGGGTTTTTTTTGGATTATTGTCCTGATGGAAGATCCAACCACGGCCCATTGTAAGATTTCTATAGCAGAAGTGGTCAGGTTTTGATTTTTTTTTGTATTTGTTGGTATTTGATAGAATCCATGAAACCATGCAGAGGTGGGAGTAAGTCACACATGTGCAAATCACAAGTAAGTCTCAAGTCTTAACCTTCAAGTCTCAAGCAAGTCCAAGTCAATTTTTGTGAGAATCAAGCAAGTTAAGTGAAGCCACTGCTTTATGTCAAGCAATTCAAGTCAAGTCATAGCTTGGGTCAAGCAAGTCACTGGCAAGTCATACAAATGTTTGATGATTTAACTGAATTTATATATTAAAATAAGATAAAACTACAGTAATTATGGACTATGGAAGTTTTATTTGCAACAAAAAAATTGCAATATGCATTTCTAATCAAAAGGTGTCCACATACAACTGAGTTGTTAATACAATAAAAATCTAAAAATAAAAAATAAATAAAAATTAAAACTACATAAATAAAACAAACATAAAACTACACCCTAACCCTATTCAACAAGAGAAATAGGCAGAGTTATTCATCATTGTGCAACACAATTCGGATACCACATGTCAACTTACAGTGCTTTACGTTTTCGTTTTTTTTACCACTTTGAACTCATCGCGACCTCTTTGTATGAAAATGATGGATACAGCGCGGGTGCGAGCATGGGCGTGCCATGACCCGTGAGTGACTGATTACCATGGAAACTTGAAATTCACATAATCCTGGTACCCGAATTTAATTATTCTTGGCGTAGCGCCTTCCATGTTCAGTCACGACTGCCAATGCTCTTACGTTAGCTCTCTCTGCTTGCCTGCTGCGTCACGTGGTTAGGTTGCGGCGCGTTCAAAAACAGATATTTATTAAACAAATAAACAATTTCGAGTCATTTAACTCAAGTCCGTGTCAAGTCTTAAGTCATGGATATCAAGTTAAAGTCAAGTCTTTTATCAATATTTGTCAAGCAAGTCTCAAGTCCTAAAATTTGCGACTTAAGTCTGACTCGAGTCAAGTCATGTGACTCGAGTCCCCCACCTCGGAAAGTATCTGAACAAGATGTCCAGGACCTCCACCAAAAATAGGCCCACAACATTAAAGATCCAGGGTACAACGTGGCTAAAGGCACACCTTAAGAAAAATGTGCTTTTCACTACTCCTATAATGTATGATATACAGAAAAATATATGTTTGTATTGAACATTTATGAAGCAACAGATTTTGTGTGAAAATAAATCATAAAAGTGGTTTATTTTATAAAAAAATCTTAAAAATGTATGGGGTGTCGAGGGGGGCCTTTTACCCCACACATAGGCTCACCAGCATGGGGCAAAAGGCACACAGTATTGATACAAATACTTTCGCTAAAATAATATATTTTTAATAATGTCAAGTTAATACTTGTTCAAAACAATCACTTTAGCAACGTTTGAACTATTTTCTGTTTATCTTGATGAATAAAATAATTCATTTTTGATCAATAAATATGCTGTCATTAAAATATGTTAATATAGAAATATGTCTGAAAAATATGGAAACAAAATCATTTAAAAAAGTAAAGATTCTGAAAGCATTGAAGGAGATCCCTTAATAATTTAATATAGATTTACAGTAGTAACAATACATTATATTTTATTATGTGATATGATTGTGTCATTATAAATATGGTGATTATCTCTAAGGTGGACACCCAACTTAATATATGATACTTACAATCTGAATCTAACCATGTCATGTCAACAAATGGAAAAGTCAGCCAGCTGTTTATTATCATGTTAAATATGGTGCATTTTGTCCCAAAAGCAGGGGTGCCTTTTACCCCAAATACCATACTTTTACATATTCTTCCATTATTGCAAAACTGTTGCTTTCATTACCTTGAACAAAACTGACAAACATTAACAAGACCTTTGTTTCAAAATATATTCAATAATTTTAGCAATTCTTGTTTGCTACTTAAATCTACATTTTTAAAAACATCAAATTTTAGATCAAATGATTGCAGAATCAACTTTGCGCTGCTGCCTGAGATTGTGTCAAAGATCAGACAAATTTCCACGTGCATCTTGAAAAGCGGATGTTTTGGAAAGTACTGAGGAAAGTTTTTGTGCCATGTAGTGGTTTAGAGGAAAATAAAATCAAAGGAGCCTTTTACCCCGTGGAGCCTTTAGCCCCGTTACCCTATATTTAACCAAGGGGTTATTTTTTTATCCCTGTTTGCACCAAACCCATCTGGTGGGTTTTCTGCCAAAAAGCTCTTTTTTTTTTAGTTTCATCTTAGAACCAGGTCCCTTTTGAAGTTCCAGTCGTATCTGACAACTGAATATGCTGGAGTTTGTTTTTTGGATAAGCGAGGAGGATTTTTCTTAAAACCCTTCCAAACAACTTGATGTTGGTGATGTAGGTGCTGTTTGATACATTTGAGGCTTTCTGACCCAAAGACTAAACTAATTCTCCATCTGTGAGCCTTGGAGAGTCTTTCAAACATTCCTCCTCACCTTGCATTAAGACAATATAGACACACATCCTCTTCCAGGCAGATTTAACATCTTTAGTTCGATTGGAACTTCTTAATTATTGCCCTGATGGTGGAAATGGGGGTTTTCAATGGTTTTGCTGTTTTCTTGCAGCCACTTTCTATTTTGTGAAGCTCAACAATCTTTTGCTGCACATCATAACTATATTCTTTTGGGTTTACTCATTGTGATGAACATTTAACGTTGGCCTTTGTTTTTCCTCATATTTATACTACTGTGAAACAGTAAGTCATGGCTGGACAATTTCATGTTCCTAGTCACCCTGGTGTGCTTAAAACATAAATATGAATGGGAATACTTTAGAGATATTTTGCTCATAATCATTTCAAGGGGTGCCAATAATTGTGGCCAACATGCATTGGAGGAAAACATTTATTTTATAATGTGAGTCTCCCCCCCCCACACACACTTTCCATTCTTTTACTTCAATGAAAGGTTATTTTGTTTGTGATTTTTTTTATTTTTTTTTTTATTAAAGATCAAAAGGATAAACAATGCAGATTTATTTACACAGCCGCCTTTGCTCATATTTACCATGTGTGCCAATAATACTGGATTTGACTGTACATAGACTGCCTTTATTCCAAGTGGACAAGTTATTATTAGTAATCACAAACAAACATAATATAATTATTTTAGAGACACCTATGAACAGTTTGGTCATACAATAAGCATGCATAATATAAATGCATGCGCGGTGTGCATATTAGTGTGTTCTCTTTGGCCAAGCTAAAAGATCACGTAGACATGACCAAGGATATGACTCGTTAACAATCAATTTGTTATGGAACATTTCATGAATAATTCAAGTGCCTTTCAAAGCGACTGATCATGACCGTTTTAACAGACAAAATATAATTCACCCAATTATATTAGCTAATTGTTACTATTGTGCAGCATGGGGATATCATCACTATATAATGAGACTGTTCTGCTCAACTCCCCTGACACGTCTGAAATATTCTATATTTAGTGCTAATGTCTGTAATATTCATAAGCCTATAGGTCTTTAAAGTAATGCAGCCAAAGTGTATAAAATGGTCCTATTTGAATATTTAATTAAAAGCCCCTTTCGTTAACCATTATGTGAATATGGTATATTAAATTCCTCAGTGTCCAACTGTAGCTTTGCGTGCTCAGACTGGATTGCCGCACGGCGTCATCCGTTTCCAGGAAACAGTTGTTAGGGGTGATGTAAACAGCACGCTGGAGCTGGAATGTGTGCAGTGCGCATGTGCTGATTGAGCGTTTCTCTGCGGCTTTCCCGAGCTGGCTGGGCGCACCGGTGACCTTATCGATTTTCACAGACGGCTTCTGGCCGGTGTCAAATCCAGAGGTGAGTTTGCTCCGCGGATCTCAAGAACAACTTTTAGAGCCTGTGGAGATTCACGTGTTTTTGTTATGTTTTAAGTTTTATAATGTCAAGTTGGTCTATCTAAGTTACTTATTAATGATGTAATACGTTTTAAATTAAATATTGTTATGTTATTCTTTATTTAGGAAGAAATGCACATAAAATCGTTTTGTGTTGAATCCGAGCATGAGCTATTTGTGTAAAGCCGTTTCCAGGCAGTGACAAATTACAGTGTTCAACTATTGATACATTGTCCACGCGTCTTTCACACCCCAGAGCTATCAGTTCTCGCTTTTAATATGTATTTGTGTGTGAAAGAGCGTGAACAATGTCATTAAATTAATCTTACTTTTACCTCTAGGTTAAAAGGGGAAATATTTATCCATGTTGTGGTGATGTGAGAATTAATTCAAACATGCACCAACATATGCAAGGTACATATACACTTTTACCATATTTTCAACACTTATTGAATATGTCCCTAGGATGTTACCTAACATAGACACACAGGAATCTAAAAAGCTATGGTACAGTTTAAACATTTGGTGTCAGTTTGTTGTTGAAAGAAATTATTACTTGTATTCAGCAAGGACACATTAAATTAATAGTACAGACATTTTGAACTTTCTATTCATCTAAGAATCCTGAAAAATATGTATATTGGGTTTCATAAAATATAATGCAGCACAACTGTTTCAACATTTGATAACAATAAGAAATATTTCTCTAGAACCAAGTATCGTGTGGCAGCTTTGCTATCACAGGAATAAATTATACATTTAAAATATAGGCCCTATTATAGTAGAAAACAGTTATTTAAAATTGTAATTATATTTCACAATATTACAGTTTTTACTGTATTTTTGATTAAATAAATGCAGCCTTGGTGAGCATAAGAGAATTCTTTCAAAAACATACTTTTTTTTACTGACATTAAACCTTTGAACGGTGCATATTAGTGAGGCATTCTCATAGGCACAGTGGTTTTTATGCTAAATATTACTACCCGACACATCAAACAAACCTGATGACTAGATTGAAATCAACTTGATTTGGCCAAATTAAGAGTCTTTCATATAATGAGGACCACTTCGAATATTGTCACAAGTTGAATTTCAGTCTATTAGTGAAGGTATTAACTATTAGTGACTTTTTTTTTTTGTGCAGCATTTTTGTAAAGCATTTCTGTGTATGTCACAGTGCCATCCTTGGAGGGCAAAGTTCGCTGTAATTATCTAAATCTGCCTCTGATTAACGGAGACAGACTGAGGACAGCTAAGACTCTAGTGGACAAAGCAATAAAGGTTAGACTTCTAAAATCTCAAAGAATCTTTGCAGAAGTACTACATCAAATAACTGCAAAGGATCTTTAATAATTAATAATAATGATTACAATGTGATTTTAACATACACTGATGATTTTGATGATTCTGCTGTAGGAAAAGAAAGTGTTCTCAGTGCTGGGCCCATATCCTGTAATCCGTGCAGGCCTACGTGCAAGAGGATGGGTGGAGCGACGACTGCCACGGCCCTCTTTCCCACAGCCCCGTCGACATGATCTTGAAACCGAAGCCACGGATGAGGGTGACAGCAGTGATGATGATGGTGAGAGTATCTGACAGAACAAAGATGAGATCCTATCCATCACTCTGCCTAGACACACGACAAGGCTTGTTGGTTTCTGTGTGCGCAGGTTTACTTAGCTATATATTTAAGGGACAAAATAGTACCCAGAAGTTAGGCAAATGACTAAGCTTCTGTTGGGTTTAAGATTTAACATTTAAAAGTTAAAAATGATTAATAAAGACAGTATATATTTTTTTAAATTAATAAAATAGAACACAGATATATCCTACTACTATACCTACTACTTCACCAATGTGTCATATAAGGGTCATTTTTTTAAAATCTATATCATCATCTATAAGCTTTCCAGTGATGTATGGTATGTTAGGATAGGACAATATTTGGCAGAGATACAACTATTTGAAAATCTGGAATCTGAGGGTGCAAAAAAATCTAAATATTGAGAAAATCTCCTTTAAAGTTGTCCAGATGAAGTCCTTATCAATGCATATTACTAATAGTAATACACGTTTGATATATTTATGGTAGGAACTGTACAAAATGGAACATGATCTTTACTTAATATCCTAATGATTTTTGTCATTAAAAGAAAAATCTATAATTTTGACCCATACAATGTATTGTTGGCTATTGCCACAAATATACCCGTGAGACTTATGACTGGTTTTGTGCTCCAGGGTCACAAATGTGCATTTACTTAAAACTCTTCATTACAAGGCATTATTCCATGATTATACATGGTTCTGATCAAAATTAAATAAAAATTATTTTTTTCCATCGTCTCTATTGTCAAGTTAAATGAAATGTTGCACTTGATTGCAATTTGATTTTTTATTTAAAAAAAATATATATATAAAATGTTTGTTTATGTTCATAAAAACAATCCTGTGAAATTAATAAAATGTGGTTTAAATCTATTTTTTGTATGAAATTGTTTATTGATCTCTTTAAATAGATTTTTAATAATATTCGAGATATTCATGTCATTTGGAGCGACCACTCATCATGTGCTGCGACCAATAATAGCAATAACTGTATTAAATTTAAAAATAAAATATCTAATTTCTGTGGCTGAAATAGGAATCACTGATTCAGAATACTTAAGTGAATGGTATTTTTAAAACATTTTTATCAGGTTTATGCAATTTGCAAGAAAAATAAGTCTGTTAACTACATTTAAGTAGTTTTTGCAACTCTGAAATTAAAAACAAAACAAAAATGTGAGATCATCTTTTGCAAAAACTCAAAAGAAATGCAAATACTTTGTTTATAAACACTTTAATTACTGAGAACTTGAAAAAAATGTTAAGCATGTTAAGGAAATAAATTAATTTTAAGATAAATCACGGTCGCACCACATGACATTTTTTAAGGCTACGGCCAATTCATCTAGGTCAAAAAACAGTAAAAAATGTGTACACAACATTCTTAATGTTTGAACAATTGCAATAGATATTATTATTTTTTGTATTTTAAAATTGGCCTGTTGAAAATCCTTATACGTCATTTACCCATATATGTATAAATGTGTGTTTATATACATATACAATGACATAGTCCAAGCAATCCATGTGTCTTCTTTGAAACACAACATTAATCTGAAGTTAAACCTGCCTGCTGGTAGGTTTAATTTAAACCTCAATTTAGTCCTGGAACAGCGCCAATGTTTCTCCAGGAAATCACCTAATTAAACTCTGGATTAGACTAAATCTAGGACTATTTAAAAAACATGACAGCAGATTTCTCTTAATTTGGTTTAAAAGGCCATTTTAGTCTAGAACTAGGCTTAATCTCTGTCTGGCAAACCGCCCCTTAAATGGATTAAAAGTGACAGTATAGACATTTATAATATTCAAAAAATATATTTCTCTTTCAAATAACTTTCTATTCATCATAGAATCCTCGACCAAATTACGCAGCACAACAGTTTTCAACATAGATAATAATAAGAAATGTTTTTTGAGCACCAAATCAGCATATTAGAATGATTTCTGAAGGATCATGTGACACCATTCCGCTTTGCTATCACATGAATAAATTAAAGTAGAAAGCAGTTAATTTAAATAATATTTGACATTATTATAATTTTTACTGTATTTTTTATCAAATAAATGCAGCCTTGATTAGCATAAGAGACTTCTTTCAAAACAATACAAAATCAGTAACACTTTATTTTAGTGTCCTTGTTACACGTTACATGTTATTACTATAGGAATTTTTATAAATTGTGCATAATTATATGCAACTAACCCCAAACAACACCCTAATCCTAAACCTAACCCTGTAGTAAGTACACGTAGTTAATTATTATTACACAGTCAGTACTTCAATATAAAATTACACTGTAACAAGGACACCTTAAAATAAAGTGTAACTCTTACCGACCCTAAACTTTTTAAATGTTAATGTAAATGTGTGTGTGAAGTATACTGTACATTTTATGCTTGGAGCAACCTATGTAACTGTGTTTAGTTAATGACCCACTGTAATTTAAAGCTTGATATGATAGTTTGAGTAGCTACTTGACACCACTCATTCCAACAAACAGATGTCTGTGCCCGATCATTCTTTCAGTCCCTTGACTGCTGTCACACCACCTTCTCTGTTTCTTTATACATACTTAGGAGAGGAGGGAGAGAGGGGCGATGAAGCAGATGATCTGTACGACCTAATGGTGTGTTTAGAAACCGTAAAATGCCATTTCAATGACCGTTGCCATAGCAGCTGGGTTTTTGAATGTGATTTGAGGACAGTGGACAGTCTCTGATCCTTATTTTTATTCCCTAGTCACGGTTGGTTCGTAATGAGACCCCATATTTCTACTGGACAACAAAGAGGGATTCAATTGACTGCCGGTCTTTACGTAAAGATCAGATGACCAATCATTACGCAAAGGCGGGATCTTTTACCACTAAGGTTTATTGTAAACTGAACAAATGAAGTTATTCCGAACTACACAAAAAACACTTTATCTTACTCATTACCTGTTGTTTCAGGTTGGTTTGTGTGTGCATTTGAGAAATCTGCAGTGGTTTGATGAAGCAGATCCCGATACATTCTTTCCACGCTGCTACAGACTGGGGGCGGAGGATGAGAAACATGCTTTTATTGGTCAGTACACTTAATCTGGAATATACTATTATTTGCATCTTGCTTTCTTTTCATTTAACAGATAATTATTTTCGCCTAAAGTTTACACCACTTGAACTGCAGAGTCTGGAGTAATCTGGTGTTAAGTGTTGCTCTCAGGAAAAATTGTGATATATGATCTCTGTAACCGTTCATGGGTCGCACCAACTTTAGTCTGAACCTGCAATATTTGCGTTGCCAGACCTGAACCAATGAAAGATAATTTTTTTCTTTACAGATGACTTCAGACGCACTGCATGCACAAGTCTACTGTTGTATGTTTTGGAGAAGTATGATGGGGATTCAGAGTGGGAGAGAATAGGAGATGTGCATGATGCTAAATCTCATGGTATGACACACACTAATACACACATGCACACATTAGAACTCACACATATTCACACATCTTCCCTCGTTTTTAGGTCTGAGCAAGCGGCGTAAACAGCACACCAATCAGAGGGTTGGAACCTCGTTAATTGACAATGCATTGCATGTATGTCAGGAGTATCTGAACAGTTTAGAACACTGTGACATAGACATCACTTTGGAAACAACCCCTACCCTCTCAGAGCAACAGTGGAAGGTGTTTCTTCAGAATTATTATTTAGTTATTCAGTGAGTATAAATTTTATTGTTTATGGTATCTAAAATTGCTTAAAAATCTTTAAAAAATCTTGATTGTTTAAAAAAAAGAGTTAAAGGGTTAGTTCACCCAAAAATGAAAATTCTGTCATAAATTTTTCACCCTCATGTCGTTCCAAACCCGTAAGACCTTTGTTCATCTTCAGAATAGAAATTAAGATATTTTTATGAAATCCAAGACCTTTCGGACCTCCGATAGACTGCAACGTTATTACCGCTTTTAAGGCCCAGAAAGGTAGTGAAGAGATCGTTAAAAATAGTCAATGTGACTACAATGGTCTAACCTTAATGTTATGAAGCAACACAGTGCAGCACTTCTAGGTTTATCAAAAATATCCTAATTTGTGTTCCGAAGAAGAACGAATGTCTTATGGGTTTGCAACTACATGAGGGTGAGTAATTAATGACAGAATTAAAATTTTTGGGTGAACTAACCCTTTAAATATACCTAGTATACATACTGTACGTTTCGGGACCTAAAATTATATAATGTAAATCACCTTATGAAACTAAACTGCAAAAATGCTTCATTACAAACTAATGCAACTTTTTAACATTAGACAAATTAAAGAATATTTACACACATGTACATATCAACAACGGTGTTCAGCAACTTAGACTGCCCAATCACGGTAAAGTAATAAAGATTAAGTAGAATATTATTATTCCTAAACACCAGAACTCTTAGACATTTATATCAAACCTGCAACCAGTGAGTAATAATAAAATAAAAAATAAAATAATAAAACTAAGATTATTAGGAGTTTCAGGGAAATAAATAAAATTGTAAAAAATTATGAAAAAGATTTTTTCATCTCTAATTATATTAAGTCTTCTGTTCCCTTAGTTTTCTCTGAAAATAAACTCTTTATGGTGGTGTAGTACGCGAGGAGTATAGTCCCCTAAAAGGACATGGTGATGGGAAATTATGAGATGGGGAGAAAAAAAAATATTTCATAGCTTTTGCGTTCTCAAAAATATTGTGTTCCCCTGAGAATTTTTGCATTCACTCACAAAACTTTGCGTTTTCTCACAAAAGTATTGTGTTCCCTTTTACCATATTATTTCCATCACAAGTTTTGCAAGCAGACACTAAGTTTCTCTATAGAATAGTGAAGATGCATAGTAGTAAGTTAAGAGAGAGCTTTTTCGCTGTTTCTTTTCCTTTGCAGTGAAGGACTGATTATAGAAGGGTGTGAAGAATATGTGGAGCGTTGTAAATGTATGCTTGAGCAGATGCGTCAAGTTTGCCCTCAGATGGAGACTGATGGACTCTGCAACATCTGGATCATTAAACCTGGGGCCAAGTCAAGAGGCAGAGGTGTGTTTGTGAAGACTGAAGGGTGTAAAAGATATTGCAAAAATATTTAATTTACTTACTGACTTTACTGTTCTAGGTATAATTTGCATGAACAAGCTGGATGAGATGTTGGGTTTAGTAGATGGAGACCACAGCATCATGAAGGACAGTAAATGGGTGGTGCAGAAGTACTTGGAGCGGCCCCTTCTTGTGCATGACACTAAGTTTGATGTAAGGCAGTGGTTCCTGGTCACAGACTGGAACCCTCTCACTGTGTGGTTCTACCGTGAGTGCTACCTCCGTTTTTCTACCCAACTTTACTCCACTCACACATTGGACAGGTGAGAAAACAAAAATGAAAATTCTGTCATTATTTACACACCCTCATATATGCACACAAAAAAAGATATATATATCAACTCTGAGCACTAATATGGCAAGAATGGATCGCCATCAGTCAGGATTTGGCCAAGAATCGGATATACACAAAATTGATGTCACTGCCAATACTTTTGGCCATGGCTGTAGTGAACTAACGTTAACAAATAGAACTTTATTGTAAAGTGCTACAAATGTGTTTGTCCATGCAGTTTGTCCATAAAGTCAAGGAGTCCCATGTGAGTTGAGGATGAGTAAATGATGACAGAATTAAAAATTTTCACTATTCCTTTAAGATGGATTATTTATTTGCCCCTCAACTATCTTTCTAGGCTTCAAGTAATCTTTTTTCCCCTATACTTTCCACCCTCAGCTCTGTACATCTTTGCAACAACTCCATCCAGAAGCATTTTCAGCCAAGCCCAGATCGCAATCCTTCTCTACCCGCTGAGTGCATGTGGTCGTGTTCGCAGTTCCGCTCCTGGTTGGCTGCTTCAGGCCGTGGTGGTCTGTGGGAAGGGGTGGTGGTTCCAGGTATGCAGAAGGCTGTTATCCAAACTCTCTTGACTGCACAGGACAGTGTGGAACCTCGCAAAGCCAGTTTTGAACTTTACGGAGCTGACTTTATGCTGGGCCGTGATTTGCGACCTTGGCTGTTGGAGATCAATGCCAGCCCCACCATGGCACCCTCCACAAGAGTCACAGCTCGACTCTGCACAGCTGTACAGGAAGACACTTTGAGGGTGGTGCTGGATCGACGCTGTGACCGCAACACTCACACTGGTGGCTTCCAGCTCATATACAAACAGGTACACACAAAGAACTATATGGGTGAATCTGTCAAAATATTTCCGGATCACCAAACCAACTGAAGAAAATGAAACGTATATACAGTACTGCTAATCAAAAGTGTGGGGTGGTAAGATTTTTGAATGTTTTTTAAATAAGTACCCGGGTTCACCAAGGCTGCATTTATTTTGTTAAAAATACAGTACAGTAATATTGTATCTGTTTTTTTACAATTAAAAATAAGCAAAGCTAAATTTTCAGCATCATTACTCCAGTCTTTGGTGTTACATGAACCTTCAGAAATCCTTCTAATATGCTGATTTGCTGTTCAAGAAACATTTCTTATTATTATCAATGTTGTACTGTAAAACAGTTGTGCTGCTTAATATTTTTGTGGACTATATGGATAATATTTTTTTTGTTCAAATGAGCAGTATTTATTTAAAATATATAATAATAGTAATTGTAACAATGTATTTACTCTCACTTTATCAATTATATATAGGCATAAATAAAGACAATTCATTAAAAATGTATTTTAATATTTAATTTTTATATATGTATATATATATACTGTATTTATATATTTTTGGGTCTGAATAGAGTCCTAACTTTTTATTTTATTATGTTTTCAGGCAGCAGTAGAAGTTCCTCAGTATGTGGGAGTGAATCTTCTTGTAGAGGGAACTTCAATCAGACGTCCCCGTGTCCATATTTACAAGCCTCTCATTCAGTCTCACCCTGAGCCGCTATCAAAATCCACCTGTCACAAGCCTTCACTCATAAGCAGCCATTGCACGTCTAGCAAAGAGAATCATTCAGAAGAGGTAAAAAAGGCCTGGCCTACACTCTCCTCCCGTAAAGTCACATCGGAGCAATCTTTAATCTTTCACCCTAAACTGAGGAAACGTCCCCACAGACTAGTCTTACCTTCAAACTGTTGTGTTCTTCCCAACCCAGCTGAACTTCATCCACAAAAGCTCACACTCACTCTAGTCCAGCCCAATCGCCCTCACACACACAGGACATGCAGCAACCTTCCATCTCTTTACCGTCCAACCCCTTCACTGGATGTGATAAGCATACGACCTAGACAAACTCTCACCTCCTTTCGCTACAAGCAGGACATACACAAAGTCAATATATCTTATCCAGTCTTACCCATGCAGCAGCACCTTTTGCTAAACCATAGACAGGCCACGGACACTTTTACAAAGAGAGAAGGGCCGAAGTCCTCCTGAGGAACCTTTTGGAGAACAGGATTTCATTCATATTGTCAGTTAATATGATTTAAATTGAATGAATACGTTTTAGACCGCATCAGTTGCATTGTGAGTTTATCAATCTACTGTCAGAAATAAGAAAGAGAATAGCATATTAGTTGAGGAAGAGCTCTCCATTACCTTTTTACTGATTAAAAAGCACATTCTTTAAAAAAAAAAAAAAAATCTGTCATCATTTACTCTCATACCCGCATGTGTTTCCAAACCTGAATATTCTTCCTGTGGAACACAAAAGGAGATCTTATGCAGAAAATGGACTGGTCTGGTCTCTTCCATATGATGGAGGCATACATTGACCAGGGCCTGTCAAGGTTCAAAAAGGACCAAAAAGCACCACATAGCACATTTGACTTGTGCTCTCTACTTAAAATATTCTGAAACCATACAAAAGTTTTATGGCTAAAGACAATTTTTTTTAACATAATTAATTAAATTAAATGTGAGATGTACAGTAGTACTTATGGAGTGCCTAATTCTGTATTATATTGATATGATATTTTGAATGGTGCTATGTTTGATGATTATTAACATGGCCATTTAATGGTGTACTGACTGTATTCTAGATGTCAGGATGTTTCCATGTGAGCTGATCATTGACAATATTACTTATTGGAAACACTAGTTACGTTCCCAAAATTTTAACTTTTTTCAAATTCATGCTATTTGAAGTAAGCTAAGTAGATATTGAAGTAAGCTATATATATTTTATATAACTCATGCCTTTAACCAAACTCACCACTAGATGGAGGTAGCATTCATTCTTTTAACCTTCCTCATTTTTTGACAGTACTCATCATAAATAATGTAGTATCATATAAATTGCATACTAAATCCACCATCATGGATACATTTGTTATGCGATTAATAGAGTTTTGTATATCATAAGGTCAACGAAAGGAATGGGTTTTGGGGTCAATTTTGCATGAACTTGATCATCCTGACGAACCTCTACAATAAAAAGCACTTGAAAATCACTGAAATAATATTGTGTTATTTTCGTACTGTTTTTTTTTTTTGAGCACCTGTCTCTGTACTTACTCTACATATGAATTATATTATTTTTTATTTTATTATTTTTATCCATTAATAAAGACATTATTAGAATGTCTACACTGAACTGTAATTAAAAGACATTGCATTTTTATTTTTTTACCCATTATCACATTCATATCAAAACATTTTCAGAATGTTTGCCTTTGACTGTAATTCAGAGACATTGCGCTCAGTCACATATACAAACACAAGCAAATCGAGACATGCTGATCAGTTTACTACAAACACTCACTTTATACGCACACCCATTAGCAGACAGTAAAAAATATTATTGCCAGGTATTGATTTGGAACAGGATGTAGTTAAAATCTAAAATACTTACATATAATGGAATTTTAGTAATTGTGAACAAATTTCCCACTGTCCACCAAGCTTTCGCACAGCAAAATCAAAAAAAGCTTGTTTTCCTTTTATCACTTTATCATATCTATACTATAATATACCACAGTGATGGTTTACAATACATAGGCCTACCTTATTAAGCATGGAATATTACCTAAATACAGTATATAGATGTCTGACAGATTGGCACATGTCGTCAAGGACATTCATCAAACCTCAAAAGAAAAAATGACAGAATGTTGTAGCAAATCAAGCTCTCACCCCCGCTCTCTCATACACACCACACACTGTCACACACATGTTGGGCATCTGTGAACTCTGTGTAACCTACAGAGGCACAACTAATATGCACCACCAACCATGTCCATAATAAACCGTAGAGATACTTACGTCATACATATGTTCTACATTCAGGGCCAGATGGGCTAAACATGCTAAATCTTTTATTTACCTGAGGTATTTCAGTTATGTTGTTATAATAATATATATTTTAATTGTGTATACATATATATTTATAGAGAATGTATATGATTAATGTTTCAGTAAGCCTTGTACGTACATTTAAGTATCTCCAATCTTGACAAGTAATTACAGAGCCAAAAAAAGCAGGCATGTATGTAGGCCTACACATTTTTTAACACTTCAAGAATGCTGTCTTTCTTTTCTTAATGGAGCTAAGACCATCAGCACTGTGGTGATTGATTGATAATCTAAGCAATCAGCAAATGTCATCTCTCTGCATTGGCTTTTCCTCAAAGATTCTTGTCTTCCATGTTGATTTAACAGAAGTTCTTTCAAAGTAAGTAGTGCATGGCAAGTATAAAAATGCTGGAATGCCAGGTCGGTGACCCATTGAGCTGTAACTAAATGTGAGGATGAAACCAGGAGAGAGACAGATAGATAGCTGGGAGAAGTGTGTGTAAGTGTAAAATTAAGAAGCACAAGACTCTAAAATAACATCTTAAGCCTCTTACACACAATGCATACCACATGCCCAGAGGGAAAACGACAACTTGAAGTATAAATGAACAGGATATTAGCAGAGCAGAAGTGTTCATTTTTAACATTACTGGCATAGTTCATTAGCATGGTCATTTTATTTTATATGCCTATTTATTAGTATGAAAAATGTGATGAAGGTTTTAGAGGGAGTTTAGGAAAGTTTGGGTCAAGGCTGGTTCTTTTTCCTGTATTTCAAAGTGAGTGTATTAAGTATTCAAGATTGTATGGCAATTCACGAGCAAGGACCACGCCACAACCATGAATGATGTTGGAGAATTATTTATTGAAGTAGTTAGGGAGGAATAGGGAGAGGATGAAGAGGAAGAGAGAAAGGCATGGTAGTCAGGCTGATCTGGGCCTAATGTTGTTGGCAGCCAGGTGACTCAGAGTGGGGGCATCATCTCAGTTAAATGTAGGCCGAGTGATTAGGACCCCACCGATATAACCTGGAAGGGAAGAGAACGGGATGGTAATAAAGGTTGAATGGATGAGAGAGGGAGGGGAAGGGAGGGAGGGTTTGAGAGAACAAGACAAACAGTACTGTAAGGGGCGGCCCTATATAAGAAGGTTTTGAGAAGTCAGGTGATTGGTTAAGCCGTGGTCCGCTCCCGAACCTCAGTTAACTAGTTAACTCCATCAAAACATAAAAACATTTACAGTAACCTTGTCAGTGTAAAGTAATTTAAAGGCAGCAGTTCTGGGGCATCATCTCTTCTAAGTGACATAGGAATGCTCAGTGATTTATCAGTACTCCGTCATTTCACCATCTGCCCTGTAACCACATCACAAAATATGAAGGCACATGTCTGTATGTACAATATGTGTTGCATGTGTGAGTTGCGTGTGTACCTGCATGCTAAGTGAGTGTGTGTGATTGGTTTTTCAGTCAAAGAATTGGACATCATCATCATCACATATATATATATAAACATTTTATATCTCTCTACTATATCATTCGGTCAGACAGTTATTTAAAGATGTAGTTTGCCTGAAATGATTCCGTCATTGACTCATTCCTGAGTTTAATTAGAACACTAATGTATAGCAGACAAGATCTACGTCCATCCTTGAGGATCTTTGTTGTGATTGTGTTGTGAGGTCCTATGAGGAGAGAAAGGAGTTTTGCATTACATCAGAGGCATAAATATAGTCTGTCTGTACATATGATGAACAGATGACAAGACCTTAAGCTTACTTGGATTTTAGTGGACAACTGAGCAGGAGTATTCAAAACTGTGCAAGCTCAAAAACTCATGTTAAACTTGGTGGATGCTTGTGCATCTTGTGCAATCCTGCTCTCCTAGAATGTTTGATCTCATTACAGCTATCGATGTAACAGACAGTAAACCTCAAATGCTCATCCCCATGGGAAATGCCCTGAGAAAACATTGACCTTAATGCACTACCAGGTGTATGGAGGCTCATATGTACCTGTAAGTGTGCTGTTTAAGCAGGTAAAACATGTTGAAGGCATGCTGCGCTCACATAATCACCTTCACCTGCTAAACTGCTGTACAGAGGGATGCTGCAGATGCTTAAAGTGACTCACTTTCTCATCTTTCAACATCCCAGCTGACACTGAATGAGCCTGTTCCCCATTCCTGCGTTAAGTAAGGAATGTGTGTGTACACACAGTAGAGCGGCATTCTGCATTCACTTTTCATTTCAACTAAAGAGTCCATGTATGACTTGGTTAATATTCATTGCATAGATGTACATGACTGTTTTTTATTGAAGTTTTATAAACAAAGTTCGGGAGGAACACAAATTGCCTATCCAATCAGTACGAGATGAGGCCTATATATATTCATAGCCAACTCATCTATGTTCCTCGACAGTTTCCTGCATCCCACCACCAATAAATAAATAATTAATAAAAACTATAATTATTATATATATTATATTAATTATACATTTTCTTGATGATGATGATAATAATAATAATAATAATAATAATAATAAACATCATATTTATTATTATTATTATTAAGCTATGGTTATACAAAGTTAATGCATTGCTGTAATTTCTGTATTTTTGTATCGTAGCCTAATTTGCTAGTTTTGGTGCTTTATGTAACGTTATGTAGTGAAATTGATAAATCCCGTTTGACATTTGTGTTGGCTACTGTATACAGGCCACCAGGGCACAATACAGACTTTACCAAAGAATTTGCTGATTTTCTATCAGAGTTCGTATTGGCTGCAGATAAAGTCCTAATTGTTAGTGATTTTAATATCCATGTAAAAGACGCATTGGGATTGGCATTTAGAGACATTCTAACCTCTATTGGTGTTAGGCAACACATGTCAGGACCCACTCATCACTGTAATCATACTTTAGACCTAATATTGTCACATGGAATAAATGTTGATACCGTTGAAATTCTGCAGCAGAGCGATGACATCTCAGATCATTACCTAGTATCATGTATACTTAATTTAGCTAAGGCTGCAAAGCCGTCCCCTCGCTTCAAATATGGCAGGACTATCACTGCTGCGACTAAAGATTGTTTTGTAAATAATCTTCCTCATCAGTTTCATCTCCTCAGCATCCCAGATAGCCTAGAGGAACTCAATGTTGCAACAAAAACTATTGCTCTAACTAAAAGACTCTCAGAAAAATGGAGCGCAGCTGGAAGAAAACAAAACTGGAAGTTTTTCGCATTTCGTGGAAAGAGAGCATGATTGCATACAGAAAGGCCGTAAAAACTGCTAGATATGCTTATTTCTCGACTCTCTTAGAAGAAAACAAACACAACCCTAGGTATTTATTCGATACAGTGGCTAAATTAACCAAAGAAAAAGCTTCAACTTCTGATGTCTGCCAACAGCACAGCAGTAATGACTTTATGAACTTCTTTACTTTTAAGATTAATAATATTACGAAAAAAATTATAACCATGCAGCCGTCTACTACAGTATCACATCAGACAGTGCATTGTAGTGTCACTGAGGAAAAATTACACTCATTCACTGCTATAGGAGAGGAAGAATTGGCTAAACTTGTTAAATCATCAAAATTAACAACATGTATGCTCGACCCTATACTGACTAAACTACTAAAAGAGATGCTTCCAGAGGTCATAGATCCTTTTCTTAATATCATTAATTCATCTTTGTCATTAGGAAATGTACCGAAAACTTTTAAGTTGGCTATTATTAAACCACTTATTACTTACAGAATTAGTCAATTACAGGCCAATCTCAAATATACCCTTTCTGTCAAAAATACTAGAAAAGGCAGTATCCTCACAATTATGCTCCTTTTTAGAAATAAATGCTATCTGTGAGGATTTCCAGTCAGGATTTAGACCGTATCATAGTACTGAGACTGCTCTCATTAAAGTTACAAATGATTTACTCTTATCATCCAATTGTGGTTGTATATCTCTATTAGTGTTACTCGATCTTAGCGCTGCATTCGATACTATCGACCACAACATTCTTTTGAAAAGACTCGAAAATTATGTTGGCATTAGTGGAATTACATTGGCTTGGTTTAAATCATACTTATCTGACTGTTATCAGTTTGTAGCAGTAATTGAAGAGATGTCACACAAATCACAAGTTCAGTATGGAGTACCGCAAGGCTCAGTGCTAGGACCGTTGCTTTTCACCATGTACATGCTACCACTGGGAGATATCATTAGGAAGCATGGCGTTAGTTTTCATTGTTATGCTGACGATACTCAGCTCTATATTTCTTCATGCCCTGACGAAACTTACCAATTCACAAGATTAACGGAATGCATAGCTGATATAAAAAATTGGATGACTAGTAATTTCCTGCAACCTAATTCAGAAAAAACTGAATTTCTAATTATTGGACAAAAAACCTCCACAAGTAATAACCTAGAATTCTGTCTAATACTCGATGGCTGCTCTGTCAATCCCTCGTCATCAGTTAGGAACCTGGGTGTGCTCTTTGATACCAATCTTTCATTTGAAAGCCACGTTTCTAGCATCTGTAAAACTGCATTCTACCATCTTAAAAATATATCTAAATTACGGCACATGCTTTCAATGCAAAATGCTGAACAGTTAGTACATGCGTTCATGACCTCAAGGCTAGATTATTGTAATGCTCTACTGGGTGGTTGCCCTGCTCGCTTAATAAATAAACTGCAGCTGGTCCAAAATGCAGCAGCTCGAGTTCTTACTAGAACCAGGAAGTATGACCATATTAGCCCGGTTCTGTCAACACTGCACTGGCTCCCTATTAAACATTGCATACATTTTAAAATCTTGCTAATTACTTACAAAGCACTAAATGGTTTAGCTCCCCAGTACTTGAGCGAGCTCTTAACGCATTAAACTCCATCACATCTATTGCGGTCTCAAAATTCTGGCCAGTTGATAATACCTAGAATATCAAAATCAACTGCAGGCGGTCGATCCTTTTCCTATTTAGCACCTAAACTTTGAAACAGTCTTCCTAGCATTGTTCGGGAAGCAGACACACTCTGTCAGTTTATATCTAGACTAAAAATACATCTCTTTACTATGGCATACACATAAAATATTTTTAATTTATATTATTCAAATCAATTAAATGATTGTTAGGCTGCATTAACTAGGTCAGCCGGAACCGGGAACACTTCCCATAACACCTGATGTACTCATTACATTATAAAAAGAATGGCATCTACGCTAATGTTAGTCTCGCTGTTTTTTAACCGGAGGTTTACTGCAGTCAGCCGGATCTGGGCCGCATCCAGATCAGATGGTGGACCTGCACCCAGACAGGACCAACGCATCCCTGAAGTGTCTGCAGAGACCATGTCAATTAGTCTCCCCTCTGAAATTGCCTCATCGACATGGCGTCCTCAATGGATCCGTCTCCGGCGCGATGATCCTTTGAATATTCTTATTTAATAATTGTTTAATCGACATGTCATCAATAAACCTGTCTCCGGCGTGATGCCTCCGATCTTTCGAATATTCCGATCTAATATGACTTCTGACCTGTAAGGTTGCCAGAATAATAATCATACACTGTTTGTTAATTGGCCAGAGGAGAACTGGCACCCCGACTGAGCCTGGTTTCTCCCAAGGTTTATTTTTCTCCATTATGCCACCTGATGGAGTTTTGGTTCCTTGCCACTGTCGCCTTTGGCTTGCTCAGTTGGGGACACTACATTTTCAACTAAATATCCAAATAAATGTAATTACTAAACTAAATTAACTATATCAACTAAATTACTGATCTGCCCATATTGTCGCTATATGACAATTGAAATGAGCTAGATGACTGACCAGTTTTCTCCAGAGCGGCTGTACAGCTGAATCAAATTCTGTTGCATTATTTTCCTGTTTAACACTGTCAAGCTGCTTTGAAACAATCGGCATTGTAAAAAGCGCTATATAAATAAAGTTGACTTGACTTTGCTGTATTTCAATTTACATCACTTATTAAAGCAATCATAAATCAGTTTTGCATATTGTTCATTTAAGATCGAACAACACTGTGCTAACACCCATTTTTTAAGCTCAAAAAATGTCTAACATAAGCAGCTGCTTAATTTAAAGTACATAATTGTTCTGAATACCACCACATTGTCACCCATTGTCCAGACCTTTGTTTCCAGTGCAAGTCTAAGCTTGCCCTTAGAGAAAATCTGTCATGACAATGTTCTTTGCTTTTGTTTAGCACAAAGATTCCCAAAATAAACCCAAACAGTATGAACACCTCCAAACTTTTTTATTAATGTTGATAAAGAGAGGGAAAACCTGTGCAAAGATTATGTTTTAAAAAGGATGGATGCCCCCTAGGCTTAGATTCCAGATGAGTGTGGACAGATGCTTGGGTGTGCCACAAATGTGCATGTGTGTGTGTGTGTGTGTGTGTGTGTGTGTGTGTGAGAGAGAGAGACAGGAAAAGAGAAAGAGGGAGAGAGAATATAAGCAATGTGGTTACATTACATTGATTTTTGCCTAAATGTAACACCATTTTTTCGCCTAAATTTGACAATCTCTTTGCTATTGCCTCAACCTGATCCTGTAAACTTTTGACCCTAGACTTGCCATCTTAATTTAAAACTTTGCTCAGTTCACCAATTTCTGCTTCATGAAGACAACATTAGAATGATTAATGCAAACACTTTCGAATCATATTTGCCCAATTTCTCCTTTAAAGAGCGGAAAATAACAGGAACGATTTTTAATATAGTAAAACAACAACAACAACAAAATCCAATAATATCTGTCTATTCTATTGTTATCAGACGCTGTGATGTTTCGGCCCCTGGAAAAAAATAACATTTAATTATGAACGTACAATTTACCTGTGCAGGTACAGGCACGAGCATAGAGCGCACGAGCACTGCTGCCTTATGATTTGATTGGCTGTAATGTGAGAAGGCGTGAAGCTCGCGCAGAGTTCTGAAAGACGATCCTGAGAAAAGAGTGCATGTCTAGGGATGGACTTAGTTAGCTGCAGGCGTCTGAACAAGTCTGGACTACAGTACTTTCACCGCAGCAAACAGAACAACCAAGGAAATATGACTTTATTTCTCTGCTCGTAGTCAATGAGAGGATTTTTGCAGGCTGCACCGTTTTGAAGAGGGAAAGTCCGCTGGGAGGTTGGCAGATGCTCACGCAGCGCGCAGGAGCAGTTTGATAAAACAAAACTCTTTTCGAGTCATTCACCGGACAAATACAGGCTCATTGAAGGGAATTTGTCAGATCATGTGTTAGGACAACGTCGTTGACCGCTTCCCCTCGGTGACACGTTTTGAGCGGTAAGTTATTGACATCTGTTTCCTTTGAATTATGAAGCGCTCCATGAGAAGTGACAGAGCGCTCTGGGGGCCAGTGATGGAATGATATAGTTGTCAGTAATATAAACGATGTACGGTCACTGATTGGGGAGCTGATTCGGGATCAGTCAGAAGCTGGATGCTTCTGGATAAATGTGTCAGTTGTACAGCTCCCTAGGGCAGCAATTCTCAACCTTTTGACCTCCGTTGGATGCTTCAGGATAAGTTATTTCGCCCTGTCATAAATACAGCACACTATAAGGTCAGTGATAGACGCTCCAGGGAAGTAATTCCCAACCTTCTGACCTCCATGGTCCCCTATTGTCCAAGACCATATTGGAAGAGATTTTGAAAAGGGCGTCAAGATGACTTAAATTATCTAAAAAAAAAGCTTTAAAATAAGCTTGTTTAATAAGTAAATAATAAAATCTTAAATCTCTATGAGTATTTTTATAATGAATATTTTTTCTATTTATACCAAGCTCTAAAATATTTTATCGGCTACACATTTTGTGTAAAAAATCCCATTCCTTAATCTTTATTTAGCACAGCTGGAAAGTCATGGGGCCTGTGATTATTGTTGAGGACAATGGGGGGCCTTGGAGTTTGAAAACTATGGGTCAGTGATTCTACGGTCAAATCAGTAATAGAACTCTGTAGGGTTAGCAAACACTTTGAGATCAGTTATAGTGTGCTGTAACGCCCTGAGGTCAGTGACAGAGTTCTCTAGGGTCAGTGATAAAGTGCTTTAGGCTTGGAAAGAGAAAAGCATCAGGATAGAGTTGTGACTCTTGAGTTTAAAGCAATAATGATTTTTGGAAGTAATTCTGAGAGCTGTGAAATGTCATCCTACCTTGTTTTACAATTTAGAGCGATAACAGCTTAAAGTGCAAAATTGTCAAAACTATCATGCACAATGATGCAGGTCTAATGAACATGACTGATACAAGCTTGTCATACAGCTCAATTCTTATTATTTGACAGAACAGATGCGCTTCAGATACCTCAGATTTATTCATAGTTCTCATTAGATGTGTTAAAACACATCATCACTGCATAATTAGATATTTTATTTGTATGATACTGCTTGAGGTGTCCTTGGCTCATGTTACAACTTCATTATCATTTAGGCTAATTCACATTTTTATGTTAGTTAAATCACACAGGACACAAGGAACTAAAAACGGCAGAAGTATGCACAAATATGGTTTATGATTAGACCACATGTGCACATGTTGCTGTTTATATAGAGAACTGCTGTGGGGGAAATTAGAAAATGATGAGCTGATGCTCTGATGAAATTGAAAAAGAGAGATTTCCACATCAGCATCACAACATTTCCAAGTCGCCTATTAAAGCAGAGGAGGTGGGACATGACCTTAGTTGAACTTGTGTGATTCGTCACTTTGGATATCTCACACTCAGTAGGCAGGACTGGAGTGTCTAGGTTACCGTGGACACCTGCTGAGCATGCATGCATGGCCGAGGTGCCGCTTTAGTGTTGCCAACTATTTTCAATGGAAAGTAGCAAAAGCCTGCTCAAAAAGTCACTGAAAGTCACTAGATGATGTAATGCGCCAGTCGGCAATTTACATCAGTTTTCTCTCTTAATCTGTGCTCACATACTGTAATTTTAATATTATATATAGCTGAATGTCTAATAAAGCTGTTGCCATTTACATATTTTCTGTCAGACAATGGAACGAGTATGATATAGTGACTGCATGTTAACCAGCAATCCAAAAAGTCACTAGTTGCCTTTTTCAAGTCATGGAGTCTGAAAAGTCACAAATCTAGTGACAAAGTCGCCAAATTGGCAACAATGCTTGTGTTGAGTGACTATAGTGACAGTCTGTGAATGTTAGTGTGTGGGCTTTTTTTCCTGTATAAAAGAGAATGCATGTCATTATTGAGAACAGCTGGAATGCTCAGTAGTCTTTCGCTCAAGATTTTCTTAAGACTGAGCCAAGACTTAAATAATCATTTCAAGAACAATTATAAATCGGCACAATAAAGTGTTTCAGGGTCCCTGTGTTTGCTATTTACTTTCTCAGTTCTTTTGATGTCAATAGTACAGTACTTCAGCCTACAGTAAGTTGCACAGCACTTTGTCACATGTGTGTGAGCAACATTTGGGGCACATAACCAATAACATCTGTCCGTCAGTGTCCATAGCTTCTCTGTTTCCTGATTAGACTGTAACACATACATAATGAGGCATGTGACTAGAAATGCCTTGTGTATGTCTGGATATACTCATATTTACAGAGGGTTTGTCCTGTGTTTCTCCTGGGATGTCGATTATGTGTTCTCATCTCTTAGATTGCACACACAGAATCCGTTAACTGTTTTCACATTTTTCTGCATTTATCATACACTGTAAACCCAAATAAGTTGGCAAAACTCAAAAAATGTGAGGTAATTTTTTTAAGTTAAGAAATTTAAAGTTTAAGTAAGCAGAACTTGCAGATTTTATTTTTATTTATTTTGTACTCATACATTTTAATTGCTCTTAACTTGAAATATTTGAGTAAGCTTATTCATACATTTAACTTAAAATGATCATGTAATCTCAATTTAAAAATTATTAGTAGTGGAAATTTGGCTAGCTTTAACTAATTTAATAAATGCTACCTTGCTAATTAGTTACACAGTGCTTTGATAGCATTAGCATTTGCTGAATAAGTACAGCAATATAAAACATTTTATATATATCTGTTCTCTAACTAAGCTCATGAAGACGGTAACCCCCCCCCCCCCCCAGCATAATAGAAACTCTTCTAAACTTGCATAACAAAACATTAAACACTATTAAATCTGCCAGTTAACATTAATCTTGCACAAAAGCACCATATAAAACTTAATTTTAGCATTTACTCTCCTGTTTGAGTGTTATGGCAAAGCATGCTGAGAAATAGAAATCCTAGCCAAATTTTAGTTACATTTAAGTTTGTTTAAATTAAAGAAGTTGATAAAACTTAAAACAATGAAACAATTCAGATTACTTAAAATGTTTCAGTTTTGTGAACTCAAAAGAAAAAGAATATATATTCTTTAGATGTATAATATATGTATAATATATAGAATATATTATACAATTTAATTTGATTGAACTAATTTGTTTAATTTGAGTTGGCCCTACTCAAACCAATTAATTATTTTGAGTTTTAGGATTTACAGTACAGGGGAAAATATAATACATTTAAATGTGGTGAAATGTGTTGAATGAGGTTTATACATTTATTGGCGGCTGAAAAAACATTTTTAAACATTATTTAATGAAAATAATTAATAAATGACAATGCATGCACCTCCCCATACATGATACATTTTTATTATTTTGGCTAATTTGTGAATATTTTTTTAACTACTCATTTACTACTCAATTACTCACTCTCCAAATTAATCCAATACATATTTTGTCTGTATTCTGGTCGATCAGTCTACTTGTTTTCTTTCTTGATTTCTTTTGGAATTCACCCAACTAAAAGATGTGTTTTTATTTTGTGTTTATTTCCCTATGACATCTATCCTTTTCCAAGTACTTTGCCCTCTCTGTTTCTGTTTTTGGTACTGCTGTGTGGGAGACAGACTGTAATGAAATAGTTGGCAGTGTGAATAGCAGACATCTTTGACACCAACTTATTTTTTGTTCTGAAAGAGTGACCTCTCATACTTTAATATTTTGAGGATAAACTCTATGACATTGTCAAGGCAAGGGCATCTCCTGGCCATGAGTTTTTCATTGCTCTAAAACTCTGTTTAAAACATGAACATGTTGGCTCAAACTCATGATGCATTTTTGCGAGGGACAAATTAGAATCACACACACAATAAATCACTCATTAAAAAAATAACAAAGTGTATGCAAAATTCGCCAAAATGACAGTGTCAAAATGAATACCATGTATAAAACTTTTTATGTGACATCTTGTTCAGAATTTTCAGAAAATACAATGAAATCTGTATTAAACTATCCATTAAACTTGTGATGTGTGTCAAAATAGCATCTGCTGTTCAAATATATAAAAATCAGCTCTATACCATTAGTTGTTGGTCACATGTATGCTATTGTGAAAAAGGGGTATAGGGGTATATAGTATAGGGTATAGATTACATTTTTAGTAATCGAAAAATGAACATTCTGTCATACTTTTCAGTAGTGGTTTGGTATCTGTGTTCAAACTGAATACACCGGTAATGCCACTGGTTGGATGCTAGGTGGTGCTATGCGGTAATGTTCCACAGAAGGAAGAAATGAATACATGTTTAATGAGGGTGAGTAAACCTTTTTGGGTTAACTATCCCAATAAGGATATGTCTGCTACTATACGTACTATACCACAAGTTTACCATTTTCAATAAAGAGGCTTTTGAAGGCTAAATGTAAATTATAATTTGTCTGCAATCTCTGCAAAAGGATGGGAAAGAAATGAATACTATTATAAATTGTTGGACAGAGTAAGAAACATCAGTCAGAAACATATTCGTCTTGTTTGATTGCAAGTTAGACAGGATGAGTCGACAGTCAAAATGGACATTTTAATTGGTGTATTTGGTATTTGTAGTGTAGCTATTGTAAAATGGCATGCAAATAGTGGATGCTGTTGTTTCTTCTTCTTCTCTGTAATTCCTCAGTCTTTTATGTTAAGCCACACATTAAATAGCCTTTTTTATTGTTTGAAAAAGCCAGGATTTTAACTGGGTTCACACTTCACATACAAAAAAAATTAAACCTTGTTGCATGTCATATTCTGCAAGTATTGCGTTCAGTGATGGCATTGCTCCATAGCAATGCTCTCTTGACCCCAGGTTTCAGTGATGCCGCCTCAATGAATTCTGTGGAACCACAGGTGTAAGAGTGAGAGCAACGGAATGCACAATGTGTAGATGAAGGAAGGGAGAGGCTGCAGGAGACAATCTGGCAGTTCAAACTCAAATGTGGTTCAGTCAGGATACTTATAAATGCTATAATTACCATTTCATGAACCACATAATGATGATGGTAGCCTTTTAATTAATGCAAACAACACTGAGAGAAACAGAGACAGATTGATTGAAAGGGAAGTTGAATTGCAGACAGAGAGAACAGTTACAACTGTATTTCCACTTAAAATCAGAAATCAAAAAACATTTTCATTTGGACTCATGTGCAGAGACAACTAAATTGTTCCACAGTTTATATTAATATTTACAATAATCATCAATGTGACCATATTCTGTATATTTGTGTTCTTTACCATATTCTGTATGCTGCTGCTTATGTTTTTATTGCCTTAAACAACTGTTAAAAGCCTCTTTAAAGGGACCACTTCATAGAATTTAGTTAATGGCACAATAAAAAAAGATCATGTCATTGGACAAGTTCACACAGCTGAAAATAAAGGACACAAAATGTCTTGCATATGTGTATGTGGGCGGTTTAATTGTTTAGATGAGTGTTTAGTCTGTTCGTCTGTGTATTTGTGTTCCGGATAGGCATGCGTTTTGTGATGCATTAAGATTTTTGTGATACAGATCTGGGTATTTGAAAGTGGTTTAAAATATTCATGTAGTGGCTTATTTAGATTTCAAAATGAGACTTTAATAGCCAACTAAAAGTCACCATCACGATGAAGGTAAAAGAATTTCTGTTTTTCCCAGACAGTAAGCGACACCGGAAAAACAAACCAATACATACTCAGTTAAGCTTTTCTGACTTAGATCTTTGAAGCTTTAATAATGTCCATGTGTGTGTTGTATGTGCGTCTCTGTTTGTCTGCCTTTTAAAAGTTAAAGTTTTTAACCTTGTTTTTAGGCAGGCCATTTTCCAGAGCAGTCACTGTTGAGTGCAAACCAGCGTGACTCCAAATGTGGACCACGATTTCCTCTCTATAAATTAAAAACAGACCCGTCTGCTGAAAAGCATTTTAAAAAATGGCATCTTTGAAGACACAAAGTGTCTTAGACCACTTCCGTTGAAAAGGAGCAGAATGATCCCACATATTTCCTTCATGAAAAATAAAAAGTGTTAATAAAAGTGTTTGTGTCAGACAATACAGTATCTGTAAACGTGTGAGCAGTTGAATGAGAGTGTGCTCTAGTATCAGCACCAGTGCAAGCAGGAGCGTGTGTGTATATGTGGGCACATGCTCTGTTATGGTTCTGAATCATACAATAGCATATTAGTTTGAGCAATAGCAGTCTGTAACCTCTTTAATAATAATAGCATTAGGAATGTTCTAATAAACAAATGTTCTCTCTTGAAAAAAATCATTCTTCATTGTCCATTATAGAGCTGCTTTAAAAACATGCACAAGCTCATCTTCCTCTGAGTGTCTGCTCTTTATTTGCATGGTGGTGATGGTGCAAGCTCCACCTTGCTTCTCTCAGTTTCTTGTCTTTGAGCTTCTGCCAGATGTTCATGGTATCTGGGCATTTGTTTCACCTGAAGGAGGAACATTATGTTACTGCTACTGAAGCTGAAAACAGTGCATATTGCTAACTGAATAATCAATTGTGGGTATAGATGATCTTTTTTCCCAGCCAAATTTTTCTCTTTTTGTGTGTGTCATTATGTGTAGGATTTGAAAATGGGGTGTTTGCTGCAATGGACTGTGCTGTTTGCTGTGTTGCTGTGTCTCCCATCGTGCTCTACAGCTCAAGGTAAAGATTTATGTACTCTTTCAGTTTATGTACTCTTTCAATTAACTTTATCTGCTGCATGTACAGTTCTCTTTTAGCATATTTAATATAGTAATATATTTTTTTCTTCTGCAATGAAAATAAAGACATTTGAAAATAAATTTGAGGCATGTAAGAAAGTCATAAGGCTAAAGTTAATCCAAAGTTAATATCATAAATATTATTTTTAGTGCTGCGCAATTGATTAATCACTTCCAAAATAAAAGTTTGTTTACATAATAAATGTGTGTGTACTGTGTATAATTATTATGTATATATAAATACACACACATGCATGTATTTATTTAAGAAAAATATGTTATATTTATATGTAAGATAAATTATATAAATATATATACAGTATATACGTGCAAATATTACTTATATATATACATGAAGGAGTGTGTATTTATATATACATAATAATTATACACAGCACACACATATATTTATGTAAACACAAACTTTTATTTTGGATGCGATTAATCATGATTAATCGATTGCCCAGCACTAATTATTTTATTATCATTAGCTTACTAAATATTATATATTAAATACAGTAAAAGTATGTTTGAATGAAATACAAAGTAGCATTCAAAGTAACAATACAATGCAATATATAATTATTTTTATGCATTAACATATATCAGCATACAAGGTTACCTGCACGCAGCAAGACCCTAAAATATTAACTGACATATATCTAATATTAATCAACACAGATAAATAAAAAAAAATCACTAATATCTGTCAATAACCAATATGGTCTCAGTATTGTGCATCCCTAATTTTAAATGCTGCACTTACATAGTACATTTCTCATCATGCCCTATCAAGAGTGCAGTGACTCAAATCAAACACAGCAGGTTAATTAGTTTTTGCTACCTTCAGGGGCATTCATTCAAGCATCCGAGTCACACACAGCCATGTAACTGATGACTTATAGTATACTGAACTGTGTAAAGGACTGGTGCACCAGTCGCTGAATAAATGGGCCCAGATGCTTTGTTTTCTTGAAATGGCTTTGCAGACTGGGTGCTGATGGTCATGTCCTGTGTGTCTTCTCACCCTGATCCTTCCCTAATCCTTCACTGAATACATGAATTGAAAAGGCACAGCTGTGAATGTTTATGGAAATACTGAAGCTCAAGTTCACAGTTGTATTTGTCACATACACAATGGTACACAGTCAAATGTTTTGTCTACCCCTCTATGACTCTGCATTTTAGATATAAAGAAAAAATTCATTAGCATATAGGTATGTATGTTATATATAGGCCTATATGTACAAAATAAATAAGAGTTAAAGTGTAGGCAAAGAAGCAAATGTAGAACAGTATTAGCACTGTATATTTTCTTCTAAATGCATATTTATAACTGTTAGTGACTGTGCTTTAGCATTTTTGGTCACAACAGTCTAATTTTGGCTGCACTAATGAAAACATTCTGTATTTGTATGAATGAAAGCCCACATATCCTGACTTCTATTATAAATATTTGTATATCTCTTTTACAGTGAAAAGAGAAACACAGTCGTGTATATTTATGTGGTTGTGTTAGTAATAATTGTTTATTTTTCTCTCTGTTGACAGGCCAGTGCAATGATGTTGTTGCAGCAGACATTGTGTTTTTGGTGGATGGATCATCCAGTATTGGCAGGGCTAATTTTGTGTTAGTCAAGAATTTCATGGCAGGGATTGTCCAACCCTTTGCCAGAGCAGTAGGACCCAGTGGCATCCGTTTTGGAGTCGTACAGTACAGCGATACTGCCAGGTCTGTGAAACTTTGTTTGCTTGTGTACTTAAAGGGATAGTTCACCCAAAAATGAAAAGTACCCCATGATTTATTCACCCTCAAGCCATTCTAGGTGTATATGGCATTCTTCTTTCAAACAAATACAAACAGAGTTATAATAAAAATGTCCTGGCTCCTGCAAGCTTTGTAATTGCAGTGAATGGCAGCCCAAAATCTGAAGCCCAAAAAAGTGTATCCATCCATTATAAAAGTAATCCACACGGCTCTGGGGGGTTAATAAAGGTCTTCTGAAGCGTATCAATGGGTTTGTGTAAGAAAAATATCCATATATAACATGTTTACACCTAGGATGGCTTGAGGGTGAGATAATTATGGGATAATTTTCATTTTTGGGTAAACTATCCCTTTAAGTCATGTTAACTAGAGACATTATTAATTTTTTTTTATTGTATTTTATTTTTAAAAAATAAATTAATTTGATATATTTTATTAATTTATTTTAAATACGTTGGTGTAATCTTGACAAACAGTTTAGAAGGTGGTCTTTCCCCATTCAAGTAGATAGGAGAGGTACTAGATTTCCTATATAGAAAATGGCTGCTTGGGGGCATTGCCAAGATGGCTGCCGAGTGAAATAACATGCCTTAAAGGGACTATTTACATTTTATTTACATCCTTACCTCTTATTGTATGTAAATAATACATAATAAGTACAAATGTACTTATTTTTATAACAAACTGAACAAGGTAAGTTCATATTATTTAATTAGCCAAACTTGTCCAAGTTGAATAAATTCTGAATATGAATTGACACATCTTGCACAATATTGCAATATGAAAATTGTTAATATTAAAAATCAGTAGAGGAGTATGTAGAATGTTGTGTTGTAAATAGCTGTTTGAAGTAACCATTGTGATGATTCCTTTTAGTGAATCTTGTGTACCCTGCTCATCATTTCTTTGCTGATACAACTACTTTGCAGAAAAACATATGATAATAAGTTTAAATCATGTAATATAATATGATATAATGGATCAGGATTTTCAGTAGAGTTAACAGTAAAGTAGCAGTAAAGTTCCTTGAGTAAATTAAGCATGTTATTGTAAACAGTTTTTGTTGAGGTGACCACATTTTATATTTGTTATATACAGTAAAGGTTTATGTATGTGTTTATACGATTGTTAGGATTTTTGTTGATTATACTTTTATATTTTATGACAATCAGGGTGGAGTTTACATTTACTACATACCTGAATGGAACTGAGCTCCTAACTGCCATAGAGAATATTAACTATAAAGGTGGAAATACACGCACTGGGGCTGGTCTCAAATACATCGCAGACAACTTCTTTAACCCTGCCTCTATCAGAGATGTACCCAAGGTGAGCTGGATATTATGATGCATTGTTTGACTTGCCATATCTGTAGTATTTTGACATGGATTGTAAATGTGTAAATTACTTTGTTTGGCTTTGAATTATGCAACACAAAATCTTATTTAGCATTTGTACACTATGTGTATGTTCCATAATTTGGGTCCACTAAATTATATATAAAAAAGAAGAACTACTTTTAAGCAAGATTGCATTAAATTGATCAAATGTGAGGGCAAAGACATTTTATAATGTTACAAATATTTCTGTTTCAAATAAATGCTGATTTTTTTTACTCTCTATTTTATCAAATAATCCTGAAAAAATATACATCCGTTTTCACAAAAATTTTAAGGAACAGAAAATTGAAAATCTGTTATGGATAATATATAAGAAAAATTTCTGATTCCACAAATCAGAATGATTTCTGGAGTAATGGCTACTGAAAATTCTGCTTTTCCATTACATGAATAAATTACATTTTAAAATGTATTACAATAAAAAAGTGTTATTTTAAATTGTAATAATATTTCATAATATTACTGTTTTATTTTATTGACTTTATTGTGTCTTTCATTTTTTTCAGATCACTATTCTCATTACTGATGGTAAATCTCAGGACAATGTGCAGGAACCTTCACAAAAACTACGTAGCCTAGGAGTCAAAATATTTGCAGTGGGTAAGAACTGTGCGGATATAGAGTATTTAGCCACCACTGTATATTTTAAGGAAAGGTTTTTTCTGTAAACTTAAGTGCATCTATGGGTTGTGGATTCAGTGTGTTAAAACATTTTGTTTGTATTGATATTATGGTTGTATCTCTCTCTCCCTCTGTCTGCATTTCTCAGGTATAAAGAGTGCAGATCCAACTGAGCTGAATCTCATTGCCTCTCCCCCTCAAAGTGACTTCACCTCTCAGATTGGGAACTTCAAAGCTTTGAGCTCTTTGCTTCCCCTAGTGTCTCGACGTGTGTGTACAACAAGTGGAGGCTCTTACTCAAGTGATGGTAAGCCTGATGTGAAGTAGACACAAAAAACAAATAAATACAAGAATATGATTATATTTTGAGTTTTGTTATTCATTTAGAACATTGACTCTTGTAAAATGCTTTAATTGATCCTACTAATTGAAAATCATTGATTTGTATTATTGTTTCTCCGTCAGAGGCATACAGCGGTCCATCAGATTTGCAGTTTTCAGGTGAGACCACCAATTCACTGAGATTTCGATGGACATCTGCAGGAGGGCCTGTAAATGGCTACGTGGTTCAGTACAGGCCCTTATCTGGCCTGGGTCAGCCAATCACAGCAGAGCTCCGACAGGTGAGAAGAATGTTCATCCTAAATGACTGTAGCTTTTTTTGCAAACTAAACTAATATAATTTATATATAATAAAAAATATTTTTTTCTGCATTTCAATCTCGTTTTCAAATATAGCTTTCTAATAAAATTGGCATTGCATGTATATTGTTTTTGTTATTGCTTATTATGTTTCTGATTAGTAAGTTGCTTAAATAAATTCTATTTTCAGTTTTGTATTTGTATGTTTTTTTTAAATAATTTTGTTATATGCTTTTTTTTTCTTTTTAAGTATTTTAGGTTAAATATTTCTATGTAGCTTTAATTTATTATTTCAGTTTTAGTCATTTTAGTACTTCAATTATTTAGTACTTATTTTTTCAGTTTCAGTTTTTTTTAAATGTATTCATTTAATATCTATATTTTATTTCAGCTTTTCAGTTACTGAAAACTATGTTAATAGTTTTATTTTTGTTTTAGTTACCATTAACAGCACTGGTTTACACAAAGTATAGCATAGTGGTATCCAGTGAACTTCAGCCTTTATCTTTTGATCTGCAGGAAACAATACCAAGCAACCAGCAGAGCTACATTGCACGAGAGCTGCGTTCGGGCACAGACTACCTGATCACCGTTATTGCTCAGTACCCAAACAGCTTGGGAGAGTCAGTGTCTGCCAAGGCCCGAACAAGTGAGAACTGCACATAACAAAAATATGGATATTTCATTCAGCACAACTCTTATTCTCATTTAATTCACAACTCTCATTCTCTCTTACCCCGAACTGCTCTTTAGAGCCTCTCCTGGGTGTGACTACACTGCGACTGGTCCAGGCCGGGTTTTTTACTCTGGCTTTGGGCTGGGACGCTCCAGCTGACCAAGTACAGGGCTACAGAATCACATATGGACCTATAGGTGAGAAAGACACACATCTACATGCATACTAATCCACAATTCTATTACATTTCTCAGTAATTCTTTAAGTCTTTGAATAGTGAATACTGTACTTGTAGTGTGAGTCAGTGGAAGAGATTGCGACGGATAAATATAGAAAGAGATAGAGATGAAAAGGATAACTGGGACAAGCAGCACTGTAACTATAAACTTGTATTGCTGTGATTTGTTATTGTCTAAAGAAAATGCAAGTGGTGCTTGCATGTGCAAAACTCCACGCCACAATGTTTTTCTGTGGTTTTCTAAAGTGTTGCTATGTAATTGCTAAGGTAAAAGTCATACATCTGATCATTCATAGAAGTAATAGCACATACATCTATTTCCTCAAAAAGCCTGACAATTAGTCATTCTTGTTTGTTGCACAAAGAGTGCAGGTTACATACCAAATGTATTACTTCAGGTGAGTAGTTTAAACAAAGACCTTTTCAAGTGTGAGCAATAAGTGTGAGCAATAGTGATTATCTCCTTAGCAAGCGCCACTAACTAATGGTTTTAGCAGTTTGATAAAAAGAAGATGGGGAGGTAGAAGAAGGTGTTTATGTTTCCCAAAGGCATTTTTGTCAATTGCAGGAGTGTCAGTTTGCTTTACCTGGTTGGTATCCAGGTGTGAGCTGGCAGAGAACAGAGCTTGTCAGATTAGGTGTGGCCCTATGTTTAATCAGGTTCGTTTTTGAAGCTAGAGGAAGATGTTTCAACCTGCCTGTCTTGGCCCAGTGTTGCTTGCAAATGAATAGATGCTGAAACTGTGATTTTAAAATTATACTGTGTCATTAACTGACTCATATATTGATGATATGCTGTGTTTGGTTGGCCGGCTGGTATGAGTTGCTTTGAGCTGCTACCACTTGGAACCTAACTTTTCCATGCTAGGACCCACCTAAAGAGGTGTTATCAGTCTGGAGACCCAATAAAATTAGTGAAATATGAGAAAAATGCTTATGAAAAGCTATAAAAATGAGGATAACCATTAACAAAGATCTAACTGTGATGTATACCGATAAAGAGATGCATTTTTGCTTTCTTGGCTCAGCATGTTAGAGCAGCCTAATGACTCTAATGCAGCCTAATGCATTGATGTTGAGCTTGCAGCTCAGTAAGTGAGTCATGTGTTGATTCATCAATCGTCACGCTGATAGATAAGTTTGGTGAGTTAATTTAATGAACATTAGACTGATTAAAATCGAGAACTTCTGATTTTAATTTTGACAAACTTATATTTTTCATATTTCTGATATACCAAGAATGCACCAACATTCTCACACTTTGCATGACCAATTTATTTCCATGCTGTGACCCACAGTTGAAATTGTTGTTTGTAGTTTTGTTGTGCATGGTGTAATTCATGATTTGTTCATAATTGATTGGTTAACAGGTCAGACTGCTGCACAGCTGAAGGAACAGTCTCTGGGGGCGGAGTCTACTTCTCTGACTTTGCTTGGTCTTAAGTCAGACACAGAATACGTGATCAACTTGTATCCTCTATTTCCCCGCAACAGTGCCTCACCAGCTACCCTGACTGCCCGCACATGTGAGTCCTCATACGCTACTGTTCAAAATTTTGGAGTACGATTCTTTTAGCAAAGATGCATTAAATTGATCAATATAATGAAAATAATTTGATAGTAAAGACATTTATAATTTTATAAAATATTTATATTTCTAATAAATGCAGTTCTTTTGAACTTTCTATTTATCAAAGAATCCTAAAAAAAAGGTTTTCACAAAAATATTAAGCTTTTTCAACTGTGATAATGAAAGAAAGGATTCATTAATATGCATTAACTGTTTTTACTGTGCTATTGATCAAATAAATGTAACCATGGTGAGCATTAGAGACTTCTTTCAAACATTTGATTGGTAGTGAACAGGATATGACAATCACACAGTCACACAACCTTTTTAAATAAGAGTTTTTAGGGAGGGACGATTAGGGAAGAGATCCAGTCAGTACTGATGTTCTGTGTACTAGATGCGCACATTTGAATTGTAATCTGCTAAACTAACCATGGGAAAACACGGCGCTGTTGCGCTTCATACAGGCTCACGCGACATCGCTTCAGAGTGATTCACAATCAATGAATAGCACACATTTATGCCAGGCAATTGTTTATGAACTAATGCTGATGAATAATGAAAATGTTACCTTTACGATGTTTATATAGTAATATGTTTTAGACGGTTGTAACAATGCATATTTTATCTCCCTCATCAAGGGCCGTATTCACAAAACATCTTAAGGCTAAAAGTAGCTCCTAACTTGCCGATTTAGGAGAAACTCTTAAAAATAATGGCCGTGCTGGTCCTAATTTTAGGACTCCTAAATCTGTGAAACGTTAGGAGTAGTCCAGAGGACTACTAAAGACCAAAGTCACTAAGACCAAATCACAAACAATCTTAATGGCTGTTACGGACCTTTCTCCACTTTCTCTCTTCCACTTCGCTTCCTTTCTACTCACTGTCCTATCATAATAAAAAGATGCCAAAAATAATATTTATTTATTAAATAAGTAAATAAATAAATAAAAAAGGAAATAATGTCTGATTACCTGCGGCAGTTGTTTCACGAGTTCACACTTACAAATGATTAGATAGAGTAAAAGAGTAAAATAAGCCTATTTGCCGTGCTGTCCGAGGGGATCGAGGGCTCCGAGTTCAGAATTTAGCCCAAACCCAGAGTTCTCCCCCGAATCCCCGGCTGGGCCAAGAGTGAGGAGTCGGGGTGGTGGAGGGATGTAGAAAGCTGTCGAAGTAAATAGGTGAGTCGGCTGTGTATAATGTATATACTAATTAGATAGTGCTCCTCCCGAACTTTATTTATAGAATATCATTTGTCGATTGAATTCAGCAATCTCTCGAGATGAAGACATGTAACTGACAATTAGCTGAACATATACTTGTTTAATTAGTGACACTTAGCCTGCTTTTTAAAAATCTTTATTTGAATATGGCAAAACAATTATTTTAAAATCTCTATTTGAATATGGCAACATTCTTATTTTAAAACCTTTATTTGAATATGGTAACATGATACCTCATTCTACAATATTTCTATGATTAAATAATTGACAGAGACCCCTCCCCTGTCAGCCAATCACTGTGGTCATAGTTAGGAAGCGTGATGACATCATCCATAGCAACGAAGTCAACCCCACCCTTACTCTTAGCTTAAGACTTCTCTCTATTCTTTAGTAAAATTTGGTCTCAGCAGCTTTAGGTATAGGTTTTAAGAGAAAACTCTTAACTAAGAACTTTTACTGCTATTTAGGAGAACTCTTAGTGCTAAGATAAAATGTTTTGTGAATATGGCCCCTGAACTTGAATGAACAGCTGCAACTGCAATAGTAAAGCGCAGACATTTCAAAATAACAGTCAATGTGTATTTCGAGCTTGTTTATAATTAAAAGTCACGCATTATATATTTTTGGTTACACAATAAACTGTATTTAATTGAATTCCCATTTAATTCATAGTCCGGAGGAAAGACTAAGAACAGTATTTGACACATATTATTCAATAAAGTATCAGGGTTATAATAGTTAACTAAAACCATAAAAAAATCTTCATTACTTGAAATTAAATAAATGTTAACTGAAATTAATAAAAATAAATAAACTTAAATTTATTTGAAGCTTTAGCTTAACCTGATATACTAACTAAAACAGAAATACAAAATTATAAAAATGATATAGATGTTTTTAAAAAGAAACAAAAAAAGTGAATTGAGCTCTCTTTCGTATATTTTTGCACTTCAACAGTCAAAAACACAATTATGTCAAAATGTCAGTTTTGACATGTATTCAATTAACAGTCGGTTATGTAATGCTTAAATGCTCAATTAATGCATTACAATTTAACTAAACTCAATAGATTTTACTTGACTAAATCTACTATAGATTTAGTCGACTAAAATCTTACGATATTCAGTTGACTAAAACTAGACTAAAAATAAAAATAATTCAGGTGACTAAAATATGACTAAAACTAAATAGCATTTTAGTCAAAAGACTATGACTAAAACAATCAAAATTTGCTTTCAAAAAACACTGTACACAATACATTGTCTACTCCTGCATCACTAAAGTGTACATGCTAATATATAAAATATATAAAACTCTTTCTGTGTATATGCCTCTGTTTGCAGTGCGTTCAGAGAGAGTGCAGCAGCTCTCCGTTGAGACCATCTCAAGCAACAGTGTTCGAGTCCGCTGGACAGGAGTGACAGGGGCCAGAGGATATAGAGTCGTTTGGGGTCCTTTAACAGGTCAGCATCCAAATCTCAGCTGATTTTTAAAGGGGCTATTTTTAAAGAAATGTTTTCTGCGAGGTGATAAAGTAATGCATCACCCAGTGAGGATGTCTATGAGTGTTATAGATGTGAATTCATATTCCCTTAGAAGCTCATTTACTTTTTTTCAGATTCCTGTTGTCTGCTAAGAGTCTTTTTGCCCGTCTCTTTCAGGAAGTGATGTGGAGACTGTGGAGCTGAGAGGTGATAGTGAATCTCACACTCTGGGAAATCTGAGACCAGAGTCAGAGTACATTGTTACAGTCATCGCCCTGTACAACGGAGAAGCTGAAGGACCTCCAGCCACTGCAAGTTTTAAAATAGGTACACAAATACACATGCGGACAAATCAACAACACATTTAGTTGTACATCAGAGTGGAGGAAATTCAGGGTCGGTTAACATTTTTGAAAGGGATTCACTGGTTTAGAAATGATTACTGTAAAAGGTAGTTTCTCAGGCAATAATTCTAAAATGAACATTATATACATTTATTTCATTTAGTTGTTTTTCTCTTTTAGATGTCCAGTGTGTATTAGGGTTGTGTACTTAGTAGACAATGTACAAATGGTCTTGAGTTAAGAATAATTGAAGACAGCAGGAAACAAAATGTGTGGCTCTTTTTCCATCTCGCGCACATGTATCAGACACAGACAGTTTGCTTTTAATCTTGCCATTGACTCACTGTCTGCTAGATCAGAACATAAGAATGGTTTTTTTCTTATGACTCACAGACTACAGCAATTGAATGCGTAAGGGTGTTTGTATATGCATGTGCATGTTATAGTGAGAGACAAAGAGGAAAGAGTGAGTAACTGTCTATAAATATAACATAAACTTCAGAAAGATGGAAGCCATTGTTTTAATATTTTATGGGACGGGGGGGGATAAAGCTAAAAGATGTTTAATGCATTTGGCTTTCAGAGCGCTCAGAGCAACAGGTCCTGAGAGCCACGACTACTGGACCCACCAGCATCAGATTAAGCTGGAACCTCATACAGACCGCCAGAGGCTACCGACTGGAATGGAAAGCTGGAGAGAGTAAGAAACTCCTGTGTAAAACACACAAACACACTGTAAAAATTGCCAGGATTTTACTAAATTTAACAGTTTTTTTCTCTCTCTCAATACAACAGTGTATTCAGATCTTTTTCTGTCGTAACAAATTACTGTAAAAATAACCATATGCATTGTGAGATGTGGTAATTTATTGTAAAATTTACTTTAAATGTATTTTCTCTCAGCCAGTGTAATTGTTACATACAAAAATCAGCCTGATCTGTCTGGCCAGGCTTAAAATCTACACCATATATGGCAGTGTTATAGAGAAATAATATTTTATATACAGTTAATGGGGTGTTTGCAATGCACTTGTATCTGATATAAACAGTCTGCATATAAAACATAATTTTACACAAATAAAAAACTGAAAAATTACATTTGAACATTACAAAACAAGTAAGTGACTACAGAAACAACAAAATAAACAAGCAAACTATGACTGTAGAAAAATTGTGTAATAATTTTTTATTATGTTTTTGTAATCCTGCTGACCACAGGAGGCAGAGTTCTGAAGCAAGATTTCCCACAAAGCACCACCAACTATGAGCTCAGAAGTCTGCAGCCGAGCACTGAGTACATCATAACTCTATTCACACTCTACGATGGGCGAGAGGAAGCTACTTTCTTTTCAACCAAATCAACAGGTCTGAAAAATAATTTGATGGAAACCAATATGATATTGTTTCAAGTTCACTATTGCAGTTAAACATAGACACAGTGGTGAGTCTGTGAGTCTGATTAGATTTAATGTATTATTAGCACAATATTTCATACAATTTTAAATGTAAAATTTTTTATTGTCTTCAAGCTGCATTAAACAAGTTTGTGTAAACCTGATGATCATGTTTATCCAGCATAGTTTGGAAATGATCCAGATAAATAGTAGAGACTAGTTAAATGTTTCATCTTTGTTTTGCATTGTAAAGGTTCTTTGTTTAAAATTTAATTTAGAGTTTATAAAACCGTTTGGTGCTTATTTGTCCAGGATGAGACTAAAAAAATTGTTTTTGTTTCTGTCTTCCATGACTTTCATGTAATATGTTGACTCGTGGGTTGTGTTTAGTAGAGCAGTCAGTCGGTCGTGTCACGAACCTGAGGGTGGTGGATTCACTTGGAAACACTATACGAATAGGATGGACAGGAGTCTCTGGGGCAACGCAATACAACATCATCATACTTAATACAGAATGTGAGAATATTATTCCCTTTTGATACAAATACAGTATATCAGTATAGCATTAAAATGTTACTTTGTAATATATCATTCATGAGGTTTCCATTCATTAAATCTGCCACTACAATGCCTGTTTCAATCGGTTTACTTATATTTTGCAGCAAATATAGAGGTGAACAGAAGAACTCCTGGGAATCAGACCACCTTTGACCTACAGGACCTTGAAGACGGTGTGCGCTACGCTGTCAGTGTGACGGCACTAGTTGGATCCAATGAAGGGGAACCAGCAACAGTGTACATTAAAACAGGTTTGAGCATGTATACTTTTTTTCGGGTGTGCCAGTGAGGTTGATTTTACTCTGATGATTCCTCAAAAGAGTTGCCAAAAGTATTGGGACACCCCTCAATTCAGGTATTCCAATCACTTCCATGGCCAAAGGTGTATAAAATCAAGCACCTAGGCATGTAGACTGTTTCTACAAACATGTGTGGAAGAATGGGTCGCTCTCAAGAGCTCAGTGAATTCAAGTGTGGTACCATGATAGGTTGCCACCTGTGCAACAAGTCCTTTCATGAAATTCCCTCACTACTAAATATTCCACGGTCAACTGTTAGTGGTATTATAACAAAGTGGAAGCAATTGGGAACAACAGCAGCTCAGCCACAAAGTGGTAGGACACTTAAAATCACAGAGCAGGGTCAGCACATGCTGAGGCGCACAGTGCGCAGAAGTCACCAACTTTCTGTAGAGTCAATAGCTACAGAACTCCAAACTTTGTGTGGCTTTCAGATTAGCTCAAGAACAGTGCGTAGAGAGCTTCATGGAATGGGTATCCATGGCAGAGCAGCTGAATCCAAGCCTTACATCACCAAGTACAATGCAAAGCGCCAGGAAAATGGTACTTGCCTGACTGCATTGTGCCAAGTGTAAAGTTTGGTGGAGGGGGATTATGGTGTGGGGTTGTTTATCGGGGGTTGGGCTTGGCCCCTTAGTTCCTGTGAAAGGAACTCTTAATGCTTCAGCATACCAAGACATTTTGGACAATTTCATGCTCCAAAATTTGTGGGAACAGTTTGGAGATGGCCCATTCCTGTTCAATCATGACTGCGCACCAGTGCACAAAGCAAAGTCTATAAAGACATGGATGAGCTAGTTTGGTGTGAAGGAACTTGACTGGCCTGCTCAGAGTCCTGAATTCAACCCTTCTCGTCCAACATCAGTGCCTGACCTCACAAAAATTCCCATAAACACACTCCTAAACCTTATGGAAAGCCTTTCCAGAAGAGTTGAAGCTCCATATTAAGGCCAACTCCATATTAAACCCTACGGATTAAGAATGGGATGTCATTAAAGTTCATGTGCATGTAAAGGCAGGTGTCCCAAAACTTTTGGCAATATAGTGCATATTTCAGGTTAATAAATCTGGCGCTATGAAAAATATACAGTAGATACTACTGAAGATACAGTGGATGCATTATTAATGTGCAATCATTTGGTATGAAAATAACTGGTGGTAACTATATTTTTCAAGAACCACCACTAAGGGTGACCAATTTGCGGGTAGTTGGCAGCAACAGTCGACGAGTCAGAATTGCATGGACTGGTGTTTCTGGGGCAACAGGCTACCGGCTTACCTGGAGACAAAGCAATAGTAGGTGGACCTGTTTTTGCAAATACTAAGGTTTCCTTTTTTTAAATTAATATATAATTTATGTTGCTTTTAATCAGCCAGCTCCTCTCTCTCTCTCTCTCTGTCTCAGCTGCAGAGCAATTCCGTGTCCTAGGTGGCGATATCACTACCTACACTATAGATGGGCTGCAGCCAGATGATTCTGTTGTTGTGGGTGTTGCCCCAGTGATTGATGGGCGGACTGGAGAAGTGGTCTCTGTGTCTACTAGAACCAGTGGTTCTACTGGAATAGTCACAGGGCTACAAGTCGTAGAAGCAACATCCACAAGGATACTAATAACCTGGACTCCTGTGAATAGAGCAACAGGCTATAAAATCACCTGGCGGCGTAGTGATGGTACGGACAACAATACATTTAGCACCCTAAATTTATGCTAAAATGGAAGTGGAATTATTTTCTTTGTCTTTTTGCATTGTAGGAGTGGAAGACTCTGAGAATGTGCCTGCTGATGTGGCTTCCTATGCCATTGATAGACTCCAGGAAGGTGCAGTCTACCAAGTATTAGTCTCAGCCCTTTTTAACTCACGGGAAGGACCTGCTGCCACTGTGACTGCAAGGACAGGTAAAACTACACAGATGTTCTTTCATTAAGACAGAGCCATAAGCAAGCATTCTAGACATGTTCACATGATTATACATGTTTTTTTGTTTTCAGAAATATTCAATTAATCATACACGGGAACTTTTAAAATGCTTTTAGTCACCATGAAGTTAGAATGGACAATTCTTATTTATTGTGGAGTATTGCAGTTATAAATGATTTATCCATGCATATCATAAAATGCGCCCTTGTAATCTTTAATCAAACACATTACCTTCCCCTCACAACGACATCTCTTCTGATGATGTGTGCATTGGCATGATCTCTCTCCTTCAGCATCCTGTCACTCACATGAAATAGCAGCAGTTAGCAAATGACAACAATCCTACAATCTAATTAATTTCCAATGGACAAAATCAAGTCCCGCCCTACATTTTTTTTTTTCATTTGAGAAGTTTCACTCAGATATACGTCACAATAGGAAAGAAAGTTTTGAAACGCACAATTTGTGTTTCATGCTGATTTTAAAGATGAGTCATTTCTGAGCTTTCAGCACTAAGAAAGGTTTTATATCAGTCATTTTTTTTGTCTGAATGCCTAACTATGCACATTCTGTTCTTCAGATCAGGCCATAGTTGGTCGTGTCACCAATTTACAGGTGCTTGAAGCCCAAAGGGAGGTTGTTCGAGTCAGCTGGGTTGGAGTTCAAAATGCGACATCATACAGAATACTCTGGAAGAGGACAGATGGTGAGATCTTACGTTGATTTTGAAGTAAATGCGCACATAGTCATTTCCTATGGGGAAAATCACCCATGACATCTTTGACATCTCAATTTTCTCTTAGACTGCGGTGATATTAAATGAGAGACCTCCAGGGGTCACAGCTCACTATAGAAATCAAAAGAAAGCCCCAACCATGATAGAAATGTTTTATTGTGAGTGTGATTTGTAGGTGGTGTGGAGCGGAGTCAGCTGGTTGGTGGTAATGTGACATCAGTGGATCTGAGGCAGTTAGATGAAGGGGCACAGTATGAGGTGAAGGTTTTGGCTTTAGTCCGGAACAGAGAGGGCCCACCCGTCTCTGTCAGAGTCACCACGGGTGAGTGCTGTTTGTTTGTTTGTTTGTATCCCTGCATTTCAAGTCATATTTACTTGTGTATGTTTTTGAAGAAGTTATAAAACCGTATTCACATGCTTTTCTATTCTGCAGAATTAATATTCACACAGTGTACAAAATAAAGACATTGTTTTTGTGTTATTTGCTTGTCTTTTATTATCTTTTATTATTTTATTTGTCAGATTAGTTTCCTGATGAAAGTGCATTGAATTTACTGTTTTTTGTCTAGGGGGACAGAGAGTGACAAGAGTTGAGGGTTTGCGTGTTTTGGGTTCGACCCCAGGGGGCTTCCGTATAACCTGGAGAGCAGTGAGTGGAGCCAGCTCATATCGAATCTATTGGAGGTCTTCACAAGGTAGTTATAAAGGCACACATGTACCCACAGACATATCAGACACAACCAAGTTTATTTTACGTTGTTTTATGACTAGGTGAACCTGAATCAAGTCGTCTGATTAGTGGTGATGCAACTTCGTATACCCTCGATGGACTGCGTCCTGGTCTGAGCTACACTGTAAGATTGTCTGCTGTGCTGGACGGCGAAGAGACTGAAGCTACCACTATCAGAGGAACCACTGGTACACACAACACATTGTATCTCACATTTTATCTCTCTGTCTTTTTCCAGCCTCTTTCATTCATTATTTCTGTTTTTTTAGATGCCCTGCCACCCGTGACTGGTTTGAGTGTGACAGACAGTACTGAGAATTCAGTCCTTTTAGGCTGGTCACCAGTAACTGGAGCCACAGGCTATATTTTACGCTGGACAGAGGAACAAAGTTCTGATAGTGTGTGATTTATTAAGGATCAAAAGCACAATTACAGTTGCATTCACTTTTTAGTGTATTATATACTTTCTCTCTTTAGATACAGGAACAGGTCAGTCTGAAACGCTACCCGGAACAGCCACCTCGTACCGTGTGATTGGTCTACGACTGGGCCGTCGGTACCGTTTCACTGTGCAACCCACCTTCCAAAACCAGGTTGGACCTGAGACCAGCGTGGTGGAACGAACAGGTTATACGGGTTATAGACAAATTTAAATATTTTTTAAAAGGTTTATTCTTTTCTAACTGGCTAATTAAAATGAACAATTTATTAACTGATTGTTATAGTTAAAAGCATCACACACATGTGAGGATTCCAGATGTATTGTGCACATGTAATAAAAATTAAATATGCTATGTTATTGGTATATATTTTACATATCTGACTCTTTCAGAGTCGGACCTTTGTGTGAATTATTTCATACAGTACTCTTGACTTTGAAGTTGAGGCAAATTATAGCTGTCAGTGTGAGTACAGTGAACAACATGCTATTATACTAGTCAGTCATAGGGAGATTTTTCGCTCACTACATGCTCTCCCTTCTAGCAATTTTTTAAAAGTTACAAGGACCAACAGACGGTTGTAGTGCTTGATGTCATGTGGTACATTTACACACTCTTAATGTGAAATGAACGTAATCGTCATTTATTGAGAAATGCTCCCATAGCGGTGTGCTTATAATAGCTTTATTTTTTAGCATAGCTTTATTTTTACAAGCCAAGAGTTATTGTCTGTGTAGCTGATATGAACAAATGTTGTAGTAGTTGTTCAGATGATTTTATTGACTACATGAATTGCATACATGTACATGACTGTATTGTTCTTCAGCTGTATTCATAGCTTAATATGTTTAATACATCCATGTTTTAGTGTGTGTTGGAGGCCGTTTGGATGTGGTCTTCCTTGTCCCTGCGTCTCGTGATCGCTCTGAACTGGAAGCAACTGTGTTGCCTCTGTTGGCCAGTTCTGCTGTATCCTTCACCTCCATCGGTCCCAGAGACTCTCAGGTGCATTTCTTTCTTTTTATACTAGGTACTATGCACTATACTAGGTACTGTAGTCATGGTGTTCAGAATGTTTTTTAAAAAACTGAGATTGCCCTATTCTGACAGAGTGAATGAGGAATTGAGCAGGCCAGTGTGAATGAAGTGCTTGTAATACCTGTTTGCTCCAGATGGGGGTGGTGATGTACAGTGAAGATCCAAAAGTGCGCTTCCTCCTCAATCGTCATAGCAACAGTGAGACCCTTCTGGAGGATATTTCATCCATCCCATTCAGTGACAGACCAGGAAATAATATAGGTTTGTTTGTGTGTTTTAATTTTTTATTAATATTTTTAAACTTTGTGGCTATGCTGTTTTGATGTTGGTGTACCATGAGTAAGTATGTAAATGTCCAGGTCATGTTATACAGTATGTATATAATCTTTCCCCCACATTGTTTCCACAGTAATGAGAGCATTGGAGGGGGCTTTAACTGTGACAAAACATAACACCAAAGTTTAAACTATTTAATTGTAATTTTTTTCTTCTGACTTTTTATGTGTAGGCCAGGCAATGACATACGCACGTCAGTTTTTGCTGAGCACGCCAGCAGGTCGGAGGTCTGGTGTTCCTGGGGTGGTTGTTATTATCGCTGACGAGAAGTCAACCGATGATCTTAGCCAACCTGCTGCCGCTGTTAGAGCCGATGGTAAGCCACACAAAATCAGACCCAACATATTAAATTTACACACACACACACACACACACACACACGCAAACCGTCCTGGCTACTCTGTCCCATGTCCACATGAGTGAGTTAGCGCTGTAATAACTCTGTCCCTCAGGTGTGACAGTGTTGGCGGTAGGAATTGGGCGTGCAGACCCTAGAGAGCTGCGTTTGGCAGTGACTGATGGCAGCACTCAGAATCTGCTCTATGCTCAAGACGCAAATCAGCTCTATGGTCTCCAGCCCGACCTGGCAGACCTCCTCTGTGGCCTTGCAAGAGGGACCGGTGTCACGGTCAGATACAATCCATCCGTCTAATCTGTCATAAATGTCGTATCATAATTTTTTTTATAATGATGCTTGCTTGGCCTGTCAGGCTTGGCAGAGTCATGATACAGCAGAAGCTTTCAAATCTCTTTGATGGTCTCTATTGATGAGAAAAGAAGACCTGGTACAATAAAGACTCACTTTGATTTGTTGTCTCCTTTTAGACGGGGCCTTGTACTGTAGAATGCCCCAGGGTAAGTGTATATTGAAAAACATAATTACGCATAAAAAACTACATATACTCATAAGCGTTTGTTTTTGTTTACATTTGCACATCTACATGCAACTTGTACCACAAAAGAAGTTTGACTTATGCCTTTGTTGCAGGGTGCAAAAGGGGAACAGGGTCAGAAGGTAATCATTTTTGTGGTGTCTTTCTTTTTGTTGTTGACTTGTTGGCATGTATATTTACTGTAGTTTTCGTGTGAAATCTGTATACATTGTGTCTTTTTGTGTGCATACAGGGTGAGAGAGGCAGAGATGGAGTGGATGGAAGGAAAGGCGAGCCTGTAAGTTCATCTACATGCACATTTAGCTGTATTTAATCATCTACTCAACGGTATTCATTAATTATTGCTTAGAAACAATTTGTTTCTGCATGCTTGAGTAAATGTCTGTCTGATTCTGTGTGTATTTTTTTTAAATAGGGTCGTGATGGTTTACCGGGTCGTGAGGGCCCCAGAGGACCAGAGGGGCCGCCAGGTCAACCAGGCAGTGGTCTGGGAGTGAGAGGAGAGAAAGGCGAGAGAGTAAGTGCCACTTAATTATGCATACACACATACACACACAGATCACACATGTTGATATACTCTCACCGTCTCTATTTTTTTTGTCCATTTTTTTCAGGGTTTTCCAGGATTGGACGGCAGTCCCGGTGTTCCAGGTCGTTCTGGTGCAGTTGGACTACCAGTAAGAATGAAACATGAATAATGTAATTAAGTGGTGCTGTTAAAACAGGTATTTGTGGATATATGCTCATCTAAATGCATAGCATGAATGGTAATAATCAGGCCTGGATGCATAATAAAACCTCTTAATTATTTAAATTCCCTTTAAAACAGTGCCACTTAAAATATTAAAGCCAAACAAATTCTCACTTACTGATTTCTAACATAGGTTAATTGTGTGATATCATTCTGTTGTTTTAGGGCAGTCAGGGAATACCAGGTGTTAGAGGAGACCCTGTGAGTACTCAATACTAAACTATACATATGTAGACAAAAAACATACACAAACTCTTACAAAATGTTTTATCTGTTTTGTTTTACAGGGAGAACCAGGTCTTGCAGGGCCTCAGGGATTGAAGGGAGAGAAAGGTGAAAGGGTAAGAGTGATATTAAAATTCATCTCTCACTGCTCTACTCTACCCCTTGATTTAGCAGGTTTTTACTATTTACTACAGGGGGAATCTGGATCTGCTGTTGGGGGAGGTTTACCAGGCCGTAAAGGAGAGCCAGGAATCCCAGGGATCCCTGTAAGAAACAAAAGAAAATCCCTGCACAAAATGTATGAGTACATCATGGCATCAAGTAAACAACAGGGTTCTTACATTATCCATTCTATGTCTCTCTGTCATTTTAGGGCACTCCTGGGCGTACAGGTGTGGATGGGGTAAAAGGAGAGGCAGGTCCACGAGGTCTGCCTGGACAGGATGGTCGCCCTGGGTTGCCAGGCTCTACAGGACTATCTATTAAGGTCAGATTCCATGTATGACCCTGTCCCAGTTTGTTGATATAATCATGCACAGACTGATAGATAGTTCACTATGAAGTTGGCGCCAGTGTGGACTTTGCAAAAGGGCATCTTGAGGATCTTAATGGACATGCTGAAGGCCACAATACGTATTTGCTATGTCCACACAGCAGCAGAATACGGTTGTCAGTCCTGCATTTGAGTCCTTAATAAGGTTACTTTTACACACAGTTTGATTATTTACAGGAGTGACAACCGCATCGCATTTTATAACCAAACTCACACCCTTAAAATTTCAGGACTTACAACTGCCTTATTGTCTGTAATGTCATACAGTGTGAGAGAGCCGCTGCACAAACGCGTGTCTACTGTGTGTTGCGGGTTTTCATGTGTGGTTTCAGTAACTTACAGCAACAGAGATATGCACTGTGTGTCAAGGTTTTAGATCCAGTCACTGTTATCCACTAGAGCTGCTCCCGTCAGTTTTGTGTCCTATGTGTAACTCATATTCTTCGCTCTCCACCCACCCAGATATAAAAGCTGCTGTTGGTTAATGAAGGTTTCACTGATGAACTTGTGGCTCGATTGGGTTAGGGTTAGGGATTAGGGTGTTTTGACACGACTGATTTTGTTGTGTCAAATGTGATAAAACTTTTCAGTTTTATGGGCATCACCATTTTTGATATTTCTTTGGACACTGTCGCTATAATTGCTCGTAAGAGAATACTGCTTGACTCCGTTCATACAGACAGCATTCAAGACGCTACTGTAAGTACCAGAGCTCACCACAAGGGGCTCGCTCACCTTTCTTTATGCATTTATGCACAGGTTAGAGTTCAAAATAAAAATCATTTAAAACATCCGCATAGCAGTTAAATGAACAAATCCAGGCATTACACAGTGATTATCACACCGCCTGTGTACAGTACAGGTTGTGTTTGTTTGCTTATATTAACTCCGCTATGAAAATATGTGAAAGTACCACTGGCATTTTTATCTAGATCAGTATTAATAAATTCATTGTTTTCATTGTTTGAAGTTTCAGATATGCCTTCGGCCAATCATGTACCTGTATGTTTTTGTGTTTCATTTAATTTTCCTGCAGGGTGACAAAGGCAGCCCTGGAGAGAGGGTGAGTCAATATAAATTCTTTTTCAAAAGACGCCAGGGAAGCCTTCTCAAAAAAGATGAGAAAACAATTGACAGTATAACAATAATACAAATAAGACATCAAATGGTGTGTAAACCACTGTATTTGTAGAGTAATGCTGTTCAGCAGTGACTAAGCATGTTTAGGCTGATTCAATAATGTTGATGTTAAATAATATTTTTGACAATTATTTTAGATGTTACCACATGAAGCATATTTTTAGTCTATTTTTCAGTGTATGTTAATATGAACATGGAGAAATATTATTGTATTTATTGCATGTTGACAGTCCCAAATATTAGGAACATGGTCTTTCATATGCCTTTAACCCAGAATCCATGTAAACATCAGATGGAACATTTTAATGCATTTCTAGGGAATTTGAAAGCAATAATAATTACTTATTTTTCAATGTGGAGAAGACACCCTTGCAGAAAAGCGTCCTATGTTGTTTAAGGATTTAACAAAGGCAAAGTAATCTAATCACTGTGAGAACTCTCTGATGGCATACTACTGTCTCTAATGACAATCAGACACATCTCTTGAACATAAATGTTGTGTTCTGTTTTATTCTGATTAATAGGGTCCTCCCGGAGTGGGCAGTGGGGTAGCTGCTAAAGGAGATGCCGGTGATCCTGTGAGTGTTTTTTTTATTATTCATGACAAAGTGGCAGTGTAAATGGATGTTATCGCGTGTACGTGTGAATGCTGCTGTAAAATTGGCTGTGTGTACTACAATGTGTTTTAAAGTGTTTATTGCATGCACTGAATGGTGTTTGTGTGTGTTTTTAGGGAAGTTCTGGACCGCCTGGTCCACAGGGCCCACGAGGTCTGACTGGACAAAAAGGAGCTAAAGGAGAAACTGTAAGTACATTTTTTTTTACATTGCTTGTAAGCTATTTTATTTTGTGTGGGTTTTTGTAAAATGTGCTTTTCTTGTCTATGAATGCGTTTCCTTAACCTGGCCTGTGTGTGTGATGGTATGGCAGGGTGAGAGTGCTGAGGGTAAACCAGGCCCCCAAGGAAACACCGGAGACCCTGGTGATCGGGTATGAAAATCGTTCACTAATATGTTTAATGCTCACTCTAACATTCATTCTCATTCTTCTTTTATTCTTGCATTTTTGTTTCAGGGTCCCCGGGGACCTCCAGGTGAAATCGGAAATAAGGTAAAGAACAGAAGTCGGTCTATGACTTTATTGTGGCTTGTGTCATCAAACTTTATGAATTCATAATCTATGAATCAGTTGATGAAGTTTTGTTTTTTATTGTTCCTTCAGGGTGACCGAGGACAGACTGGAGCACCTGGTTCAGATGGAGTCAAGGTGAGTATGTGTCTATGCATAACCTAAAGCATCTATCTGTCAATGTGTCCAGATTTGTACCATATTCCTTTTGCTCTTTAGTGTTCTTCAGGCTTATTTTGAATGTGTTATGTGTGCTAAATCATTTGTCACCTTTAACAAAGATTGTACAACAATTTTGCTATTTAAATTAGTTTTATTTAATTTTGATATCATTCTTTGTATAATTTTTTTTAGGGTGACAGAGGCCTTCCAGGTCCAGCAGGAGACAAGGTGTGCCCATAAGCTACATAAGATAGATATTTAGATATAGTATTTTTTATTAGAGAGCTGTGGGTTATACTGTACTTGTTTATGTCTGTTTTCATTTGTATGCTAGGGAGATAAAGGTTCAGCAGGCCCCCCTGGACCTCAAGGACTGAGGGTGAGTGGCTGCACAAGCCATGATAAGTCACAAGCCATGATAAGTCACAAGCCATGTGAAAATGCATGAGTGTACATGCATGTTGTAAATTATTTATACTTGCCCTCAGGGTTTGCCAGGGAGCAATGGCCTTCCTGGGGAGAAGGTAAGTAAAGATGTCAGCTCAACAAACAGCATTATATATATATATATATATATATATATATATATATATATATATATATATATATATATATATATATATATATATATATATATATATATATATTATCTCAAATTTCTTTATGTGTCTCTGTTTGCTATAAGGGCACTGAGGGTGCAAAAGGCGAACCAGGAAGCAGTGTAAGATCACACTTTTCATGTTTTAAAATTGATATGAATGTTTAATGCATTTGTAATTGTCCTCTTGGTGGTGACATTGTTCACTGTGGCTTTTTTAGCAGGGTCCAGGTTCATTTGGGAGAAAAGGAGAGCGGGTATGACTTTTGAGAACAATACAGAGACTCTGTCTGTGTCAGATAACAGTATTTCCATTTTATTCTTAAGTCTAAGTTTTTTTTTTATACTGACATTCAGATGGTACAAACCCACCAATATCAAATTTTTAATGCCAAAGTTCCATTCAAAACTTCAACCATTTTACCTCTCTTCTTTTTCTTCTTTTAGGGTGAAAGGGGCTTTCCAGGTCCTGATGGTGCTAAAGGTGACAAAGGAGATGGAGGACAAAAAGGGGAAAGGGTGAGTTTTGTGAATGAATGAAGGTGTTCATCGGGGAAACCGCCTGCTCTTATGAGATAGTGAGGACATTTTGATATCGAAATTACACTTATGTTGACATTAAGTTTATGTTGATTATTATTATTATTATTATTCAGAAATGGATTCAGAAGATACATTTCAAGATACAACTGAAATTGTGAAACTGCATGATTGAAACTTTGTAATCTGTCCCACAGGGTGCCCCTGGAGTAGGAGAGGCTGGCCAACCCGGACCTAAAGGGGACCAGGGCGATCGGGTAAGTTTGTCTTCATGATTCACTAGATCACGGTGAGGAGATGTTCACATCGGTATATATAATGCGCACTCGCTTTTCACATTTACTTATAAATTCACAATCAAGCGTACTCTGTGTATATAGGCTTATAATTTTCGGCCATCAAGGACCCACTATCAGTATGCGGGGTATTGAAATTTCTTTTGAATGCACGCTCGCTTTTTACTTCCAATCACGTGTACTCTATGTATAGGGAGCGGCAGTACTGGCCACACATTTTACAAGATAAGATATTTGTCAATGATGCTCAAGATCTGTTGCGCAAATCTGACTCCTGCTGCACTGTGCGGCGACTCTGCAGCTTGTGCTGTATGGAGCAGAGCAGTTGCTTTCAGTTTGTAATTGTAGTGTCCGTTGTCCAACTGAACTAAATGTTTTTTTATTGTTGGGTATTTGACGAATTGTTTTTGTTCCTCTTTTGTGCTTATGCTAAATGCATAAATGTAAAAATCTAAATGTAACTTCTTTTTTTTCCTCTTGTGAATGAGAATCAACACAAAGTGACCCCATATTTGCAGTGGAAGAAGAAGCAGTGGATCACATTTCATTATGCAAATAAATGCATGAAAGAAAATCAACTGCAATTGCATAATAACATTATGAATGTTGAACTAACAGTGATTTTCAAACTTTCATAAATTTCTTTGAAAAGGACAGTGTAAAGTGTACAGAAACCAGAAATAGATAGCACATCTACATTTTCCTTATCCTAACAATAAGAAAGAAACACACTGAATTCATCAAAAGCTGTTTATTTATTTATACAGGGTCTCGCTGGATTGTCTGGAAAACCTGGTGCAAAGGTAAAGTGTGCCCTTAAACTCCAGTGACTCCAGAGCATATGTTCATGCAAATGACTCCACATTAGCCTGAAAAAGTTGTCATACATTGCTCACTCTTTTCTCTGTGTGACACTAGGGCAGTCAAGGTGACCCAGGGGAGAGAGGGGAGGCAGGCAATCCTGGTTCACAGGGGCCCATGGGCCCTAGAGGGAAAGATGTGAGAGTATACACACATTTATACATGAACACAGGCCTAAATGCTGCTTCTAACAACCTTATCTGCAAATAATACTCATCAACTAACATTTTGGGGGGTTTAAGTGTGTCTGTCATACTCAATTATTTACCCCTAAACATATTAGGTGTTCTGACAGTTACTACTTTTACTACCTCTCTCTACTTTATTAGCCCTGTGACTATTCAGTTTTTTTTGTTTTATTTAATGTGCTTTTAACATTTAACTTTTATTCTTGTTTTTCTTCTAACATCTTTCTTTTTTCAGAGAAGTAACAAGTAGTCAAGGTAATAGGTGTCTTCAGATGCTACTCCACACACCAAAGCTACTGTATTTGCATTTGTGGCCTCAGAAATATAGAATTGTATTGTTATTCATGAAAGTGTAATTATTTTTAGTGAATAAGATATGGTAAACTGTTTTTGTAACAGTGCATACATAAGATGTTATCATTTCATGAAGTCTAATCTCTTGGTTTTTTTGTTGTTGTTGTTTTTTTAGGGACTAAAAGGAGACAAAGGAGAGGATGGTATTTCAGTATGTTTGATTTTTTTTCTCAGTAATTTCTCTATTTGTGAGTGTGTTTGTGTTTTTGTATGTAATGTTACTCTGTTTCTCTTGTATTTCAGGGAGAATCAGGGTTGCCAGGTAAACCAGGGGAGAGAGGTCTAAGAGTGAGTATGCAGATTTGTTATGCAAATCATTGTATGTTGCATTCCAGCCATATCTTAACAGTGTTCCTTGAATATTTAAGGGAATACCAGGTCAATCAGGTCAACCTGGGCCAAAAGGAGACACGGGTGATCCGGGGGAAGATGGACGAAATGTAAGACATATGGCTCCCTAGATGTATTACATCAGAATTAAGGCTTAGTCACTCTTAACTAAATATTTGCAAACTTTCTTTTTGCACCAAAATTATTTATACTCAGTCTGAATTTTATTCCTGAATGAAAGACAATTACACTCATTCAGTTGTTCCAAAACTGTATGAATTTCTTTCTTCTGCTTAACACAAAAGAAGATATTTTGAAGAATGCCGTAACCAAACAGTTGATGGACCCCATTGACTTCCATAGTATGAACAAAAATACTATGGAAGTCAATAGAGACCCATCAAATGTTTGATTACCGACATTCTTCAAAATATCTTCTTTTGTGTTCAGCAGAAGAAAGAAATTCATACAGGTTTGGAACAGCTAGAGGGTGAGTAAATTATGACAGAATTTTTGGGTGAACTATCCTTTTAATACACAGTGCAAAACTAAAGCATGAGGAATAGGATTACTAATAGAATAGATAATAGATTAATAGTGAAATAGGAATATTAATATAATTCATATAATTCATTAGTTTATCATCATATAGTTCCTTGTATATAGCGACCAGTGATACTAAGAGCTCAATGTATTCAGACCCATGACCCCAAAATAATATCTTATTGGTTAATTAGATTTCTCTACAACTATTGGGTTAGATTAACTATTGGGTTAGCACTATTGGGTTAGATTATTGGTTTCTTTGTCTGGTCATGTGATCAGAGCTATGTTTTCCACAGGGTACCCCAGGCCCCACTGGACAAAGAGGCCCAAAGGGCGAGCAGGTGAAAGATTAAAAACTTTTATCACAAATGCAGTTGTGTTTGGACCACCACACAAACAATGAAATTGTCATCTAATCATCTTCATTATGGGTAATTATAGGGAATACAAGGTCCCCCTGGGCCGCCTGGAGATGTGGTATTTTTTTAAAATCATTATCATCTCTTCTTTTTTTTCTACAACCACCTTTTATAAGTAGCTTGTTGTTTTTGAAATCTTTTGAATTTGTTTATTCTGTTAGACAACTGGAGAGAAACAGCTGAAAGGTGACAGAGGTGAAAAGGTACAGTAAAATGTTCATAGTCTTTCAATTCTGTCTTTCACGCATATTCTGATTTTGCCATTGTGATACTGGTTCTAACACCAGGGAGAGGCAGGTGACCCAGGGGAGCACGGGGCTAAAGGTCAAAAGGGTGAAGCAGGAGCTCCAGGCCCTGCAGGACCAAGCGTAAGTCAGCATGGAGAAACAGTATGTGTTATTCAGAGTAATAGGATTTGTATCTAAAACTATTTGTTTTTAGGGTCCTGATGGGCAGCGTGGGCTACCAGGAGCCAGAGTAAGTACCTCTTTTTTGTGCTTTTGCGCCTTTTAGCTATTTACGCATTGTGTACCTGTTTGTGTCTCTATGGCCGCGTGGACACATACTTTAAATATAGTGATATGCACACTGTACAGTTATTTTGGGCAGTGACAACCGTATTATAAAACTGAATTCTTTCTAAACATTCAGATAACTGAATTTTCATTAAATCTGTATAACCACACTGAATAACTAGTCATTTCTTTTGATAGCAGTCTGTAATATCTCATTCTACTTTTTGTTTCTTCTAGGGTGACCCAGGTGATAGGGGGAGTCCAGGAGACAAGGTAAGAGAGCCGGGTTTCTCTGTTTACTCTGTAGGGTTGCCAACTGTCCCGTATCAGCCAGGACGTCCTGTATATTGCGCCTAATTGATTTGTCCCGTACGTGACCTCCCTTGTCCTGTTTATTGACTGTTACGCTGATCTAACCACTGACTGTTCACATATGGGCGTTTACATATGTTGCGTCTTTTGTGCCGCAGCGAGATGAAAAAATGATCAACTTTTCAGAATGCCGCAAGCGCACCGCAGGTCATGTGACATCGAACCAACCGATCAGCTTCGTCCTTTCCGTAACAACATTGAAAGCTCAGCCAAGAGGGATGAACAGCTGATCATAGCTGTACAGGGCGGGTTTTTTATTTCTCATCTTCATAAATATATCTAGCAGTAGAGCTAATGGCAAGGGCTAGAAATCCATTTATCCTTTGCTGAAACTTTTTCCCCTACTTGGAGAACACGGCTCTTGATTGCTTAGCAACGGCAGAACCACGCGAGTGTTTAGTTTGTCAGTTTAGTTTGTTCTGCAAACTAGGTGTATGCGAGTAAAATGCCTTTAAACGTGGCAGGAACATCTGTTTGTGTATGCATTTGTAGATTATATTGCAAACAAATGATTATGATATTCACGGTGATAATGTATTGAGAAATCCATGTTGAAAACAGTTGTGTACATTTTTTTCAGGATTCTTTGATGAATAGAAAGTTCATAAGAACAGCATTAATCTGAAATAGAAAGCTTTTGTAACATTAACATTTCTTTACTGTCACTTTTGACAAATTTAATGCATTCTTGCAGAATAAAACTATTAATTTCTTTACACTTTACACTTTACAATAAGTTTGTATTAGTTAACATTAGTTAATGCATTAGTTAACATGAACTAACCATGAACAACACCCCTGTTCAGCATTAGTTAATATTTGTTAACGTTAGTTAATAAAAATCCAGCTGTTCATGGTTTGTTCATGTTAGTTCACAGTGCATTAACTAATGTTAACAAGATTTTAATAATGCATTAGTAAATTTTGAAATTAACATTAACAAAGATAAATAAATGCTTTATAAGTGCAGTTCATTATTAGTTCATGTTAAGTAATGAACCTTATTGTAAAGTGTTACCACAAATTCTTACTGACCCCAGACTTTTGAACGGTAGTGTATAATGTTACAAAAGCTTTTGATGGTTTGTGTGTAACAATTGACAATTATTTCTATGACGTTAAAATTCTTTTTAGGATTAAACTGTGCATTAATAGGTTAAGCAAAACAAATGTGTTTATATCTGAGAACCTTTTATACACATACTTAACTGCAGACGCTGAAATGACATACACTGTGTGGTACAGTACAAATATTTTGAGTGTCCCTTATTTTCCTATAAAGAACCACGCTTGTCTTTTATTTTCCTTTTCTGAAGTTGACAACCCTATTACTGTGGGACGTCATGCCATCTTTCATTTCTATGGCTACTGTGTCCAGGCTGTAGATTTTCAGAGGAATGAAGTGTTTGACCCTCCTGTCTCAAAACAACACCAAACTGTCTTTTTTGAGATCATTCACATGACCACAAGACATTAAATAAAAAACATATTTAGCACAAAACATTTTTTTTAAACTCATGTGTGTATGAGTGACGTGTCCTGACATCCCTGACAGGAAGTTATAATAGCCTTGTGGTTTAAGATCTCTGAATCTTAGTGTTCTGCAGGTTCATTTTTATACATGGTGGTAATCTTTAGGCACCTCACGGGTCCAGTTAAATTTTGATTCAGGGAATCATGATGCGATTTACAAAACAATATTCGATGCATCAATTTTTCAGCAATGCCTTTCAGCCGCAAATCATTTTAAATAAATCATGCAGTAGACCTAGTGGTTCGCTTTGCTCTTTTCAACATATGTGGAAGTTATGGGTTGCTTAAGGGTTCTCTGTTTGGATTTGATAGACGTGAACAGGCTATTGTTTCTTTAGCTCCAGCTGGACACATAAAATATGATTTTTATTTTATAACCCTTGCCTGTAATGTTTTACAGTTTACCTATTTAAATGGAAAAACTAAAATTAAATAAATTAAAATGATAATTATTGTTCATTATTATAATTTGTTAAGTAAAAGTATTTTGAGCACCTGGGAATGATTCCCCAATTTTTAGCATCACTACTCCAGTCTTCAGTGTCACATGATCCTTCAGAAATCATTCTAATATGCTGATTTGTTGCTCAAGAAACATTTTTTATTATTTTGAAAACGCTTGTGCTGCTTAATATTGATGTATAATATAATATAACCGTGATACATTTTTTTTTAGGATTCATTGATTAATAGTAGGTTCCAGACGTGTTAACTTCGCTTAAATAACGCTCTTGGCCAGCTACAGAGAAACTGATAACGGAGCTCTTTGGAATGTATTACAAAAGCATCAGTTGTTACTTTGGTACTTTGCCAACAGACAAGTGACCAATCCTGAGTGGGGACGTCACTACACACATTCTACCAGCACGGATCAGCTCGGTTACAAAGAACAATTTGTAATTGTGCCAAGCTCAAGTGGAAATGAACTAGAACCGTTTTTTTTTACCGCACGCGGGCCTACGGTGGAAAAGCGGCTCATGTAAAAGTTAATCAAACTGCATAATTTCTGAACAAAAGAATTAAAAAAGTCACTTTTAACAAAAAGCAAGTACCAAGTGGCACGTAACATGCAATGGATTTTATTTATAGATGGATAAATTAAATGTAAATTAATTTGATTTGAAATTTATTGTGATGTCTGATCACTTTTCTCTATTACCATTATGCTCCTAAGCATTGAACACAATTTTTGTGCTGTCAATAACTTTTGGAATGAAGCGTCTACAAAATAAGCAGCTTCCTTAAATATTTCTGTGTAAGCTTCTTTGCAAAATCATTCTATTTTAGAGTGCAGCAATGACATTATTTTGAAAGCAAGTGCCATACAGTGGATGACAGCTGAAAAAATGTCTGAAATGGTAACGCCGGCTGCACTAATAATCAGCGTAAAGTATAAATATAACTGCTTAGTCATGGATCTCTCTATACTGCAGTGGCTCTGACACACTTCATTATGTCAGGTTTTGCCTCTTGGGGTTTTAAATAGCAGGTCTCACTAGCGCTGCAATTATTAGTTATTGGCTGTCTGCAAGACTGTTTAATCTTTGTTTAACATTTGCGCTACAGAATTAAAACAAGGCTTTGTTTCGTAGTGGGAGGAAATGAGAAAACAAGATCTTACTAATGTCTTGAGGAATATTTTAAACCATGTTGCAGCTTTCTGCTTCCTGTCAGAGAGACGTATACTTGTGTACCAGTCCTCATCTAATTTATCCTTTTGATCTCTGTTCTTAATCATTGTGTAGGTTTTTAGGTGGGGCATCATTGATTATTGCATTAGGCTGATGTTTGCTGTATTTGGCATGCATATGTGTGTTGCTCTCAGACAGGTGTTGTTAATGACAAAGATTGGATCTATCAGTCAACCCATTCTCATTATTATTCATTCAGTTGGTGATGACCCAATACTGGTTTGAAAAATTGATTTTGACAGTATGCATGTATAATATGTGTGTGTCACAGTTAATATTGATTGTTTCATGTACATGTACGCATGCGTGTGTAGGGAGAAAGAGGAGCGGCTGGTTTGGATGGACGACCCGGTCAGGATGGGAAACCTGGTCCACCTGGAGTTCCTGGATTACGGGTCAGGTCACTTGAATCTTTGCATCTGCTTCATATTCAAAAGATCCTCAATCAGTTTGAATCATTTTCTAAATGTTTTTGGTTGTGTAGGGTGACCCAGGAAAACAAGGGGATCCTGGACGAGATGTGAGACTTCTGTTCCTCCCTATGTCAAATTTGTTTGGTATCATGATGTTGCCACTATTGGCGGCTACAAATCAGTACAGTTTTTAATCAAAAACGCATTGTTATGCTGTATAAATAAATTCAATTGTTGTGTCCTAGGGTTTGGCGGGGCTAAGAGGACCTCAGGGGCCTCCAGGACCAACTGGGCCCCCCGGAACTGATGGCACACCTGTGAGTAATATCATAGCTTAATTTGTGTTGTCATTTACCTATACAAATTCCCACACCAGTGCATAAGCATGTTATCACATCAAAATAATGTTTTTCTTTATTTCAGGGTAAAGCAGGGGAGGATGGGAAACCAGGACTTCCTGGAAAAGCTGTAAGTGAAGCTGTAATATGAATGAGAACCCAACATCTATTAAATAATCCTTTGAATTTACTGTATATGCAATATGAAACATATTCTCACAAGCCCCTTAATGTTGATATATTCAACAACCCCATTGTATTATCAGTAGCATATGTGAATTTCCAAGCTGACACTTGTTACTTTAAATCCTGATTTATTTATTTATTTATTTTTAATCAAGTCAGCTCAATCTAGAATGCAGTACGCAAACACTCGTTCCAGTTTAGTAACCACACCACAGCCCTTGTCCTCCGTAAATGAGACAATTAAACCATCCTGCTGATTATAAATCACCCTCTTAGCAGCCTAATGAGCTTTCAGTGGGAGGTAACTCAGCCTAATAAATGCTTTATAGTTAAAATATGTGAGGTGTTTCAGTCAGCTGTGTACTAATGTTCGGCTAACCTGACTCGGATAGATTACGCCGCTGGAGCTGGGCTTACTCAAATCCCACTCGTCCTGCAGTTTCTTCTGATTTACTGATCACAGTCCTGAACCAGCTGTGGTAATTGCAGGAGCTAAATTGGGCTGGATGGCACCCGTCATATATCTGTAATACATGGCTGCGCGTCACACGAAGCGTTTAGAAGAGAAATTACTGCTTGAATGAGCTGCACAAAATTACAAGAGTTCTCATACCAAAACAGGAAGAGCTGATTACAGGAAGTCTTGATTACAGAAATTATGAAAACGCGCCTCACACTCATCCAGATGTCTGTGTTTAGCGCCTCGTTTTCTATCAAACTTTTTCAGGGCGAGGACGGCGAGCCAGGAGAGGATGGGCGAAAGGTAATAAAACACCTATTGAATGACTACATTGTAATTTTTGGTAATAAGCCTCTGATCAAATCTGGTTATGCCTCCTTTGCAGGGAGACAAAGGAGAGCAGGGGCCTGCTGGAAGAGACGTGAGTCTCACATACTTATCTTCCTGATCATCCTGTTTTCACTCTCTTCCTGGCTTTCACAACACAAGACAAGTCCATCACAGCTTATCATTCTCGGCACTACATAACACTTTCAAAATGTACATTTTAAGACTTTTCCGACAGCTATGTTATGGAAAAGGTTATTATTACCATTTGTGGATCTCATTCTCTATGTGGCATCAAAGGTAAGCGTGTAACAGGTTTGTAAAGGCTGTTTTTTTACATAAGTGCCGCCTTTTTCATTTTGTACTCCGTTATCTCCAAACCTGTATCTTCTGTTTTCTTCCTGTGACTTGTAGCCACATTTGTCTCTAAATGTACTCAGATTTTGTTGTTTTCTGTTGTTCAGTCCATGTCATTATGTCTCTCTGTCCTTTTTACTCACTTTTTGCTATTTGTCTGTCTCGCACAGCTAATTTTACCATCAGCACAAATCAGATATGTTGTTAAATGGATGTTTTCAATCATAGAAACACACGCAAACATATACACACACTCACACACATTTAAAATGTGTGGATGCTCTTCTTCCTGTGCTTGATGCTGAGTGCAGTCAGTAATTATGAGTCAGCAGCCTTATGGGAGAAACTCTTCACTGATGAGTTTATTTGATGTGCAAATTTATGCCCATTAATTAAGGAATTAAGTTCATGGTTATTTCCCTCATCTCCTCTCTCTCTGTTTCTCACTCTTTCCTCAGGGTCGAGATGGAATAAAAGGTGATCAGGGCATTGCTGGACTTATTGGCCCACAAGGTCCCATTGGACCCCCTGGAGTTCCTGGAAACGTCGGACCACCAGGACCTGTGTGTTTGTGTTGTGCATATGTTTGAATATAAATAGACTACTCTGCTACTCTATTAATCCCACAAGAATTCTGCTAAATTTATGCAAAGAGCTGTATATCTCTATCTGTCTCTATTTCTTCCAGGTGGTCTATGTTAAAGGGGAGCCAGCAACACCTATTCCAGGGCCCCAGGGCCCTCCAGGAACCTCTGTAAGTCATTTCTAGCAATGCTGGCTCTTCAGTTGTTTTTAGAGTCTAAGACTTAGTATTTTTGAAGAAGCACCGCTTACATTTTCTCCTGAAATTGTTTGTTTATTATACTATATTATGTTTATTAATGATTTATTATAGCCCAGATACATATACTTTATCGCTTTGGACCCACTTTATATTAGGTGGCCTTAACCACTATGTACTAACATTTTAACTAATCATTTGATACAATTCACTTATTGTGTAAATACATGTCTTTTTATATTGTACTTACATTTTTAAAAATACCTGCATGTAATTACATATGTAATTGATTTCTGTAATTACATTTATAATTACACAGTTGACACTTCCCTTACACCTAACCCTACCCTTAAACTTACCCATACCACCACACCTGTCCCTAACTTTACCTGTATCCACCTCAATATCAGCAAAAATGTATTGCAATACAATATGAACACAATAAGTACACTGTACTTATTTTTTGATGTAAGTACATAGTAGTTAAGGCCACCTAATATAAAGTGGGACCATCGCTGTTTGAATGATATACCAACTATATGAGTTCAGATAAGTATTGTCTTACATATGCATTGTTTTATATCAATCAGGGAGTACCTGGAGTTCCAGGAGCTCCTGGAGCAAGAGTAAGTTTTTTTGTGTGTGTGTGTGTGTATGTGTGTGTGTGTATGTGAAAGTAATTGTATTGCTTTTTTTATATATATCATGACACAAATTGTCACAATGTGACCTTTGTAGGGGGAAAGAGGTCTAACAGGCTTGAAAGGAGATGTGGTGAGTGTATTTTTATGCATGTGTTTTCTAGTGGTCACTGCTCTCAGAGCTGACATAAGGCATTTCTCAGCATACCTGACTGTAATAATTCAGCTCTTCTGATTGACAGGGTGATCCAGGAGAGGATGGCAAACCAGGATCTGTAGCGGTAAAGAAAACGCTCACGCACGCACAGTCACACATGCACGGCTGGCAAGATGACTAATGTTGTTTCCCCCCTCTTTTGTCACAGGATGTGAAGAGAGCGTTTTCAGAATTTGGCATCGAGGTACTGAAATTTATCAACAAGATTGACATGTTTGTGTGCAGATGTACATCTGTCACTCTCTTTCCTATCCTTTACATACAACTTATATTTTAGGTCAGAGAACTAAAACTATTAGTTGATGACCGAAGCAATCTGGTATCAAAGTTCAATGAACTGACCGATGGAAAGAGGGGTGAAAAAGGAGATGTCGGACCCAGAGGCCCTTCAGGAGCAGATGTGAGTTAAAATCGTGCATACAGTATGTGCGATAGAGTGGTGTCTGGTAGTTTAACAGTTGGAGTAGTGTGTAACAGGACCGTCTGCAATGAAGATCATGCTAAAACTCATTGGGTGCTGTCCGTGGTGCTGAAACTAAGTTCTGGTTAGAAAACATCCAGGAACTCTCAGTCTCTCCTCATTTTTAAACCTTGTTCTCTCTTCTTTGCATACTGGCTTTCAGGGTGCACGAGGTCTTCCAGGTGAGCGAGGTGTAAAAGGAGAGCAGGGTGAGAAAGGGCCACCTGGCCTACAGGGCCCTCCAGGCAGGGCAATTGGAGAGAGAGGCCCAGAGGGTCCGCCAGGACAGGCAGGTGAACCTGGAAAGCCAGGAATACCAGGAGTACCAGGACGAGCCGGTGAACTTGGAGAAGCTGGCAGACCTGGGGACAAGGTAAAGAGAAGAGCATTTTTTTTTACTATAGCAGTTTTACATCTTGTATTAGAGGATAAAGAGCTGATTAAATAAAATACTTTATATAAAGTTAATGTAGAAAAAAATTTTGTTGCAGGGAGATAAAGGGGAGAAAGGGGACAGAGGGCAAGCTGTAAGTACCATTGCTATCATTCATGCATTCTCACGCAAGGTCCAAAATTAAATTAACTTTGTACATCTGCTAATGGCTGTTGAATTAAGAAAAAAAAAAAATATATATATATATATACACCAATCAGGCATAATATTATGACCACTGACAGGTGAAATGAATAACACTGATTATTTCTTCATCACGGTACCTGTTAGTGGGTGGGATATATTAGGCAGCAAGTGAACATTTTGTCCTCAAAGGCTAGACAACTGGGTCAGAGCATCTCCAAAACTGCAGCTCTTGTGGGGTGTTCCTGGTCTGCATTGGTCAGTATCTATCAAAAGTGGTCCAAGGAAGGAACAGTGGTGAACCGGCGACAGGGTCATGGGTGGCCAAGGCTCATTGATGCACGTGGGCTGCAAAGGCTGGCCCGTGTGGTATCAAACACATTAGCTACTGCAGCTCAAATTGCTCAAGAAGTTAATGTTGGTTCTGATAGAAAGCTGTCAGAATACACAGTGCATCGCAGTTTGCGTATGTGGCTGCATAGCCGGAGACCAGTCAGGGTGCCCATGCTTACCCCTCTCATCTGCCAAAAGCGCCAACAGTGGGCACGTAAGCATCAGAACTGGACCATTGAGCAATGAAAGAAGATAGCCTGGTCAGATGAATCACGTTTTTTTTATATCACGTGGATGGCCGGGTGTGTGTGCGTCACTTACCTGGGGAACACATGGAACCAGGATGCACTATGGGAAGAATGCAAGCCAGCGGAAGCAGTGTGATGTGATGCTTTGGGCAATGTTCTGCTGGGAAACCTTGGGTCCTGCCATCCATGTGGATGTTACTTTGACACGTACCACCTACCTAAGCATTGTTGCAGACCATGAACAACCATGCAAACGGTATTCCCTGGTTGCTGTGGCCTCTTTCAGCAGGATAATGCGGCCTGCCACAAAGCAAAAATGGTTCAGGAATGGTTTGAGAAGCACAACAACGAGTTTGAGGCATTGACCTCCAAATTCCCCAGATCTCAATCCAATCGAGCGTCTGTGGGATGTGCTGAACAAACAAGTCCGATCCATGGAGGCCCCACCTCGCAACTTACATGACTTAAAGGATCTGCTGCTAACATCTTGGTGCCAGATACCACAGCACGCCTTCAGGGGTCTAGTGGAGTCCACGCCTCGGTGGGTCAGGGCTGTTTTGGCAGCAAAAGGGGGACCAACACAATATTAGGATAATGTAGGTCATAAAATATATATATATTATTCAAGAAAATGTACCAGCAAAAAAAAAAAAAAAAGATATAGCTATAAAGTTGCTGGTGCATTTTTCTTGAATAATATGTATTTTATATATATTTTACCAGCTATGAAGTGTATAATTTCCGTCTAGCAATTTTTCTTGCATTTGATGCTTGGTGTATGTTCAAACCCTACTTTCCTGTTTTCATAATGAATAAATCTTCTCTTTTTAGGGTCCAGCTGGATTACCCGGCCTTGGAGGGCCTCCAGGACCAAAGGTAGAACAAAATGAAGCTCACATTCTTAGCACACTAGTGGAAGTGTACTGTGAACTTGGACAAAGATTTGTAGTTATCAATTTTGAGTGTAGTAACATATTGAGCATGCATGTCTATGTTTTTCTAAGGGTGATTCTGCCACCGCTCAGAGTGGTTTGCCTGGTCCAAGGGGTCTGCCAGGCCCCCAAGGTAACAGAGGTGAGCCTGGTGCAGTAGGGCCTCCAGGATCTCCAGGAGAGCGGGTGAGGGTGGAGTTTCTGAAATCTTTATATGTGTGGATGCTACCTTATAGGTTTGTGACTTTAGTTGACAATCTGATTTGTGATGTGTTTTTCTGTCAGGGCTACACAGGTGCTCGTGGGGAGAAAGGGGACAGAGGAGTCAGTGGAGAGAGTGGAAAAGATGGCTCCCCAGTGAGTATACCCTTTTACTGGCCTTAACTGACAAAAAAACTTAGTCTCTATTTATTTAATTTTACAATAAAACTGTGGTTTTGTTATCTTAGGGAAGTCCAGGAGAGCCAGGAAAACAAGGGCAAGATGGGAAGCCGGTGAGAAACAAATTCCTAGTAGCTGTGTTGCCAGTTTTTACTTATTGAAATGGATTTCATTTGCTTTGTCTAATTAATGTTGATGTTCATTATATAGGTTAATTAAGGTTAGTTATTTGAACACATCTTTAATCCTAAGTAATAAACTTTGGCATGTAACTTGTCCCACACCATTTGTAGATAGTGTGGCTTGTGGAGAATTGTGCTGTTACTTTTTTAAGTGATGAGACAAGTGATGAGATTGTGCCTGGTGGATGATAAAACAGGCAAAAAAACAACAACACAAACACAGACTGACAGTAAAGGAGGGACCCAAGGCTTCTCTGTGAACCAGAATATCATAGAGACTTTGGATGGGCTTTTTTGGGACTAAATCCCACAAAGCTCCTGCTCTCATTTAAAGGTTTGGTAATGCTTATTGAATTCTGCAGCTTACTATGATGTCAAGTATATCGGAGTATAGTAGTCATATAGTATAAAATGTAAAATGAGATGAAAAGACAGTTCAGCTTTACTGGAGAGGAAGAGGAGAGTTTTAGCTCTCACTCACACCTTTATTTATTCTCCTCTGGAGCAGGGTTTGAAGGGACTGTCCGGTCCACCAGGCATACCTGTGAGTAATAGCTTCCCAACATGGCAGCCTCTCTTGGGCTTGCCATGTAGGAAAGCCTGGGGATTTGCGAGTACTAGGCCTTGCTGTGATCACTAGCTTACTTCCTTTGCTTGAGGCTCCATAGATAAACCACACAGAAGTAACAAATGCAGCACTGCTTCTATCCGCTAACCAATCTGTCTCCTCTTTTCCTCCACTCCTTTTTGTAATCCCACTCCCTTCATTTTCTAATTCTATTCCACTTGAAATTTGGACCATCACACCTATGCTCTCTCTACACTTCCTGTTCCTCCATTCCATCCTCCCTCTCTCTTTAGGGCTTGCCTGGGTTCCCAGGAGTGCTGGGCAGACCGGTAGGTTTTCTGTGGCTGAGATTGTAAGCTGCTTTACTAATAATGGGAATGAGGCAGTCTTTGTCTTTGTAGTTTGTTTGTGTGTGTTTGTTTGTGTGTTTAAGTCTGTTAGATGGTCATACATGTGTGAGCTGAAATATACATTGTCTTATGTCTCTGAGTGTAATGTAAATGTGTTTGTAATTTTATACATTACCGTTCAAAAGTGTTATTCAGCAAGAAAATGTATCAAAAGTGACAGTAATAATGATGTAAGATTTCTATTTCAAATAAAGATTGTTCTTTTGTAACTTTCTATTTATCAAAGAATGCTGAAATTCCGGTTTCCACAAGACATTATTACGCAGCATAACCTTGTTCAGCTGTAGTAATGATAATAATAATAATAATAATAAAAGCACCAAATCAGCAAATTAGAATTATTTCTGAAGTGTCATGTGACACTGAAGACTGGAGTAATAATGCTGAACATTCCGCTTCACAATCACAGGAATAAATTACATTTTAAAATATATTAAAATGGAGAGGAGTTATTTTAAATTGTAATAATATTTCACAATATTACTGTTTTTACTGTATTTTTGATCAAATTACCTGCCTTTGTAAGCAAAAGATACTAAAACATTAAGAAAATAGTGCCGGCCCTTTTTGAACAGTAGTGTATGTGTGTTCTATGTTTGTGCAGTCTTTGTCAAAAGTATACTGTATGTCTGTCCATTTATGTGTGCATGTATGTGTGTGTCTGTGTGCTCTATATTTGCATTAGCCTGTTGTTCATACCAAATGTGTATTTTGCACAGGGGAATCCAGGAGAACCAGGAATAAGAGGACCAACTGTATGTATATTCAGTTTAACACACATTTATGTACATACTCAAATTATAAATATTATTTCTAACCTTTAGTTTGGAATTTTAGGGTCCGATGGGCGGAAACGGACCCCCAGGGGCTCCTGGTGTGAAGGTTAATGCTGCATTGTTTGACATAAACCCTAGAATTTTATTCATTAACAGTAATTTCAGATCAACCATAATAGCATGAAACATGTTAGTTAGTATTTTGTCCCTATTTGTGTCCTGACTATTTGTGTATGCACGTTTGTGTGTCATATTTAGGGTGACCAAGGAGAACCAGGCATTGGAGTTCAAGTAAGTTTTCCAGCTAAGTAGAGATGAATGCTTTCCTTCAGGCGATTTGATTCACAGCAATGTGTTTTTGGAGTTACATAACTAACCCACCAGAGTTTACTCACTCTTCATTATTTTCTCTTCATTCTTCAAGGGCCCTCCTGGACCTCAGGGCAACAGAGGGTTACCTGGACCTGCAGGCACTCCAGGAGCCATAGTAAGATAAAAACACAATATTGGAGCCTTTCCAACAGCTCAGAGCAGTTTGACCTTTGTCTCTCTACAGAGGTCATTAGACAATCACTGCAGCTTCAGCTTAGAGCCTCTTCACATGCACTGTTTATCCCCTCTGTGACTTCAGTTTGCCCTTGGATTTCAGAAATTACAGTATTTTTCCTCCTCGCATAGGCTTATTTCAGGAGATACTGCTTATATATCAGTGCACTATGTTTAGTAGATCATGTGGGTTTTACATAGACATCTTGCTCTTATAGAATGTGGTGATTTTATATTTGTCTGTATAGGCATAAATGCAGCATTTTCTAATGTTTGCAGGGACCACAAGGGCCCCCAGGGCTTCCAGGACAAGTGGTGAGTAAATAAACATACCAGACAAACATATATTACAGAGAATTTTATATTACGATAAATTTCAAGTTTTCCTCTTCAACTAGTCGGCAAAATGGTGAATGTGAGGCAATGCATGGTTGAGGGTCTGAGCAACAAATGATAAGAGCACATGACTTTAGATTTGAAAAATAATATAGATGTTTCACAGTGCTGTCAGAACTGCTTCTATGAGGTGCGAGAAAGATTGAAACTGAACCTGCAATTCACTCTCTCAGATGGACACGCCTGGTCTCAGTCGGGCGTTTGGTGCAGTTGCAGACACAATCCAATTATGATATTGTGATGCATGTATTGCATGAATGAGTATGGTATTTTGAGATAGTTGGCAGTACCCAGACCTATATGAAGTGACTATACATGAACACACATACACATACAAACACTTGTTTACTTAGCTGTCTAAATACAGGACATTTTATATAGACTTCTGTTGTTTTTATAGACGCTAGTTGTAAATGCTAAAACCTTCCAAAAAGAGGTTTTGTCAGGTTTAACTCACTTTTGGGTGTACATTTTTAACCAAACTATCATTTTGTAGGTACACAGAAACCCACATGCGCACACACACAGTCTATTCATACAATACATCACACATACACACAAATGCTGTTTATACACTCCCTCTGAGACTTTCTATTGTAAATTTAAAATATTATAATTGTAAGCAGCCATGTCTATTACTTAAAGCAGCTGAGGGATGCTGGATGATGCTTGTTAATGGGCGCGCATGCCCAGCGTATTATTCACTGCAATGTCCACACACACGTTAAAGGGATAGTTCACCCAAAAATGAAAATTAGCCCATGATTTACTCACCCTCAAGTCATCCTAGGTGTATATGACATTCTTCTTTCAGACGAATACAATCGGAGTTATATTAAAAAATGTCCTGGCTCTTCCAAGCTTTATAATGGCAGTGAATGGCTGTTTCTGTTTTGAAGAATTGATGCCAGCCATATCATTGCATCACAATTTAGTATCGTAGTGCCAATAAAAGTATTTTGTTTGTGTGATGTATTCAGGTGCTCTCAACTTTACTTTTAGCATTTAGAATGTGTTCACATAAACATTGTTTTGTTTTATTCAATTTTCTGTTCTTAAAATGCAGTGTGTATATGAATATAGATTTTTTTTTAAAAATTAATTAAACTTTTTAAACATAACCTACATATGATAAATAAATACCAAACTCCGGCAACTCTGACTAGACATCTGATTCAAACATTAAGGGGAAAAGTAGGAGGAAGAAAGTAAATAAATAGAAAAATAAAATAAAAAATAAGGTGCATTTACTCTTCTGCTTTATCTGCAGGATTCATACATGAACATACACAAACATTTATTTTATTTGTTTTTTTTTTAGCATATTTGTGTTTGTGATAAGTGATAATGAAAACTGTTATTTGCTCTCTTGTTTGAGTAACAAGGTTATCTTTAACGTGCTGTTAACATAATGTCAAAAACAGGGTGAGGGGGGCAAGCCTGGGGTCCCAGGGAGAGATGGTGTTCCAGGGAAAGATGGCCTTCCAGGGTTACCTGGGAAACAGGTGAGTGATCATATGCCCTTGACATTATATGTTCATTCATTTTATTTCATTCATCTTCTGCCTCTTTTTTTCATGTTTTCTTCGCTTCATTCTGTTTATCCCTACTTAACTGCTTTCTCGCTGTCTAATTATCTCTCTCTGTCACTTTCTTTCAGGGTATTTCTGGGCCCATCGGCCCCCAAGGACTTAAAGGAGAGCAAGGAGACAGCGGTCCACCAGGAAAGGTGCATCCATATGTGCATCTGCATGTGTGGATTTGCACATAATGTGTAGTTTGATTGACACTATGCTTTTAATTCCCAACCTGTTCAATTCATCTCTTTCCCTTTTTTCCACTGTGTTCTGCAGTCTGTCACCGGACCCCCTGGAATGAAGGGTGAGACGGTGAGTTGTTGCCATGGTTACATTATAGCGAACACTGTGTGAAGATCAACCTGTCTCACCTGCTTGAAAGATAATCTCATTTAAAGCAAACATAATGTTAGAGTGCCATCTACGTGAGCTCTTCTATAGATCTTCTCTCTGTGTTGTCAAACCCAAATGCCAACTGAGGAGTAGGACAAAGTATTAAAGTAAACCTTGGACAAGTGAAGACTTTTATTTGTTCAAGCCAAGCAGAGAAACTCTATTTTATTTTACTAATCTAATATTCTAATATCTAATATTTTATGACTGCTATAGATAAAAAGCGTTCCTTGATCCTTGATTCAATGTTTTTTCATACTAAGTTTGGGCATTTTTTGACAGTTCCTATATACTTTCCATCCAGTTTCATCAACTTTATTATGCTTGCTGGTTTCTTTAAAACAAATCCAACACAAGAAGGTTTACTGTGTTTAACACAAATTTACTAACTAGTTAACTATTTTTTTAAACGGAAATTGACAAATGGGCAATACAGTACATTGCAACAAGATGAATGTTAAATATAGCCAAGCTTAGTCTTAAACATTATACATACTAACAAGAGACAAACGTGCTAAAATTGCTTACTAATTGTCTGCAAAGTTATATTCAACCAGTCATGACCATATAAAGCCAGTAATTAAGCTTAATTTCAGCATGATACATGCAGAAACTTCATGCAGAAATTATGTTGGTAAAAAATAACGAGTATGTAGTTTATCTGCCTATAATAACGCACATTGTTGTACAGAAGAATTAATACAAAAAAGTTGACTTCCATTTTAAGTGCCTTATTTAATTTGTTTTTACCATTTAAGCAACAAGTCAGAATTATGTGTGTCTGATTAATATATTTATCTGTATGTAGCTGTACTTTCAACCTCTAAATAAGTCTGATAGACTGAGTAAACTTTATGTGCAAACTTTGACCCTCTTTTTCAGCATTCTGCCATCTCTCTGACACAAATACTCCGTAATTGTGCCTTTTTGTGTACACCTGCCTTCACTGTACAGCCAAACACTTCCAGGACTAACAAATCTAATGGCTTATCTGCACTGCGCTATGACATAGATTGTAGATAATGCGCCATAGATTTATTTCTGACGTGAATATACCACATTATTAACATATTTTTTTGCTGATTGGTAAAGGGTTCTCCTGGTCAGACATTGCCAGGTACTGTTGGAGAAAGAGGCTTTCCTGGAATACCAGTGAGTTTGAGCCATCTATTCATTCTGATGTTTTTATCAACATTTCAATGTTTCTGAAGTTTATATGTGTTGATCAGCATATTTATCTTTTTTATGACCCATTATTTGTTCCCCCAGTTTGCGGTCATATTCTGTCATCAGCCATCCTTCATCATTTGTAGACCTAATTCTGAATTCATATTTGTGCGCCTGTTTTGTATTTTAGGGCCCAAAAGGCGACAAGGGGCCAGCAGGGATAAAAGGAGAAGGAGTGAGTACTGTCTGATATAGACTATAGAGCGCCAATATACGTTGTGTAGAAATTGAACTTTATAGAAATGTGTACTCTTAGGGTGCTGCGGGTGATCCTGGAGATCCTGGGGAAAGTGTGAGTACTTGCATTGACTACAAAAGCAGAACCACCAGCACCACCCCACCATCCATTTCATCTCCATTATAATACATGCATCCTTAAAAGACTCTTTCACATTCATTCTTCAGGGAATGAGAGGCCCACAAGGGCCCAAAGGAGTCAAAGGAGAGGCAGGTGTGGGGATGGCTGGGCCTCCAGGACAACTTGGACCCATCGGCTTAAAGGTCATTGACTGATTTTACAGAATTGTTGCTAACAAAACTAAAACCCTGAGTGTTAACTTTGGCACATAGCTCATCCCACATTTTTTCAGAGACAAACATGAATGACACCTCAAATCGACCACATAGCAATGCCGTAGCAGCCACATAGTAAACCACAGAAAATGTAAAAATCTAGTGTGTAATCTGTTGTAGGGTGACCCTGGCTTACCAGGTCCTCCAGGCCCTCCCGGACTACGTGGATTGGATGGGATACCAGGGCTGGCAGGGCAGAGAGGTGAAGCAGGTCAGCCAGGACCCCCTGGACCACAAGGAGAGAGGGTTAGTAGAGAAACTGCACATGCAGACACAAATGTAGACTAAAAATGGCACATATGTTTAGAATGGCTATTACTACATAAAGAAATGTGTTAAATACTATCATAAACAAAATCACTTGCTGAATTGTCTATCCATTTGACTGCATCCAGTGATCGCAATTCATCTGGTGCCTCTTATTGTTTAAGGGTCTACAAGGATATATAGGCAAAGCAGGAAACCCAGGAACACCTGGAGCTGCTGGACCACCAGGACCCACTGTAAGAAAAATTATGTGCATACAGGTGTTTAACTGTGTTTGTCCCTAAGTGGTATTTAGTGATGTCTTTATCTTCATATTAGGGTACTGCGGGCCTTCCAGGACTCAAGGGTGATAAGGTAATTGATGTGTTGCTTGCAGTATGCTCCTAATTTAAAAATTTTATAAGCACAGTCAAAAATTTAGGATTGGTGGAAGTCATGCACAAGTAGAGATGAGAAAGGGGAGCTTATCAATTATGATAGATATCAGAATTCATTACAAAGGAATTTACTTGCTGATAAATCAAATTAAATATTTTTAGTTAATTTGAAGGGAGGAGCTGCAAAAAATCTTAAAATAAAATAAAATAAATATTTTAACAGTAAAATTACAATGCTAATATTTATGGCTGTCTTAATTTCTTTGCTTTCAATCGTTAAGCTTTTATTTTTGCAGAAAAGGAAGTCATTAAGCTTCTCATTTGCTGACAACAGATTTATAAATGATTCTCATTACAAGATGGTTGGCACATGTCATGTTGTTTTTTCAAATGCACATCATAGGTGACCTTAACTCCAGTTTGCATGGAGCAGCATTTTCTGTAAACAGCCTCTCTGAGCTGCTGAAAATACCAGATTATGAGCTCATGCAGTGTGCCAGACTATAAATGTACATAATTAAATCAGTCTTTACGATTTTTACTCGCATTTGGTGCTTGGCTGGTGTTAATTTATTCGTGAGTTCAATTGGTTCAGTTGCACCGGTGTGTGTGCCTAAACAAGCCCTGGATTGTATCTGTTTAGGGTTGTTCAGTCATATATTAGTATATTTTACAGTATATAGTACATAATTAAAAAATCAGAAAAAAAATTGTTTCCCCCGTTTAAATCTGGAAACAATTTATGGAGTTGTGCAAGTGCATATTGTCACTGAAGTAAAATACAATCATTAAAGTAAAAGACAGATATACTAAATACTAAGACATTCTGAAATGTCTTTTCACTCAAATTTTTGTTGATTATATAATTTGTAATTAAATATTTAGTGTTAAAGTAGAAAAATACAAGCATTTTCAAAAGAAATTAAGACTTTTAGGCCCCATTTATGTGTGCTGTTTATTTTGGAAATAAGGAAGCGGGTCATCTAAAAAAATAAAACTGAAATGATTGCGTCTCTGTGCGGTCAGAGGTGCAATTGGACAAGTATTGAATAGTACATTACCCCTTTTTTCCCTTCACATTCAGGGTGAAATTGGAGTAGGAGTGCCAGGTCTAAGAGGAGAGCGGGGAGACAGCGGGCCTCGGGTAATATCCATGACTAATCTAACTTATGTTCATTTGCTTGCATGCATATCAGATTGTGATGGTGAGTGTATCTGTCTAATTCTTTTAGGGAGAAGAAGGTCGGGCTGGAACAGATGGAGAGAGAGGCCCTACTGTAAATATACTCCTCATTTCTGTTCACAACATTCAGCATTCACTCATTATTTTTTACCCCACCACATCCTGTTTTCTGTACATATTGATGTCAGTCAGACAGACACAGTTAGTTTCTCTTGATGGGTGTCATTGATCTGAGCCCTCGTCTAGCTGTGGAAAGGCTGATGTAGGGATAGAGGTAGCTGTACGAACACACTGTATTCGTCATACTTTATATTCAGGGCTATGATGTGTTCGTCTCCCACTCGCTGCAATTTTAAAACCATTATGAGTCAAGGCCTCTTGCAGCGCTGCACGTCTACTATCTACAAATTCATACAAATGTTCAGGCAAATAAGATTTCTCCTCTACTCATCTGTCTGTCCCACTGACAGGGTCCTCTTGGCAGCAAAGGGAACAGAGGAGATAAGGTGTGTATAACTTGTCGTCTCCTGCTTCAATCTGTCTCGAGCTGTCCTTTACTTTTTTTTGCTCAAAAAAGAAAAAATAATAACGGTCTTAAAATATTTCAATTTACATGCATACGTTTTAGTTCATATAAACTAAGAAATGATGTTAAATACACTAATTCTTCACAGGGTGAGCAAGGTCCTTCGGGAATTAAAGGCGAAAAGGTGATTTGTTTTTTTTTTATATGCATTGATCATCCTGCTTTATTACACAGCTCCCTGGAATACTTATTCTGATTGGTCCATTGCAATATTTTTGAATAATAACTGTTAAACTTGATTCTTCTTATATAATAAAATGATTTAAATCAAATCAAAATGTCATGTGCATTATAATAAGTGTGGCCATAAGCAGGACCATGTTTAGTCAGCTGGTCATTATCGCAAAATAAACCCCTACAAGGGTGATCATGACACTTGATGTGAAGAGGTCTTGTACCACCCTGATGGGGTTTATTTTGCATATTACATATACTATAATCTTATTTTTTAAATATTTAATGAATTATGTATTGCTTTATTTGATTTTGAATCTTCAAGGGAGATACTCTGCTGGTGGGGGGGCCTCCAGGAGAGAAAGGCGTGAAAGGAGAAACTGTGAGTCAAAATTATTTGATGAAGCTGTGTCAGGTGTTAAACCGCTTTTGGGTCACTTTATAAAAAATGTAAAGGCCAATAATGAAGTTTAGGTCGCTGAAGGTCTCTTTATCTTTGGAGAACATGTGCCTGTGAGAACTGGTCATAAAGCATTTATGTGTGCCTGCCTCAGGATCGATTTTAGAGATCATTAACGAGTCAGTAAGCAACAGGATAAAGGCAGATCTATCGGGTCGATGTAAACCAATCAGTTATATTGATCACTGCTCTCCTCAGGGGGATCGAGGACCAAAAGGTGCACAGGGTGAAAAAGGTGCAAAAGGACAGGAAGGACCACCAGGAGAACAGGTAAGAATGTTTTTCTTGTTTTTATGTACATTCTACAATATAATGTTGTGATGCCTAAAATCAATTGTAGCATTTAAAACAATTGATTTTAGACTAAATATTATATCATTTTAATATGGGCCTTAACATGGAAAAAAAAATCTGCTTATTGGTATCAGTCACAGTTTTGATATTGGTGTGTCTTAAATTAAAATGGTTCTTCTCTTTTGATTCCTTTTAAAGGTTGTGGTTTGGGAGAAATTACTAAGATATGAAAGGGATCTTTTTTTTTCTTCTTTTTTTTTGTAGGGTCTGAGAGGTGAGCCAGGAGAGAGAGGTTCCACTGGTTTCCAAGGAGCCCGTGGTCCTGGTGGTCAGAAGGTGAAAAATATCTTCTTTTCTCTCACAAATTTAACATGAATAAACACATGCATATACATGCATACATTTGCAAATGTACATAAATGTGTGTGAACGTCATATTGATTGTGTTTTTGCTTATCATTTGCAGGGAGAAGCAGGGCAGCCAGGTGTCCCAGGTGAAGCGGTGCGTATTCTTATTCAGATGCTTATAACATCAGTGCATGAATAGCACATACAGTCCCCAGACTCAGCTGTTTCTCTGTGACTACCTCTCATATTTTTTATCTGTCCTCTACAGGGAACACCTGGTAAAGATGGCCTGCCTGGCATGAGAGGAGAGAAGGGAGAGGTTGGGCATGTAGGTCTGCGAGGCCTTAAGGTGTGTATGTGCATTTTAATGGTTGTCTCTTTGATTAAAACTCAAACTGACTCTTGCAAGCTTTATCGGTAACCTTGAGGAGCCCTTCAGACCAGATGATCCCACTGCTTATAATTCCGCCACAGTCTGGATTCCAGGCATTTGTGTCTGACATTCATCTGCATATGTACCTTAGAGCCATCATATTAAAGTTTTTTTTGTGTGTGAATGTGTGAATATGTGTGTGCATGTGTAGAGAAATTGATTTGTCGAGTGCAGTGAGGCACATGAAAGACTCCTGCGTATGAATCATTCCTCTCAGGGATACATGGGCCGCTGCAGACAGTACTAGCTGCCCTTCAGCCAGCGGCATCATAGACACTCACACTCACATAACAGATAAGAACTTTTATCTGGATTCAGAAACCCTGATAGACCTCTATCTGTTGTCACTAATGAGGCAGACAGTAATTGAAGTGTGTGTGAGAGTTTGTGTGCTTGTGTATATGACTGACACATGAATAGTATTTTATTCTTTACAAATAGTCCCTCCCTGGGAGCTTTTCTCTAGTGTCATTGCTCCCTGTCACATTGAGTGATTGACAGTTTGACTGAGCTTTAATGGCTTACAGGGAGAACGAGGCTCCAAGGGGGTATGTGGACCAAGCGGACCAAAGGGAGACAAGGTGAGTAATAAAGAAAGCTTGAGGAAAGTTTGTGTTGTGTCGTCATGTTTTGCTTGCTGGGAGTTATGAATTGTCTCTGTTCATAGGGAGATGGTGGGATTAATGGCAGACCAGGATTGCCGGGAAGGAAAGGAGAGCAAGTACGTACACATTTATTTGTGTGTGAGGAGTCCATGCGATTCCTGCTGTTATCTTTGTTTAATTGCAAGTTTTTTTTCAGGGTGAAGTCGGCTCTCAAGGTCCCATAGGAAGTCCAGGGAAGGAGGGGCTCATTGGAGTCAAGGTAAGAGATCTGAGGTTTGAGATTACATTGAATAATAATAATGTAGGGTTGTCATAATACAAACTTTCACTTTCTTGATATCAGTTATGAAATCATGGTAAAATTACCATTCATGTTTGGAGAAAAATATTTATTCAGTAGGATCACAGTAAAGGGAACCATTTATAATGTTATAAAATATTTCTATTTCAAATAAATGCCATTCTTTTGAACTTCAAACAAAGAATCCTATATCCAGCATAACTGTTTTTTCAATATAGCCGGCAGCTATCAGTATCTAAATAGGAGACCTCCTGGGAAAACTAGGTTGCTAATGAAAGAGGTGTAAGTGAGGACTGCAGGGGGTGCTCGCCCTGTGGTCTGTGTGGGTCCTAATGCCCTAGTATAGTGATGGGGACACTATACTGTCAAAGAGCACTGTCCTTCAGATGAGATGTAAAACCGAGGTCCTGACTCTCTGTGGTCCTAAAAAAAAAATCACAGGATGTTCTTCAAAAAAAGAGTAGGGGTTATAACCCTGGCATCCTGGTCAAATTTGCCCATTGGCCTCTGTCCATCATGGCCTCCTAATCATCCCCATATACTGATTGGCTTCATCACTCTCCTCTCCTCTCCACCAATCAGCTGGTGTGTGGTGCGCGCTCTGGCGCAATATGGCTGCCGTCGCATCATCCAGGTGGATGCTGCACATTGGAGGTGGTTCAGATTCCCCCTTTCATATGTAAAGCACTTTGAGTACCCAGAAAATTATTATTTACTATTAATATTTGATAATAATAAGAAATGTTACTTAAGCATCAAATCATATTAGAATGATTTCTGGAGGATCATATGACACTAAAGACTGAAGAGTAATGGCAGCTGAAAATACAACTTTGCTATCAGAGGTATAAATTCCAATTTAAAATATTTAAAATAGAAAAAAAAAATTTACTGTATTTTTCATTAAAAAAATTACATTCTTGGTGGACATGAGATTTATTTAAAACAAAAAAAAATCTTAGTGTATGTTACTGTAGTATACGTTATATTACAGTGTACAAAAATTGTGAATGTAATGGGTGCATGCCTGTGTTTTTATGGCTTGAACTGAGTCTGTACTACTGATACTGTATTTTATTATTATTGTATTTTTATTATCTTAATATTGATTGGTACCAACCAGAGCATGTGAGCGGAGCGGTGTGACGCTCTGCTCAATAATCCACTCTGTGCCAGTATGCTCTGCTCAATTGCTCACGGCCCAATCGAACACTCCACTCATGTACTGCTCACGCTCACCGGTTAAACGCCTTTTGCTCAAATACCACTCTGAAATAAAATTTCTATGTACTTCTATGTGCAATGGAACTATAATAAAACCTTGTAACGTTCATCTGTTGATGCCTAGGGTGACAGAGGCATTGATGGAGTTATTGGGCCAAAGGGAACACAGGGAGAGAAAGGTGAACGGGTGAGTATGCAAACCCCTTTAGCTCCCTGCTGTTCAAACCTAACACTGCTGATCTAAGTAAAGAAGAGGCTTATCAGTTGTTCCACCTTAAAACATCTTCCTCTTGCTTTCTTTAGGGCCCACCTGGTATCCCTGGCCCTCCTGGTCCGAGAGGTATGGATGGACCCCCTGGTCTAACAGGCCTTCAAGGGCCTGCTGGAGGTAAAGGTCCAGAGGGTCTGCAAGGACAAAAGGTATCAAACTTACTGTATACCACTGTGTATGTGCAAAGGGACATTTACATAATCATGGAGGTCATGTCATTGTTTTAATGGATTCGTTTTTCATTAGTCATCAACACCCAACCTCCAAGGCGTTGGACCACATATGCTTTTTTAATTAAAATAGGCCTTTAAATGAGAATATGTGGCCCTGGACCACAAAACCAGTCATAAGTCACACGGGTATATTTGTGGCAATAGCCAACAATACATTGTATGGGTCAAAATTATAAATTTTTCTTTTATGCCAAAAATCATTAGGATATTAAGTAAAGATCATGTTCCATTCAGATATTTTGTAAATTTCCTACCGTAAATATATAAAAAATGTATTATTAGTAGTAACATGCCTTACTAAGGACTTCATTTGGACAACTTTAAAGGTGATTTTCTCAATATTTAGATTTTCTTGCACCCTCAGATTCCAGATTTTTAAATAGTTGTATCTCGGCCAAATATTGTCCTATCCTAACAAACCATGTTGCAGATATGTATCTTTAACTATATCTTTTAACTAATGCTGTCATACAGATGACCAGTGAGTAATACAATTTGTATCTACCTTACGAATGTGCATTTTCTCTTCTCAAAAAATACACATATCACTGTAACGTTCTGGGCTCATTTTGTGTCTGACATAAATAACCTGTGGTTCAGCGAACAAGTGAGTAATCAGAGCAGATTCAGTAAGGATGCGAGTTGTCGTACCAATTTAGACTATGATTCAGACAATTTACACTGTTTTTTTTAGACTGATTTGCCAATTGGTTCGACAGATTCATTAGAGAGTGTTTCTCTCTCGACACATACAGTAAAATTCTCAAGCTTTTTATTTTGTTTTGCTGTGATGTGTGTATATAGTGCAATGCAGAGCAGTGGTGCTCCTGAATAGCGCTGCAGGAAACCCTGATTCATATGCACAAGGAGCGGGGTTAGTTCATCATATGTGAGGTATTGAATATTTATTGTAGGGAGAAAGAGGTCCTTCAGGCCCTGCTATGGTTGGTCCACGTGGCATACCAGGGATCCCAGGAGAGAGAGGAGAACAGGTGACTATACACATAATCTACCTCTGCATTGATTCTCTATACATTTTCCATTGCTCTTCATTGTCTCTGTGTTTTTGTATCAGGGTGAGATGGGCTCTGATGGACCTAAAGGAGACAGAGGAGAACCAGGCATGACGGTCAGAACAAATAAACTTTTACGATTCATGATTTATTGTAATGTTATGCATATTTTATTCTGCTACCTGAGCTATAAATTGAACCCTCAAGATAAGTAAGAATGACACAAGGGCTGGTTGCATCTCTCTTTACTTTTTGAAGGAGGATGATATTCGGGCTTATGTTCGAACAGAGATGAACCTGCATTGTGGTGAGTGGATCTTTGATAATTGTCATTTATCTCCATCTATAACAATTTTCCATCACCATCAATGACTGTTTCACTTTCTAAAGTCATGAAATCTAAATGAATCTTCTACAACAACTTATACAAAAAATCCTGTTTAGGCATTTGTTTTAAAGTACTGTCCTCCTCATCAGTGGCAAACTCAATTCGTTGTCTCGCTCCAGTGTGATATGGAACAGCTGGATAAATGTGACCCGTGCTGGCAAAATGAGTCGCAATGAGCAAATTTTCAAAGTTATTGTTAGTTTCACATTCCCTATTAAAACAACTTCAAAATGATGTATGATTTGTTTGAATCGGACAAAAAAATTACTGAGCTACACCTTTTTGAAGTCGATAGAGTCAGCACAGTCAATTTTGAGAAGAATCATACCTTAAAATCCCTGTTAATAACACCAAACTTGACGCACACCAAGTCAAAACCAAATATCTATAGGGAGAAATATATATTTTATATTCTATTATTATTTATAATATATTATTTTTCCATGATACCACAATTGTTTGATTTACATTTATGAAACAGATAGCCGCACGGATCTAAAATAATGTGACACATCAGATGTTTTTCCCCAACAGTTAACCAAACGTTCACATAAGACATAACAGATAATGTTTGCGCGAATACTCGCCATGACAGATATTTTGAAATACTATAATTCTGTGTACACCGATCAGGCATAACATTATGACCATTATGAGGTGAAGTGAATAACACTGATTATCTCTTCATCACGGCACCTGTTAGTGGGTGGGATGTATTAGGCAGCAAGTGAACATTTTGTCCTCAAAGTTGATGTGTTAGGATTTGAGCTAGTTTTACAAGGGCTAAATTGTGATGGCTAGATGACTGGGTATCTCCAACTGCAGCTCTTGTGGGGTGTTCCCGGTCTGCAGTGGTCAGTATCTATCAAAAGTGGTCCAAGGAAGAAACAGTTGTGAACCGGCGACAGCGTCTTGGGCGACCAAGGCTCATTGATGCATGTGGGGAGCAAAGGCTGACCCGTGTGGTCCGATCAAACAGACGAGCTACTGTTGCTCAAATTGCTCAAGAAGTTAACGCTGGTTCTGATAGAAAGCTGTCAAAATACACAGTGCATCGCAGTTTGTTGCATATGGGGCTGCATAGCCGCAGACTAGTCAGGGTGGCCATGCTTACCCCTGTCCACCGCCAAAAGTGGCCACGTGAGCATCAGAACTGGACCACGGAGCAATGGAAGAAGGTGGCCTGGTCTGATGAATCATGTTTTCTTTTACATCACATGGATGGCCGGGTGCGTGTGCGTTACTTACCTGGGGAACACATGGCACCAGGATGCACTATGGGAAGAAGGCAAGCCGTCAGAGGCAGTGTGATGCTTTAGGTAATGTGCTGCTGGGAAACTTTGGGTCCTGCCATCCATGTGGATGTTACTTTGGCATTTACCACCTACCTAAGCATTGTTGCAGACGATATTCCCTGGTGGCTGTGACCTCTTTCAGCAGGATAATGCGCCTTGCCTCAAATCAAAAAGTGTTCAGGAGTAATTTGAGAAGCACAACGAGTTTGAAGTGTTGACCTGGCCTCCAAATTCCCCAGATCTCAATCCAATCGAGCATCTGTGGGATGTGCTGAACAAACAAGTCCGATCCATGGAGGCCCCACCTCGCACCTCTGGATTGCACGCTGTCTTTGTGCGTCTCTGTGCGCGCGCTTTGGAACTGTCAGTCAGCGTGAGTACGATTTTTTTCATAGACAAAGGAAGGTACTCCTCTCAGAAAACATACAAATAAAGATACTTTTAGATGTTTAATTGCTATTTGGAGCATTGGGGTTGCTAGATAAGGGCTTAATGAACTCATTTTTGTGAACCTCAAAATCAACATTTTTTTTCACTTGTTTTGCCTGTAGCTCAAAATTATCCCATGCTCATTCCAACTCCTTTTGCCTGCACGGGTCACAAATGATAAATGCAAAAACATCAATCCCTTATACTTCCCTTTTTTGTACATTGAATATATTCTTTTTTTTTACTCAGAAACACTTTATTGAAGTAAAATGGGATGCAAATGCTGATTAATGTTGATTTCCTCTTTTATGTATCTTTAAACTCTCTCTTTTTCTTTTTTTTCCTAAGCTTGTGGAGGTAAGTTGTGACTTATATAGCCTCAATATAGCCACATTTTCCCATCATTACATAAGCAACTCATGTCCACACAGTACACTAACAGTAGGCTTGTGTGTTTTGTGTGATGTGGTCTCAGTCTGTATAATCCATGTTGTTGAGTATGTTCGTGAGAATTTCTGGTTTGTGTCCACATGGCTGAACTTTGGGTTTTGTGCATGCTAAATTGTTGATGTAGTGCATGAACTTTGAGTACACACATGAATGCCTGTGTGAGTGTGTTCACTGATGGGTTTTGCTCTCTTGCATTTGTGTAATTCGTTGTGGGCTTGTTCTCAGGTGTTCAGGAAGTTCAGATACCTGTACCAGTGCAGACTTACCGAAGTCGCTCCTCCACGTCCCCTGAGCGCTCACTAACCCGAGGGGACGAGGAGGGTGAGTCCTATCCTCAATTCATCCTTCTATTTCTGTTTATCTACTTCTATTCTAAGCTAAAACTCCTGTCACTCTGTCCTGTATTTATTACTTTCTTGAAAATACTAGTTTAAAGAAATAGTTCTCTCAAAAATGAAAATTCTGTCATCATTTACTCAACCATCTCTCATTCCAGGACTTTTTCTCATCTGTGGAACACAAAATTAGATATTTTGAAGAATGTTCACATTGCTAGTAGCACAAAAGTCATGTGCCAAGTGCAACTGATCTTGATGTTTTTCACAAAAAGTTATCTGGTTTTAGAAGAATTTGCATTAGCCATTTGGACTATTTTTACTGTGCTCTTTGGAGTTTGACCTTGTAAAAAGGAATTGCTTAGTTCTATTGAATGTGCACTTGTAGTGTACGTCAACTCTTAAAAGTATATTTAAAAAAAAACTGTACAAGCAGATAATATAATATTAATTAATGAAACTTAAAGAGATTACAATTTCATGACTGTCACACACTTAAGTAAATTTTTAAAAAAGTGCACTTTGTAATAATGTCAAATTAAAGGTTTTACTTTAAAGTACATTGTGAATCATTATTTTAACCCTCATCCTTCCCTCACGCTTTGTAACAAATCCTTTCCTCATGGGTCAAAATGACTCAAAGCCCTAAAATTATACTTAATTTTTTTGGTCCAGAAAGTTTCTTTCATTAGACTGGGTAAACCCAGCCCGATCTGCCAGTGATTTTGATTTCACCCTGCAGCTCAGGCTGGAAACCTGTACATTAATTTATCCTGCTTCTGTTACAAATTTGCGGGAACCAATCACAAACCGGCTTATCCACCTGGTGCGCTATTGGCGGGTTTAACATGATGGATAGAGAAGCGATGGATTGTTGGTCTGATTGGTTGAAGGACTATCCAATTGCGTACAGAGTCTTTTGAATTATGCTCGTTGATCACGCCTCTTGTGCAGTAGAAAATACATAGCAGACTCCCCAGACCAATGTTCAATCTTAAAAGATTAAGCTTGGTCTGGTGATAGCCAGACAATTTTTTCATTTTGATAATATTTTTTTTGAGATTTTTTGTTATTTTTTTATTTTATTTACCTTGGGGGTCAAATTACCTTGGGGGTCAAATTAAATTTCAACCACAAAACTCCTTGAATCCAGTCAATTTTTTTTGTGTATTCGTGGTTCAAGTATGACAAAAGTCCTAGGGTCTTGGACTGCTCTGATAAACACCCCATTTTTTAAACATTTTAGAAAACATTTTAAACCTTTTTTAAAATGTAAACATTTTGGGTCAAAAGGATAGGAAGGATAAGGCTTTTGTTGTGCTTTAAAAAAAAGTACACTTCTTTTAATGTGTTTGCTAACATACTAAAGCACATGTAAAGTAATATATAATTTTAACTATAGTGTTATTCCATATTAAATTCAAAGTAAATATATTTTACATTTACTAAATCGTGCCTTCATTGCAAATGTGTTATTACAAATATATTTAATGACATACAAGGTTTAATAGAAATGACATTATATACTAAAGTATAATTTAGTTTACCATGCTTGTCAGTTCAACAAACAATAGAAGTCATTATGAAATTACATGTAAAGACGTATTTAAGTCCTTCTGAAGTGGGTCAAAAAAGCACTCTAAATTTAAGCTAACATACTTTTTCATGTAATGTCAAATAACATGTCCAAAACATTACATTCAGTTCACACTTAAGTATATATTTTTAAGTATATTTCCATAATAAGGACTCTTTTTTTTAAGTATGCTAAAGTGTACTTCTTTTCTCCAGTGGTGGTCACTATGCATTATTTAAAAAAGCACAGTTTTTTCATTATCATATTCCATGGAAGAAGTAGAAGTCATAGAGGTTTGGAACAACATGAGGGTGAGTAAATGATGACAATAATGAATTTTTCTCTTTAAACTACCTCTTTAAACAGAAACTATGTTTCTGCCTTAAAAATAAGTAGGATCTGTTAAATACATGCTTGTATTTAACATCATCCAGTTGCACATGTACATCGATTGCTTTCAAACTATGATATTCCAGCATTATAAACTCAGATTTCCAAAAGCCTTCTTTATTTGTGCACCCATGCATGTTTTTTGCAGGTCCAAAGCTGCGTGTTGTGATGAACACAAATGATCCAGACTACGAGCACATTTACTCTATAGAGACCTATGATGATGACGCTCCAGTGGTGGAGATTGTTGACTATGACACCACTGTCAATAAAACCCAGGGTATGCCTTTTTTCTTCATTAGAAAAACAGTTTGTAATTGTCTGTGCAGACACAGCGTAATATGTTGATATTTTGGCAGGTCAAACAGTCTCTGTTGATTCATTAAAAGCTGAAAGGACAAAAAGAGAGGTGAAAGGTGAAGGTAAGCCATCACCGTGGAAATAACAATGTCGATGGTGCATATTTATTAATGCATTCTTCACATTTTTACTGCTTTTCCATGTTTTTGTTGGCAACAGAATACTTAGAAATGCTATCTGTGGGAATGTATTCAACTTTTGTTGAAAATTGATGATGGATTATTATAATTTCACGCTCTGTAATTGCTGCACACTATTGTTCTTTGCTGTGCTCACTTCCTGTTGTTTCTCTGTGTGTCTGCTGCATGCTCTAAACCCGCTGACTCATCTGTATGACAGCTCTTAGTATGAGATTGCAAGCAGCTGTCCCACCACAGAAAAGAGATGGATATTTCTACAGATCTCTGCGGCACTCTCAACTATAGAGAGATGCCATAATGACAAGTTTAAAAGTTGAATCTGCCTTGAATGCATTTGTGCATTTTAATGACAGTCTTTCGCCATATTGTTCAATTTACATTAATTCAGGATAGATAAATCGTCTCGGTTACGTATGGTAACCCTCGTTCCCTGAAGGAGGGAACGGAGACGTACGTCGGACGTCACCGACGAATTGGGATCACTTCTGGGAGCCCCTATCAACTTCGAGATATAGAGAACGGGCCAATGGCCATTGGCGTGCGAGATTTGCATCTCGCGCTCCGCCCCGCGCTGCGGGTATAAACAGGAGGCGAATGCAGCGCACTATTGTTTTTCACTGAGGAGCCGAACTAATGACTCGGCCATGCAGTGATGGTACAGCAACTGTGGCGACGGGACGTACGTCTCCGTTCCCTCCTTCAGGGAACGAGGGTTACCATACGTAACCGAGACGTTCCCTTTCAGTCGGTCACGTTCGACGTACGTTGGACGTCACCGACGAATTGGGATCCCTTTGGAAAACGCCACAGTTACTACCACTTCCAGCGCCCAGCGAGAGCCCCTCAGACCCCGTCTGTTCCGGGCGGGGAATTCACGCAGGGAAGTCACACTGCTGTTCCGCAAGACCCACTTCAGCAGACTATTGGATAACGCTGGGAAAGCGTGCCCAGAGGGACGCTGCGGAAGCCACATCATGCCCGAAGGGAGTTACCATGTGGAAAATACACGTATGGACTAGCCGTGGGCAGTGCAACATACGGAAGTCCCAGGGGTGGCCCCGGCCAAACAGGCGCCACACCTAAGTGAGACGGCAGAGAGCTCTGCCGAGGGAAAGACACGGGCTCGTCGTACCGTGGAAGAATACACATATGGGACCGCCGTGGGGGTCACAACATATGGAACCCAGCCTAACACAAGTTCCACCAATGCATACGAGTGTTAGACCTGGCGTCGGACGCTCCGCCACATCCGACTGCCGCGGGTTGCGGAGGACTCAACAGGGTTCGCCGTTCTGGGGAACTCGACTGGAGCATATAAGCGCACGTATCCGTTCCAAAGGGAAGGGAGTGGCGCAGCAAGCCGACACTTAGAACGGGCACTTCGGTGTTACTGACTATGGGAAGCGAGCACACAGGAAGATACCGGCTCTACACAGAGGCTATAAAATCTAGCGAACGTGTTAGGTGTCGCCCAGCCCGCAGCTCTACAATATCTGTCAGCGAGGCGCCACGAGCCAACGCCCAGGAAGAAGCTACACCCCTAGTGGAGTGGGCTCTTAACCCGAGCGGGCAGGGCACGTCTTGGGTTTGGTACGGCAAGACGATGGCATCCACTATCCAGTGGGCCATCCTCTGCTAGGAGACAGCCTTTCCCTTCTGCTGGCCTCCATAACAGACGAAGAGCTGTTCTGAGATCCTGAAGCTTTGCGTTCTGTCCACGTAAGTCCGCAGAGCGTGGACTAGACAGAGAAAAGCTAGGGCTGGGTCTGTCTCCTCCGAAGGCAGCGCTTGCAGGCTCACCACCTGGTCCCGGAAGGGAGTGGTGGGAACCTTGGGCATATATCCGGGCCGGGGTCTCAGGATTACATGAGAGTTACCGGGCCCGAATTCCAGGCACGATTCATCGACCGAAAATGCCTGCAGGTCCCCTACCCTCTTGATAGAGGCCAATGCAGTCAGGAGTACTGTCTTCAGAGACAGGATTTTTAACTCAACTGACTGCAAAGGCTCAAAGGGCGCCCTCTGCAGTGCGGTTAGCACCAGAGTTAAGTCCCAAGAGGGTATAGAGGGAGAGCGAGGCGGTTTTAGTCTCCTCGCCCCCCTCAGGAACCTGACGATCAGGTCAGGAGGTCCTTCCTCAGAGGAATGGGCCAGGGAGGTGCTGTCGCGAGAACCAAGTCCAGTTGGGCCAATACAGAGCAACCAACAGGACTTGCTCCTCGTCCTCCCTGACCTTGCACAGAGTCTGTGCAAGAAGGCTCACTGGGGGAAACATATACTTGCGTAGGCCCCGGGGCCAGCTGTGTGCCAGCGCATCCGAGCCGAGGGTCCCCTCGGTCAGGGAATAAAACAACTGGCAGTGGGTCGTGTCCGGGGCGGCAAACAGGTCTACCTGTGCGGTCCCGAAGCGACTCCAGATCAGCTGGACCACCTGGGGATGGAGTCTCCACTCCCCGGGGAGCACTGGCTGTCGTGAGAGCTCGTCGGCCGCACAATTGAGCAGGCCCGGAATGTGAATGAGGTCGCTTCGTGCCAGATGCTTCTGACTCCATAGGAGGAGATGGCGGGCGAGTTGAGACATGCGACGGGAGCGTAGACCACCCTGTTTGTTGACGTACGCAACGGCCGCAGTGTTGTCCGTACGGACCAGAACGTGCTTGCCTAGTAGCGGCGTTTTGAAGCGGCCCAGCGCAAGACGAACTGCTAACAACTCGAGGCAATTGATATGCCATTGCAGTCGAGGCCCCGTCCACAGACCCGAAACTGCAAGCCCGTTGTACGTGGCACCCCAGCCGGTGGATGAGGCATCCGTGGAGACAACAACATGCCTGGACACTTGTTCTAGGGAAACTCCTGCCCGTAGAAACGAAGGGTCCGACCACAGGCTGAAGGTTTGGCGGCACCTCTGAGTCACGGGGACACGGAGGGATCCGCTGTGCCACGCCCATCTCAGGACTCGGTCGTGTAGCCAGCGTTGAAGCGGTCTCATATGAAGCATTTCGAGCGGCGTTACAGCGGCTGCGGATGCCATATGCCCCAGGAGCCTCTGAAAATGTTTCAGTGGTACCGCTGTCCTGCATCTGAACGAATTCAAACAGTTCAACACCGACTGGACACGCTCCTCTGTGAGACGCGCTGTCAGATTGACCAAGTCCAGCTCCATACCGAGAAAAGAGATCCTCTGCACGGGGCAGAGTTTGCTCTTTCCCCAGTTGACCCGAAGTCCCAACAGGCTGAGGTGACTGATCACTGTGTCTCTGTATTCACACAACAGGGACAGTCCTGAAGGAAACGACCTTCAGGTCGATCGCTGCAAACCAATCTTGGGGACGGATGTACTCAAAAGTGCGCTTCTGCGTCAACATCTGAACGAGCGGTTTGTGAAGGGCCCGGTTCAGGACTCACAGGTCCAAGATTGGTCATAACCCACTGCTTTTCTTGGGCACAATGAAGTAGGAGTTATAGAACCCCAACTTCATGTCGGCTGGAGGGACCGGCTCCAATCGCGTCCTTCGATCTCTTTCCACAAGATGGGCGTCGCAGCTCCACACAACAGTGAAGTGGACGCCCAGAACTAGGGAGGATGCCGTGCGAACTGAATCGCATAGCCGAGCCTGGTGGTGCAGGTGAGTCAGCGGGACCGTCCCGGAAGTGCTAGCTAGGCTTCCGGAAACCGTACCATAAACACACCCGCCCCACAGACGTACCCGCAGTAGGGCAGCGAAGTGGAGGGCAGGGAACCGACCCAAGAGGCACAGCGTCCTGAAGTGGGGTCTGAGTGCGCACGCAGCACCTACCTGCCCCCACGGTTGGACGGAGGGTATGAGAGAAGGCATGGTAGCGTTCTCAAGCCATACGCTGCGGTCCGCTGGCGACTGAAGGAGGGGCAGAGAGTGGCAAGGCTTTGTGGCATCACACACTGCCTACCTCACCTCCTTCCTCAGCGGGGAACAAGAGTGGCGAGGTATAGCGTCGCGCACTGCCGTCCTCACACCGCTGAGAAGAGGGGAATGAGAGTGGCGAGTCTCCCCGGCGTCGCACACTGCCATTCTCGCCCTCTTGTGGGGAGGGGAATGAGAGCGGCGCGGCTTCATAGCGTCACACGCTGCCATTCCTGAACTCCCGAGACCCAGAGGTATTGGAACTGCTCTTAAGAATTTGGGTACCACTGGCTGTAACACCGGTGGCGGAACAAAATTTAGCAATGATTCTCCACCCGGCCCTCCTCCGGGGAAGAGCAGCTTCAACCAAGTCCAGGTCACCCGTCTCAGCTGACTGGCAGCCAAGACGGGTGGCATCGTGGGATGCCCATGGTGAGCAGACTGAGGGGTTCCATCTGCTTTGCACTGTGGAGGACTGCTGCACAGTCACCGACAGTGTCGCCGAAAAGGGTCACCTTGTGAGATGTGAGCATCGAGAGAGCGTACTCTGGCGACGTCTCACACCCCTGCAAGGTAGCCCAAGGGTGTTTCTGGACCAGGGTGGACATCGTCTGGCCAAGGGCCAGCGCTGTGACTTTACATGTAAATCAGTCACTGTGCGCAGCTCAACCTCAGCTCAGAACTACCCTTGTGCACTAAGAGCGCAGGGCGGAGGTGGCCTGCCAGTGGCACTGCCACCTCACCGATGAGGGTAGTGAGAGAGAGGAAAACTTTATCCAGATTTTGGCACCAAATAGTTCCACACTGCCAAAGCTTTCCAATGCACATCCGGGAAAAAGGCAAGGGGGCGGGCAAGGTGATTTACGCGTTGCACTACGCCTCAGCCACCCAGGAAAGCATGGCTTACAAGTCTGAATCTGATTCAGCATGAGCACACACCATTATAGTGGGAAACTCAGCATCATCTTCATTTCCAGCTTATAACAGCCCTCTCTCCGATGCAGCGATTGACATCTGTCCTCTGCTAGAGCCCCAGATGAAACGCTAGGTCCCCTTTATTTTTTTGGAACCAGCAATCCCACCTGTAAGCTACCAGCAGGCATGCAAGACTGTGAGTGTGGCCGTCGAGACGGCACACGGCGCGCTGAACACTCAAGCCCCTATGAAGAAGGCAAGACGAACAACGCGCCGACGTGGTCATGCTCTCATGAGAGAACATGAACCACCCACGAACACAGTCTCAGCATGCTTGCGATGCGATAGAGGAGTGAGGGCCCACGGAGATGTACTCGGCGGGGAAGCCCCACTGTAATCCTCAGGTCACCAAGGCTTATTAGCCGAAGTAGTCCCTTTCTGGTGCACCAGAAAAGAAACTAGATTGGGGAATAGGCGAAGAGACTTAACCTCACCGTTTGAGGTTAAGTCTCGACCGCGCATCTAAAGCGCCGAGTGACGCGCTGGGTTGCCGTGACAACCCGCGCTGTCAGCCAGCAGCTAGACGGCACACGGCGCGCTGAACACTCAAACCCTCACGAGGAAGGCGAGACGAACAACGCGCCGACGTGATCCCGTTCTCCTGAGAGAACATGGATCACCCACGAACGCAATCTCAACATGCTTATGCGAGAGGGATCGTGGCCGTCAAAGGACAGGAAACAACCGCATCCAGAAACGCACGGGTGGAATGACGTCTTGAAAAAGACGCATTGTCACACCCGCGCTGCTCTTTTAGAAGAAAGCTCTTTTAAATGTGCTGAAGCACCCAGGAACGACCGCGGCAAAACACAGGAGAGTAGTGCAGCCTGTGTATGCACTCACCGTTGGGAACGCCCTCACCAAACCAACAGTGCTGTAAAAACAGCAGTTTATCACTGTATCAGTGAGCTCGCGGCCGCGGCTGATCGTGCCTTCTCTCCCAGCACTCAAAGAAGCATCTTCTCTCGTTCTCTCTCTTTCTGCTGAAGCAGGAACAGTCTCCTTCATCAACACCGTGTTAGGCTCCGAAGTGAATGACAATAGTGCGCTGCATTCGCCTCTTGTTTATACCCGCAGCGCGGGGCGGAGCGCGAGATGCAAATCTCGCACGCCAATGGCCATTGGCCCGTTCTCTATATCTCGAAGTTGATAGGGGCTCCCAGAAGTGATCCCAATTCGTCGGTGACGTCCGACGTACGTCGAACGTGACCGACTGAAAGGGAACTGTTGATTACGAGATGTATCTGCATACAAAGCTATTAGATGTAGCTTAAAAAGCCAAACCTGTAAATTAGTGGTAGGTGTTCACATACTTTTGGCCATTTAGTTGAAAGGTTTATGGTCGGTACGGTTTTGTAATGTTTTTGAAAGGCCTCTTATGCTCACCAATACTGCATTTATTTGATCAAAATACAGCAAAAACAGTAATATTTTAAATATCATTACAACTTAAAGGCACAATATGTATTTTTTCGCCGCTAGAGGTCGCTTATTCAAATAAAAGGTGTAGCTTGATGATGCCTGGATTTCGTGCGGCGTTTGGCTGCGGAAAAAATACATAAAAAAACCAAAAAACATTTATATCACGTTCGAGTTCATGAGTTCGCCTACCAATGGTTTGATAGGAACACGCAGAGTCAGCTGGCATTGGTGTTGACGTCGCCAAAGAGCACGCACTGCCAGCCAATGAGCGATCAGCAGGCAGACGCGCTCATTCATGACTGACGGGTTTTTAGTGCGATAACTTGTAGCTGTATATTCAAGTGATTGCTATGCTGAAGTGGCATAAATACAGTAAGTTGTATCTACAGTAAAGAGTGGGAGAGTGACAGTTTTGACTGTGCTAGTTATGTTCTATGTAGGCCTACTTCACGACGTAACGTTACTATAGTTCTGTCAAAGCGCAACACAAAGGTAAGCGCATTGTTGTTGTTAATTTTTTGTTGCCGGATTATCGTACAGTATCAATGAATGACGCATTTTGGCAGTGGTGTGAATTAACGTGGGTGAATTACCTGCTAATTACGTTGTTTTTTACAATCTCTTATATTGGTACTTTTTGCACTTCAATTGGCTTGTTCTTACTGTTGACATTTAAAATTGATGTTTTTGAAGTCAATTAATTTCTTGATTGCCGTTTTGACAGTTTCCACCTGGGCATTTTAGTCATATTTGCTAATTCTCTTTAATGTATTATTTAATATTTAATGTTTTGATCCATTTTCCTAGGATGTTTTTGTTTTGTTTGTCATCAACATTTTTTTGCGCTCCAACACACAAGATTCATTCAGTGTTGTGTGCCGCCACTGGTTCATAATGAACCGAAAATGTAAAACATAGCCCAACATAAAAGGCCTCTAATGTATTATTTTCTATTTATTGTCTTTATAAAACAGCAAAAGACAGTGATTTAATTAAGGGAGTCTGTTTGTGCTGCGCGCACTTTGCACTCTTGCTAGTGAAGAAATTATTGCAATTTCCCTATACTGTAGTGTAAAGTAAAATATACTTATGAAATATTCATTTTCATTTATTTTACAGTGCATTTGTTTTACAATATATGGATATTACTGTCATAGGAATAATTCTATAAATTATTATATTATTGTAATAATTGTTTGGCATCTTAAAACACCAGTGTCAATGTAATGTAGACTGAGATTTATATCACAACTAAATGATCTTTGAGCCCTCTTTAATGTCCAGGTACAAGTCAATGCTTTTTCTTTGATCAATTTACACATTGTACATGGGTTAAAGCTCTTAATTTTGAGCTCTCAAAGTGCACCAGTTTGATGCATTTAACCTTAAACTGTACAAAGGTTAAATGCCCTAGAGGGACAGATGACCACCCAACATAGCTTTACAAAATCCTGTAGGAAAAACGGATCATTTTATGAACTTTACTCCAGCCTAGTAAAACAACGTTCCTTTTAAGTCAGTAAAGCTGTTAAAGCCAAATTAAAATGTCATTGGACAAACTAGATTTGGGCTAAGCCCTGAATATTTATAATGTCTGGCTCCGCCCCTGGCAGATACATTAGTTAGTTTAAAGGAAAATCATTTTCAAATACTGTTGTTTTTTTTGTTTTTTTGCCAAATAACCGTTTTTTTTTTGTTTTTTTTTTATCCCCTGAATCATATTCATGGATAAGCTAATGTATTAAAGATTTATTAACGTTACTGTAGTATGAAGCAGGGTGCGGCTGAAAGCCGTTGGAGCGGAACCAGGCCGCTGGAGCGATTGCTAATGAGAGACAATCGCAACACACAGCTCGAGAGCAGTGGAGCTTTTATTATGACCGCTTCCGCTTCTTCTGCTCATGCGTATGTGGTGTAACGCAACACTGTTTTATCATATTAGATACATTTGAGTGTGTTGAAAGTTATGATATAATGCGACTGTTGAGCTACACAGATCAGGCATAACATTATGACCACCTTCCTACTATTGTTTTGGTCCCCTTTTTGCTGCCAAAACAGCCCTGACCCGTCGAGGCGTGGACTCCACTAGACCCCTAAAGGTGTGCTGTGGTATCTGGAACCAAGATGTTAGCAGCAGATCCTTTAAGTCCTGTAAGTTGCGAGGTGGGGCCTCCATGGATAGGACTTGTTTGTTCAGCACATCCCACAGATGCTCAATTGGATTGAGATCTGGGGAATTTGGAGGCCAAGTCAACACCTCAAACTCATTGTTGTGCTCCTCAAACCATTCCTGAACCATTTTTACTTTGTGGCAGGGCGCATTATCCTGCTGAAAGAGGTCACAGCCACCAGGGAATACTGTTTCCATGAAAGGGTGTACAAGGTCTGCAACAATGCTTAAGTAGGTGGTACCTGTCAAAGTAACATCCACATGGATGGCAGGTTTCCCAGATGCTGGTTTCCCAGCAGAACATTGCCCAAAGCGTCACACTGCCTCCCCCAGTTTGCCTTCTTTCCATAGTGCATCCTGGTGCCATGTGTTCCCCAGGTAAGCGACCCACAAGCACCCGGCCATCCACGTGATGTAAAAGAAAACGTGATTCATCAGACCAGGCCACCTTTTTCCATTGCTCCGTGGTCCAGTTCTGATTCTCACGTGCCCACTGTTGGCACTTTCGGCGGGGTCAGGGGTCAGCATGGGCACCCTGACTGGTCTCCGGCTATGCAGCCCAATACGCAACAAACTGTGTATTCTGACACCTTTCTAACAGAACCAGCATTAACTTCTTGAGCAATTTGAGCTACAGTAGCTTGTAGCTTGTGGGGAACACCCCACAAGAGCTGTAGTTTTGGAGATGCTCTGACCCAGTCGTCTAGCAATCACAATTTGGCCCTTGTCAAACTCGCTCAAATCCTTATGCTTGCCCATTTTCCCTGCTTCTAACACATCAACTTTGAGGACAAAATGTTCACTTGCTGCCTAATATATCCCACCCACTAACAGGTGCCGTGATGAAGAGATAATCAGTGTTATTCACTTCACCTGTCAGTGGTCATAATGTTATGCCTGATCGGTGTTTATAACAATGATTAGTTTTCTGTCAATGAATGTATCCAAACAGTTGCTCACCTGTCTAATAAAACACATAATATATGTTTCCATGGTTTCTACAAAATAAAACCGGAAATCAACTACCGGTAACGCAGCTATGATGTGCGACGATGTGTTGATAGGTGATGCTCGGACACGGTTTGTGTGCTGGCTAAAATTGCTTGTTTCTCTGTATTTAAACATTCTTGGAAACATTTGGGATAATGCAAGTACACAAGTCAACAAAATACACTCACCTAAAGGATTATTAGGAACACCATACTAATACTGTGTTTGACCCCCTTTCGCCTTCAGAACTGCCTTAATTCTACGTGGCATTGATTCAACAAGGTGCTGAAAGCATTCTTTAGAAATGTTGGCCCATATTGATAGGATAGCATCTTGCAGTTGATGAAGATTTGTGGGATGCACATCCAGGGCACGAAGCTCCCGTTCCACCACATCCCAAAGATGCTCTATTGGGTTGAGATCTGGTGACTGTGGGGGCCATTTTAGTACAGAGAACTCATTGTCATGTTCAAGAAACCAATTTGAAATGATTCGAGCTTTGTGACATGGTGCATTATCCTGCTGGAAGTAGCCATCAGAGGATGGGTACATGGTGGTCATAAAGGGATGGACATGGTCAGAAACAATGCTCAGGTAGGCCGTGGCATTTAAACGATGCCCAGTTGGCTCTAAGGGGCCTAAAGTGTGCCAAGAAAACATCCCCCACACCATTACACCACCACCACCAGCCTGCACAGTGGTAACAAGGCATGATGGATCCATGTTCTCATTCTGTTTACACCAAATTCTGACTCTACCATCTGAATGTCTCAACAGAAATCGAGACTCATCAGACCAGGCAACATTTTTCCAGTCTTCAACTGTCCAATTTTGGTGAGCTCGTGCAAATTGTAGCCTCTTTTTCCTATTTGTAGTGGAGATGAGTGGTACCCGGTGGGGTCTTCTGCTGTTGTAGCCCATCCGCCTCAAGGTTGTGCGTGTTGTGGCTTCACAAATGCTTTGCTGCATACCTCGGTTGTAACGAGTGGTTATTTCAGTCAAAGTTGCTCTTCTATCAGCTTGAATCAGTCGGCCCATTCTCCTCTGACCTCTAGCATCAACAAGGCATTTTCGCCCACAGGACTGCCGCATACTGGATGTTTTTTCCCTTTTCACACCATTCTTTGTAAACTCTAGAAATGGTTGTGCGTGAAAATCCCAGTAACTGAGCAGATTGTGAAATACTCAGACCGGCCCGTCTGGCACCAACAACCATGCCACGCTCAAAATTGCTTAAATCACCTTTCTTTCCCATTCTGACATTCAGTTTGGAGTTCAGGAGATTGTCTTGACCAGGACCACACCCCTAAATGCATTGAAGCAACTGCCAACTGTGATTGGTTGATTAGATAATTGCATTAATGAGAAATTGAACAGGTGTTCCTAATAATCCTTTAGGTGAGTGTATATAACATTGTTTTGGATATTTTCATCCAAAAATTTTACATATTTTGCCTTAAATAACTGTTTACACTTTATTTCGATGGTCCACTTTAGACATGATTCTAACTTCCTAACAAGTAACTTTACAACTGCATGCCAACTTACTCTTATTAGAGTATTAGTAGACTTTTAGGTTAGGGTTAGGGTTTAGGTTTGGGTTAGTGGAATAATTTGACATGTAGTTGCAAAGTTACTTGTAGTCAGTCAAATGTATGCAACAAAATAAGGTGATCGCAAAGGAAAATCATTCTAAAAAGCTGATTTGGTGCACAAGAACCATTTCTTATTATTTTCGGTGTTGTGCTGCTTAATATTTTTCTGGAAACCATTACACGTGTTTTTTTTCAGGATTCTTTGATGAATAGAAAGTTAAATGCATTTTTAAATATAAATATTTTGTAACGTAAATGTCTTTACTGTCACTTCTGATCAATTGAATGCATGCTTGCTGAACATAAAAAAATTCCTCCTGACCCCAAACTTTTGAACGGTAGTGTATTCTGTGGAAAAAAAGAAGAACCATTCAACCATTTAATTATTCCTTCATGTGTGTTTTAGACTCTTGCATCTTGCCCATGGAAGAGGGTGATTGTTCCCAGTATACTTTGCGCTGGTACTTTAACTCTCAGGTGGGCGACTGTAGACCTTTTATCTACAGCGGCTGTGGAGGGAACGCTAATCGCTATTTACAGAAGGAAGAGTGTGAAAAACTCTGTCTACAACCGTAAGAAGGTACATTAACACGCATTGGGCTGAAGGTGACAAATGGTGCATTACTGCATATTTGTTCATTAATTATTTATTGGATGGGATAGAGATTGCAGAGATTTTGCACTTATCTATAAGAGGTTTTCCTTACAATCATGTCTATTCTGTTATAGAATTGTGTTTTAGCTTGAAGACAAGAGCTGACTGTAAATGGATCTCGAACTCATCAACAATATAAAAACCTAAACCTAAGTGTTGAATACTGCCATCAGGCACAAGAGATCAAGGTAAAGACTGATGTCAACACCTTTTCCTCGACGGGACAAGCAAATTTTAAATAATGATCAGATCTTAAAGATTTTTCTTGTTTATTTATTTTTTGTCTGTTGAGCTGCCAAACATCTATTAATCTTGCTGCCAATCTGGATTCATCTACATATATATTGTATTGCAGGCAAAGGTAACATTGTTTATAACATAACATACTGGACATGTACTGATCCACAAAAACATTTAGATAAATACGAGTTTATATGCAAATGTACATGCACGTTAGTCCAGTTAGTCACAGCATACCACATTATCTTTCATTTCTCACTTAATCCTTGATGCCGCATATTTACACCCACTGACATTTTCTCAGGTGCTAAAAAAAGAATCGAGAACACGCATTTTAATGTTCCAGTTCTTAAAGAATTGATCTTAGACTCATTCTTAGAATAAGTCTTTGCTGTACAAAATTGTACTGTAAATGTAGATCTGTATTTTTATCTGCTTGAAAATGAGAATGAATGTTCTTGTATTATCAGATGTTGCATGTTTACTTGGACAAATGGTGCTATTTTTAAAGATATTTTTATATTGTTGATTTGATTTTAATGTTTTCATGTATTTCATTGGTTATATTCAGTATTTGTGTTCTATTATAATATATGGATTACACCTACAGACTGGTTCATTTAAAGTTATGGAGCAGTTTACATTTTTCTTTGCACAAGACAAACCCTGTCTGCCAGTTTTCATAGCACATAATTTTCCAGATATTCATACATTGTAAAGTGATCAGTCTTTTCTTCATGTGTTCAACATTTGCTTGGAATAAACATTGAAATTTAAAGGGGAAAATAAACATCAGACAAGTCAAAATGTCTATTGGATTGTAATGAACAAGTCTGAATTGAATGGTGTTTGAGCTCTCATTTTAACTATGAAGAGTAACAAGTGCAGGTCTAGAGCCTCATTAAAAGGTCATTAACCACCTGTAGTTTATGTAGACCAGAACTACATAGTCTCTCTTCGTTCTCTCTTCTCTCTCTGTTAATTTGCTGTCACTCTATGTTGTCTTTCTTTCTTCTTTTTTTTTTTTACTGATGATTCAGTAATGATTCTGGACCATCTTGTTAAGATGCCAACGAACACTCATTACTACTCTTCCAAGGCTGTCACTCAAACACTGTTTTCATATTCACTTCTACTCATATTTATTCATTGACTGCATTGTAGCCACTCCATCTGTTAGGGTATTTAGTTTTATATTCTCAAGCCTGCTTAATAACAAATCGTTTGAGTGCCAGTCTATATTTTTTATTCTGTTCATACTTTAGATATATATCCGTCATTACGCCTTTTAATGAGTTTGTCAGTCACTGACAACTGTGCATCAAATTTGATGCTCCAGATGTCAACAACAATGTCTTAATCTATATCATGTTTTAATCGAGCCTTGGTGCATTGAATATTTGAAGAAAAAAATAGATTTTCTTCATGTGGATGCATTCTTCATCCTTTCAAATCATTTCACATGCCTCCTAAATTGCCCTTTCCATATCTACTAAATAGCCTTGGGAAGGAAGAAGTATGTTAATTGCATTGAATTTGACATTGAAAAGCAATTTCTTTGCCCTTTCATACTGTGCTGAGCATTAAAGTTCTTAGAGAAAACATGTATACTTACGCTCATATTTGCACAATGTTTACATCTAATAACTGCCATTGAGATTTCATGTTTTAATGAATGCGGATAAAAAAATAAATAATGTAATAATAAATGTTATCCACACAGAACCCGTATCTTATACATTTGTTTTTAAGAATTGCACGGGCTGCAGACAGTAGCTCGTGCGTTTCCACGATGAAGCCTGCAGTTTGTGTGTGTGGATGCGTGTGTGTATGCGCACTCGCGCTGAGAGAGCGGGTTCAGTACGTCTAGTACACAAGATAGCGGCACTCATGGGTACTCACAGAAGCACCGTGGCGATTTCTATAACCGTTTAGCACGACTGAAGGTGAGACATTTATTCCGGGCACGTACCTGACAGCGGACTGTTCTGAAGCCCCTAGGAATCTCGCGCTCTAGTAGAGTGAGAGAGAGTAGCGCGCGCGCTGCACGGACCGCAGTGGAATGTAGCGGGGAATCCCGGCGCGCGGGGCAAGGTGAGTAAAAACCTCCTTGATGCATCTTCACACCACTCACGAGGCTATCTTTCCACTTAATTGCCATTCCATTCGATTTTACCATCTCTCTTCATTCGTTTTTGTCTGTTTAAGTGGTACATTTTGGCAGCGCGCGCCTGGGAATAGAAATGATAAGAGGCATTCAGAGGTGTCGTTTGATCTGGACGCGACTCCTAATATTTCTTACACTGCAAAAAATTGGCAGCAATGCCATATGCGGGGTATGTCGCCACTACGGACGATTTGTTTACCGAGCAAATCCATGTGTTGCCTGTAATCTACAGTGAGCATAAAATTCAAGATGTCATTTGAATAGCAATATTGCAAATGAATGTTTTTTTTCATTAGTTTGAATAGCCATTGTTATCAGTCACTATGGACTTCTCAGTTTATGGGATGCCTTATGACATTCCATTTTGAATCAGGGCATCATCCCCTCACATTAATGATCTCAAACACAACTGGACACATGCACATGCTCACAGACATGTGACTCCAGCAAATATTGAGGGAAAAAAAGTTAAATACGCCTGCGTCAATCATTTGACTTTCATCACACCCATCAACATCATCATCATCATCATCTTTTGCTCTTGCTTCCACATGCACACACATTCTCACTGATTACAGCCAAATGGATTTTCAGATGCAAGATGCCAGTTGAAAGAAGGAAAAGCAGAATTTATGAGATGGAGTGTGTAAATTTATAATAAGATTAAAGACTACAGTTTGCTTTTAGGACAAAAAAGCAACAGCAAGGAACAATGGAGTGTAGAGCAGGTATATAAGTGGCCCTGATCTGTTGAGAATGTGAAAGGAAAGAGGAATCTAGATCATCAGCTATTTTAGCTCCTTCTAGATGTGGAGTTATTTTTGTTCCTCCCTGCCTAGTGAATGTAGTTGCACGTGTTGTCACGCTCTTTCATTTCCACAGAGTCTGTAAACAAATGTAATGCCTTTGCATATTAATTCCACCATTAATATGCTCATTAGAAATCAATTTTGACTTGGTGCACCGTAGGGGCCTTTGTCCACGGAGACACACAAATTATAATATGCAGTGATTTGAATGCCTCTGCTATTGTTATACAAGGAACATGTTGTGATTGTTTACTCAACCTCATGTAATTTCAAACCTGCATGCTGTTTTGTTTTTTTCTGTGGAGCGCAAAGGAGAAATTCTGAAGAATCTTTACGCAGCTTGATTTCATAATGTGAGCAATCTCCGTGTGGCAGTTTGAATATGCTGAATAACAAGATTTGAAAGCTGCAGCAGGGTTATTATAGTCAACTAAAACCATAAAAAAAACATGTTGTATTAGTTTAAATAAAATAAACATGAACTGAAATGAAATATTAAAACATTTAACTTATTTTATTTCAGCTAGTTGAAAAATCAAATTTTTCATTTAGTTTGCCATAATGCAAATACTATATGTGACCCTGGATCACAAAACCAGTCATAAGGGTCAATTTATATTTTTACTACATCATATGAAAGTTGAATAAATAAGTTTTCCATTTATGTATGGAACATTAAAACAGAAAATACAAAAATAAAAAATAGTACTAAAAATAGTATTTTAATGTCAATGATAATAAAACAAAGCTGCAGTGGAGGGAACGTTATTTTTTCTTATATTTAAATTAGCTTTCATTTAGATTCCTCACACAAATCTGACTTGGTATACAGTGCACAAGTCACGTGGATACTTTTTACGTTTTTTGTTTTTTTGACAGACGAGGTCACTATCTGTCATTGGAAGGAAAAAAGCTGTTTGAAGAACATGTGTTCCACAGAAAAATTACAACATGCTGGTTTGGAACAACGTGAGGGTGAATAAATAAGGAGTTTTCATCTTGGGTGAACTATTCCTTTAACAGGCAGGCTACAAACCAGCGTGGACAGACCAAATTGTCTTGGAAAACAACGATAATGAAATAGAGTCTGATAAATGGCATAAAGAGCTGAGACAGCATGGTTAGTCTAAAGAAAGATGGATGGATCTCAAGCTTAGCACAGTGATGGATAGATGGAGGAGGTAAAAACAAACTCCTCCAGCGATTTCACAACACAGTGTGCACCTGCACCTCCCACTCATCTCTCATTCTCTCCCTCTCTTTCTCTTTCCCTATTCCTTTGTTTTTTACATGTCACACTGTGATTTTCCCAAGACTGACAAAAGTCAGTCTTACTTATTTTTGCCTCCGTCTCACTTCTGTGCGCATAAGATGTCAGGCTTCAGTTATTCATACAACAGAATCTGAGCCCTAAATGACAGTCTTGTACTGTCATTCAAAAGTTCCACTTCAGTGACCTCTTTTCATTGCCAGCATGGCATGGGGCGCTCCGTATTGCCCTCCCTCCCTCCGCAGTCTCATTGTGTTAAACATCAAAACTTTCCTCCTGCGGTCATTATCACAGATGTGCTCAAGAGGCAAAGTCTGAGCCCCACTTGAACAGCCACAGATGTAGAAAGTTAAAAAAAATATATATTTTGACCACTCTTAAACTGTAGACCAGTTGCCATAGTAACAACCATCCTAGAAATGGGATCAGTCTCAAGTCGAACTCATTTATTTATTTATATCTTTTATGATTTTTTGGGAATGATAGGCTGCTGTGATTGCGCAGCCTACAATTTGAGAACTGCTTGTTTTGAAGGCACATATTTTGGAGCACTTTAGATTGACTTTGAGTTTATTAGAATTATGTACGTTTCTTCATCATGTTAAATTGCACAATTAGACATTGTCTTTGTACACTTCTGTGTCCATAGCCAAATTCATCAAGGTTTCAGCAGTTTTTTGTGTCCTTGGTCATGTGTGAGAGATCGCCCTGTGATGTAATTTATCTGTCTGTTAAAACTTGACTCTGTGCGGGATTGCAGAATCACGTGTAAATCATACTCATCTTTATCATTCTGTCTTACTAGATCAATACCTTATTACTCTTCAGAAGGACAAGTCAAACCTTTTTCACCAAAATGATGTTAGTGCTTGGTTGGTTGCATCTGTGAATCTCTCTTAGTCCCTGCCTGTGTTTGCACTGACTTGAATGAGTGCTGATGGCGTAACTGACTATGATAGTATGCACTGATATTACATATATATATATATATATACACTCACCTAAAGGATTATTAGGAACACCATACTAATACTGTGTTTGACCCCCTTTCGCCTTCAGAACTGCCTTAATTCTACGTGACATTGATTCAACAAGGTGCTGAAAGCATTCTTTAGAAATGTTGGCCCATATTGATAGGATAGCATCTTGCAGTTGATGGAGATTTGTGGGATGCACATCCAGGGCACGAAGCTCCCGTTCCACCACATCCCAAAGATGCTCTATTGGGTTGAGATCTGGTGACTGTGGGGGCCATTTTAGTACAGTGAACTCATTGTCATGTTCAAGAAACCAATTTAAAATGATTCGAGCTTTGTGACATGGTGCATTATCCTGCTGGAAGTATCCATCAGAGGATGGGTACATGGTGGTCATAAAGGGATGGACATGGTCAGAAACAATGCTCAGGTAGGCCGTGGCATTTAAACGATGCCCAATTGGCACTAAGGGGCCTAAAGTGTGCCAAGAAAACATCCCCCACACCATTACACCACCACCACCAGCCTGCACAGTGGTAACAAGGCATGATGGATCCATGTTCTCATTCTGTTTACGCCAAATTCTGACTCTACCATCTGAATGTCTCAACAGAAATCGAGACTCATCAGACCAGGCAACATTTTTCCAGTCTTCAACTGTCCAATTTTGGTGAGCTCGTGCAAATTGTAGCCTCTTTTTCCTATTTGTAGTGGAGATGAGTGGTACCCGGTGGGGTCTTCTGCTGTTGTAGCCCATCCGCCTCAAGGTTGTGCGTGTTGTGGCTTCACAAATGCTTTGCTGCATACCTCGGTTGTAACGAGTGGTTATTTCAGTCAAAGTTGCTCTTCTATCAGCTTGAATCAATCGGCCCATTCTCCTCTGACCTCTAGCATCAACAAGGCATTTTCGCCCACAGGACTGCCGCATACTGGATGTTTTTCCCTTTTCACACCATTCTTTGTAAACTCTAGAAATGGTTGTGCGTGAAAATCCCAGTAACTGAGCAGATTGTGAAATACTCAGACCGGCCCGTCTGGCACCAACAACCATGCCACGCTCAAAATTGCTTAAATCACCTTTATTTCCCATTCTGACATTCAGTTTGGAGTTCAGGAGATTTTCTTGACCAGGACCACACCCCTAAATGCATTGAAGCAACTGCCAACTGTGATTGGTTGATTAGATAATTGCATTAATGAGAAATTGAACAGGTGTTCCTAATAATCATTTAGGTGAGGTTTACAGTTGCAAGAAAAAGTATGTGAACCATTTGCAGAATCTGTGAAAATGTGAATAATTTTAACAAAATAAGAGAGATCATACAAAATGCATGTTATTTTTGATTTAGTACTGTTCTGAATAAGATATTTTACATAAAAAATGTTTACATATAGTCCACAAGACTAAAAATTAGCTGAAAAATACCTGAATTTATTAAAATGATCCCGTTCAAAATATTATGAACCACTGAATCTTAATACTGTGTGTCGCTCCCTGGATGATCCACGGCCCTTGTTTGTCCTGAGCAGTTGAACTACCCAACGTTCTTCAGAAAAATCCTCCAGGTCCTGCAAATTCTTCTGTTTTCCAGCATTTTTTTGCATGCATATTTGAACCCTCTCCAGCAGTGACTGTATGATTTTGAGATCCATCTTTTGACACTGAGGACAATTGATGGACTCAAATACTATTAAAAAAGGTTCAAACATTCACTGATGCTCCAGAAGGATAAAACTTTTGAACAGGATGAGGATTTTTCAAAATTTTCTTATTTTGTTTATATATACATGTGTTTCATTTAGTATAGCCCTTTGGAAGCAACAGAAGATACTTGCATGTTTCCCGGAAGACAAATAAAAAGTAAAATGTTATGTGATCTTCAAATTCAAAAAGTTTTCTTAATGAATCGTGTTTCCTTCTGGAGCATCAGTGAATGTTTGAACCTTTTTTAATTGTTGCGTTTGAGTCTCTCAATTGTCCTCAGTGTGAAAAGATGGATCTCAAAATCATACAGTCACTGCAGGAAAGGGTTCAAATATGCAAAAGATGCTGGAAAACTGAAAAATTTGCAGGACCTGAAGGATTTTTCTGAAGCGCATTGGGCAGTTTAACTGCTCAGGACAAACAAGGAACTCATGAACAACCATCACAAAACAAAAAAACAGCCGTGGATCATTCAGGGAATGACTCACAGTACTGAGAATCAGTGGTTCATAAACTTTTGAATGGGGTCATTTTAATAAATTCAGCTATTTTTTTGCCTTGTGGACTATGTGTAAACATCTCTTATGTAAAATATCATATTCAGGACAATAAAAAATAACATGCATTTTGTATGATCTCTCTTATTTTGTTAAAATTATTCACATTTTCAAGCACCACTGTATACAGTATATATATATATATATATATATATATATAATAAACACAAAATAATAAAATAAACTTCAGAGGAAAAGGGGTCAGTGGATCTCACTGTGTCCTGCTTCAGTAAATGCTGTTCATTTTGGCCTGTTCATTAATGTTTCATTCTGTTTTTGTCTTCTCACCATAGAGCTGCCAATCATTCATCAACGCCCCAAGAAAACACCTGAGTAGGTGGAGCATGGCCAGTGGGAGTGGCTGGCGTTACTATGCCTAAAGGCACGTGGCGATGGTGTCCATGGAGACAGATGGCAGCTTCACTGAGGGCCACGGTCTGTCCCTCTTACAGGCAGAAGATAGCGTGGGGGCCGGACTCACACAGCAGGAGGGGACGTGGCTGGGCTTCCGGGCTACACTGAGTGCTGTGCTACTGCTGGAGCTGCTCTTGGGGGTGGGCGGCAATCTGACTGTGCTGGTGTTATACTGTGGTCACTGCAGCCTGTTGGAGTCCGTCAGCCATGCCGTCACGCTCAGCCTGCACACCCTTGACCTGCTGCTCTGTCTCCTCTGCCTGCCGATCACTGCCACGCTCCTCATACTGGGCGGAGCCTCGGTTCCTCACCACGCCCTCCTCTGCTGTCTTCACGAATCGGCAGCCAGCTTCGCCAGCGTAGGCACCGCACTTAACCTGCTTCTCATCAGCTTAGATCGCTATGACATCAGCGTCCGGCCAGCCAATCGCCTGCTAACGCCTCGAAGGGCAACTGTTTTGCTTGTTGCAGTGTGGGCGGTTTCTTTAGCTGTGCCACTCTTACCATTTGTGGAGGCGGGGTTTGTGTCGGAGCAAGGCGAGGGGGTGTTTGTGCACTCCAATAGCACTGTGCTTTGTTCAGAGTGGGGAGGAACTCTACAGGCTCATCTGTTACTACAGGTTCCCGTGTTCCTGTGCTCTCTTGCTGTGATGCTGTTTACATACTCCCGAATTCTTCAGGCACTGCGCAACCGCATCGGACGCACGGCCAGGCCCCATCGAGACGGCAAACGGCCTGGTCCTGGACATCGCCTCTGGTTACGCTGTAAAAGGTCAATGAGGTCGCCGGATCACATTACGCGAAACACACCCACTTCCCCCCCGCCACTTTCGACCGCACCGCTTATCACCTCAGATGCAGTTACCACAGTAACCATCAACACCGAGACAAATACTCCCTCACTCACCACGCCCCTTAGCCCCACCCCCACCGTGTCTGTGATAACTTTGCCTTTAAGCCCCACTCCCACTGCATCCATGGCAACCACGCCTTTGAGTCCTACCACATCTGTGTCTGTTATAACTAGCACCCACATTCCCACCCCTGCTACATCATCAGTGACCACGCCTTTGAGTCCCATGCCCACTGTGTCTACAGTAACCACTCAGCTAAGTCCCGCCCCCATCCAGGGTCCACCAAGCATGGGTGTGGGCGCATCAGTGTCGGCCATTTTGGCTCTGCGACGAGCAGTTCGGCGCCACCGAGATCGACGGGAACGCCAAAGGCGAGTCTTTCGCATGTCCGTCATCATCATCCTCTCGTTTCTGCTATGCTGGGCACCTCTCTCCATCATGCCCCTTCTCATGCTGGCCATCGGGCCATCCGATTGGCTAGAACGCCTGAGACTCTGCTTTCTGGTGCTAGCTTATTGGACGGTAGTGCTACATCCACTGCTGTATGCGTTCACGCGTCAAAAACTGCGCAAAGTTCTGCATACCCGTCTGCGCAGGCTGCGGCCGCAAAAGCCACAGACTCGTATTCGCACTAATACCAGGATCCGTCGCAAGCACGGGGCAGATTGCAGCGATGCTACTGACCGCTGCCTGGCGGAGGCTGTTAGAGAGTGAGTGTTTGTGTGTATGTGGTTTATAAATAGGCTCACACGAAATCTGAATGCGCATTCCCTTGTGTACACCGTCCATCCGTCCGTTTATTAAATATTTTGGATAATTTAATTATGCTTTTAGCTGCTAATATGATTATTATCAGCTCCATTTAACATATTTCACCATGTTTAAATACAAGGTTGTAACCATGTTTTGAACATTGGGGGACCAAACCATTTTTTGTGTGGGTTGGGGGTCTTTTTATTTAAAGGATTTAAAGGGATTTAAGGAGAACAAAGAAAAAGAAAGAAGAATAGTAAAATAACTACAATTTATTGTAAAGTAATCAGTTTGAACTATTTGCAAATAATATTTTTTTTATTTTAAAACATGAACACATTCACTCTTAAAGGGTTAGTTCACCCAAAAATGAAATTTCTGTCATTAATTACACACCCTCATGTAGTTCCAAACCGATAAGACCTTCGTTCATCTTCAGTACACAAATTAAGATATTTTTGATGAAATCCGAGAGCTCTCTGACCCCTCCATAGACAGCAATTTAATTACCACTTTCAAGGTCCAGAAAGGTAGGAAAGACAAATAGCCTCAGAGTTATCATTGGCCGAAGCTGTTTACGTGACCACCAGGAGCTGACCAACATAAACTGCGACTGACACAGACGTGAAGAAATTGTTGAATTAAGTCTATATTTTTATTCGTTTTTGCGCACAAAAAGTATTCTTATAAAATTAAGGTTGAACCACTGGAGTCACTCGCACATGCACTGTTGTCCATGTACAAGTGCATACAGACGGTGTGACATTGATAATGACTGAAATTATGTCACACACAGTGTCCATGAGCTGGAGCGGAACGTGGACAAGTGAAGTATACTTTCAGCTGTCTGCCTAATCGTATGCCGGATATGGTTAGTGTTTCTTGTCTTGTCACATTCCGTTATAAATTACATGAATCAAGTAAATGATAGCCTATAAAACTATCCAAAAACAGTTGTCAAATTATTACATGTTTTTTTTTTTTTGGGGGGGGGGGGGGGGGGGGGGGGGGGGTGTCAATGGTGGTTACGGCCTGTTTAAATCCATTCCTCATTTTCCCCACAAATGTTAAAGAAAAAAGAAAGTCCGAAGATTCCGTCTGGGCCTATTTATGACTTTACTGTAGGTAAAAGGTGTGTGCAGGAAACCATTAATGTGTTAGATGTGTTAGATGATATGTGTGACTCGCTCACCTCTATAAAGGAAATTAAAAAAACCTTGGTAGGTTTCTATTGTCCACGACTGTGTATTATCATTGGCAACTAATCAGCACAGGGTCTAAAGGGTCTAATCTAAAGCACACTGAACTCTGAGGTCAACAAGGCACTGTCTAATTAACCAATAGAGCACAAATATTCTCATGGTGCTAGGGGAGCGAGACTGAGAGAGAGTAACCTACAGGTGTGAGTCTGCAAGAGGCCATGTGCAATAAATTATAAATCCAGGTTATGCATCGCATGATTTCCATATAAATTAATACCAATTTATTGGCATTCATTGTGTGGTGTAAAAAGTAAACGTCTATCCACCAGTACACGTGCACATATTTTACAGTGTGCTTCTCACTGATAGTCTAGAGGGCAATAGATTTATCATTGTGTTTATTAATGTATATGATCAGGGATGTAAATAGTCACTAATATTTCTGTGGTTTGAAACTGCAGCCAATTTGAATTCTGCTCTACCAAGGGCGTCAGTCTCTGAAAATATTGACAAAACAACTTTTACAAAGTCGAAATGTATTTATTTTATTTGTGTCCCGTATATGTATATCTTGTCAGTGCTGTACATTATTTCAGTTTGAGATGGTTATTGTATTACTTTATAATAGAGGAGCAATAAGTCTGAATTACAGTAATAAAAAAATTCAGCCTCTTTGCTTTGTTCCCTATCTCAGCTTAATTCATATTAAAGAAGTACTACTTTTATACAACATTTAAATCATATACTGATGTTAATATTAAAGGATTAGTTAACTTTAAAATGAAAATTAGCCCATGATTTACTCACCCTCAAGCCATCCTAGGTGTATATGACTTTCTTCTTTCTGCCAATCTGCCAATAAGACAGGCTTGAAATGAAAGCATCAAGCTAAAATGTGTCGCCAAGCAAAAGCTGATCTGGAATACAGTATAGGAGTTGTGCAGCTCTGTAATCCGGGATTTCCTGCGAAAAAACTAATCTGTATATTTAGATTCTTTCTGATTAAAAAAGTTTACTGTTCTGAATGATTAATAACAGTCTTCAGAGTCGCTTGCTCTGATAGTTAATTGGTGTATAGTAGCATCTTCTCATTACCTGACTTTATTAAGAAGTGCAGGCTGCTTTAATATATACAATTAGTCCAAGCTGAGGAAGGTTGACTGACTTCATCCCAGTTGATAAAAGTCAAACAGGCAATTAAGAACCTCCTGTGTCTCTGTCAGTGTTTGCAGCTTCACACAGAAGATCAAATGCCATATGAGGGATACTCAATAAAGTACCTGTTTAATCAGTGAAATGCTATCCTTTCAAACTCTCTCTCTCTACCTGATAAGAGACCTTAAATGTTATTAATCTTTAAAGACTTGGTTGTGGTTCAGCCAACAACCACTGTGTGCAGTGAATGGAAGACATTTGTTCCTTATTATCGGAGATAGAAGCTGCACTCCACTTGTGAAGTCTGATCGTATTAACACTTATTAATGTTTGATGACACATAGCCTACTGACATTTGCAGGAGTCTAATAATTGGAAGGCCGATACTGGCGACGGGGTCTTGCACACAGACATGGAAGCCTCTCTTTATGGATATGAAAAGAACTCTGACCGCACTGGTTAATAAGGGTCAATAAGCATCTGGCTTCTACTTTTCCCCTAATTTCACAATTTAATTATAATATATTTCGCATCACCCCACCACCACAAATATGAAATTGTAATGTGTTTTTATGATATTTATTTACTTGACATATTGTGTGATTTGCTATTATCTAAAAATTGTGTGGTTTACACAAAATATTGTGGTTTTATGGTGCTGTGGTATAGTGAGGTTCTGAATGGTTATAATATTCATGCATGTAATTTACATAACCATTCAAAATTTAGGGTTGGTAAGATTTTTTTTATGTTTTTGAAAAAAGGTCTCATACTCACCAAGGCTGCATTTATTTGATCAAAACTACAGTGAAATCGTAATATTGTGAAATATTATTACAATTTAAAATAACTGTTTTGGATTTGAATATATTTTAAAATGGTATGTATTCATGTGATGCTACACAATACTACAGTCTTCAGTGTCACACGATCCATCAGAAATCATTCTAATATGCTAATTTGGTGCTCAGGATATATTTAATCTTATCACAGTTGACAATTTTTTGATTAAAGAGTTAGTTCACCCAAAAATGAAAATTCTGTCATTAATTACTCACCCTCATGTCATTCCATCGTTCACCTTCAGAACACAAATTAAGATATTTTTGATGAAATCGGAGAGCTCTCTGACACTTTAAAGGTCCAGAAAGGTAGTAAAGACCTTTGTTAAAACAGTTTAAATATTTTTTTTGCGCAAAAAATAATTAAAAAAAATTTAAATTATTTTTTCAACAACCTGCACTGTATTTACTACACTCACCTAAAGGATTATTAGGAACACCTGTTCAATTTCTCATTAATGCAATTATCTAATCAACTAATGCTTCAATGCATTTAGGGGTGTGGTCCTGGTCAAGACAATCTCCTGAACTCCAAACTGAATGTCAGAATGGGAAATAAAGGTGATTTAAGCAATTTTGAGCGTGGCATGGTTGTTGGTGCCAGACGGGCCGGTCTGAGTATTTCACAATCTGCTCAGTTACTGGGATTTTCACGCACAACCATTTCTAGAGTTTACAAAGAATGGTGTAAAAAGGGAAAAACATCCAGTATGCAGCAGTCCTGTGGGCGAAAATGCCTTGTTGATGCTAGAGGTCAGAGGAGAATGGGCCGACTGATTCAAGCTGATAGAAGAGCAACTTTGACTGAAATAACCACTCGTTACAACCGAGGTATGCAGCAAAGCATTTGCGAAGCCACAACACGCACAACCTTGAGGCGGATGGGCTACAACAGCAGAAGACCCCACCGGGTACCACTCATCTCCACTACAAATAGGAAAAAGAGGCTACAATTTGCACGAGCTCACCAAAATTGGACAGTTGAAGACTGGAAAAATGTTGCCTGGTCAAAGGGGGTCAAACACAGTATTAGTATGGTGTTCCTAATAATCCTTTAGGTGAGTGTACGTCAACAGTGTAGGAGACTGGCACTGCATATTGTTGAATAAAGATTGTTGAATAAAGTCGTTATTTTTGGGGGGTTTTGCGAACAAAAAGTATTCTCGTCGCTTCATAAAATTAATGATGAACCACTGGAGTCACATGGACTACATTAACGATGTCTTTCCTACCTTTCTGGGCCTTGAAAGTGGTAATTCAATTGCTGTCTGGAGGGGTCAGAGAGCAAAAATAAAAATCTAAATAAAAAATATCTTAATTTGTGTTCCGAAGATGAACGAAGGTCTCATGGGTTTGGAACGACATGAGGGTGAGTAATTAATGACAGAATTTTCATTCTTGGGTGAACTAACCCTTTAATATTTTTGTAGAAACCGTAATACATTTATCCAGGATTATTTGATTATTAAAGTTTAAAAGAACAGCATTCATTCTTTTGGTACCAATGTAAAAGTCTTGCTGTAATTTTCTATCAGTTTAATGCATCCTTGCTGAATAAAGGTATTCATTTCTTTCAAAAAAATAAAAATACAAAAAAATTACTAACCCCAACTTTTGAATGTTAGTGTACATTGTACCCCAAGGTACTTTAAAAATACCATAGTATATTTTATTAAGCAAATGTAGTGCCTATTAATATTCATTCAAATATGAGTATGCACATGTATGTAAACACACTAAATGGAGGCCAAATTATTATGGGTGCATTCAAATTACCTATTTAGAATTGCTCATTTATTTATTGATGAGGTATAGTAATGTAGGCCTACATAATCAAATTTACAAATTACACGTTAAATTGTTTAATCAGCATCTCCCTCCTTGCTTCTGTCTGACAAGCTCCCTCTTTTTATTTTGAAAACTCAAGTAGGCCTATGCTGATTAGTATGGACGCCTTCTGTTTGTGTGCCTTCATGAGCAAGGAGAGAAAGACAGAAAAGGAGAAAGAGAGAGGGTGGGTGGGTAATATTTTTTCTTACCATATGTAACATGAAAATACACTCACTGTCATCATCTTTATTCTTTTTATCACTGACTGTGCCTTGCTTTCTCACCCTTCTCTCCCTGTCCTTACTTCTCTCTTCTCCAGACTTGCATAAGAACAAAAAAGATCTGCCTGTGCAAGGGGAAAGTCACCTTGAAGGAGAGAGAGGGAGAGAGAGAGAGAGAGAGAGAGAGAGAGAGAGAGAGAGAGAGAGAGAGAGAGAGAGAGAGAGAGAGATTCGTGTGGGTGGAATAACTAGCAGAGGGATGAATCCCATGTTGATTGAATCAGGCACTAACATTCCCATGTGTTTGTTTCTCGTAGATTCACTACGTAAACGTTATGCCCTCTGTTTTCGTGTAATTTATTCATTTATTTACCTTTTCTTCTAGATTTTCCAAGTAATGGCTTAATTTTATTATATTAATTTTTTCAAAAATGTTTTAGTATTCTTATGCGAATATTGTACGTTGCATATTGTAAGAAGCAAAATTACATTCAACAGTATTTCAATCAATCATATTTCCTTAGGTCATTATGTATATACGAGTCGAATATTTCTATCAAACAAATCACGTAAAATGCTTATGAATATTAAGCAGAAAAATCAGGTTTCTCAGGGTTTTTTTTTTTAATACACACGCAAAACTTATGAGCGATCACTAGCCGAAATAGCTCAGTTGGGAGAGCGTTAGACTGAAGATCTAAAGGTCCCTGGTTCGATCCCGGGTTTCGGCAGTTTTTTTCTCTCACGAGCAATAACTTTACGTGTGTTACTGGAGGGCCATACACACACATACAGTTTTCAAATAAGACTGTAGGACTTGATTGGCTGGGATCTGGTGAATTTAATTAGTGTTGAAGCTAAAGTCGTGTGTCTCTGGTTATGTAGCGCGGAGTACATATTATGGTCTGATGATGTCGCTGTAGTATTTGTTCATTCTTAATAGCCGCTGCGATTTTTTTTCTAATAGCGCCAGAGGGCGATGTTTCTCAACAATTAATTTTGCGTCTGGGAAAACTCAAGAGAGACCATGCAACTTGTGCTAACTTGCTGACCAGAAAAGCGTGGAAGTCACTGGACTGGACTGCAGAATGACTTTACAGTACCTTTAACTGCTTGAACCCAGTGTAAGTTACCTGTTTGATATACAGCTCAATTGACTGAAGTCATCTTTGTGCTTCACATATGCTCCTAAATGTTTGGCCTTAGTAGGCTATCATAACATCCTATAATAGGATACGTATACAGTATATTTCTTGACGCCTCCGTTTTTTTAAATACAAATTGGTAATCATTTGTGTATCTGTTTTATTTATTTATCCTTTACAAGAAAGAGTTCAGATTCAGGATTTGTAGTGTGTCAGTAGAATTGACCCACCTATGCAACATGTGCGAGCATGTCAGTCTAATGATTCACATAGTACACACACAGACCCAAATACACACAGAAACACATTTGGGAACAGGTATTACGTAACTAAAGACTGGCGTGCAACCAAATCCCAAAACTACTGCTTCATCTCCACAGATTCTCTCTCACACACATACCAAATACCCCAAAACGCCTTCTTTGTTCATAAATCAATCATCACATCAGTCAATCAGGCTCTCATATTTGACATTCTGTACTATATGTCTTTGCGGCTGCTTATTGAAGCTGCTCCCTAATTTATTTTTACTCCTAATCTTTGGAGGACACTGAACCCCATAACCGTAAATTTGACACGTTAGTCTGGTATATCTAACTCCAAGTTTCTACTCTTTAATGTCCCGTCTTGTAGATGTAGCATTTTGTATGATGTGTATAAAACACATAGATGACATTGAGGACATTGATATCTATTAGATGTCATATTTTTGGTTTTTAGAAGAGTGCTGGTCACAATTAAATTAAATATATTGTTGGTTTCACTCAGTTAGCTTTGGACAGTATGTTCCAGGAGAACTGCCTTCATCATAAAATGTCTCCAGTTTTATTGTCTAGTCCCTCACTGGCTTCTTATTAAAAGCTTTATGGTTCTTTATGACCCTTGGATATCTTGCAGTGGCATGAATGTAGTTATATTAATCAGTGCCAAGCAAAGAGTTCTGACATACATGGAGCTGCTTCGTTTTTATGGTGTAAGGCAGGTGTTTCTAACCACAATCCTGGAGCAATTCCTGGTGTAATGCATTGTGGGATTTTCTGATGCAGGAAGAGTATAGCTGTGTCCCAATTGCATCCTGCGAAGTTTGGAATGAGCGATGTTAAATGGGACATTAAAAAAGTGTGTTGTATTTACATGATTTAATCTTGTACATCGGTTCCACATAAATCAATTAAGTTAAACAAATATAATTTGTTCACGTAATTTCAAAATCATGGAATTAAGTAATTTTTAGTATCCCAGTATTTTAGTATTTTTAGTAGTATTAAGTAGTCTATAAGTTATTTTAATATGGTTTCCTAAAGGGATTAATTCATTCAATTTCTTATATTTTTGTGTCACATGACTAAATTATAAGCTTCCAAACTATTAGCTACAGCACATCTTAGCATGTTAAATGCTAAGCATGAAATGCTCTATGGGCAAAGCAGTAATAACATGTGCTCTATCAGTCCACAGCCTAAGCAAATGCTCCATTCTTCTCCACAATGGTAATTTAAAATTGTTCTAATAATTCCAACATAATTGAACATTAAACACTATCAAGTGTTTGCTCATCTTGCTCAAAAACACATAAAATAACACTTAATTTCAACATTTTTACTCTACTTTCCAAGCAAAGCAAGCTGGGAATTACAGTTTCAGCAAAAATCATGTTCGAGTACTTGATTGGTTCACATTACCCCTAAATAATTTAACCTAGTAGATTAGACATTTTAGATAATTACATTAATCGAAAGCAAAGAAATGAGGTTTAGAGGAGAAACACAAATTTGTTGCGTGAATCGCAAATAATATGTATAACCAGTGTTCCAGTATTTTCATTATTTTCTAGGGTCAGCTTTATTTTAGCATAATTTATGTACCATTATGGTATTCATATTTTGAATTATCTTATATTTTTAGTAATTTTCTAGTAATTTAATGTTTTTTATCATGTTTATTATTTTTTCCCAAATATTAATATTAATTTATTTTTATTTCAGTTTTACTTTAATTTTGGTAATTTTAGAACCAAGGCAACATTTCTCATTTTCACATTAATTTCACAATTTTTACATTAAGTTTTTCTAATATTTATGTTTTATTTTATTTCAGCTTTATTTAAAAAACGAACTATTTTTAAAAGTTTTAGTTTTAGGGGCCGTTTACACTACACCGTTTTCAACGAAAAATGTTATGGCTGTTCATTTACACATCAATAGCTTTTTGGCGGCCTAAAAATGCAAGCTTTTGAAATTGGGTTTCAAAGTGCAAGTTTTTGAAATGTTATCATCTCCATGTAAGCAACAAAAATGCGCATTTATGAAAATGGTGACATCATGCTCATGCATATTACGTGTTCAGTCTATAGACGCATTACATCGCCAAGTACTGGCCTGGCATACATAAGTGTTTTTAGTTGTTTTCGCAGATCCATGTGAACGGGGATCGTTTTGACAACGCTGTATCTGAAAAAAAAACAAGGGAAAAACTTTCCATTTTTACTACATTGTTGTCATGTAAACATACCCTTAGTTTACATGAACAAAACAAGACTGGCTAATGGAGCTCTCCCGTTACTTAGTTCCTTGTCAGTTCACATTTTTATGTTCTAAATTAGATCTTGAACTATTAAGCTGTCCATACAGCATGAGTATAGAGTGAGTGTTTTGTGGCCTTATATTTCGTATGACTCTCCTTTTCTCCTGCTTTGTTTTTGTTATTAACAGTGCAGTTATTGTTACAAACACCTCATGGTTCATCTATGCTACTTTATATATGAGGATATGCCACGTTTTCTTATTGTTCTTGTCTTATCTGATAATATTATATGCTGTTAGACTAATTTAAGCACAATATCAAACTCAATAAGGAAAACATTTCTCTTCCTTTAAAAGAAATGCTGGCCATTTCCATCTGCTTTATTGTGCTCAAGCAATATATTCTGTGAGTGTTTACTTGTTCATACATAGACACCGCACCCCACCTGCTTATAGTGCTCCAGCCTTCCTTGATGTTATTGTTTTCCTGGTTTAAAAATTCCAGGAAGTTTCTGTTTATTGTTTTTCCTCCATCTCAAAATTAACAACAATATTCAGGCCTAAAAGAGTCAGCAGGGAGCTGGAAATTGGTTAAAGGTCGAGATTATTCCCCCTTTTCCTTTATAGCCGCAGTAAGTTTTGTATTGGTTGTCAGTAGTGTTGAGAGTTATGATTGTGTTGTCACATAAATGTGGCCTTGGTCTGGTTGTGGTTTAAGTTTTTGCTTTCAGACAAGGATACAGTCTGTTTCTAATTAATTAACCATGTTCACCATTACAGAAAATGCGAAGAAACACATGGCTCTGAAACGGCTCCTTAGCTGCTAGCAATCTTTTTTCTATTTACTACTAGCTGAAGTTCTCTAGCTTGCATCTAATCTGTTTTTCAGTAGCCAGCGCTGTCATTTAAGAAGCAGAGAGTCCTTACACACAAAAATTTTTGTTGACTAATACCTTTTTTGCAGGATGGAAAGCATGACAGAGATGCTCTCTGACGGGACACAAATAATAACACGTGAGAAAGATGCTGACAGGACTACGAGACAGAGATAAAGACCGTCCTTTAGTCTTACAGAAGCATCTTCTATAATGACAGTCATGTCCTGCGGCAAAATTACTTTTAGTGTTTCGAAACTTCTATGTGAATCACATGAAGAATCAATCCCAAAATCAAAAGAAACATATTAGAAATAATATATTTTTTTGCATTGTGACATTTTTTATTTAAAAAATGTTTACTAATGTAATACAGTAATGAAAATCCTGTTCATCTACAAAAATATATTTTTTTGTCTTCCAAAATCCATTCGTTTTTATTTTGGGGTTACTTTACAATTTTTTCACTTACCGTGTACACTTAAAAAAAAAAAAAAAAAAAAAAGTAAAATTTACTTAATTTTTCTTTTGCAAGTTTTTGCACGCATATTTTTAAAGTAAATTTCACATATGGAATTATGTAAGTTAAGTAAAATTAACAAAGAAAATAAGTAGTTTTAACTGGGCCAGTAAAAGGTGGAGTAATTTCTTGAGTAACTTTCCTTTGCAATACTTTTTACTCAAGGTAATAATACAATATATATTGTGTAGACACTAGGGATGAAATGGTATGAACATTTCATATCACGATTATAGTGACAAGCGGCGATCTATGCACTTTTTTAAGCAAGATTGTATTCTGTGTCATTTCCTTCCTTATAATGACCGTCGTCAATAGCAATGCATTATAACAGCTCACATCCACGTATCACAACGGACGCGTTCTCTCATTTCATTCAAATGCGTCTTGCGTCTCTGTTTTTGATTGTATTGAAAATGAAATCAGAGGACTTTACTATTAATACTACTATAATTATTGCTATAACTTCTTGTGATCATATTGTCTGGACGATTATTTTGTACACTGTACCAAATGGATTTATAAACAGGTAAGATTTAAAACATTAATCTCAATTCAATATGTCCCCGTAATTATTTATGTGGTAAAACAATCTGTGTAATAAGTGTGAAATGAATATACATTATTATCCCTTAAATGTCACCCTAGTCTTGTCTGAACTTGTCGAGTTTTCAAAATCGTGATAAGCAAACACGGTTTTAATGATGATTAAATATTAAACGATATTACTAGCCGTCAGTACATTTTATCGTGAAACCGGTAATCGTTCCATCCCTAGTCGACACCATATCTGCATAATAGAGGTAAGTCGGCACCTGAACACAGAGACCTCAATACTTGGTACAATAAAAATGGTCAATAACATTGGATGGATTGTTTTTGAGTGAATGGGTCATTTTACGTAGAAAATGAACTCCAAATGTCACAAAATGGCAAGTTACTAAACCTAACAACAAAAGCAATGATAAAACAGGGAAAAATCAACCTCATTATATTCAAGCACCAGTGCATGATGGGAACACCAGTAACTTATCAGAAAAGTTGAGTAGTTTTACTTAATTTTAAAATGTTGAAATTTACACTTTAATTTCTACAAACTTGAATTGAGTACTAATATAGAATTTACTTCTTTTTTTTATTCTTGCCTGAACTATAACATTTTCATGTAGAAATTACTGCCTATTCTGTAGTATTTACTTACAACACACATACACAGATAAAAATGATTCTGTGGTGATGTATACACACACACACACGCAAATACAGATGTTCCACCTTCAAAAATAGAAATAAAAAGTTAGTGTTCTGTCCTTGTGTGTATCAGTGTGATTTAATGCACATCAAGGTCGTCTGTCACCCTGCTGTTTTTATGTTTCGTGTTTGTGTCATGAGCGCGTGCAGGTCCTCTTTTATTTGGGGTTCTGTCTGAAGTATAATGGCTTCACTGGCAGTGATCCAGATTGACTGTAGGGGCCATCTGTCTTAACATGCTCTACATACAACTAAACAAATGTTTTCAGCACTGATAGCTGACCTAAGAATAGCAGGATTTGGCAAATTACCATAGCAACTGCCATAGCTGAGGGCCCTATTTCAAATTAATAAAGGCTATACCCTTGTGTGCAGACTTTAGCTGTTGTCTTTGCATAGACACTGCCTCAGGAAATGCAGGTTACAGAAGGAATAGTGTTTGTTTTCGTCACTCATCCTGTTCTTTTCTTCTAGCTCTTTCTCTGTCTGGTTGCCTTTCAAGGGATCCTGAAATGCAGCTCACACGTGTTTGGCACTGAGAGGGAGAGATGTGCTCTTGAGATTTGGACTCTCAGTTTTGTACACATGAGATCACTTAAAGTAAATCTCTGCGGGCTGCTACTCTCACACAAATATATAGAAGAATAAACATCGTTTTTTTCATACAAAGATAGACTGTCAGTGTAAAAAGCTGGCAATGAAAACACTTCAGGAATAGTTATCCAACAATTAAAATTCTGCCATTATTTACTCAGCCTCATGCCTTCCAAAACCCATCAGAAAACTTGAAATACAGCACACAAGCGGCATGCATTACTTTTATGGTGCTATTTTGTCCTTCCAATATGGTAAAAAATGTCAAACATTTAGATGTCACTATTCTGTGACTTATTGCAAAACATTGTTGGAGCTGAATACCATAAACAAAAATCAACAGCCTAAAGAACAACCAACTAATAAACTAGACTTAACTAATATACATTTCAGTAAGTAATACAAAAAGAACAATTAGCAATCGGATAAATACATACACTGAACAGACTTGAATTGAAAACAAATGTAAAATAGCAGTGAGTGATTTTTTTGTTTTGTTTTGTTTGATTAACATTAAAAACTCTGACAGCAGCAAGAATATTAGACTGGTGTCACTTTAAAGGGTTAGTTCACCCAAAAATGAATTCTGTCATTAATCACTCACCCTCCAAACCTGTAAGACCTTCGTTCATCTTTGGAACAAAAAATAAGATATTTTTGATGAAATCAGAGAGCTCTCTGAACCACCCATAGGCAGCAACGTCATTGCAACTTTCAAGCCCCATAAAAGTAGCAAAGAGATGCGGAATTGAGTTCTCTTTTACATCTTCTTGTGTTTGAATGGTTTAAAACCACATTAAAATGCGCACACATGAATCGTTCTTGAATTGCGGAATTGAAATGTTAATTTTATAACAAGTATATGATTCCAGAATTGGAATCAATTTTTCGATTCCCAACCCTAATTATTCCCCATTAAATGGAAGAGAGCGGACGTTTCTCAAACCTTTTTGCATTTCATGGAAGAACGAAAACATGAGGGTGAGTGAGTAAGACTGATTTATCATTTTCAATGAACTATCCTTTTAAAGGTGAAGTGTTCAAATCCTGTCACTATAGCGACACTCTACTTGTGAATGGCTTACATATAGTCTTGTCTGCATATTAAACTGGCATTAGGGAAAGTTTTAAACATCAAAAAAATATAGCCTACACTTTACCTTTAGGAATGTTTTAAAGGAATCTTGTTTTTTTTAATGCTCCTAAATAAGTCAAAATATATTTTAAACACTTTACAGGCCTTTTGAGAAATCCTGTTTCCCTATATTTAGCTTTCCCTGAAGGCAGCCAAACTCAGTTTATTGTAATGCTGTTCACTGAGCTGCATGCATAAAACCTCAGCGTGGTGGCATAAGCTCAACATCACTCTTTTTAATGCTGCTCTCGGGCAATAATAAGAACACCACTGGATGCCAGGCAGGATTATTGACTCAATAAGAGCTGGCATAAATATTTTAACTGCAAAAAAGAGGGTAGTTTCCGGTAGTTCTCACATTAAAGACTTTTTAATCCCTTTTCCTGACAATGTTGAATGAGTCAGCTATTACGGCAAAACATTCAACTAAATGACAGCCTTTTTATCCAATTAGATCCACCTTTTCAATTCAAACAAACAAAAACCTTTGGATAGATGTCACAGCCCTCACTCAAGCACAGACATTACGGAAAATGAACTCTTTGAAGGTTTGTTTTACGCATGCTTGATGGATCATCAAGCCCTTTTCCTGTAATAAAGTAAGCCAAGTATGTTTCGACAACGTGGTCTTACTTTCTGATTATCTTGTAGCAGTGCTGGAGAAGTAACTTTGAATCTGTAGCTTCTCAAGTTACAAGCTCTAAATTTAAATTAGTAAAGCTATAGTTGTTTAGCTACATGACAAGCTGTTAACAAAAATTAGCAAACTATATTGTTATTTAAGGGAGTATTATTGCTATAATGCTGTTCTTTAGAACTGCCTTTTCATAAAAAAATCCTGAAACAAATATATGTATCATGGTTTCCACAAAATTATTAAGCAGCACAACCATGTTTAACATTGATAATAATAAGAAATGTTTTCTGAGCACCAAATCAGCATATTAGAATGATTTCTGAAGGATCATGTGACACTGAAGACTGGAGTAATGAAATGCCAGCTTTTCCATCACATGAATAAATGACATGATTGCATAAAAGGCTTCTTTCAAAAACATTAAACACAAAAAAAATTATCAACCCCAAACTTTTAAACTATAACATAATTAACGTGATAATTTATTTAGCAGTCATAGCAACAGTCCAAAGATACCAAAGATACAAAAAAAAAAAAATTATATAAGAAAAATATTTTGTATAGTCAAAACAGTAATAGTAATATAGCATTTATTTTTAAAAACTGCTACAAAAAGACTAACTTACGTTATGTAAAATGCCATGCGGGGACTCAAATTAAACTGTTAATTGTTATTTTTCATCATGTTCGTTGAAATGAACCATCTGCATGCATCAATGTGCTATAACGAATCATCCGATAGATATGAGAGAGGGCATAGAGATTAATTATTATTAACTGTACATCTGTGGGGCTCTGGGCTAGATTTATTGTGCTAGAGCTACGGTAGATGATCCAGATCGACTGTCAGCGGTCTGACCTGATCATTGTGTGAGTTTGCCAGAAGTATTTAAACGTCTGACTCTGCACGTGTCACCAAAACAAAGTCAAGTTTGTTTGCGCAACTCTGGTCTTTGCCGGAGTCTGAATATAGAGAGATGTCCTACTGTATACGTGTTGTTCTCCATGAGCTGACACTATCCTGTGTCTGTTAGCGGTTGTTCACATGACTTTTAAAATGTGGTCCATATTAGGCACCGTTCTAAACAGGTGACACTCCTAAACTGACCTATTTAGACCGGTATTTCCCGGTATTTAATGCTATTTTAGCTTGATATAATATCAAATTTTGCCAGAAAATCAGAAGATCATCTGTTAGCATTTGGCAAAACATGCAATCATGGCAAAAGTTGAATTGCAAGTTACTGGATATGTACCAGTATTATTTTACATATAAAAGTTGTTGAGATTGTAATTTAAAATTCATATTTAGAGTGATTTATTGTTCACACTGTCTAAAAAACAGATCCGTGTCACATGAGGGGAAAAAACTGCCTTCAACTGCGTCATGAACATAGCCTAAGTGTCTTTGGTAAAGTCAATATTAGGTTAAAAAAAATTAATACCTAGACAACCACCATCTGAATTTTTTTTACGTCGTCTTTTTAGTAGATTATGTTACTGGAATGAAACTGTTGTCATGGAGACGACTGGTTCACTACAGCAAATGGAGTATCAGGTGTTTTCCCTTTTAGCTTGGTGTAATGTGTGAAGAATGTTTGTGAGTCTGTGGACTTTCCAAGGGACGTCTGCATGATTGGCTATTTGCCTGGTTAATTTTAGATTATCTAGTGCTCTCCATTATTTCAGCATCCCAAATCACAGTAAATACTGCTTCTCTCAAACACTCTTGATTTTAACATGCATTTTTCACTTGGTTCGCTTTATTTACGCATTTGCATAATTTCCAACATTTCATTTGAAATGATAAAAGCTTAAGGGTTTGAACATTTGAAAGTAAAAAAAATTCATACATAAATATTATCAAATATTAATTTATTTCACAGTACAACTGTAATTTACAACAGTGATATATTATATAATAATAAAGACCTTGAAGAGGTCTTTAGTTTCAGCAGCAGATGAAATGTCATATCGCTGTTAAAATCGCCATGTATGACAAAATAATTGCAATATATTTTGGGGAAAGTTGTGTAGCCCTATATATAAATCATTTTAAACTTAAAGTAAATAGTTAACGTCTAAACCCCTATTCGGACGGTAATTGTTTCTCATGTAGACGTCTGTAAAAATAAATTATAAGAAATTCATATTTAATTTAATAATCAGAATAGTATTTTCTTATTATCATTTAAATCTTCTGTTTAAAAAATAGGAAGATATAGACGCAGTATAGTTAAAATGCTTTTCTGTCTTGTATTTTATCTCAAAATTATGTGTCATTTTAAAAATGTGGAAATGAGTAAGTTAATATTTTTTTTTATTTTATTTACATGAGGGTGAGGTAAATATAATGCTGCTTGGTTATTTTAAAGTATTGCTGCCGTAATAACGGCCCATTTACAAAATACTTTCCAGCATTTCAGTAATAAAAGTGTAGGCTAGATCTTTAAAATGCATTCAAATTACAGCGAAGCACAACGATACGGTGCTCCGCCGTGGTCAAAAAGAATATAAACATATTCATATTTTGAAGCGATCTCTTTTTGAAAACTCAGAGATGTGGATTCTGACGCAATTAAATTACCACCCGTCCATGGTGTTTGTCTAAAAACTGGTAGAAGAAAAACACTGACATTCTAGATTTAAATATGAGAACCCCATGAGAAACAATTACTGTCCGAATAGGGCTTAAGGGGTTCAGCTGACAGAAAATGTTTGGTAACCCCTGATCTACTGTAAGTGTCTTTCAACAACAACAAAATCCTCATTTGTAATATATTTTGTTTATCAGGGCATATCACCATGATCCTTTCAAAAGGAGGCTCATAAATGTCCTTAACCTAACTTAAAGGGTTAGTTGACCCAAAAATGAAAATTCTGTCATTAATTACTCACCCTCATGTCGTTCCAAATCAGTAAGAGCTTCGTTCATTTTCGGGAAACACAAATTAAGATAAATCCGAGAGCTTTCTGACCCCTCCATAGACAGCTATTTGATTAACACTTTAAAGGCCCATAAAGGTAGTAAAAACATAGTTAATATAGTCCATGTGACTCCAGTGGTTCATCATTCATTTTATGAAGTGAGATGAAGAGAATATGAAGAGAATACTTCTTGTGGTGCGATAAAACCCACCAAAATAACGACTTTATTCAACAATCTCTTCCCGTCTGTGCAGTGCCAGTCTCCTACGCTGTTGATGTAGTAAATACAGTACAGAGCTTTGGAAGCGCTACGTTAGAACGCCAGCTTACCTTTGGCCGACGCTGTTCACTTGAGCACCACGATGCATGCGTGTGATGCTGACGCAGGAGCTAGCCAATGTTGAGCTGCCGTTCTGACGTAGAACTCGGAAGTGCTGCACTGGTTACACTACATCAACAGCATAGAAGACTGGCACAGACAAGAAGAAATTGTTGAATAAAGTCGTTATTTTTGTTTGTTTGTTTGTTTTTTTGCGCAAAAAAAGTATTCTCGTCACTTCATAAAATTAAGGTTGAACCACTGTAGTCACATGGACAATTTTAACAATGTCTTTACTACTTTTCTGGACCTTGAAAGTGGTAATTATATTGCTGTCTAGGGAGGGGTCAGAGAGCTCTCGGATTGCATCAAAAATATCTTAATTTGTGATCCAAGATGAACGAAGGTCTTACGGGTTTGGAACGACATTAATGACACAATTTTCATTTTCTGGTGAACTATCCCTTTAAATAGTTTTTCCATATTTGATCAATAGGAAATTGCATTTAAACATTTACATAGTCAATAAGGGTGTGTGAGTGTATACAAAGGAAGCATCCTTTTTTTATGGAAAAATAGCAAATAGTCTTTTTAAACTATTTATTAGGGACTTTTTCCTTCTAGAGATCTGATTGGACAAAAATATGTTTTCATGAGTATTTTCGGTCTGGAAGATTTAAAACTTTTAAATGTGCAAACATTACTTTTATGTGTAGCAAAATGAAAAATATGCTGCTTATTTCTTTAAGTATATTATTATCGATGATGGATCTAGACCCAGAGGACATTGATGGAGTGTGTCATCTGATCTCTCTGCACTGTGAACCTATTATGTAGGGAGAGGAGACCCATTAGCTAGAGTTTCCCTGACCCAAGTGTGTGCTTTTGAGTTATATAAGCGAGTGGCTCTATCTCTTGGCAGCAGGAATGGAGGCAGCTCAACTCCACTGTCATGACAAATATGCTGATGGAGATCAGCAGCTTCATTACACATATGGCACACCACATCTCCATACATCTTACTTAATTGATGATGTGTGTGTTTTTCTGCATGCATTGGAAAGTGTTGGCTAAGGTTCTTCTCACATCTCATTTGATTCTATTCACATGCAGGAATTAGATCCATTAACCTTTGAGGAACGTCATCCTGTTTCAGCCACCATTTCCAGTTCCTCTTCACACACATACACTCATTTATACACACTTAGTACACACAGGTGGTCTATGAGGAGACTTGAATGATGCCAGACAGAATAGTGAGGACTATTAAACCCCTGGTCTGACACAACAACAACATGCACTCACTTCGCTAGTTACACAATCTGCCTTCAGAGCGGTAATAGCAAATCTAATCGTTTTTTTTCTTTTTCTGGCTGATATTTTTAGAAGCGATTTGAATGGTTTTCCTTGAATTGATCTACTTTAATAAAAAAATTGCAGGTTTAACTGTGCATTAACTGTGATTGTGTTTGTGATGACTGGGGGAATCTGTCTGATGAGCTCCAATGAAAACTACTGTCATTTGCAAATAAAACTAAAATAAATCATTTTAAATACTACAAATTAATATTGTAGCATCACATTGTAATGTACAGTATGAAAAAAAAATAGATAGGCCTATTCATTTTGAGATTTGGAAAAGATTATTTTTAACAGTGTCATTCAATTATTAGTATTTTAAAAGGATAGTTCACCAAACAATGAAAATTGTCATCATTTTCTCACCCTCAAGTTCCAAACCTGTATGAATTTCTTTCTTCTGCTTTCAACAACTTGAGGGTGAGTAAATGAGACCATTTTTATTTTGGGGTGAACTATCCCTTTAAAGATTATCTTTGAGTGATCATTAGATGATGGCACAAGGGAAATGAGCCTGCACAATTAAATTTTTTTTTTAAATCTGATATTGGATAAAACGGATACATTTAGAAAATCTAATATCAGTGGATATCGAATATGATACCCATATATTGTGCATCCCAACCACCAAGAACCCTGCCAGTTAGCAACCACCTTGCAACTCCAAAGAAATACCCTAGAAACCACCTAGATGTGCTAAAAACCAATGAGAACACTTGACCAACCGCATAGCAACACCCAGGAAACAACCCACAACACCCTGGCGTTGTGAGGGCAAGTAGTGTTGACTGCTATTAGTATAGTGACACTCTTTTGTCTTTTTCAACAGAAAATATAAACATTATTTAGCAATTTAATGGCAACTCTTGACTTCTAGTATTCTAATTCTCGCTGGCTTTCATTCTCAACCTTGCCATCTGTGACTTCTGCCCTTCTTTTGTTGTTGTTCTTTCTCCTTAATCTCTGGTCTTAGTGGGTCAATGCTAAATGTTATGCAACAGACTGTGATCCATACAAAAAGGTCACTCAATAGCATGCACTCTCTTAAGCATAAAGCCTGGACACACTGCCGGAGGGTTATATAGGGTGGGATTGAATGTTTTGTGTGTGTAAAGTGTGGCGCCTTGGGTTAGGAGGCATGTTATTGTTATTTTCTTGTTTCATAGGGCTGGACCAGGGGCGTTGCTGGACCAGGGGCGTTGCTAGACATAAAGCTCTACTGGGGCACAGGCCCCCCATTACTTTTTGCAATTTTGTGTGCAAGAAGTGTGCCACACAATGCACTATACACATTTTCTTTTGCTTAACCCACTATTCATACACTGCAACAAGTACTGGGAAAGGTAAACATGTAGAGATATTAATAGGCCTATTTATGAATATATATATAAGTATCTTCTACATACTTTACATGAACATTCTCATGTTTTATGGCATAAAAGGCATAATACTGTATATGGAAATAATAAAACCGGAGAGAAATTTCTTGCAGATTTGCATTCTTCTACATTACACATTTCATTCTCTTCAAATGCTATTTAAATTTAGAAACGTGTATACTGTCGTATGTAACTTTAGAGACGGTCCCTAAATTCGCGAATATCGAACATCCAACGTCAGGCCAACTTTATGACATGCTGTTCTAAAACGTAAATTACACGCACCAAAACGCAAATTTTTAAGTAGTTAATGTATTCATTCTTGAAAATGTGTTTTTTTTATACGTAACTAAGTTAACTGTTCGATAAGACAGTGTGTGCACTGGAGTGTACGTTGTAAGTTAGAACAAAACGTTCTACAAAACGTATCTTAAAAGTATCGTCCAGTTATGTTTACCACAGGCTTTATTTGTCTTACCTCCCTCAAACTCATCATCTCTCTTTTCTGCTTCCCTGTCCCAGCGCTGCTTGTGTGCTGCAGTTGCTAGGAAGCACGCGTCAGTTTGTGTTTTTGGTTTTCTGTTAAACTGCGTTGATTGGGTTACAACGTTGCATATAGATCCAATTATACAACATATAGATCCATTTCCTATTTTCCGGGATTATCAATCTAAATACATTGACAATGACGAATATAATACAATGTTAAAATTCAATCTTGAGATTTTACTGTGGCACAGCAGATTTATACTGGGGCACATGCCCCAGTAAAAGGGGTCTAGCGACGCCCCTGGGCTGGCCAAATGTAAGATGTGAAAGAATAGCGAAGTGGAGGAGTAGAATGATGAAAGGGTTTTGGAAAGAATGAAAAAGCTGCAGCAACAAAGCTTAAAGGGATAGTTCACCCTAAAATGAAAAAGCCCATGATTTACTCACCCTCAAGCCATCCTAGGTGTATATGACATTCTTCTTTCAGACGAATACAATCAGAGTTATATTAAAAAATGTCCTGACTCTTCCAAGCTTTATAATGGCAGTGAATGTTCATAAAAGTGCATCTATCCGTCATAAAAGTAATCCACACGGCTCCGGGGGGTTAATAAATGCCTTCCATAGTCCATAAATAACCATATTTAAAACTTTACAAACTTTAATCTCTAACTTCCGCTAACTGTCATATGCACGTTCACCAGAGACTGGCATTCCAGCATATTATGTAGGACGCTTCGGTGACGCTACGTAAGTTCCGGTGACGGACGTGGAAGCGCAGTGGATGGAGCAAAACAAAACTTGGTTCTCAAGAGAACTACCATATTCTCAACGGCGCGTCCTACGTCATACGCTGGAACGCCAGTCTCTCGTGAACGCGCGTACGACAGTTAGTGGAAGCTAGAGATTACAGTTTTAAATATGGATATTTTTCTTAATAACCCCCCGGAGCCGTGTGGAGCACTTTTATGATGGATAGATGCACTTTTATGGACCTTAAAACAGAAACAGCCATTCACTGCCATTATAAAGCTTGGAAGAGCCAGGACATTTTTTTTTATGTAACTCTGATTGTGTTAGTCTAAAAGAAGAAATCCTAAGTGTATATGGCAGACTTGACGGTGAGTAAATCAAGGGCTAATTTTAATTTTTGGGTGAACTATCCCTTTAATATCATCACTCTGCTCACCCAGCTGTTGTCTTTATAACAACACACAAGCACATTATCCAGTTAAGAAATATAGGCCATATATTAGCAGGCGTCTGTGTGAGAGCTCAGTTTTTCTGTTGGACTGCAGCTGTGTGTTATCGCATTGCTGTTTAAGATTCCTATTCTCCTCATTGCTGTTCCTGAAAGCCTGCAGTCTGAATCATACCTACACTCTCTCAGCTGAAACTGCGTCACTTCTCGCATTTGCACGGACGTCACAAACACCAGTCGCCCTTCAGGTGCAATGACAATCCAATCACAGGCACGCCCGCACAATTACACTGTGTTCACTGGGCAATAAACTGTGACAACGGCAGCGTCAGCACTGCGTGACTACACTGGCACACATACTTTATGATAATGTTGGCAGGAGACTGCTGAATGGTTTTTAGAATGTGACTCGTCCATTTGAGGTCATTTAGAAGATGCTGACTCGAGATCTTGATAAGCAATTATTTTAAGCATTTTTAAGTCCAGTGTATTTGCTACTTTACCACCATTTTCTCACCCTCACTCACAAATGTGCACTACTTACTTTCTTCTGAAACAAAAGAAGATATTTTGAAGAATGTTGGACATTTTAAAAAAGTTGTAATTTCTCAGAACAGTTTCTTTTATGTTACAGAAGAAAATCAGACCATCCATCCATCCATCCATCCATCGGTGTATATTTTTATGTATGTCAGCATAAGTGAATCATTCACTCATTCATACCTAGTTTGACCTCTAAACACGTCAGAGACGTGGCTCTTAGGCTCTGTTTACACCTGGTATTAAGATGCGTTTTGGTCGATCAAATCACAAGTAGATGCCGCTAAATACAGGTGTAAACAGGGTCTAAAGCGTTTTGAGCTTGTCTACTTTCAACCACTTTCAGGGGTATTCAAAAACGCATTCGACCAGATTGCTTTTATATAGTGTATCATGTGGTTGAATGTGTTCGAAAAACCGTAGACTGCCTACTCTCTGACTTAATGCATAAACATTATGGGAAGTACACTAGTCAGACAGGATTTAAACTTTGTTTGCTGAAGACCCAAGTTTGGTTTGAAGAAGAAAAACGCATCATGCATAATGTTCTCTCGCCATTCCTGATTTCTAACATTCACAGCATTCGGCGTGGTCTTGCGATTATCAGAGAAGAAACAAAAGCTGATGCTGTCCGTATGTTTTTCTGTCGACTCCGGGCGTATTCATATGTAAATTGCGCAAGCTTATTTTGTCCATTAGATCGAAAGATCTGAAAAAAAAAAAGCATACATTTACCTGCCCATAGACCCCAGCAACCCCCGCCCCCCTTGAAGAAATCAAGACAGAAGTGGTTGAAAGTGGACAAAAGAGACGCATTAAAACACCAGGTGTAAACGGGTTTGTGTCTGCCTCATCCACTTGTGATCCGATCAACCAAAACACATCTTAATACCAGGTGTAAACAGGGCCTTGTTGCTACACCAAATATAGCCAACAGAGACCATGATGGTCTGCTGATAACATTTTGAATTGAATCAGTAAACCTTGCAAGTGAGTGAATTTAAAGGTTACGCGTCTAATTTATATGACAAATGAACAGCTTAGTTGTCTCTGCGTATTAAACTGGCATAGGAGACTTTACTTTCATCTCAACAAAACACCAAGCATCTGATTTCACGTTAGGGGCAGATGGGGTCAGATTTTATATGCTCTACATTATTATAGTGTCATGTTTGTCTGCTTTGGATAAACATGTTGTGATATAAAGGAGAACTGTGTATGAAATGAAACGGCATGAGAGTAAATGCGGGCAAACGGTTACGTGTTGTCTGTGTGAAATATGCCTCTTGTTCTATTGACAATGTAGGTGTTGAAATTTGTGTATGTGTGTGTGGCTCTGTGTCAGCCGGTATTTTTCCACTCCTGTGTCCTCTTTGTGTCCTGAGCTCTTTTATCAGGTAACCGGTCACATATATTGCTGCTTTCTGCTTGGAAAATTCCATGCTGCATCCTTGAAGAGGAGAGAGAGCAGTAGGGAGGGAGAGAGTGAGTGAAGATGAGAGATGTGATGGAGAGAGTGTTTGAGAAAAAGTGTGAAAAGGGCAAGGAGGAGTGTAATGAGATGAGATTAGATCATGCTTTAGTGTGAAGAGGACCATATCAACCCTAGTATCTAATCTAATGCACATAATGTGAATGGAAAGCTCTGGAAACAAGAGCAACCACACAAAGAATGAATGTCACAGGGAAAGTGTCTCTTTAAACCATTTGCTAGCAGAGCTTTAAATTGCCTCAAAAGCATTCTTTTTTTCCTTTGCTGTAGGCCTAAAGAATAATATATCCATGATAATATATATCAGGGAATTGATTTATTATTTCATAGAAAAGTCAAAATTCTTGTGGGATTATATATTCAATCTCTATAAAATGATGATGAAAATCCTTACTCCTTAATCATGAATTTCTGGAAAAGTTGCTTGTCAAAAAGAGGGGGAACCTTGTATGAAAATGTTACTCATGGTTGCTTATTTTTTACCTATGATAATTTTTGCAAATGATGATTAACAGCTTTTTCTGCTGGTAAAACATAAATTGCATAAAAAATTTTTTATCAGCCTTCCTCTTGTATGTTGTTACAAATGTTCCAAATATAGGTTGAATGTAAATAGGTAACCTTAAAAAGGTAAATTAATTTTCACGTTTCCCTTCATCTTCATAACTTGGCCCTTGTCAAATTCTGCAGAATCTCTTCACATTCAGTTTTTTTTCATTTGCCTTCTGCTTTGCCAGAGCAAGAGAAAATTTGTTAAACCTCCAGGCAGTAACAGCCATGCTATTTTAAGGTTTATTAACATTGTAGTTATGAAGTTCTGGTCCTCCATATACAGTATATGTTCATCTGTTTCTACAGCATTCTCATTAAAAAATCTGTTGAAACGTTTTGGGCAGTTGTTGGCTTTTGTTACTTTCAGTGGTAGTCTGAGTAATCTATATCTGTGCCAGGTTGAACACCGTGTTTGCTCTTTGATTTACTGTCCAAAGATTAGATCCAGGTTTTTTTTCTTACCCCATAAAATCAACTAGGTGAATCCGTTTAACTAACTATTAAATACCAAAGATAGGTTTGAAATTTAATTATTGCACTCAATATGCTTTAGTGTATTTTTCTTATTAGGAAAATTCTGATGTTTTCGAAAGTATGTGATGTTACAATCAATGAATGGACGATTATTTAAAATATGTTTGGTTGATTAGTGCCAATTTGTCAATTTTGAGCCTATATCTGTCTGCTTGGCTGATTAAATTGTACCTCCCCACGTGTCAGTTCATGTACCAGTACAATATCACTCTATTGAAATATTGTTTAAAATAAGTGCATTTAATTTTAGCACTTTAGCAAAGGTCTCATAATGGAAATGCATTATGTATAGGCCTATTGCAAATATATTGACACTAATATTAAAAAACCCATATCACTGACCATTTGACAGTTTGGTCATTGGACATGTTATGTTGTATAGCAGTGGATGTTTTTGCAGAGAGGAACAGGAGATTGAACATGTTAAAGAGATGGATGTTTTCAGCCCTGAAGAGAGGCAGATGTGAGAGAAGCAGATAGATTGAGTACATAATAATAGAATAGAGGGGAGCTGCTACTTTCTGTAGAAGTAAGTGTGTGTGTGTGTGTGTGTGTGTGTGTGGTCTCTGCAGAAACACGTGCTGCTCTGCTCACATTCAGCAGTGATTACAACAATTCTGCAGTACCCCTCCAATACCAATACTGACTCACTCATCCCTCTGGTACCAACCCATTTCAAACTGTATTCTTGAAGACACATACAGAGCCCCTTCAGGATTTCCTGCGCAGTTTTGTCAGCATTTCTCCTGAGAATTTTGCTAATGAGAACGCTGTTGTCAGTCCCGTTTGGAGCATTCGGTGTGGTTTGCTCATACAAAGATCAGTTTTGGAAGAGATTGACATTCTATCTCATTCTGTAAGTGAAGAGGTTTTCTTTGTTTTTTTTAGGACTCAAAACAAACAAATTTTGAGCGTGACTTCGGTTGATGTGTGCTTTATGAATGGAACCACAGTCAATAACTAGTTGCATAAAGGATGAGATGCATGCTTTATGGGTATTTTTTGCTGCAAATCACTAATGTCTGATTGTTCAAGTGTTTGGGTGGAGGACAAAAATATAGATTATAGGAAGCAGCTGTAACTGCCCCAAAACAGAATGAATAAAAATGATATCCTATAGGGTTTAGTATATCAGAACTGGGTCATTAACCAATGTGCAACAGCACCATCACTTGCTGCACAATCTGACTCAACCACTCAAAATATATAAATATTTTTTGCAGGCTTACTGTAGAGAATTGGAGTAAGAAAGAACGCTGACATTTTAAAATGTATAAATTTAAACAACACTCAATAATGGAATTTTGTTCATTTTACCCACAAACTTTTATTGCAGATTTAAGTAAACTGTTGTTTACTTAACATTTTTTTTTAAATTGTGTGTTTGTTTTTTTTGTTGTTGTTAATTTTTGCATTAAATTGAACTCGTACGTTTTGACAAAAACAAATTACCCATTTGGGCATCTATTAAGTGACAGTGATGTGACGTGAAGGCCAAGTATGGTAACCCATACTTGGAATTTGTCCTCTGCATTTAACCCATCCAAGTTAGTGCACGCACATTAGGAGCAGTAAGTAGTGAACACACAAACAAACCTTGGATACACACTCTGGGAGCAGTAGGCAGCCATTTACTGCAGTGCCCGGGGAGTGATTTGGGGGTTAGGTGCCTTGCTCAAGGGCATCTTAGTCGTGGGTAATGAGGGTGGAAGAGTGCACTGTTCATTTACTCACCCAACTACATTTTTCCGGTATTGAGAACCAAACCCGCAACTTTTGGGTTACAAGTCTGACACTCTAATCATTAGGCCACGACTGCCTAATGGTATATAGAGTGTATTATAAAGAGTGTATCTACTTTCAACTAATTTTAGGAGGTTTTAAGAGATTTTTCATTTTGTTAATGTGATCTGGCATGTTGCAGCTTTAACACGGTCAGAGTATCTGAGAGAAACTTCATATTAGGGATGCACCGATAGGATTTTTTGGGGCTGATATCGATACCGATTTTAACAAACTATTATTTACCGATACAGATACTTGTCACTTGCCCTCTTATTTGAAATTTTGTCATTAAAATAGATAGTGTTTTGATCATGTTTTAAATCAGCAAAGTAAAAAAAAAACATACATTAACTTATAGCCTACTAGCTACTTTATTGCTGCATTATCATATAATTTTAACAGTTAAAAGGTTTAACTGTTTCCAGGTACAGAAATAAAGTAAACAAATGTTAAATAACACTGCATATTCTTCACTGTATAAATTAAATGCATATTACATTGAGATGTAGCTAAATTCTACTGTACTACATTAATATATTTCTGTCACAATTACTTTATTTTGATGGGTTGCCGTGAAGACCTTTTGAGTTTCTGTGTGTGTTTATGATATGACGATAGATTCGAATGAAACGGTAAAATGCTCATGAAGTGACTGGAGATGAGGTTCATGCATTCATGTCCTCATATATTGAGGCGGCAGAGGCTGAAAAACACTGCAAGTTTCAGTGTGTGTGTGTGTGAGTTAAATGAAACTGCGCGTCTGCGCCATTTATTCATACAGAGACACAGAAACATGCAGGATTCAGTCTTTTTGCGGCTTAATATTCACAGACACTAGTATATATTGCGATTTCATTTAAGTGTTCTGACCTACGTTTTATTTATTCATCAAAACCTTGACAAATTCCATGACATTCCGTGTTATGCAGTAAATTCTGTTTTTATGACTGGATTCCGTCTGCGTTTTCTGCATCGCGGAAATGAATCCTTATGAAAGTTACAAAAGTTATTTAGCCAAGAGTAGTGAGCAAAATATATATTTTTTTTATTATTATTTTTTTTGGTCTTTTGTTGTTTGATTAACATTGTATCAGCAGCCGATACAAAGTGGCCAATTTGTGCAACAGAGAGACTGGCTTCGGGGGTAGATATTACAACACTGTGAAACACACACATAAAAACACACAACCTAGAAATCACTTTAAAACAGCTGCACACACAAAACTGTATTGTAGTGCTTCGCTCATACACACCTAGTACTCCCCCCTCACACTGCCATGGATGTGGTTAAATAGAAAATGAAATTGATTAACCCATCGCAGCACTACATACGCAGCAGAGCATATTTCCACACTGTCCCAGTACATCACAGTTGGTTGGGTGGGTGTCCATGTGCATGAGAAACACATGCCAAAGGCAGCAACTGTACTGAAAAATAGTTCTTCATTGCTGTCTTCTCTTTTTCTGTACATAAAGGTGTATAGAGAGAGAGATACAGAAATTGTTAACACTTTACAATAAGGTTCCCTTTGTTAACTTTTAGTTAACTACATTAGTTAACATGTTCTAACAATAAAACAAATATTTTAAAGCATTTGTCAATTTTAGGACATGTTAATTTCAGCATTTACTAATACATCATTAAAATCAAAAGTTGTATCTGTTCATATTATTGAATGGACCTGAGCTAATATTAACTAACAATGAACAGTTGTGTTTTTATTAACTTACAAATTAATAAGTAGGCCTTCTGTAACAAATGTATTGCTAATTGTTAGTTAATGCATTAACTACCCTTAACTAATGGGAACTTATTGTAAAGTGTTACTCAAATTAAATGAGAGGGAGAGAGAATGTAAGTGAGGGCAGACTAGACATCCAACTGTGAGACTGGACGCTTCTAGAAACTTCTGCAGATAATGTTACTCACAGTCTTGCTCAATTGTTTTTGAGTCTTTCAATTATTACCAGCCACTTCAGGGACTCTACAGTGTCTCACACAGTGTTTGGGATTGCCATCCATATTTACTAACAGGTGTATCAGAAATATGGTGGAATTCATTAAGTCCCACCTTTCAATTAAAATAACCAATTATGTTTTTGCTTACTGTAGAATGTGCATGTGGACTTGAGCTAACTTGAACTAACAATGAAAAGTTGTATTTTTATTAACTAACATTAATCAAGATGAATAAATACTGTAACAAATGTAGCTGTTGCTCATTTGTTATTTAATGTTAAGTCTACTTAATGAATGAACTAACGTTAACTAATGAGACCTTTTTGTAAAGTGTTACCTATTGTTATTTATAGTTATTTTGCACTTTATTTTTGTGTATTGTTTTATTGCATTTAAATGTTTGGAGTTCTTTTTGTTGTAAGAAAAGTAATTTTTTAACCAATCATAACACTTTTTTTTAACCTAATTCAATATGTGATAATAGGCCTACCATATACCATGATAAAAGCTTTAGCAATTATCAAGATATGAAAATTTGAGTACCTGTGCAAATTGTAGCCTCAGTTTCCTGTTCTCAGCTGACATGAGTGGCACCCGGTGTGGTCTTCTGCTGATGTAGCCCATCTGCTTCAAGATTCGACCTGTTGTGTGTCCAGAGATGATCTTCTGCAGACCTCAGTTGTAACGAGTGGTTATTTAAGTTACTATTGCCTTTCTATCATCTCAAACTAGTCTGGCCATTCTCCTCTGACGCATCAACAAGGCAGTTTTGCTCACTGCATATTTCCTCTTTTTTTTTTTTTGACCATTCTTTGTAAACCCTAGAGAGAGTTGTGCATGAAAATCCCAGTGGATCATTCTTTTGTATTCTTTGATGGGCTTCTTATGTACTCACTGATTATTTGCTTGTTTTCTGGCATTAGTCCCCTTGTAAACTAGTTTCTTTATTTTTCCAGGTGTCTGATAGTTTGATTGTGAGAGACAGTGTAACTGGAGAGACCAAAAAACCAAGAAGGGGTGAGAGATATTTACTAAGCGAGCGGTAAAGCTGTGGGGTGACTGAAGTTTACTGAAGTTATTTTTGGCTACCCGTTTGTGCAGAGAGGGTAAATGGGGAGCCAAAAATAACTTAAGGGTAAGTTAAGGGTGTGTGTGTGTGCTTGTCTGAGCATGTGTTTGCTTAGTCATCATCTCTGTTTTCTCCTTGATATTACTGTTGTGATTGGGTGGTTCTGAGTTGTGGAATCAGGAGAATGCGATGGAAATGGTGCGTGCTAAGAACTTCTGGCTCAGATGGTCTGAAAACTTCTGTTGGGTGTCAGAGGCTCTCAGCTTTCCTAATAGTCTCTCTTTAAAATACTGTTTCCTTAAAAGCATTGCTATGTGGTTTAAACAACACCTTAATTTCAACGGCTCTTTGATAATGGTCAACTATAATATGTGAATGGTAAACTCTGATGTAACTCTGCCCAGTCTTTAATGTCCTGTTCAGTTAGGATTGCCAGACTTTGTTCTTAAATTTGGTAACACTTAAAAATAAGGTTCCATTTGTTAACACTGGTACATTAATACATACTTGCACTTAAAATGCACATATTAACTTCAGTTCATGTTAATTTCTACATTTAATAATATATTATAAAAATCAAAAGTTGTATCTGTTATCTATTATGTAATAAGCTAACATGAGCTAACAATGAACAGTTGAATTTGTATTAACTAATGTAACATCAATAAATACTGTAACAAATGTATTGCTCATAATGTTACTTAATGTGTTAACTAATGTAACCTTATTGTAGTGTTACCAGCAATTTAACTTTATTTTTTATCACACAATTGTTATTTTTTCAAAAACATTACAATCTTTCCGACCCCAAACTTTTGAATGGTAGTGTATGCTGCTTCAGACAGCTTTTATCCTGTGTTTGTATGTTGGGGGATGTTCACCACATTTAAATAAGAAACATTATTGAGTCTATAAAACGCATCAAAACTCCACAAAGCATTTGTTTAAACAGCATACAAACAATCACATTTTTGACATTATTGATGCTGCTTGCGACGGACCGGTCTACAGGACATAAATAAAAGGGTTATTGAGCTGTTTACACTGTCATATACAATAAAAGAGCCTGCACAGAAACATAAAAATTAACACAAAACACCTGCCTACACGACACCGAAGGTGAACTTGTGCTTAGAAGTAGAGCGGACAAATTCTTTCTACGCACAATGCAACATATAAAAAATTTTTTTTTTAAGTGTTTTATTACAAATAAATTACTAAATTCTAAAAATGAATAAATGTAAATGAACAAACATTTGCGTTGTATTTATGATGCTGTGAACTCCCCCAGCACCTCTTCTTCCCGCACTTCTACTTCCCGCACTTCTACTTCCTGCGCCCCTAGTTGTGCTTCGACTCTGTGACCGTGCGAATGAACATTACCCTTTGACACATAACGCTTTACAATGAACTATTAGAGAGCTACATATGCCAATTTATCGTTTCAATAAATACCTTACTCACTTACTCATTGAGTAATAAGAACACCATATCTACGTCACTTTTACAACATTTCAAATCCCTCAGTTCTCGCCATCTCCGAAAAGCCAAGCCAATGTTTATTCTTGTTTTATCATGAGTTCTTTTTTTTCGTTTTTTTTTTTTTTTTTTTTAAATGGGTGATTTCCTGGAGATTTGAGATTTAGTGTGCTTCATGTCAACCTTTCTGGCTCATTGTGAACTTGACACACCATACACACATCTAAGTAGTAGGAAATCACGAGACTGAGTTCCACATGGGTGAGTGACGTATGTACGCAATTTCACAAAAAAATTCTACAAAAAAAACATTTCCAATAGGTCTAAAATATAAACACTTATAATAGGCTTACCATAGTGAATCAGGGTAAGACATGTTTTGGAAGAAGGATTGATGATATAATGACTCCTTTTATTGATTTTGGAGGAAAAAAATCAGCATTTTAGTGTCCATACCTGCTGAAAGATTAATTTTCTGGTTATGCAAAAAAATATGTAGTGCTCCTTTCAATCAAATACAATCAAGAAAGCCCACAATCACCAGATATGTTTAAAGAGTGTTGTCAGCTTAAGAAAACAGGAGACTCCTCATTGGTACAGTAGATGTGCATTGTCACAGAGCTTTGTTGTACTTGCTGCTCATTCATAAGGTACTATGTATAGCAACTGTTTATTTGGCTCATGAGATCCTATCGCACACTGCTTCCTCTTACATTGAGGTTGCTGCAATTTGTAAACCTCTTTTGAGGTTTGTCGTGTTTTTGTCCGCTTTGGTTACTTATAGAGCAGCTCTCTGTAGTTGGAGACTTTCCTGATTTGAACTCTCTCTGCTCTCTTGCTTTGTACTGTAATCCAAAGCCCCAGTCAGTCAGGCTATCTTTGCTCCGGTGGGCTCAAACCGGACTCTCCAAATATGGTTATGACTGCTTCTCATATAAATGGCTTCTGGTTCAAAATGTGCTTTATATAGTTTACAACTCGTATATGTCACTAATGAGTAATAATAAAGGCCTATAACTGCAGGTCATTAAATGTATTCTGTGATCTGAAATGGCAAGACTGTCAGTGCTGCTAAATGATTCAGCAGAAGTTTGGCTCATGTGGTTATTATGACCATGTTTAGTGTATTAGAGTACATTTTGAAAAATTTAGTCTATTTTTCAAAATGTACTCTATGCATTCGGCATTTGTTTGTTTTTTTGGTTCTCTCAAATATGCTGCAAACAAATACTAAAGCTATGTCTGCATCTAAATAATTAAAATAATAATCATTATAATGATGGATATAATTATAGGCAAAGCCCTTTTGATTATGAAATCAAATGAAAGTTGAAAGTTATTCCCAATTAAATTGTTTAAAATTTTTACCTTTTGATTAAAATGTTGAAGATAATGAGCCCTATCATACACCCGGCGCAATGCGGTGCCAGACACGACACAAGTGTTTTTGCTAGTTTCAGCCCGACGCAGTTATCATTTTCACATTTCAGCGCCATGTTGTTTAAATAGCTAATGCATTTGCGCCCATGGGCGTGCTGGTCTGAAAACGAGGTTTGTTCAGGCGCATTGTTGGCGGGTTGCTCTTTTGAGGCAACTGAAAACAACATGTACACTTTGCTTATTACACACACAGGAATGCGCGGCAGCACAAGTATTTTTAAATATTAAAAAACAATAATTTCTTTCTGGAGAAGCGTTCAGTCTTTCTGCTTGCAAATTCGGCCATGGTACAAGTGCAATTGGCTTTTAAAGGAAAAGGGAGATGAGATGATGATTGGTTTATTGCATGTTATCCATTGTCTGTTTATCAGCATAAATGTGCTGTTGATTTTGTTTTTTTTCTTGTAAATATCTGTTAAGATGAACTGTTTGTCCTGCATTTGTGTTATTTGCTGTTTTAAATGTGGCCACTGACCTTTGCCCCAAATGTTTTGTACTCTCTGAGCCCTTGTGGTTGAATGTGAACAACATCATCTTCTTTTTTTTTTTAAGAACTTGCAGAGCATGGGAACACTCACATAAATAATGTCTTGCTTTTGGCATTTACAGCTGCAAGATAGCACTAACATATGTACACACAAAGCCACAAGTGTAGACATGCCTTTATCTTGGGAACTCCTAGAAGTCCAGGAACATTGAGAACTTTAAACATCTGCTGAAAATGTACTCGCTGAACTTGCAGCCAATCAGAGGGTGTCTGTGTGAGTGTGTGTTTGTAAACTTTGGCTCACTTCTTTATGTTCTCTAGAATTTATATATTGTATTTGACAGTGTTTATTTTTCCTTTTTCAATTTGTTTATAAGAAAATCATTGTGTGCTGCTTTGTTTGTTGTTTGATTTTGCCTGTTTCATAAATGTATCTCTTTGTTTATCCAAACAAACTTGCATATGTTCATATAAGTGCATGTCTTTATGCATGGCATTTTTAGATTTGGAGCATTTAAACATTTTTATTTTTCTAACTAAAGTTTATAAAATACTTATAAAAGTATTTTTAATGCATTAATTATGCCTTGTAATGCACTTATAATGCATTGTATAGATGGTCTCATGAATCATTGTAACTACAGTTATACTATAGTATTTCAGAATTCAGATGTAACAAGGAGTCTGCAAATATTATATTGCAGTTTAATTTTGGTTACAATTATTTATGAAAAGATCTAATGCGTTATAACGTACATTTACATTATGAATACCTCTATAATGCATTGTACATAAAGGCTTTAAGTAAAGTGTTACCTTACCCCATTCTTTTCGGTGTTATGTTTATAATAACAGTCTCCATCTGTTATTATTGGGAGTGTGATTGTGTGTGTAAATGTGTATATAGTGTGTGTGTGTGTGAGTGTCTGTGAATGTGATCTAGTTTTTGGCAGGCTGGATCCTCTGTAGAGGGTCCACGTGAGTCCTTCTGATCCACGTGCTTGTTTTGCTTTGGTACCTTCAGGCCGTATGGATTCAATCAAAGTACAGTTCAACAGAGAAAGTGGGAGAGTGGGATGGCCAGAGGGAGAGTTTTTGAGTCCGAGAGGAATGAAATGGATACAGTTAGAGTAAGCTTGAAAATGTTACAGAAAAAAATGCCAGAAAACAGTTTGAGAACTTGAACTTTAAGACATGAACAATGCATTTTTTAGTGTGCATGAACAAAGAGTCTTCTCATTGTAGAGATGCAGATAGAAAGTGAAGGCAAAGTGATCTGAAATGGATTTTAGTGCATTTAGTGTTTTTATTTAATGATGCATATGGTGCAGCTTAATGTAATTAGCTTTTAATCCACAGTTTCTTTTACTGTAACCATGTTTTGCTATTACCTTTTATTTTCTGTAAAAATCAAGCTTTTGCATTTTGTTGTTTTATGTTAATGGAAAAAGTGTTTACTTGTTGCAATACGTCTATAAAACTTTAACTTTGTGTGGCACAGTACACTTCAACTAACATCTGGAACAGCCTTTTGCCATGTGATTATTTTCAAATCTTTTATGGCTGATTTATTCAATATTTCATATTTTAGAGGTCATATTTTGTTGACATTAGCAAAAGTAGATCATTTTAAAACCGAAGTCCAACAGTTGTGGCAAAAATTTCAGTTTTAATGGTATTATTAAATTGAGAACTCAAATGCCTATATAATCGTAAATTTATAAGCTGACACATACTTTTTAATTTTATTTTTTGTTTTACAGTAAATGTCACATTAAATTTAATATCAAACTATTAGTTGGCTTTACTTTGCTAAATTATAATGGTTTACAGTGATTTTTTTTCTTCTTCATGTATACACTGATCAGGCATAACATTATGACCACTGTCAGGTGAAGTGAATAACACTGATTATCTCTTCATCACGGCACCTGTTAGTGGGTGGGATGTATTAGGCAGCAAGTGAACATTTTGTCCTCAAAGTTGATGTGTTAGAAGCAGGAAAAATGAGCAAGCATAAGGATTTGAGCGAGTTTGACAAGGGCCAAATTGTGATGTTAATATGTGATGGCTAGACGACTGCAGCTCTTGTGGGGTGTTCCTGGTCTGCAGTGGTCAGTATCTATCAAAAGTGATCCAAGGAAGGAACAGTGGTGAACCGGCGACAGCGTCATGGGCGACCAAGGTTTATTGTTGCACGTGGGGAGCGAAGGCTGGCCCGTGTGGTCCGATTAAACAGATGAGCTACTGTAGCTCAAATTGCTCAAGAAGTTAATGCTGGTTCTGATAGAAAGGTGTCAGAATACACAGTGCATCGCAGTTTGTTGCGTATGGGGCTGCATAGCCACAGACCAGTCAGGGTGCCCATGCTGACCAATAGTGGGCACGTGAGCATCAGAACTGGACCATGGAGCAATGGAAGAGGGTGGCCTGGTCTGATGAATCATGTTTTCTTTTACATCACGTGGATGTCCGGGTGCATGTGCGTCACTTATCTGGAGAACACATGGCACCAGGATGCACTATGGGAAGAAGGCAAGCTGGCGGAGGCAGTGTGATGTGATGCTTTGGGCAATGTTCTGTTGGGAAACCTTGGGTCCTGCCATCCGTGTGGATGTTACTTTGACACATACCACCTACCTAAGCATTGTTGCCTCCAAATTCCCCAGATCTTATTCCAATCGAGCATTTGTGGGATGTGCTGAACAAACAAGTCTGATCCATGGAGGCCCCACCTCTCAATTTACAGGACTTAAAGAATCTGCTGCTAACATCTTGGTGCCAGATACCATAGCACAGCTTCAGGGGTCTAGTGGAGTCCATGGGTCAGGGGTGTTTTGTCAGCAAAATGGGGACCAACACTATACTAGGAAGGTGATCATAATGTTATGCCTGATCAGTGTATGGTATGGTAACTTAGTTAAATTACTGTCAATTTTTTTATATCATTGTATTATACTATTGTTAGAGTGATCAAACTGTGGGTTTATTATCTTTAGTATTTAACCAGTTGAATTACAATAGTCTCCACAAAACCTAAGCTCAATAGTCAAGATCCAGTCTCGCACCGGTAGCTTATACTTAATGGAATAAAGGTCATCACTTCAATCATTCACCATTTACCATCAAGGTCTCCTACAACAGCTCCTGTTAACTAAAATCTGAATACACACTATATGCACTGTAGAGCTACTACTGAAAAGTGTCCAGGGAGACAGTGAAAAGATTTTTACAAGTTTCTAGTGAATTGAGAGGCCAGTGTCATTCACATACACATACACGTCAGTACTACGTCAGAGCACATTACACACACAGAGGCAGGAGGTCACAGGGGGGTCTGTGTGGAATCTCCGCTGTAACTGAAACTATGGTCGTAAGTAACCTGCAACTTTAACTAAAAGTGGGGCAGGAATGCAGGGGTGTGTGTTTAAGGGTGTTGATGGTTAAAAGTCCGAGATTAAAAGTATCAGGGATCTCATATTGGACAGTACTGAACCTTTTCCAGATCTTAAAAAGATCTGAACTTCAAAGCAGAATTTAAGTTTATCAAACAATTCCTTGGGTACCAGCTATTGTTGGGCCCAGCCAACAGTCCCCATACAGAAAATGCCTTAAAAAATAATGAATATATATATTAAATATATATAATTATATTAATGGGTTATGTTTAAAGTTAGATGTATGGTTAAGTGATCGAACATATAAGCTTAGTATTAGAACGATAGACGTCAATGGCAATCTCCATGATAGAAAAACAATAGTGTGTGTGTAAACGAGAAAAAGTCTGATATTGTGCAGAGCAAATTGATGGGTTTGTTTGTGTATGTGTGTGGGAAAGTGTGTCAACAGTGTCTGGGGGATATGGGTTGGGGGTGTATTTATAGAACCTTGTCAGAAATGTCACCACAGAGCTTTGACTTTGCACCATCACTGCGCTGTTCTGCGCACAGTTCACAAGCATTAAAACACATGAATGCACTTTCCCTGCAAACACACGTCACTGCGAAACAGAGGTCAAAATCTGCCTCCAACTATCATTGGTATCTCTGCTGTAATTTTTTAAGGGTAGAGCTAAAGGCATTGATGCAGAAGGGCTTGAAAATGGGTCAGAGTCCAGACACAATAACACACGCACATTGCTTTTTGATGTGCATCAACACAGATTGATAACACCACATTTAGATGAGCTGCTGTGTGCACACTTGGTGGAAAAATCAAAATCACTATGTTTTTATTTTATTTATTTTGTATTATGATTTGGGAAACTTGGTTCTGTGCAATACATATGCAGTTCATGGCTATGTGTTCATAGTGTGAACTGTTAAATCAGTTATATTTCTTTAACATCACACATAACTGCATGAATGTGAATAATTGGTGTTAAAATGCAATGCCTGTGGCATCTAACTAAACAAAGTATCAAGAATTACTGAAGTTGGAAAACTGATATCTATCCATTGTGCATATCATTTCTTAAATCAGATTCACAAACATGTATTAAAGGTTTCATGTGTATTTTATAAAATATAACTTAATTTCACAAAGGACTATTTGAGATTTTCAAAAAGTACTGATATTTATATTACTCATATTTACAGTGGTAATGAATAATTACCTTATTCATACATCATGGTACTCCAAGGTACTTTGCATTTAAATAACATTTTATTCAGTTAGAAGATGTGTTCTTATCCACAATGATGTAAATATTGACCAATAACTAGCAGTATCGCTATACCAAATTTCAAGAGGAAACTATTGCTTAAAGGAATGCCTTGTACAAAGAAAACTGCAATATGATGGTACTTTTTCTTAGAGCTGTAGCTGAGTGAGGGAAGGATATATGTGTGTGTGATATAAAAAAACAGGGAGTGGCACCATGGTTTCTAAGTCACAACATTAGGAACAAAGTTCAATGATTAAACTATGCACTATGATTCTTGCCTAATAATGTTTAAAAGTAGGCTACACACAGTGCTCAGGCTTTTGGGTTAAAATATTTAGTGCCATGAATGCATGAGAATTTTGTGCTTAAAAAGTTAACTGAAGGATTACATATTTGGCAGAGGTGTGTCTGTCCCAGCCTGACTTGACTTTTTATTGTAATGTCCACCTCTGTGCCCGGGTCTTAAATCCCATACTGCCTCCAATCCTCGTAATGCAAAATGTTTCTGTGTCTGTCTGTTTTTTCACCCTTACACTCTTGATCACTCTTCCCTCCCTTTTATGTTGAAATAGGATACTTTGTTTTTGTCCAAAAGATGCTTGCACGCTTTGTTGTATGTAAATACTGGACATGATGAGTGTAAACAAGGTGTTTTACAGTTCATTGCTAAAGCAGCAAACAGCATCCAAACGTTTTTTGTTCTCATATGCCTTTCATGAACAGAAGCAAGAAATATTGCATCACAAAGAAAGATGACTTTCTATGGAAATGTTGATGTTTTTGTCAGAACCTCACCGTAATTTGTCTTTGTGTGTATGTAACTCAATAAATGTGTTGTGTGAGTGTGTACGCTATCTTTTGATGCATTTCTTTATCAATGAAATCTGTCCCATCTGTTTCCATGATGTAAAATGTCTGTATTTTGACAACTTTTTTCTTGCTTATGTTTGTAAAAACACTTCAAATTTCCAAATATCAGTTTGTGTGTGCAGGTGTCTGTGGACACTGAGTTTTGCTTGTCTTGCATTTTCTGTTAGGTTTGGACTTGTTCTTAATCTTAGTGGCAGATTTTGACCCATAATCTGGTCGATCTGGTCTATCTTGTCTGGATTAAAAGTGCACCAGTGAGTAATTAGGGCCCAAGCCCCAAGGGGGTGCAAGGCCCTATTGTTTTCCTAAGGATTATTATTATTATTTTATTTATTTTTTTCAAAAGTTCTGGGCTTTTTGGGGCCCTTAACATGCTCAAAAGCGCCCCCTTAATTGCAATCCGAAAACTTGGTTCATACATCATTCATACTTGCACATATATGTATGAATCTCAGTACACATAGACCTCATCGAGCCAAACAACTTTCATGCTCATAGTCATACGCCAGCCCAACAGGATGTCAGCTATTATGGGTTGTTGAAAAAGCATGCTCTGGGTTATTTTCACCACCAAACTCAGTCTGCATGAAGCCAAGACATTAAGGATGCCAAGTTGCAAGCAGATTTTTTTATATCTCAAAAGGTTTGGCTTTTGAGGCAATGAATTTATGGCGAGAAAATGTAAACAGGAAGTGTATTATAACTTCTGTATACATTGTCTGATTTTAATAACATCAATTGTATGTTTGTCGCAGGAGGCTGATCACATGGATGTGACTATTGTGAATCAAAATCATAGTGCCACCAACTGGCAGCAGGAAGTGTCACTTTCAAAATGCTTTGAAATCACCTTTTTTTGTACCTGATTCACTTCAAACGTCACCAGTATAATGTCAAAGAATGGCAGATGTAAAATTGTTAAAGGATTCATGATATCTTAAATACTGTTGTCATGGCAATGCATGAAACTTTAATAATATTCTTGGGTGTTTTTGAGGCTCTTGGTATGCTTAAAATTGTATGAAACTCGACACACACATCAGAGTTGTCGGCTGTTAGACATTGAAAAGAGCTTAGAAACTTTTTGACAAAAGTGGGGGGGTTAATTTTACTTGGTCACCCAACTCCGTACATATCAAGCGTAGCGTTAGTTCTGGCAGGTCACGTTAGTCAAGCTCGCATCAGCTGACTGTCAGCTGATCCACATCTATCTATAGGAATATGACGCCCATCACCGCATTCCTATGGTTCATTCAGTATTATCAGCAGCTTTATCGCGTTGCTCAGGAGCTAATTATCCTCCTCCATCCCCAGCTCCTCCTCTCGTCCAGTCAGGACTGGGCTTTCTAATATTCTTCTTGAATCAGACTCATTTCTTCAATTATGTTGTACATTTAATTATTCTCATTTAAGAAATGAATGATGTTGCAATACTTTGGTTCTGTTCTCTTTACCCTAAGGGGGGTTATCGCTGCTCTATCTGAGTTCTTGCCCAGAACAGAACCATACCGCCAATCCAAACTTTATGCTAACTGCCAGTCATCTTTGACGATAGTGATCCTGACAGAAATATTGTTCTAGGAAGTTCTCACCATGAAGGAGGACTACCCTTAATCAAATTAATTTAGAATAAGTTTGCATTATTTTAAATGTCAGAAGTACTATTCATTACTTTTGGTGTAAAACATTTTAAGATGTTTGATATAAAATGTTTATCTACATTAAAGTTACTTTTAGGATGAATGAGGCTCTTACCATAACTAAAAGGAGATCTTTGGCTCTCAAAGGTGTCTGAGTGTAAAGAAAGAGGACGTAAACACTGGTAGCAGTGGTTTAGGAAAGAGGTCTGACTTGTTTGTGTCAATGTGAGAACATGTGGGTAATTTCAGAGCATCAGTACCCTCCTCTCACCTTTTACCACAAAAGAGGTGTGAATCTGTGTGTCAATTTGTCTCTGTCACATCCCTCTTTCTCTCATTTAGACACTAACATTTATTGCGAATACCTTTGGCAGGAAATGTAGGCCATCATCCATATTAATAATTTTAGCACCGTCTGGGTCATACACTCTGGCACGTACACACACAATGATAGGTGTCAGTGTCGCTTGCATGTCACATTTGGCCAATCTCAGTATTACAAGCTTGTATTTTGTGTGTGCGTGTGGTGAGGGAACAGCAGTTTCTCATATCTAATTTGATATTGCAACTAGGGATGCATGATACAGTATATCGCAACCATATCAGTTATTAGTGTCTGTTGATGTTGTATATTTAATTATGCATGCTCATTATTCCTATTTTTACATTTTAGAGCAGCCCTCCCCTCCACTCCACATTCCCCACAATATTTGAAGGCCCTTATGACTTTTCCAGTTCATGATTTAATAAATAAGGATTTTTTTTAAATAGTTTCTCACAATTTCTGCTCTAAATCTTTTAGAGCTTGCCATAGCTAGAATGTGTATGTACACTCACCTAAAGGATTATTAGGAACACCTGTTCAATTTCTCATTAATGCAATTATCTAATCAACCAATCACATGGCAGTTGCTTCAATGCATTTAGGGGTGTGGTCCTGGTCAAGACAATCTCCTGAACTCCAAACTGAATGTCAGAATGGGAAAGAAAGGTGATTTAAGCAATTTTGAGCGTGGCATGGTTGTTGGTGCCAGACGGGCCGGTCTGAGTATTTCACAATCTGCTCAGTTACTGGGATTTTCACGCACAACCATTTCTAGAGTTTACAAAGAATGGTGTGAAAAGGGAAAAACATCCAGTATGCGGCAGTCCTGTGGGCGAAAATGCCTTGTTGATGCTAGAGGTCAGAGGAGAATGGGCCGACTGATTCAAGCTGATAGAAGAGCAACTTTGACTGAAATAACCACTCGTTACAACCGAGGTATGCAGCAAAGCATTTGTGTAGCCACAACACGCACAGCCTTGAGGCGGATGGGCTACAACAGCAGAAGACCTTGTTACCACTGTGCAGGCTGGTGGTGGTGGTGTAATGGTGTGGGGGATGTTTTCTTGGCACACTTTAGGCCCCTTAGTGCCAATTGGGCATCGTTTAAATGCCACGGCCTACCTGAGCATTGTTTCTGACCATGTCCATCCCTTTATGACCACCATGTACCCATCCTCTGATGGCTACTTCCAGCAGGATAATGCACCATGTCACAAAGCTCGAATCATTTCAAATTGGTTTCTTGAACATGACAATGAGTTCACTGTACTAAAATGGCCCCCACAGTCACCAGATCTGAAACCCAATAGAGCATCTTTGGGATGTGGTGGAACGGGAGCTTCGTGCCCTGGATGTGCATCCCACAAATCTCCATCAACTGCAAGATGCTATCCTATCAATATGGGCCAACATTTCTAAAGAATGCTTTCAGCACCTTGTTGAATCAATGCCACGTAGAATTAAGGCAGTTCTGAAGGCGAAAGAGGGGTCAAACACAGTATTAGTATGGTGTTCCTAATAATCCTTTAGGTGAGTGTATATTCATAAAATGTAAAAAAAAAAAATGCCTATTGAGATTTTACTCATTTACATGACTTTTCCAGATCTAGAAGTCAGACATTTTTAAGACAATGAAAATACATGTTGTTGAGAAGGTGAATTGAAATAAGAAATGTCTTTTTTGTTGTTGTTGTTGTTAGCTCATTTTATTGTTTGATTTGTCTTAAATCATTGTCTTGAAGCCTCCCATAGTATTCTGCTGAGAAGCAGTTTTAGAGTATCTTTCCTGTCATACTGTAGTCTAACTTTACATTATAGAGTTTTATTTTTAATTAAATTATATGAGATTTTAATATTAGCAATTTATAGAATATCAGCCATAAGTAACATTAAATATATTTAGGTTCATTAGAACAGCAACATCAGTCTTCAGGTTTTACAAACAGTAACACTGTGAAGTACATATCATGTATGCTCCGTTTTATTTTATTTTATTTTATTTTTTATTATTATTTTTTTTTACAAATTTCATTAAATTAGTTTCAGTTCTTCTCTTTGCTGACATTTCAAAGAAATGACAATCATCACATTTTTGCTGTATCTATACAAAAAATACTATAGAAGTGATACAGTAATGGCATCAAATGATAATAACATGGTACTTCAAACTTTCATATTACTATAGTATGTAGTAAAACAACAGTAACCTAGCAAAAACCCCAAAACACCTTAGCAACCACATAGCAATGCAATAAAAACCACTCTAAACACCAGTAGAAATTTCATAGTAATGACCTGGCAACTAACCATAACATCTTGACGACATCTTTTGCATGGGCAAATACCACTCAAATTTTCTTCATAAAATGTCTAGTTGCCTGTCATGCTTGTACTGTATTTCTGAATGTGTAGGTAGGCCTCACATTTTTTGTAGGTGCCCACAAGTAGCCTGTGTATCTGCAAATTATGAGAGTGACTGTTTATAATGAGCTGCTTTTTTTGCATGTGGATGTCATGTCTTCTAACAGTGATCTCAAGTGTTTCTATAACTGAGTCTTTATCGTTCAAATGCACAAATCCGGTCATCAAGACTGAGTGACTTATTTATCATCTTACTTTAATGTTTCAGACAGATTCATGGATGAATGAAGTGCAGGAATAGGTGGCGTAAGAAGATCTGTCTTTGTCCATGGTGACCTTTCCTGGTTGCATAAGCTGGTTTCCATAAGCGCCAGCTTGTATTGTCTGGATCCACAATAGTGTGTGAACACCCCTGTGGGTGCCAGGCTAATATCCAGTAACATAACACACAAATACACACCATGACCCCTACCATAAAGCTCATGCTCAATGGCCTAGTTTCTCATTGTCTGTGGATTATGGTTTGGCCGAACCAAAGAACACCAAAGACCTTGTGTCAACGTATTTCATAATCACATTTAGATATAGCAGCTTGCTCTCATAATCATAATTATTCTAATGCATCATTATCAGATGCGTCACATTCTTATATTTGGATCCAATTTATAATCGGAACATTTAACATCAACCACAGTCAAACAGTCACCGTCTCCCTCCATCAGCTGGTTGAATGATTACCATTCCTGTAGCTACTATTAGGTCAAAGCCCAAACCCATCTCACCCAATTTTAATACTGAATGGTTAGTTCACCCAAAAATGCTAATTGTCCCATAATTTACTCACCCACAAGCCATCCTAGGTGTATATGACTTTCTTCTTTCAGCCAAACACAATCAGTTTTTGAAGCTCCAAAAAGCACATCCATCCATCATAAAAGTAATCCTTACGGCTCCAGGGTGTTAATAAAGGCCTTCTTAAGTGAAGTGATGCGTTCTTGTGAGGAAAATTATCCATATTTATAACTTTATAAACTATAATCACTGGCTTCCGGTAAGTCTAGTTGTGGCAGAAGAGTATACTCTGACTCGACACATGACGTTGGATGTAGGAGTAGCGTAAGCTTAGGTGAGAGTAGAGGCCTCTCGCGGTTCAAACAAATAGGGCTGGGCAACAAACTCAAGCTCTTCCAACATTTCTCTTTAAAAAAAATCTTGTTTTATACTTATGACCAGTGTTTTGTTTTGCTTTATCCACTGTTCTTCAGTGTTTGTCAATATGTCATGCGTCGGGTCAGAGTTCACTCATTAATATAGAGCCAGGATATTTTTTAATACAACTCCAATTGTGTTTGGCTGAAAGAAGAAAGTCATATACACCTAGGATGGCTAGAGGATGAGTAAATTATGGGATAATTTTCATTTTTGGGTGAACTATCCCTTTGACCTGAAATTGAAATATTTTTATAGAACGATTAGTTGTAGTACTCTAATCTCAAGCCGCATTCCAAAAGTGCTGATATTTTCTAGGACGTTTCACAGTTTGTATCACTCTAGTTGCCAGTGCTCACGAATTTCCAGTCCAGACGTCCAGAAGTATGTGAGCGGGGAGCTGTGTGAATTTTGCCTGGAGATAGGAGAGCATCTGTGTTTTCTCTTGCTTCAGGATCGCTCCGAAAAGGGTTTCTCTCAACGGCTAGTGGGGAGTGGAAAACGGAAAACCCGGGGTGTACCTGGAAATCCCATGGTGATTTACAAAGCGTTTTTAGTGGAATGTGGAAATGGTGGTCTCCAAATGCAAAGCTTGATGCTAGTTAAACAAAATATTTGTAATTTTAAATTTTTTTTTTCTTTTTTCGATCATTATAAAGAGAAAATCCAATGCAAACCCAAAACCAAATCAATCCTTGACCAAAACCCAGTAGTTTGTCCAATCCTGTCGGGTTCAGGTCTGGCGACAGACCTCAAGAACCTCATTGCGATGAAAGAAATTGAACAAACTTTGTGAATCAAAGAAGATTATTTGATTGATTGGCAGTTATTTATTTTTAATGCAGATTAGTGACATTGGAGTTATATATAGAAAAGAAACAATAGATAATCTCTGTTTTAATATATGCCCCAGATTTTGTGAGGGTTTTTTGAGTCCGGGTTTAAAGTGTGATTTGAAATGATTTACCCTAAAAGTCTAGATCTGCTAAATTTATGATTGTGTACTCACCTAACAATTGCTTATTTGCTTCTAGATGAACAGAATATAATCTGTGTCTATGGCTCTGGATTAGAATTGAGTCCTCACCCAGTGCTCATTGATCACACACACTAATCCCAGTCTGGGGAAGTAGCACAGGGAAGATTATTTTCTATTTGTGTACAAAGAGGTTTGTGTGCAAAGGCATGGTTGTCTTGTTGTCCGGTGGTCCCATTGTTGTCCCAGGGCCTCAGGGATGATTTAATGTGTTTTGTATGTGCGTGTTTATGTAACCATCTGCGTCAGCCTTGTCTGCTGTCTCATTTTTAAACTGAATTACAGTATTGCTCACTGCTAGGCTTAGATTTATTATCGAGTGACTATATCGAGAATTGTATTGAGTGTGTGTTTTTCAAAGTTAAGATACTTTCCCAGTTTAAAATGCTTTGAGGAAAGGAGATGTAAATACTGTGGCGCAATCAAAACATTACATAAAAACGACAGCAGCATTAAGTGTTGTTCACATGCATTTTGAAAATTCTATTTCACTCAGACTAAAACAATTATTTGTATTTTTAATGTCTTACTGAGATTTTTTCTTACGAAATCAGACTAACTGACCTAGAAAGTGTATGAATAACGCAGCTTTGTCCAGCATGTATACGTTAATCACACTACAGTTGGCATCAGTTTGTGCGCTTGACCCGAGAGATAAAGGACAGATAACTTGTATTTTATCTTTCAAATGTTCGATTTTGCATTGTGTCATGTATACCTGGACATAGAAATGAAGACTTGACCAGTGTAGTGAAATTTGATAATTCTGTAGCTCAATTTTTTACAGTGCATAAACATATTATAAACATAACTTTGGGGCGGGACTATCTGTTTGTCTAACCAATAGAAGCTCTGTTCAGGAAATGTTTTAATTCAAAGCGCATTTGTTTGCTGAGCATACAGATTAGCGCGGTTAGAAAAATCATGCTGTGCTTGTACTATTGACAAAATGTATATATATATGGCAATATTTATGTCACACACAATGTAAGCACACCATAGCGTACACTGGTCATGAACTGAGAAATCCAAATTCCCTTGATCTTTTGACACATAAGAGGTCATTGTACTATTAAAAGCATCCTGTAAATTCCAGCTTGTATTGAATCCAATCTGCCAAAATGACAGGATGTGGAATGTGCCACTTTATTACGTAATAGTGTGGCTAAACACCGCCTCCGCAGAAAAAGATCAACACCTGCTTCTACGTCACTGCCTGTTTAGCCCCGCCCACCAGTTTGCACATGTAGTAGGTAAATAACAAGAGGGGCAAACGCAGGTCTACGCAAAAAACAAGTGATAAAGATGTCTTTGCATTGCCTTCCTTCTGATCACAACATTAGGAAAGAGTGGATGAACTTTATTTTTAATGAAGTTCCAGATCACGTCAGTAAGAACTTTGTCCTTTGTTCACTTAATTTTACTGCGGATTCGTTTACAAACAAGGCACAATTTGATGCAGGATTTTCAGAAAGATTGAAACTAAAAGTCAATGCTGTGCCGACTATATTGGATCCAACAGTAATGTCGCACCACACAAGTGTGAGTAACTGTTTTTATTACGTGGTCACTATTGCTTTGTCTGAGTATTTATGCGTTTTTAACCTAAATCACAGCAGCGTTAGGTTTAGAAAGTATGTGCCTAAACAATCAACTTCACATTGTTTCTCTTAGTAACATGAAAATAATCTGTTATTTAAATTGTGATTTAAATTATATACAGAAAGCGATCAAAGAACGAATGCTCAAGACACTGTTACACTGCACAACGAAGCTTTTATTTACATCGTGTTTGCATTATTTATGGTGAACGCATTCATGAGATTGCAATCATGTTGCAATGATGAGCTCACTACATTCACACAATCAACACTGTTTGTCATATGCTCAATGCTCATCACTGCAACCTTTAATGTGTTAATGTGATGGGAATAGATCTAAATGTAATGCTATAAACAACACTTTTCACTATTTGTTAATCTCAACAGCTGTAATAGTAAAAACGTATTAAAAGTACATGTAATTAAGTATGTTATTTCATATGCAAAGATGTTAGCTAATTACAGCAGACACGCCCCTTCCAACAGAGCATTCAAATCAGAGGGCTAAAATCGGGATAGAAAATGGACATTTATTTATAAATTGTGACAATTTTTTGATGTAAAAATCATATTAACATTAGTGCACCTCAGGAAACATTATAAAATAATAAATAAATCCAGTTCATGACCCCTTTAAAAACCCAAGTATGCTTTGGGCTTTAAGCTTTAAAACATGTTCCCCGTTTTCACAGACAAGGCTTAAGCCTAGTCCCAGACTAAAATGCATGTTTGAGCTGTTTTAACTGAAAGCAACTTAAATGCCATTGTTTTGTCTCAAGATTCACACCAGTCATGTTTATAAAAGCTACTTAAATGTCTTAATTGAACTAAGGCCTAATACTGGTTTAATCTAAGCCCTGTTTGTGAAACCAGGCCTTTGAATTCCATGGGTGTAACTAAAATACTAAAGATTAAGGGAACTAAATGTCAAATTTTATGAATCAATCTTTGAGAAACCTGTTTTGATTAACCACTATTCTGAAGACTAGTGGAATGCCTCCCCATCAATGTCCATTATAAGTACAGACCGGACATTTCTGGTTATATTTTCATTTTCCATGGTTCTACTGTTTTTCAGTTTCCTAGTCAAGCAGGAGAAAATTGCTGTGAACGACAGTGCACTTTCTCTTTCCTTTCCTTGTTCCTTGTATCTCTTTGTTTTGGTCTTTAACACCAACAACAACCCCCCACCTATATCTCTCTCACACACTCTCTTTCCTTTCCCTTTGTTTGTTCAGTTTCCCCTTTCTCACTTCCCACCCGACAACAGTTGCTGTGCTCTGATTGGTCGAGTTTCAGGAGGGGGGTGGAACCATGTGACCTGTTGTGATATTTTCCTGCCTGCTTATAACAGATCTCTCAGTTACAGAAGAGACGGGAACAGACACACTCACATTCTTTCCTTAGTGTCAAACAACACTGCTACGTGTATAGAAAAATATTATTGTAACGTGCCTCCTTCTGGATTACCATTTCCGTACTTCTTTAACAGGAAAAAACAGGAATATTTTTATTTTTCTCTGTCTTCTTTTGGTTTTCTCAACCTTTTGTGCCTGAACTGCCACCAGGGAAACGGGAACAACAGAGAAGAAGAAAGAAAGCAAAACAGATAGCGATAGATCAGCCTGAGAGAGACGGATGTGTACGGAAGATGAGTCCAGCTTTAGAAGCGCTGATGGAGGGGTGTAGATACCCAGGGAAAGGAGAAATGAAGGGAGGAGTGATGTTGGAACCGTTTGTCCATCAAGTCGGCGGTCACTCTTGTGTACTGCGGTTTGGGGAACAGACCATCTGTAAACCACTAATACCTAGAGAACACCAGTTTTACAAGAGCCTGCCACCAGAGATCCGCAAATTCACCCCACAGTACAAAGGTAAGTGGACACTTAACAGAATATGATCATTACAACCAATCAGGCACATCTTGTTTGTGCTATTGTGTGCCATATTCTTCCTTTCTCTTTCTTGCTTTCTATTTTGCTCTATCTGTGCATAAATTTGAATAACCAGTGCTTTAATCATCATTTTGAAGAATTTTAATAAATAAGTTATACTGACTTAATTCCAACAGTGCAGCGTGACTCCTATAACAAGGCCATACAGACTTTTATATGCGGTAATTGATTGGATGGCCCTTGAGGTTTTTTTTAAATGACATTTAAATTGCCATAGACAGACAGATTGGTAGATTAAAAACTTTAATAGATTGTACAATATAGATTGAGTTGTGACACAAAAACACTCTCACAACACTTTGACACTCAGATGGAGTATCATGTTAAGTTCTTTTAGTCTGATATATTTAAACACACTCACGCACAGACACACTGGCATCTCTCGCAGTGTATTTGGCGGTGTCTTTGACTGGGCAGCAGTGTGGGACTAAAAAAAGCTGCCAGGCAGAGAGAAGATATGACATGAAGGAAAGTATGTGAACACTCTCACATGTTTGAGCATACTTGAAATACTTACATTATCTTAGACACAAATGTAAGGCTCAAATATGATCAAACATTTTTTACTTGCTCACCATAACGCCTAACACACAAAGAGAGACTAACCACACATGTTCTTTGACTCAGCAAGTATAGGCCAAAGTGTGTATGAGCGTTGGTGCAGAGACGTGACATCACTGCTGTTGATGTCATCGTTCTACCGTGACTGCAGAGGTTGAGAGGCTGCAGGGTCCTAGTGCCTGCCGCTTTCTATCACATATACTTGCACACAAATACCACAGGTTTCAGCAGTTAAAGCTCGTGTTTTGTGATCAAAATAATTGTTTTAATGCTGCTTATGCCATTCAATGTTGAAACGGTTTTGCTGTTCTCTTTCTTTCTCTGTCTGTACCCCCCCTCTCTTTCAATTACCCATAATCCCCCTGTGATGCTTAGTTCCATCTATGGTTATCATGAGATACCAGCATAAATCATGTCTTGGGCCACATGCTACTTATGTATATGTATATTTTTGCTTTGTATTTTATGTATTGACCTGTATTGCTAATGTATCAAAGCAGTTTTCCAATTTGTTGCTGTTTGTATTTAAATTTCAATGATACGTTTTCTGTAAAACTCAGAATCTGAAGTTGTCATATGCTTCTTATCTGTATTTGATATCTAATGTGGGAATCTTGCAGATGGGTTGTCCAATGAGTCGTAATAAAAGACCTCATTGAATTGTACCTTCTTGCCTCCTGTGTTTTTTGTGTGTCTTTTTCTGCTTAGCACTAGAAGGCATGCAAAACACTCTCCCACACATTTACACAACATTGTTGAATATTCACTATGTACACAATTACATTCCCTTCTCAAACCCCTGCTTTTATTTTGTTTTATGCATATTAAAGTACAGTTTAAGCCGGATTGGGTAAGAGCTACATTTTTTTTAATCATCATATGATTCATAATATTTGAATCATATGTTGTTTATGCATCAATAGATGTCCACATGTACTTATTGTCTCTCTTTATCTCTTTCTTTGCCTCGTGCTCTCCTCAGGTGTGGTGTCGGTGAGTTTTGAGGAAGATGAGGAGGGAAATCTGTGTTTGATAGCATACCCGCTGCTCAGTGATCCAGCTGATTTGGAAAACAAGGAGCCCTCTGCTGATGGCGAGCCCAAGAATAAGCTTGTTAAGTGGGGGAAGAAGAAACCATCAAGCCTGCTCCCGGAAAACGAAAGAGCCAGACAGAGCCGCAAAGAGGAGAAGGGCAAAAGGTGAGGGAGGGCACATGATTCATGGACTGTCATTTAAAAATCTGGCATCAGTATAATTTTAAAAAAGAACTTTACATTGTTTCAAGAATGTATATTTATTTAAAAAAATATATCACTGATTAAACAAAAATATTAAGCAGTACAAATGTTTTAAACATTGATGATAATAACAAATCAGCGTATTAGGATCATGTGACACTGAAGACTGGAGTAATGGCTGCAGAAAATTCAGCTTTGCTATCACAGGAATAATTATTTTTATTTTAACATATTGATATTATATTGATATATTATTTTAAATTGTAATAATATTTCATAATATTACTGTTTTTAAAGTATTTTTGATTAAATAAATACAGCCTGGGTGAGCATAAAGCCCAATTTATACTTCTGCGTTGAGTGTACGCCATTGCTACGTCGTAGGCTGTGTGTTGCACACGTAGCCTACGACGTACCCTGGCGTGCACCTCTCCAAAAATTTAACAACGCGTCAATTCTACGCGGACCACAAGCGCTGTGATTGGTCTGCCAGAACCCCTCCCTCAGGGGTACACATTCTCCCTCTGCATGTGTAACTGCACGTCGACGCAGAAGTATAAATGAAAATCGACGCGTAGCCCACGGCATAAAGGCTACAGCGCAGGTCCGACGCAGAAGTATAAATCAGCCTTAAGAGACTTCTTTCAAAAACAACTTTTAAACAATTGTGTTTGTGATTATGTACATCCTCATCATGTAATTCAATGTTTATCACACACAAAAACACACATGATGATTGTAATTTGTTAACCCTTTCTCCTCTTATCTCTGCAGTAAGCGGGATGATAAGGCAGAGGTTTTGTACTACAGCCTGGAAAAAGGAAATGTGGCTCCTCAGATCAAACACAACCCTTGGAGTCTGCAGTGTCACCAGCAACACCTACAGAGGATGAAGGAGAACTCCAAACACAGAAACCAGCACAGTATCCTTTTTAACGATTTAATTACCACTGTATAATTAAATGAGAAAACCAGCACAAAATCACATTTGTAATAGTTTATACAATCAGATATTCAACCATGTTGGAGTATTTTTTCCTTGACTCATGACCCCTCTTAGAATTTATTCTGCTGGAGAATCTAACGTGGCGGTACCGGGTTCCATGCGTTCTCGATCTGAAAATGGGAACACGTCAGCATGGGGACGATGCCTCTGAAGAGAAGAAAGCAAATCAGATTCGTAAATGCCAACAAAGCACTTCCTCTTCTATTGGAGTACGCCTCTGTGGCATGCAGGTAATTACACATCTTCTGAATATACATGTGCACACCAAAAATATTTTGAGGTATACACAAAATATCTATTGTAATTTTTAAATTGTATAATTCACTGTTGTTTAGGCAACTGATTTTTGTATATAGCCATGCTGGTTTAATAGTTGTAGTAGGGATGCAAAATATTGAAGTACCATATCGATTTTTGGCCTACATTGGATATACAGTATCTTGTCATATTTTAAATTGTTAATTTAATTGTAAATAATAATTTCCCCTATTTTTACATTTTATATTACCTTTGTCGTCATCTAATGCTCACTTAAAGTTAAATAAAGATAAAACACTAATAATTTAATTACATTGGTAATATTTCTTTTTTTGAATGAATAATTCTACAAAATAGTTTAGAATTTTAATATCTTCTGAGAATTGTAAATATTTTTTTTTCTGTATTATCTTAAAGAATATCTTATCGTAATAATTACATTTTGTATTTATTGTATTTTAATATTGGTGCATCCCTAGTTTCTAGTATCACTCTGTGGTCTTTTATTTCACATAATAAAATTATTTCAAGTCAGCTGTGTAATGAGAATGAAAATGTACAGTCAGCTCGACATTATCGCTAAGTAAACATTTTCAGGGTGATACAAAACCTAATAGACCTAATCACCCTGTCAGAGTTTATTTTGCTATAATGACCGGCTTATTATACATTATATCTTATTTATTCAATGTGTTCTTTTTAATAATTTTGTTATTAGTACAACCCTAAGTCTGATTCCGATCTTTATTTTTCCTAATAGGTGTATCATAACGCTACAGGACAGCTGATATTCATGAATAAGTATCACGGGCGTAAGTTGAGTCTGGCTGGGTTCAAAGAGGCTCTGTGCCAGTTCTTCAGTGACGGCCGAGTTCTGCGCAGAGAACTTCTGACCCCAGTGTTGCAAAGACTGAGAGAAATGAGAGCAGTGCTGGAGGCCTGCGAGAGCTATCGTTTCTTCTCTTCCTCTCTTCTCGTCATCTACGACGGGGCTCCACCCCCTGCACCTTCTAGATCGCGGCCCTCTCGTGGAGGAGAGGAGGAAGATGAGGAGGACGATGATGAAGATGAGGACGACGATGAAGAGGGAGCCTACGGAGGCCGCCACGATCACTCCAGCAGCAGTTCGCCAACGGTGGATGTTCGAATGATCGATTTCGCCCACACAACGTGCCGTGATTACGGAGAGGATGGCATCGTTCATGAGGGTGGAGATAGCGGCTACATCTTCGGCCTGCAGAATCTCATCAGCATTCTGTCACAGCTTGAGGAGCACAGCAACGATTAAACGCTTGTGCGACATCTTACCGTGCATCTGCCATGCCAGGCTTACCGTGGGCACCCTGAACATGCCATCAGGGGTTAAAGTTCACGCTTAGCTCGCCCCGCTCTGCTTTTTCAAAGCCCTAGCGGGGAGCAGTTACGTAGGCAAGGGTCAAAGGAAAATCCTGAATTCCTAGAATCCTTCAGGAGCTGAATGGACTGAACTGTTTTGTAATTTCTTGCTGAGGTGCAGTCCCTCTCCACGCCTGTTGTTTCTGTTTGCCCTGAATCACAGATGGGCGGCAGTAGATGAGTCTTATCTGCTCTGTATCTTTATTTGTTCCTTCATCTATCAAAGATAAGAGAAATAAGCTGCTGCTTGCATTAAAAGAGACGTTTATACAAAGACATTTGCAAAAACTGATGTTTTACCCACCTTTGAAGAGAGGTGGGTTTGTAGCAACCATAGCACAATCATAAATTGATATGACAAGCAACTTAGCAACATACATGAAGGTGCTGTACAAACACTAAGCAGGAACCTGCAGGACTCAAGGGAAGAGTACTTACTCTGTACTTGTAGGGAATGATGGGTTTGTGGAAAAGGGAATTTGCATAGTCCTTTCCACATTCCTTATCATAAGACTTTTTCTCTTGGACATTTTAATATATTTCAGTGTCTTGGATCCTCTTCATTCCATAGCCATGTGTTGAAGATTAGCATCCTCACTCCAGAGACTTTAAAGAGAACCCTATTTATTTATAAGAATATTTCTATCAAACGTGAATGGAAATGTGACATTCCATCCTTAGTTCTACCGTATGTTATAAGTGATATAGGTAGAGAAATGATTTTTATGTCATGGTTTTCTCTGTTTTGACATGATGAAACAAAATAAAGAAAAATCTGTTTTGTTGTGGTACATTTTGAAGCCTATTATTTCTCTGTTTGTTTTGTATAAAATAAGACTACAGCCTATTTGACATTTGACATTAAGCAACTACAAAGTACCAATTAATATTAGCTCCCTGGTTAGCGCAAATGTTTCTTTACTTGAAACAAATAGCCAAGCAGCAAGTCCTCCAAAGACAGATTACATATGGTCGAAGACTGTGGATACTAATGTGTAAACAGCAGTGTACTTGTACAGTAGGTTCAGACCCTGGTCAGTGAATATGGTTAAAATGTAGGCCGTATGGTCTTGATATGAGATACAACGCAGTAAAAGGCTTTCTAAACTGTCAAATTAAAGCGATGTTGCTCATTTATAGAGAGCACTGGATTCAGACACCAGATGTACAACTCGCTGCTGCCTTATAGGCATATTACCGGTTTGCTAAACCTTTCACTAAAAGCTTTCCGCAAGCACTCTCTAAGCCTGTTATTTGTGCACGTATTTGCGCAGGAGTGTGGGGGGATTTGAGCTGGATTGTATGTTAGACCTGCGTACATGCAGACTGTTTGTGCGTTTCCTCATGTAACCTCTCGTGATGAGGATTTTGTGTGTGCATGCTGTGTATGTTTGTGGAATATGTTAAGTAGATATCGTGTTTTGCGGGTCATTCGCAATATATGTATGTCCTCTTGTGGCCTTGGCGCCGTCTGTGGCGGTCTCAGCTGTTCTAGCTCTCACATTCCTGAGTAAAGCTCTGGATTATATTCTAAATGCCGGGAAACTACTCGCAAATGGGAAACACCATCGCCACGTTTCGAATCAGGTCAGCATGTGAATGCTTTTTGGAAGAGGGCAATTAGTTTGAAAACTGAAAATCTTGGAAAATATACATGGAATGCTGTACAAGAGTCACACAAACACAGCGTGTGCACGGAAAATACCAAATAGCTGAAACGTCATGCGATTGCTACATTTTCCCCTCAAGTCAGGAAACATCTGATTACTCAGATTGCTTTGAATGCCTTAAATAGTATGATTCGCTTTTCTCCATGTTTATTCTTCACAGAAATGTAATTGAAAACCTCTAGAAGTCTTTTAAATATTGAGTTATGGCAGTTATGCACTTTCAGTATAATTTAGTCTAGTTTCAGTTGCTGGCATTTATGTTATGTTGGCTGTGACTGAAGTGGTTGGATTTTTTTTAAACATTTGTGTGCTGTCTGCATGAATATTATCTTTTTACAGCTCCCAATGACATTCTTTCTCCTCTTCTGTTGCTGGGAGCATGGGTTTTTGTAAAAATGGTGGATTATTATGGCAACCATCTCTGTATTTTTAGCTAGATCCATAATGTGATCTGGAAAAAAGGGGTATTTGGCCCAAAAACCCAGAAAATGTTACGGGGCATACACTGAAAAAGCACAAATAGACTAGACGATATATATCTATGTTATGTAATACTAATGAGCACACACACATATATATCACCATAAAAGTCCATGACTTGTATGCCATAGAAAAAAATCATATCCCACAGGTTTGGAATGATTAAATAATGGCATTAATTTTGGGTGTACTATTCATTTAATTGACATAATGAAACCTCATTAGGCTGAAATATTAGATGTACGTAGAGTCAGACATTATTTTGTTTCCTCTCATTCTTTTGGGACCTTGTTATGTGCTATCGCAATGCTTACACAATATGTTCATTATCTGATCATCTAATTAATTGCCTTGTCCATCCTAGTAACAAGGCCACAAGAATAGTGAAGCACTTTAACTTTAAGCTAGACTTCTGTCCTACAAACTCTCATTGTCTGTGTCCCAGATAAGGTTATATTTTTAACTTGTTCTTTATATGTACTTTGGTAATAAGACTTTAAGAATGTATGTAAGCACTTTATTCACAGTACATTTAGCTGGACACTCTGAGGTAATGATTAAACAGAACACAGAACAGCAAACAGGTGTTTATTGCCTATATCCATTCCACTAATCTGAATAAAATAATAAAGATGCATAAAGACAGAATGATAACATGATAATAAATAAATTGGGAGGGAGACAAAGAGGTATATGCTTTGGGGTAAGAAGGAAGGGAGAATAGAGCAGAAGAGAGAGTTATTTAATCTGACTGTGATGATGAACATTCAGTTCTGTGCAAAGTTCATTAAACTGCTGACAAACATTATGGGCAAAGTATACAACATCATTAACAGAGCAGAGAACACACATTCATTTATATTAGTATGTTTTGTTATTGATGTTAGGCTGATTTTCAATCCCTGATGTTTCAGATGACCATGGCAAATATTCTCCTTTTTTCTGAATGACCCCAATTAGTCTGAGATTTAGGTTATTTAGGGATGTGTATGATAACTTTCATAATGTGCAGAACTGATTCTCTACCATTTTGCCATAAATGAAGTTCTACGCTATTTAAATGAAACCGTGACTTATAGTTTTGATTTATGACTAACACGATTTACAGTCTCAAAATGATGTCCAAATGTTCCGCTAATGAATCATCACACACAGCAAGTCCCACAGAGAGCTGACCGCTATGTGTGTGTCATGTAAAACAGCAGAGGCTATGGCGGCCCATAATCTGGTATAATCCAAATCTGTTTACTACCGATGTTCCCAGTAGAACTGATGGCGAAAGACAATTAGGGTCTCCTTCTGAATTGTTATCTGATATGTTTTTCACTTTATAAGAGAGGCTCCTAAAGAACCTGACACATGATATTGAGTACGTTTGTGTTTTCCAGAATCTTCTTGATTTGTGTTTATACATGAATATATGTATAGGTTGTAATGGTCTGGGTGTATGTTACTTTAAGACCCATGTTTGGTGTTTCCCCAAGCGGAGGCGAATATATGCTGTGCCATTCTGTTCTGCTTTGTGCTTTTCTTTAAACAAAATACAATCATCAACGGTAGCCTGTGTCATGTGGATCATTTACAGCGCACTATAGGTTACAAAGTGTGTAGGTGTTTACAGGACCCAACTGCCTCTCACATGACACTGATGTCATCACTGTTAATTACATGACATCAAAACTCCCATGACATCACAGCCTTCCCACTTATTTGAGGAGACATAGAGTATGATTAAATCCAAACTGGAAATCCTTCTGAAAATAACATGGTTGTGTTGGCATGTGGTGTGTGGTGGTAACACCCTTTCCCTCTTTTTAAAACACACACACACCCTGGAAAAGGAAAGGGTGTGGCCACACACATTCCTTAAAGAGAAAGTGAGACTTATATATGGAAATTTGTGTAAATTGTATGTAAAATCATTCATAAATCCATTCATTTGGAAATTGTCCCATTCAAGTGAAGTAACTTGTGAATGACTTACACTGACACAAAAAATATCAAATATAAAAACACACAAGCACATTAAAAGCAATAATATCCACAACAGGTTCATAGTGAATTCCTGTTTTCAAGTTGTAACATTTCATAGAATTATGTTTTTAATATTCATTTTGAGGCCTATATAACTGCACATTTAGCACATTGAGTTTAGCTCCTCTATAGACATCAGTAGCTGTATAATCAGAGACAACGCTAATTTAAGTTAAGACTGAGACTATACTGTTGACAACATCAGTCAGTGACCTTTGACATTTTAAGACAGTAGGTCTGACCAAGTAAAGTCTGATATTGTCTAGAAGTTTAATTAAATTGTGCTTTAATGTGTCAATATCTGGAATGTGATAGGCTGAGTCTGATTGTGTGAAAGAAGAAATAGAGGGAAGAGGGATGTAGAAATGACGGAGATACCTTGTGATGTCCTCTATAGGCAAATTTAGTTGCGTAACCGCAATGGACAAAAATGTCCACTGTTCAGCAGTCACTGTGTGTGTAGTGACAGCCAAAATGCAGCCAAAGCAGTGCAGAACTGCAGTGGATGAAATCCTCATGGCTGTTTCCAAAAATAGACAAAAACCCTGTGCATCTGTTTGAGAGAGTAAAATGTCCTTGCTAAAGTACTATGTAGCATGTATTTGTATTGTATTAGGATCAATTTCACATCAAAACACCATCACCATTCACACAAGTACAGTAAAAGCAATAATATCCACAACAGGTCCATAGTGAATTCCTGTTTTCAAGTTATTCAAGTAATATTTCATAGAATTATGTTTTTAATATTCATTTTGAGGCCTATATAACTGCACATTTAGTACATTGAGTTTAGCTCCTCTGTAGACATCAGTAGCTGTATAATCAGAGACAACGCTAATTTGATGTTTTTGATTTAATAGGTAGCAGCTTGCTTTTTTTGTTTGATTCAGTTGATGTATTTGACTTAAATTATTAATATGCAAATAAAAAATTCTTCATAAAATACATACCCAACTCTTGCAATGATAGAAAATATTAGCCATAGACAAGCATCTATTTTGATGAGTAAATGGAGCCCTCTGTTGGTTAGAGAAATAAACTGTGGAAAAGAGAAACATTAATTTATTTTAACTATGAACTAACGGTTCAATGACAAAACTGCTCGTTTAGTTTAATTGATTTGACTGGACTGGATTTCATTGAACATCATTAAAAACTAAGACTGATCGCTGACTCAGAATTCTTCCCCTTTGGCCTATGAAAATAAGGCAGGCTTTACCTGCTGTGATTCTCTGAAAGTTATTTGTTTTTTTTGTTTTTTTTATTTTGGATAAAGATAATTAGTAAATTCTGCTGAGTGAGTGCTTTAGCTTCCACTAAATAATAAATTACACAAAGTCTAACAGCTGAAAACAAGTCCTGAAGACAGTCAATAACGTTAAGAATAGCCTCTCAATTTGGCCTCACAGCTTCACTATAATCAATAGCATAAGAGCAGAATTTGACTGTACAATTACCTAAGTGGAAACTGATGTATCTATAATAATACAAATAATTAAAATGTCACAAGTGGCCGTCCATTTACTCTGGATACATTAAAGGATCAAGCCTTTTTAACCGGAAGTACATGATAATTTAATTTATTGTTTAGCGTTCCCCTTTTTCAACTTTCTTCATAAAACGTACAGTCCCTTTTTGTCATAACCATATATATATTCTTTATGAGATACTAATTATTTAAATAATGTAGTCTATTTAAACGTAGCTCAATTCAATTAATTTACGTTAAATGAAAACATACACTTTAAATAATAATTTAAACCACTTTAACAGTTAGCTAAGTTAACTTTTAAGATTATTATATTTTCTTTACTTTGTTAACCCTACATAACAGTCAAAAATCGAAGTGAAATTCTTCTACAAAGAGACACAAGGTGGCCACTTGATCAAATCACATGGCGTGAAACAGAAGATCAACTCGCTGTTCATCTGACGTGTAGTAGAGTCTGTGTAGTGTTGACGTGTCTCTAAAGCGCTCTCCTCCCTTCTGCTCTCTCGCTTCTGTCTTTCTCTCTCACCCGGGCGGCGAAGCGCACCGGCAGCGCTGGACTATCCGTTTACAGCTCACTTGGACTTCAGATAGTGACCGTGATTTCAGAGGACCGTCACCATGGCGAGTGAGTAGAGGGTTTTGAATCGTTTCTCGTATGTTTAATCGGGTTTATTAATGTAATTCTGCTATTATATCACACCCGAGTTCTGTTAGCATCATTAGCATGTTAGCCAGACCGCTTTCTTTGATTGAGACCTGAGAGATTGTTATCAGATTTGTTTACTTTTTTATATTTATTTATTTATACCTATATTTACTGCAAGTAAAATGCTTCTCGATTCCTCTTTGTTTGGTTGTGATTCTTGTGTGAATTAACATTTATATTGCCTTTTTAGTGATTGATTGGTTGCGGACAGCTAGTGTTAGCCTGTTAGATATTTTCTTTACACATCTGCATTGCTTTGTATTACTGCTAAATTGTAAAGAACACCTTCGAATATTTATTAAAAGGTATTTAACGACTAATATTGGGATACTAACTTATTTAGATATTATTTAGGGAAGCGGTCAGATATTACCTAGGCTAGTAAACATGGCATGATGGTTAACTGAATCTAATTGTGTTTAACTTAATAATTAATTTGCACTTCATGAATACACATTCAGAGAAGTTGTTGTGTTGTTAGGTTTGGTCTCCTATGAGAGATGTACTTTAAGTATTACATTGTATAAAATGTTTAGCCTGTCCGTTTAAATGATGACGACGCTTTAGATTGGACGGCATCTCCCTACTGTTGTCCTAAGTAGCTCAACACGGGCTTTGGGAAGTCTTTTCATCAGTTGAATGCTTCTAAACATTTCAACATTTTCGCCTCATATTGAGGTGTTAAGATGTAATGTAGATGTTATATTGCATTTAGTGAAATTGTAATTTGTTTAATTTTGTGGTTTTGTGTAACATTTGTCCTGTTCTTCCATTATTAGTTAAGTTCTTGGAGGTAATAAAACCATTTTGTGCGGTTTTGCCGGAAATCCAGAAACCAGAAAGAAAGGTATATCATTCTACACAACATATATCATGTGGATTTTTTTTATATTAGATTACACATGTAAAGACCTGCATTTTAAACCCATACTTTTGCTTGTCTATCAGATCCAGTTCAGAGAAAAGGTGCTATGGACTGCCATCACATTGTTCATCTTTCTTGTTTGCTGCCAGGTAAGTTTGATTTCTCAATGTAGGAAAAATGCTCACGCTTTAGTGCTCCAGATATGTTCAGTGTAAAAAAGTTAAGAGCTCATGTAATGTACTGTTTTAATCTCTCAGATCCCACTGTTTGGGATCATGTCTTCAGACTCAGCAGATCCATTCTACTGGATGAGAGTCATCTTGGCCTCCAACAGAGGTAAGTCTGTTTCTGTACATGCAAGATTATGATTTTATGGTAGGTTGCAGTGTTCAATTCACAGCTGATATGATATTATTGGAGTCAAGATTTTTTTTGTTTGTTGACAAATTAATACTTTTATTTAGCAAGGATGCATTAATTGATCAAAAGTGTCAGTGAAGACTTTTGCAATGTTACAAAAGATTTATATTCAAAATACATACTATTCTTTTAATTCATCAAACAATCCTGAAAAAGCATGTTTTCCACAAATGTTAATCAGCACAACTGTTTTCAACATTGATAATAAGAAATGTTTCTTGAGCAGCAAAACAGCATATTAGAATGATTTCTGAAAGATCATATGACACTGAAAACTGGAGTAATGATGCTGAAAATGTAGCTTTGCTGAGCCCAAACTAACTGTAGTGTAACTTTTTAAGCTTGAGTAAAAGCAGTAACTATAATTGACCTATAATTTGTGAATAGAATGGATGTTTTGTTGGTTATGTGGTGTTCTCATGATGTCAGGTATTGGGGGTTGTCTATTTTATTAATGATCATATATTTCAGGTACTCTGATGGAGTTGGGTATCTCTCCCATTGTGACCTCTGGTCTGATCATGCAGCTGCTGGCTGGAGCTAAAATCATTGAGGTCGGAGACACGCCTAAAGACAGAGCGCTCTTCAATGGAGCTCAGAAATGTAGGTTTTTTTTTTAGTGTTTTTAAATTAAATGTAGTTAAATATTGAGTTATGCACTACAGTTGTTGTCATTATTATGATGGTAATGACAATTATTTTAATGTTTTTCAGTGTTCGGTATGATCATCACCATTGGCCAGGCTATTGTGTATGTCATGACTGGAATGTATGGAGACCCTTCAGAGATGGGTGCTGGCATCTGTCTGCTGATCATCATTCAGGTAAAAAAAACATGCTCAAATACACACATAAATGATGTGTATTTCATGTCATATGGAGAGGCTTATGTTGGGCCACTGATATATGTAAGAGTAAGAGACTTGATTACATCTGTGTACTCTTCCTGTAGTTGTTTGTGGCCGGTCTGATTGTGTTGCTGCTGGATGAGTTGCTGCAGAAAGGTTACGGTTTGGGCTCTGGTATCTCGCTCTTCATCGCCACCAACATCTGTGAGACAATCGTATGGAAGGCATTCAGCCCAACCACAGTCAACACTGGCAGAGGTATGAGTTCAGGGCACAGCATCTTGTTTTAAAGCATTCTTATTTCTTTGGTGATATCGACTGAATTTCATTTGTTCATATTCAGGTACTGAGTTTGAAGGAGCCATTATTGCTCTGTTCCACCTGTTGGCCACTCGTACTGATAAAGTACGGGCTTTGAGAGAGGCCTTCTACAGACAGAACCTGCCTAACCTCATGAACCTCATTGCAACAGTCTTTGTCTTTGCTGTTGTCATATACTTCCAGGTTAGAAAGTTGTTTTTTTTATTTTGTTTCAAATATGCATATGTAAAGACTTTTATTTAATAATGAAGTGAGTTTGCATTTAATTGCAGCAGTTCCATTTCAGTTCCACACCCTCAGAATCAACTACTTGATAAATATAATAAAAGAATATACATGTACAAATATATATTTTTTGTTTGTTCATAATTTCTTGATAAATGTGTATGTATGTGTTTAAATATTTTTTTATTTTATTACTTGGCACCTTATTTTAACAATTGTTTTCTGTTATTTTAATATGGTATATTTCTTTTTCTTGTCATTACTTTTGTATAATGCTTTGGCAATATTGTACATAAACACAATCGTGCCAATGAAGTACTTAAGAATTGAAAATGAAAATGTATTGAAATTGTTTTGTACAGGGCTTCAGAGTCGACCTGCCCATCAAGTCTGCACGTTACCGTGGCCAGTACAACACATATCCCATCAAGCTGTTCTACACCTCCAATATTCCTATCATCCTGCAGTCTGCTCTGGTTTCTAACCTTTACGTTATCTCTCAGATGCTCTCCACCCGCTTCAGCGGGAACTTCCTGGTCAACCTCCTGGGAACTTGGTCTGTAAGTGTCACCAATGTTTTTTGGTAGTGTACCATATATTGCACTTGACACTATATTTATATTGCAAATCCAGAGTATGTTTATAGAATACAGTCCAAAAACAAATTAGATATAAAAGAGAGAACCTTTTTTAATAGCATATCCATTTGTTTGTTGTAGGATACGTCATCAGGTGGTCCGGCTCGTGCCTACCCTGTAGGCGGTCTGTGTTACTATCTGTCTCCTCCGGAGTCATTTGGTTCTGTGCTTGATGACCCAGTCCATGCAGTGATCTACATTGTATTCATGCTGGGATCCTGTGCCTTCTTTTCCAAGACCTGGATTGAAGTTTCTGGATCATCTGCCAAAGATGTGAGGCTCTAGCTCTAGTTCATTTATCAACACTGTATATGATTATTTGATATGGAGTTGTAATGGGGGTTTGTGTTTTAGGTGGCCAAGCAGCTGAAAGAACAGCAGATGGTAATGAGGGGACACAGAGAGACCTCCATGGTTCATGAACTCAACAGGTGTGCCACAAATACACTTGCTCTGTAAGCTTAGCATGTAAATACTTGATTCTCAGGACCTTCATTAACCTCACGCTTTCTCTTTCTGTTATTCAGGTACATCCCCACAGCAGCTGCATTTGGTGGACTGTGTATCGGAGGCCTTTCAGTAATGGCTGACTTCCTGGGTGCCATTGGTTCTGGAACAGGAATCCTGTTGGCTGTTACCATCATCTATCAGTACTTTGAGATATTTGTTAAGGAACAGAGTGAAGTTGGCAGCATGGGAGCGCTACTCTTCTAAACAAGGACACTTACAAATCACACACACATACTTGCTGACACCTTATAAAACACTTTTATTATTTTTATGATTGTCTTTTTTTTTCTTTTTTTTTTGTGTGTGATTTGAGCATTCAAAATGGTCTGTCACGAGTGCTGTCTTTGGAGAACGTGTTCTTAGCCTCTAGTTGAGGCTGAGTTTGTTCTCTTATTTGTCAAAAGTGGCAAAGCGTTTCTAAAATTCAGTGATGAAGCTGAACTTCAGTGATGGGACAGTAAAGATGGACTCTGTGAGCTCTGACTAGGAATATTCAAGAATTTTCCCTTATCCTCAGTCTGTCCTTCCTCCGTCTCCATGTATCACTAAATCCTTTCATTCACCCTTTTCTTTATTTCCTGTCTGAACCTAGTTATGCCTGGTAAAAGGATTTTCCAGAAAGTATTGCTAATGTTGGGTGAGTGATTTACTCAACGCTGCCAATTTTGTCTCCACACACAAAAACTTCTGTTGCGTCTCAGTTTTTCAGTCTTATCAATCTTATATGTGAAGCTAACAGGCATTTTTTTGTCCATAATAGCTATCGTTTAGTGTAAGGCTCATTATAACTCCTCATACCATATTTAATCATACAAATTGTGGTGATTAGTTTTAGCTAGAGACCTGAGAACCAAACAGGTGCTTGGTTTCCAGTCAGCAGAATAGCTTGTCAATTCTAAACAAGGCAGCATTACAACTGAGGAAATGCAATACACAGTGTGGCACCAATAGTGTGGTGGTGTTTTTTTATTTTATTTATTTATTTTAATTTTTTGTGTGTATGCATTTTACGCTGGAATCCTTTTGTACAGAATACATCAGTGAGAGCTTCATTGGCAGACAGGACTGGTTACACCTTAAGTCTGTTTACTTTAAAAATTAAGCCCTTTTTACTGTATCATTGGGTGTTTGTATGTATGACATTTAATGTGGTGCGCAACAATGTAAAATAGACACTTTTTCTTTTCTGACTGTAAAAAGATATGTTCCGAACAAATATATTCAGCAGAGGCTGATCATTCTCAATAAAAACTCATTTTTTGGGAGATAAGATTGTTTCATTTGTGACCATGAGAATGGCTAGACCTTTAATGAGTATTAAACATGGCTCAGATTCTTTCTTCTGGCGTTTGACATTAAAATTTTAATTATGCAGGTTTTTGTCAAATGTCTAAAGTACCTCACAAGCCCTCTGGATTGTGTTAGCTATATTTAACTGAAAGAGAAATGCCATATTTTAGGAAACTCAAGAATAATATTTTTTACGGCCTTTTCCTTTTCTGAAATTAGGTCAAGAGCTGATGGGATGTTCAGAGTTTGTGTTAATGGCTTCTGTTGTTTATTCATATTTAAGAGTACTGTTCGTTTCCTAGGCTCCTTTTAAGTTTCCCAACAATTATAGCAAAATACTTTTTAAAAACGCAGACTCAAAAGAGTGGGTTTATTCTTTTTTTGCAGGCATTCTGAGAGGCAAATATTTGGGGCCCTCGTCTACTCTTTATGACGTCATGACATTTGATTTGACGACCTGGGCGACCTGGGTGGGTTGAAAGCGACATGTAGGAAAGATTGACAGGTGGACGGATAGCTCAAAAAATCCATTTAAATTGTTTTTGGATAGATAGCGGTTCATCGTTCCTGGTGAACGTGGAGATTTGATACCGCAATATAGTGATAACAAAGCGCCATAAAATCAGCACAAGCACCGCATTAACTTACCGGTATTTCTGCTAAATTTCCTTTACAATTTATATGTAAAAAGAAATGACTGCAATCAACGGAGAAGGTAATACAGAGTAAATTCCTGATATGTGTGTGATTTATTTTTTATACGTTTTATTATTTTATCATTTTTATTTATAGTATTTTATTTGAAGAAACAATGGTTGTACTCCGTCAATATAAAAAAAAACAGAAAACTGACGAATAGATAAACTGAAAGATTTTCTAAAAAGGCATCTATTCTAGGAATCATTCATCTCACAACACACATCGTTCATCGTTTCAAAAAAAGAATTACATTTTTTTTTTTTTAATTGATATTATTTATTATTTACTAACTAACTATTAATTGTCTTTATTAACTCTTTACAGGGAAGGACCAAGTCATATTTGTTACCAAGGAAGAGCATGAAATTCCTAGCACTGTGAAACTGGTTGAGGAGGATGCAAATGAGGACAATGAAGATAAAGGTGAGTGAGAAAACAGGAAGAAAGTTAGTTAATATGCAAATTATATTTGATAGACAGAAATACTTACTCCTTGAGATTCAGTTTAAAACTGTACAATATATATCTACCTCACTATCTCTGGAATTCAGGTCTCATCTTGCCGAGTGGTGAGATAAATTGGGATTGTCCGTGTTTAGGAGGGATGGCAAGTGGAGTATGTGGAGAGCAGTTTAAGACAGCATTTACCTGCTTCCACTTAAGTCAAGAAGAGGTGAAGGGCTCGGACTGTCTGGAGCCGTTCAGAAGCATGCAGGAGTGTTTTCGTCAACATCCTGAACTGTTCCCTCAGGAAAATGATCTTCAAACTGCAAATCCTGAACCAGACTCAGAGCAAAAAGATTCCCCTTCTATCTCTGACTTCAGCCCAAGTGAAGAGTCTGACCCTCTGCCTTCACAGTTGCCCATAGCTACTTAAAACTGTAGAGCAACCAAACTCCATCTCATATTCCACATATTATTTTTACTAAAATATATGTATATCTATTTTTAAGATGAGACATTAAAAGGGAGACAAGGGCAATGTTTACATAAATGTAAAAGTTACATTACATAGACAATATATTTTTTTCAAAATGTTTTATGATCAGGTTAAACGATATCCTATTTAAAAATAAAGAAAAATAGAGAGAGGTCCAGAAAAATAAAGCATATAAAGGATGTTTTGAAAAAAAAAGTGTGTTCTGGGAAATATTCCCATATTTATAAACTAATCATGGTTTGAATTCTGTGTTCTTTTTCTTTTAATTTTGTATTTTAAATTTTCTGTTCCAATAAACATCTTAATCCAAGTGTAACTTTGTTACATATTGACACGTATTACGTGTGATAGTGAGTGATTTTAAATCTACTGAGTGTCAGACATGGTGGTTTGTGTGTAAAATGTGAAATCATATTTTGATTAAAGATTATAGACGCATCAATTATATTTTGCCCATTTAAGAATATGTAACTGTGCTTCTTTAGTCAAATGGTTTCAAAGTAATATAAAGTTAATGAATCAACATTCGTAGTGGGTCCAAAAGTTTGAGATTACATGAAAAAGATGGGACTCAAAACATAATGCCTAACATCTTTTGTGTTCCACATGAGTAAGGAGAGCCATACAGGTTTGGAATGACATGATGGTAAGTAAATGATGACAGAATCGTCTTTTTTGGGTGAACTAACCCTTAAAGGGTTCTAGCAAATTCTGTCAGGCAAGACTGCTGACATATTTGAGTATGTAAAAAAAGAAAAGAAAAGAGGATTGAACAAGATTGAGGCTTCTGAAATTATATATTTTGACAGCCTGCAATGAACATGGTGGAAGAAATGGCTTAAATCAATCATCCAAGGTCAGTAAAATGAAATTAGTTTCATCAAAAGTTTCTGAGCTAAGGTTTGTTTTTATGTTTTTGTTCAATGATTACCTAAAAGAGATCCAAAGTTTCTTATTGGATAAGACTAGATAGAAAACCAAGTAAACTGACCAATGGAGTGATGGGGAGGAGGTTAGAGGGTCATCAGGGCAGTGTTCACATGAGCCTCTGTAATTCTCCCTAAAAATTTCAGACTAATCCAGTGAGAACGTGTAAGTATAAGCCTCAGCTCACAGATATCTCTTTTAAATGTATTTCTGCTGTTTTCATTTCTTTACATCTCTGAATGCAGGAGCGATGTCCAGTCTAAAGGAGATCTGTAAGGGACTGCCTCTCGATCCTCTTCCCCCAAACCTTGGGAGAGACCCCAATGTACCTCATGCACCTGTCCGAACTCCAAACCTCAACCCAGCAGAAGAACGGGTGGGTCAACATATCTCTCACACCTATGCATGGTTATATGGTCATTCATTTTAAATAAAAATGTATAATAAAAAAATAAACATTAGCAGAATGTCTGTGCTGCTTTCTTACATTCAATAAAAGTAGATGGGGACCAACAAGGACAATAGTCATATAGAATCATAAATGTATAGTGCATATGACTTGCATTTTGTATTTCAAGTCTTCAGAAGCCATACGATAACTTTGTGTGGGGAACAGACTGAGATTTAAGTTGTTATTCAGTGAAAATCTTGCCTTAACAGCTGTGTTCTTAATAAAATTATATTTTTAACTAATTATTTATAAATTATACCTGTTCTGTGATTTACTGACAAATCACATAGATAAAAAAAAACAAAAAAAACATTATGACACGTACACTCAAAAGCAAGGCTGTTTACAACCCTAAGAAAATGAATAAAAATTTTATGTTGTAATGTACAGTACAAGTTTGGGGTCAGTAAGATTAAGAAAAGAAGAAGAAATGAATACTTTTATTCAGTAAGCACATATTAAATTGACCAAAAGTGACAGTAAAGACTCTTACATTGTTACAAAAATATATAATTAATGAAAGAACTCAGAAAACATTTTACGGTTAACAAAAAATATTAAGCAGCACAACTGTTTTCAACATAATAATAAGAAATGTTTTTGAGCACCAAATTAGCATATTAAAATGATTAAAATAGAAAAAAAGTTATTTTAACAATATTACCATTTTCACTGTATTTTAAATTAAATAAATGCAGCCTTGGTGAGCAAAAGAGACTTGCTGACCCAGAACTTTTGAAACATTGAGACATTGACAAATTAGTATGTTTTAAATGCTTTAGGTCCACTCAGTGGTCAGCAACGGTAAAAAATCTTTCCACACTGTGTGTCCTGTCAATCATTAAAGATAAGAGTCTGAATTTTAAACAGAGAAAGGGAAGAATGCTCAGTACAAGAGGGGGTGAGGGACAGAGACCAAAACATTTAGTAAATTGATTGCATCATGATCACTCATTCTCTCTCTTCTGTTAATCTTTACTGGACCTGTTCTGGGTCTCTGTCATAATGTCTCTCTGTCTCTGTCTCTCTAGCTGGCTTTGAGGAATGCTTTAAGATACTTTCCTCCTAATCTGCATGCGACTCTGGCTGCAGAGTTTGCGCAGGAGCTCAGGCAGTACGGACACATATACATGTACCGCTTCTGTCCTGCACTGCGGATGAGGTACAACATAAGCAAATGCACAGCATATTTAGACAACTGTATTAATACCGTATGTCTCGACTATGGCAGTTCACACCATATCCATGACTACCATGTGTTACAGAGCCTATCCTATTGATCAGTACCCATGCAGAACAAGACCAGCTGCTTCCATCATGCTTATGATTATGAACAATCTGGATCCCGCTGTAGCACAGGTACATTTTCTTATTTTGTATGATGTTTTGATGTAATATATAATAGTCAAGAAATTGCTGCAGGTTCAATGCAGTATTAGCAAGGGGGTCTGTTCCTTTAGGCTGACTTCAAGATAATATTTGATGGTGCAATGATCTCCAGAATTGCATTAAGCTCTCATTTTAATACTCTCAGTTCCCTCAAGAGCTTGTAACATATGGAGGAAACGGGCAGGTGTTCAGCAACTGGGCACAGGTAAAGTGTGAGATTTTTATATATATTTATATATTACTTTTATATTACAGTTATACCCTTTTGTGTTATATTGAAATATATCAAATTGAGGTAATTGTTATTATTTAAGTGGATGTAACGTTTGTTTGTAAGTCTTGTACTAATCCATCCACAAGGATTCTATTACAAAACAGTCACCAAATATGGAACCTTTCCGACGATATTTGTTTTGTCAAGATTAGAAAAGGTTCTGGTTAAGTAGTTAAAATGATTTTTGTAATATGAAACATGACACTGCCCTCTATGGGAGGAGCCCCTATTTAGAGTACTGTTTCCATGGTAACGCAATCTCCAATTACGTTTTTTACAGGATACATTTTGAGTTTGTAAGCTTTTGAATTATACCTAATTTATTATGATTACTAAAATATGTGATATGAGGAAAAGGCGATAAAAAAGAGAGCGCCAAGCGTCCTGCTAGCAGGATGGTGACAGGTAAGGGGTTAAACAGTGAAAGTGGCTCAGCAATTCAATTGGCCATTTATGTCCACTGTGTTTGTGTGTGTTTGTATACGTAGTTCTGGCTGGCATTTCACTATCTGAGCACCATGACTGAAGAGCAGACCCTTGTGATGTACAGTGGTCATCCATTAGGTCTTTTTCCCAGCCTCCCCTCTTCTCCAAGATGTGTTATCACGAATGGCATGGTAAGATACACACAGGCCATTCTGCGTTGAGTATGGGATATAAGTAAGAGAAGGAAAATAACTGTTTCCTCTCTTTTTCTTCTTGTGTGGTTTCAGGTTATTCCAAACTATTCTTCCAGAGAGGAATATGAGAAGATGTTTGCATTGGGCATTACCATGTGAGATTTCACCAATACCTAATAACAATCTAACTAGGCTCTTTTAGAAAATGAGCATATGTACATTACCATTCAAAAGTTTGGGGTCAGTAAGATTTTTGAAATAAGTATTTTATGCTCACCAAGGCTGCATTTATTTGATCAAAAATACAGTAAAACAGTAATAAATATTTGTTTTCTATTTAATGCATATTTTAAATTGTCATTTACTCTTGTGATGGTAAAGCTGAATTTTCAGCATCATTACTCCAGTTTTCAGTGTCACATGATCCTTCAGAAATCATTCTGATATGATGATTTGGTGCTCAAGAAACATTTCTAATTATTATCACAGTTGAAAACAGTTGTGCTGCTTAATATTTTTGGTGGTACCCATGATAATTTTTTAAGGGATCCTTTGTTGACTAAATTAAAAATATATATATTACCAATACTTTTGAGTGGTAGTGTACTTTTTAAATGGTAGTGATTTTATTTAAATAATACTGTGCATAGTCTAGTAGTGTGTATGTTTCTCTGTGTGTATGGTCAGGTATGGACAGATGACCGCTGGAAGTTACTGTTACATTGGCCCTCAGGGCATCGTTCATGGCACCATGGTAAGAACATACAGAACTAATAAAAATGTGCTGTCCAAAACTTACAAAAATTATCTAAAAGAATATCCCCTCTGCCAATTTAGTTGACAGTGCTCAATGCAGGTCGGAGATACTTGGGCTCAGGTGACCTGAGCGGTCGTGTATATGTGACATCTGGTCTGGGTGGCATGAGCGGAGCACAAGCGAAGGCAGCAGTCATTGCTGGCTGTGTTGGGGTCATTGCCGAGGTTAGATGATGGTTGAAATGTATGCTTACTATTACCTAACCATCTCATTGAATACTTCTAGCCAATCATTACATTCAGTTTCTAGTTAAAAGCAAATTTCATCACCAATCAATGTGTTACAGCTCAGATTCAATCAAAGAGAAAACACTCTAATTTGAAGGGATAGTCCAGTCCACCCCAAAATTAAAATGTACTCATCCTGATGCCATTTCAAACCTGTTTGACTGACTTTCTTCTGTGGAACACAAAATAATATATTTTGAAGAATGTTGGTAACCAAGCAGGTTCAGTTCCTTTTTGACCCATAGTATGGACAAAAAATACAATGGAAGTCAAAGGAACCAAAACTGTTTGGTTAGATTCTTCAAAATATCTTCTTTTGTGCTCCACAGAAGAAAGTCAGTCATACAGGTTTGGAATGATATGAGGGTAAATGATGACAGAATTTTCCTTTTTGGATGAATTATCCATTCAAGCATGTTTTTGGTATTTTAAAGAACTCAATTGACGCAAAATGTGAACCCAGTTGTTTTTGCATTCACACTTTTCCTGGCCATAGAAGTGGGCCCAGGTCTCCTTTTGGGCCATGTTAGTTGTAATAAATGACTAAATAAAAAATCTTCACATATAAAGGTGCACTGTGTAAATTTTAGTGGCATCTAGTGGTGAGGTTGTGAATTGCAACCGCCCACCGCTCACCCCTCCCTTTCGAAGCACATAGAGAAGCTACGGTGGCCGACACAGGACAAAGATGTCGTCGTCTGAGACAGCAGAGAGTAGCTAGCACTCTGTAGAGCAGTTTGTCCGTTTAGGACATGACAGCACAAAATGGTGACTTCACTGTAAGGGGACCTGTGGTATAGATAGAAATTACTTATTCTAAGCTAATAAAATTATGTAAGGTCTTTATACACCACTGAAAACATAGTTATGTCTATTATATTACATTTCTGTCAATAGATCCTCTATTATAATATTACACACGGCACCTTTAAGTCAAAATTGCAAACCACCCTCAGACCCCTGAAACGATCCATGTGTGCAAAGCCCTAAGTACACTATCATAACTGACCTCTGCAGGTTGATGAAGCTCCCCTAAAGAAAAGGCATGAGCAGGGCTGGCTGATGGAGGTCACTAGTGATTTGAGCCACTGCATCCAACGCATCAGGTACAGTATGCAAGAAAACATATACAGAAATACATTGAGACATACAGACAGATCTTAAACTTATAATAATTAATCTTATAGGGAGGCACGAAAAGCAAAAGCGGCCTTGAGTTTAGGCTACCATGGCAACATTGTGGATCTCTGGCAAGTTGTGTACTTCATATTCTATTTGCTATTGTTTGAAAGTATTTTTTTAATAAAATTATAAGTGCAATATGTTTCAGGGAGTACCTCTACAAGGAGTATAAGAAGACAGGAGAGTTGTTGGTTGATTTGGGTTCTGATCAGACATCACTTCACAATCCATTCAGTGGAGGATATTACCCAGTGCAACTCACCATCAAACAAGCCAATCAGCTCATGAACACTGACCCACAGTGCTTCAAAACCCTAGTACATGAGAGGTACACACAAAATACAGCTATCTTAATGTCACAAATATCTAAAAGTCATTTAAAACTACATACGTTTAAAACTCCCTTGTGTAGTCTTTGCAGGCAGGTGGAGGCCATCAATAAATTGTCAGATGCAGGGATGTTCTTCTGGGACTATGGCAACGCTTTTCTTTTAGAGGCCCAGAGAGCAGGCAAGTAAAGAGTCATTATCACAAAATAAAGCGTGACACAGTGATCAGGTATTACTCTGACGGGGTTTATTTTGAGATAAAACCACCAGACTGTAAATTATCCAAATACTTACCAAATAAATAAAAGAATGAGCATTAAATAACTAATTGTTTTATTAAGTGAGAAGAAAGAAGTCTCTTGTGCTCATCAAGCCTGCATTTATTTGATCAAAAATACAGAAAAAAACAGTAATATTGTGAAATATTATTACAATTTATGGCTGAATTTTCATGAGCAATTACTCTAAAGTATTCAGTGTCACATGATCCAGAAATCATTCTAATATGCTGATACTCCGTTATTATCAATATTGGAAACAGTTGTGCTGCTTAATATTTTTTTGGAACCTGTGATACTTTCATTGATAAAAAAAAAAGGTAAAAAGAACAACATTTATTCAAAATAGAAATATTTTCTAACAATATAAATCGTCTTTACTATTACTTTTTTATCAATGTAATACATCACTGCTGAATAAAAGTATTTAATTATTTCAAATAAAGAAAGAATAAAAATTACTGACCCTAAACTTTTGAATGGGACTGTATATTGTTACAAAAGATTTATATTTTAAATAAATGCAGTTCTTTTTTAACTTTTTATTCATCAGAGAATCCTGAAAAAAAAAAAACATATAAAAGTACTTGTGAACTATAAAAAAAAATTAAGCAGCAAAGCGGTTTCCAACATTGATAATAAATCAGCATATTAAAATGATTTCTGGAGGATTATGTGACACTGAAGACTGTAATGCCAAATAATTGATCAAATAAATGCAGGCTTGATGAGCATAAGATACTTCTTTCAAAAACATAAAAAAAGCCATGTTTCCCAACTTTTGACCAGTACTGTATATCTATGTAGCAAAAGGAAAAAAGTAAATTAAAATTGAATCGTCATAATACAAAGATAATGCCAAGATTAGCCAGTCAGAATCAAGTATTCCACAGTGAAATGAGACTAGCATCAAAGTATACATAATAAAAGTGTTCGGTTACAGTGTGTTTTAAGGTGTCCTTGTTACAGTGTAATTATACATTTAAGTTACATTTAATTCACTACATGTACTTACAAGTTGCATGTAATTATGCATACTTTATAGTTATTCCTATAGTAAATATATGTAACGTAACAAGGACATTGTAAAATAAAATGTTACCAAGTGTTCTGTCTCTTCAAGGTGCGGAGGTAGAGAAGAAAGGGGGAGGGGCTACTGAGTTTAAATATCCCTCATATGTCCAACACATAATGGGGTAAGTGACCATCCACAGGCCAACACACATATAAGAACACTCACTCACAGACTAGTTTTAATCTTTGCCCTTTTCTGTAGGGATATTTTTTCACTGGGTTTTGGGCCATTTCGTTGGGTCTGTACCTCTGGTGACCCTGCTGACCTGGCTGAGACTGATGCAATCGCCACTACTGTACTAGAACAGATAAGTTCCACAGTAACTGAACGTGTTCGACAGCAATACAGTGACAACATCCACTGGATCCGTGAAGCTGGGAAACATAAGATGGTATAGCTCACACTCTCACAGACACCCATTTATGTAAAGTTTACAACTCTAAATAAAAAAAGTCACATCACATAGAGTGGTTTGGATGCAGCAAAACATTTACTAATGCCATTGTAGAAATATGCTATTCAGCCAAAATTAATTCATAATAGGCGGGTTATACAGCAAGTATTATTCAACTGGCCACGTGATCTCAACATGTCAGCCACTTAAAATACCACTGCTATGAGGTAACCTGCTTCATGTAAAATAAAACAGTGTTTATTAGGATACTATTATGATTTTAAACATATGTTTTAAAAGTACTAAGTGCTAAATGTGTGTTCAGTTTACAATTTGTGCTTTATCTGGTCTCTATTGTGTTTAGGTTGTGGGTTCACAGGCCCGTATTCTCTATTCAGACCAGAGAGGAAGAGTATCCATCGCCTTGGCAATAAACCAAGCCATTGCTAAGGGCAAAGTCTCGGTAAAGCTATTTGTGTATAATAATGCAATGCATACTACCGAACTAATTTAACTATGGTTCATTAATACACACTTTGCAACATACCAGTGCAACTGTCTCCCCCCCTCAGGCTCCAGTAGTCATCAGTAGAGACCACCATGATGTCAGTGGGACAGACAGCCCCTTCAGGGAGACCTCTAATGTTTATGATGGCTCTGCCTTCTGCGCAGGTACACAAAGACACATCTAATTATACAAGTGAACTTGTACTCCCTATACTAACTATACTAAGTAATGATGTACATACACTATATTGCCAAAAGTTTTGGGACACCTGCCTTTACATGCACAGGAACTTTAATGAAATCCCATTCTTAATCCATAGGGTTTAATATGGAGTTGACTCCATATTACTATATCCATTTTACAAACTCGCTCATCCATGTCTTTCACTTGGCACAATGCAGTCAGACAAGTACCGTTCTCCTGGTAACAGCCAAACCCAGACTCGTCCATCGGATTGCCAGACAGAGAAGCATGATTTGTCACTCTAGAGAACGTCTCCACTTCTCTAGAGTCCAGTGGCGGCGTGCTTTACACCACTGCATCCGACACTTTGCATTGCACTTGGTGATGTAAGGCTTGGATGCAGCTGCTCAGCCATGGAAACCCATTCAATGAAGCTCTCTATGCACTGTTCTTGAGCTAATCTGAAGGCCATACAAAGTTTGGAGGTCTGTAGCTATTGACTCTGCAGAAAATTGGCAACTTCTGCGCACTGTGCATGCCTAGTGCTTGATTTTATACACCTGTGGCCATGGAAGTGATTGGAACACCTGAATTCAATGATTTGGAGGGTAATACTTTTGGTAATGTAGTGTATGTACAGTCATATTGACAGTGTAAAATAAACCTGACAAGGTGATCAGGAGGGGTGTTGTGTTATCCTAGGAGGGGTTTATTGTGAGATAATGAATGGTTGAATATACATTATCTTGCTTATTACATGGGTACTTAGAGAACAAAAAATAAGTGACCATGATTTATGTTGAAATAATTATTTATGCTGTCATTATACAAATTATCTGACTACAGAATGCTGTGATTGACTGATCAGAATTACATTTTCTAGAGAGCCTATTTAATAGATTTATGTCTATTATAGACATGGCAGTGCAGAATTTTGTTGGTGATGCATTCCGTGGTGCCACATGGGTTGCTTTGCACAATGGAGGTGGAGTTGGATGGTAAGGAGATATTTGATTATTTATGAAAATGTATTAATTAATTATTTTCTAGATTAAAAGTGTTACTGGTTGCCTGCTTTTTTGTATTATTGATTGGGCAAAAAAATGTTTTGAAGGAATAAAAATATATTAGTTATCATTAGTGCTTTAATTATTGACTCAGTATTTTTTTTTTTTAGGGGAGAAGTGATAAATGGTGGATTTGGATTGGTTCTGGATGGTTCTGAAGAGGCAGGGAAGAGAGCTAGACTAATGTTGAACTGGGATGTCTCTAATGGGGTGAGTATCTTTATGTGTGTGTGTGTCTGTCTGTGTTCATATATATACATACTTACATACTGATTATATTTGTTATATATAATACTGATGTGTATGTCACTAGGTGTCACGGAGATGCTGGTCAGGCAACACTAATGCTTATGAGACGATTCAACGTACCATGGAGGATCAGCGCCAGCTGAGAGTCACAATGCCCAACCCAGTACAGGAAGAACACATTCTGGACCATGCACTGCAGGGATAGACTAAACTCTACATTTAAATATGAAATTATGCATTAATGTGCAACAGAATGTTTTTTGCGCTTTCATCTTGTCTTACCAGAAAAAAATATCAGTTCACAAGTATTGTTCTATTCACTCAGGAAAAACGGAAAATGGAATGGTTATATAGACTGTCATATTCAAATTCTACACAGTCAAATACAGCAAAGTTCAAGATTACCCTGAACTATTCCATTATTTACAGATACTTTTGTATTTGAAGTCATAAATGAAAACAATTGAAAGCCATAATTGATTGGTTTTGAAAATGTATTTCAGTTAATTGATTTAAATTAAGTATTTGAGGTACCTGATGTATATTTTATATGGTTATTAGGGATAAAACGGTATGAACATTTCATATCACGATTATAGTGACCCAAATTATCTCGATTATCAGTATTATCACAGTTTTGTTCAAATTAGCTGAAAGTGTTAAAAAAGAACAGATGCCCACACTGAAAACATTTCAACAAGTTTTATATTTCAAAATCAACAAATAAAACAAGCAGATATATGCACTTTTTTAAGCAAGATTGTATTCTGTGTCATTTCCTTTCTTATAATGACCGTCGTCAATAGCAACGCATTATAACAGCGCACATCCACATATCACAACGGACGCGTTCTCTCATTTCATTCAAATGCGTCTTGCGTCTCTGTTTTTGATTGTATTGAAAATGAAATCAGAGGACTTTACTATTAATACTACTATAATTATTGCTATAACTTCTTGTGATCATCTTGTTGGACGATTGTTTTGTACACTGTACCAAATGATTTTATAAACAGGTAGGATTTAAAACATTAATCTCAATTCAATATGTCCCCGTAATTATTTATGTGGTAAAGAAAATCTGTGTAATAAGTGTACAATATATATTCATTATTATTCCTTAAAGGGATAGTTCAACCAAAATTGAAATTTTGATGTTTATCTGCTTACCCCCAGGACATCCAAGATGTGTCTTTGTTTCTTCAGTAGAACACAAATTAAGATTTTTAACTCCAACTGTTGCAGTCTGCCAGTCGTATAATGCATGTCAATGGGAACAGTTGAGAGTATGAGAGCTTTGGGAGTAAAAAAAAAACATACACATACGAATCCATATTAAACCCTGCGGCTCGTGACGACACATTGATGTCTTAAGACACGAAACGATCGGTTTGTGGCTAGTCTTGTCTGAACTTGTTCGTTCGTCTTTGGCTCAAGCTTCACGTTATTATTTCCCAGACGTAGTTTTAGTATTGAGGTCAAAGTCCACTTGCCTTGCGTTCGCAGATTTGAAGCGTTCCCCGCTATTGCAGCGACTTTCTTCTTGCATGTTCTGCAGACAGGCTGACCATACTCGATTGAGTTTCCCTCAGGACTTTTGTAAAAGCCAAAATATGACCACACCTTTACCGCCAGTTTTCAAAATCGTGATAATCAAACACAGTTTTAATGATAATTAAATTTTAAACGATATTACCAATCGTCAGTACATGTTATCGTGGTTTATCGTGAAGCCGGTAATCGTTCCATCCATAAAGGTCCTGAAAATAAATCACAAGGGGCCAAATGTTATAAGTAAATTTTTGGCACTATTGCAATAGCTAGTACATGTCAAATGGTATTGTGGTAGTATCATGCTACAAACAATAAAATTATTAAATTCAGATGCAAAACTGACCAATTTTCTCTTGTGTATTAGTATCTAATATAATTTAATTAAACTAAAATATGCTTCAGTAAAGTTTTTTTTTTACTGTCTTAAGTCAAAAAGAGAAGGTTTGACCTTTGAGTAAGAAGAATGGTTGTCATGGATACAAATGCAAACATGCCACCTATAGACTTTAGTTACTTCTCAGCTACATGCACCTACAGAAATTAGTGGTGTTGAATAAACATCATGGCATGTTACAATTTAGCTTCCTCTTTATTTTAATAGCTTTGGGATTTTTTTTACACAGTGCCAAAACTCCAGTAATGGCCCTGGGGACGGAATGCTTACTGGGTGATCCAACGCTGGAAGAGGAATTCAGGCGGTTAAAAAAACGTGATTTGACAGAGAATTACCTATTTCAAATAGCATGCGGTTCGTTTAGGCCTAAAAAATGTAGTGATGGTGCCTTTAGGAAGCATATTATGGATAAGATAAAAACCTTTCCCGTAACTCGTCCACAGCCGAAACACCTTGACGCTCGACCTGCTGCTATACCTACATCAGACATCAGAGGCGCTGCTGAGTTCTACACGCGTTTCCCTGGAGACAAGCCCGCGGAACACCCGGACTGGATCAGCGACAGGAAGGCGTTCAGAGAAGCGCTTGACGGTATGGGAGATCTGCGCAGATGGCTCCATAATAAACCGATTCTCACCGACCTGGAGGTTCTCATCACGGAACGAGAGAGACAAGATAAGCGGATGTCATCACCCCCTTCAAAAACAAACCTTTTCCCACCATCAACAGATACAACTGTAGGAACATAATTTGACACGGATACAAACTAGAAGAGTGGCTATAGAAAGGCCACACTTAAAAATATTACAAAAAGTTCTAATGTTATTGCATTAGAAACAAATGAGTAAACTAAATATTTTGTCTAAATATTTTTTTTGTTGTCAAATTTGTGTTTATATCACAGTCTCCGCGCGCGCTCAGGCGTGAAGTTGAAGAAGTGAAGAGCTTTCTGCGCTCTCGCAAAGCCTGCAATCTCTCCAAATTCTTGGACTGGTATGGGACTGGTCAGTTAAAGCGTGTAGACCTCTGTGCTCTGTTCAAGAAGGTGTGCAATGCATATAGCTTTGACAATACATTTATTCTTCTTTTTGCTCAAATTTAGGAACATTGTAGAAAAAAAGTGTGTTTTGTTTTGTAGGATGGCTTCTTCATACAGCCTGAGCGGATGAACGTGCTGATGTCTTCTTTAAATAGTAAGGATGGAAGCTCAGTAACTGTGGAAGACCTGGCTGCTGGAATCCAGGCCTGGAGCAGAAAGCATCAGGAAAGGGAAGAACAAAAATCAAACGCTGGTATATATTGGTCTAGGGATAAAGAGAGGAACAAAATAGTTCTTATTTATTAACATTATTTCTTTCAGTGTGTAACAACATAAGGTATTGTGTATTTTTGTTTAGGTTATTGGAACGCAGACCGTGAGAAAGGGATTGGGACAAGACACCATCTTCCAACACATGGAATCACACGAGAGGAGAAAGATGACAAGGTTGGTACAGCAACACATAAAAATATAAAACAATCACAGTCAGTTTTTGTTAAGATAATGATTGCAAAAATACAACAACTTTTTCATCTTACAACACCAACAAAAAGATGATAATTCCATGGTATATATTGACATGCTTTGGAGTAGGCAGGGTACAAGGCAAATGTATATGGTAATCATGTAATACCATATACATTTGCATGTAATACCATATACATTTGATTAAATATCAAAGTACCGTTGTATTGCCACCAGAGACCATTACAGTACCGTGTTCCCACCACAGAAATTAAAACCATAATTGGGATCACAAATTTATAATTATTACTAATAGTTTTGTGTTCAATTAATATTAAATACAGCATTCAATTATGTCCGCTGAGTTATGTTACGTCTGCAATAGAGCTCTTTGAATGTTCATGTTTGTAGATGGGCATGCAGGATGTGGAGGTGTTAGTGATCATGAGGAGAGTTTTGGCAGCCACCATGACCTCTTGGCCTTCTTCTCTGAGTGGCACTATGGGTAAAGAAGTGGATCGTTTCAGGAGACTTTGTTTTAGAGAATACCTAAAATCTATAGAGCAATGCCAACGACAGAGGCTTAATGTGAGCCAGGCCACCCTACAGAAAGGTATGTTTTTTATAATATATAAAATTGCACATATAGCATATTAAACCATTGTAAAAAGCCTGCAGAATACAAATGCAACCTGACAATGTCTCTTTCTCTAGTCCTGTTGCACCCTGGTGACATAAGCATGTCTAGCAGCTCCAAATTGGGTGGGAAAGGTCACTTGTCAGGCTGTGGTGGACGAGAACAAGGCCTGACATCCCTCAGGACATCCAAAAAACTCAGAGTTGAAGGTGGAGCAAATGAGGGCCACAAAGCGATGTAAGTCACTATATGACAAAAAAAGAGGTTTCCACAAAAATATTAAGCAGCACAACTGTTTTCAACATTGATAATAATAAGAAATGTTACTTAAGCACCAAATCATCATATTAGAATGATTTGTGAAGGATCATGTGACTCTGGAGTAATGACTGCTGAATATTCAACTTTGCCAACAAGATATTAAAATAGAAAACAGGTATTTTAAATTGTAATAATAATATTTCACATTTATGTTTTACAGTGTTTTTATCAAATAAATGTAGCCTTGGTGGTCATAAGAAACTTATTTTTAAAACATTAAAAAATCTTACCGACCCCAAACTTTTGAACAGTAGTGTATGTCTTAAATAAGAGTGTTCGTATTTAGTTATGTCTGTATATGTGTTGTAGGAAGAAGCAGTCAATTCGCTGGGCGGACCCTAATGCTTTCTGGCCTGGAAGGGAAGATCATGTGCGCTTGTTTCTGCCTGTAATGACAAGCTCTCCTGCAATGATTTTATTTCAGCGTATTGACCGTACTGTTGCGCCAAGTCCCGGACACTGGCCTGTAAATCACTTAGGATATTCAACCTCTGGAGATATAGAAGCTCGCAAGATGTACACACTCTAGAACATTTTTGACTGTCTATATTAAAGTCAGCATGAAACGGAAGTTGCGACAAGATAAATAATTTATAATAAAGAATTGTCGATTTTGATTTCATGGTTGACTTTAAAAAAAGGACGTTGTTTTGACTTTCTAAAATGCTAATTTCCACCATTAGTTGGCGGCACGCAAAAACTCAAATTCTACTGTAGATGTCCTGCTCTTTTTAGTTTTGTTTTGTCACCCAATGGCTGAATCCGAAATCGCCCTCTATACCCTCAGATAGGGCATTATTTGAGGGGACAGCCATTTGTAGTGGTGTCCGAAACCATAGTGGACATAATCGAGTGCACTCATTCTGTGCCACATTGCACAGAATGAGTGTACATTCAACAGCTGTGCGAATTCACTCACTTGTTTTTATTCACTCTTTCAACTGTATTAGTGGACTAATATAGGGGATAGTGATTGAGAGTTTAGGGGGTGATTTCGGATTCAGCCAACATATTCTCATAGGTGATGCAAATTGGACTAAGTAGCCATATTTGATCTAATAAATACTAAAATGTAAAATCTTCTCTCCATACTGTTTTTTTTTCATGTACATTATGGATTATGAACGTACAAATAACTTGTGCGTGTGTGTTGTATGAATAGAGCACTGTTGTTTTTCCTGGTGTCAGGATATTTGCATTAGGAAGTATAAAGCAGAGTGTTTTGTTTGATATAGATCAGGACACCTGTGAATTTAGAAAACAGACACAGCACACTGTAGAAGACAGACGTCAAAGACAGAGGACGAAGAGATGTCACGAATTTTGAGTCCGCTCCTGTCGACTCGTGAGAATGGCCTTCTCTACAGTTTACTAAGTCATGAATGCAGTGTGAGTTCAAGTTTTTCTTTCCTCTTCCATTTTTTGCATAGTTATTTTGTTATACATCAACTATCAAAATACCATAGTATATTTCTAAAAGAAACCATACAGTGTTCAGTAATTACTGTTATTGCATTCCCATAATTCACTGTTATAGTGTGTGTTGTTTGAAATTTAAGTCAAGACAAATCATTTTCAGGTGAGATTCAGAATATATAAGAAGCAATTTCAGTTCTGTATGTCCCATCCCATTAGTATGTTTATGTGTGTGTTGTATACGTTTTCTAGTGAGCGTTTCTTATTCTAAAGTTTCTAATTCCAAATCCACGGTACCTACTGGCACATCAAAACACTTGGCTGGTGTTTCATGCTCTTTTTATGCATTTGTTTCATTTAATCTGGAACTTTCACATAATGCTCATAACGTTTTACTGCTATCTTTACACAACCTGATCCTAACCACTGACCACTTTTTTCTGGTTCGTAGACAGAACACATTATGTGTAACAGTCCACTGGAGGCAAGGTTGAAGAACCCATGTGCAGCTTTTATTTAAATTTAAATCTTAACAACATAAAACAAAGACATAGCAAAACAAGCTTGACTTGACTTGACTTGACTTGACTTGACTTGACTTGACTTGACTTGACTTGACTTGACTTGACTTGACTTGACTTGACTTGGCTAAACTTGACACAAAACACATTCGACTATCACCAACACTCACCAACAGTGGATTACATACAATCATTCAATATCAGACCAAGACACATGGCCAACAAGAGGGTTAAATACACATTGACTAAGGACAAGACGAGGGACACCTGTGAACACTGATTACCCAATGAACCAATGACATGACAACAGACATGAGGGCATGGGAATCACATGACAAAAACCAGGAAGTGCATGGCAAACTAGAAACATAGACGGTGAACATGGCAAACTTAGAAACAGACAGTGAACATGGCAAACTCAAAACATGAACATGAATCATAACCACACACCCTGTGACATTATGGTTATTTTAATGATTTACAAGTAGAGCCATAGAAGCCAGGACAGCCGAGTACAATTGTTTTTCAACTATGCAAAATTATGCAAACAGCATTTTCGACAAAACTGAGTATTTGTACTGACAAAAAGACATGGCACAACTACACTGCTGATTACACTGCGGATCTGGATCTTTCTGGATATTTGTGGTTGAATGTATTTTTAAAAACATGATATTGTGTGTCTGTGAATATGCACTGTATATAGCCTACACTCAACATGCACATTCAGAGACATTCTCTATATGTATTTATGTATATGTGTTTCTTTGTGTACATTACAGGTTTTAGCATGTGGTATTGTCCAGCTGGTAATTGCAGAGAAAAAGGAGTGGAAAAGTCACAGTTTTGGAGTTTTATGTCTGGTGCAAGATAAATCCATGCATTCAACATTCATGAGACTCTACTGTCTTAAGGTGAGGCTAACAGATATTACAGAGAGAGCATTCACCCACTCAGTGTGTTTATCTTAAATGGTAAAATAATTCCTTCTATAAATGTTATGGGAATCAACAGTTGAAATATTAAAGGACCCGTGGTGAAAAACAAGTTTTTTATGTTGTTTATATGTCTATGCAGTGTTTTTAATATGCTTTAAGACAAACCATGGGCAAATTCATAATTCAACACCATTGCTGAGTATTTTCTCTTTAAACCTGCAGCGAACCAAAGACTTTCTCGGTTTGAAATCGCTGGTGTTTTTGACGTCACAAACTACCTTGTAACCAATCACGTCAACATGCTGGCGGGCTTATCATTATCATTATCATATCATTAACTATTCTCTGAAGCAGTGGAGTCTCAAGAGAAGCCAGGTTATCCTGGTATATTTTTTTCTGGTGATATGAAAAATTGGGTAGATTTAGCAATATAGCGGGTGTATGATGCATATTACAATGTTATGATGAACTATATGCCTTTCCGAATTGGCGAATTGGAATATGGTTTGTGTAACATTAGCAACACATCATTAGCTGTTCAAGCAAAATGATAACCATATTAATTACCGTTGTGTCGGACGTTGTAAAGAGCAATACCATTGTGCAGCGTTTACCTCAGTAAGTTGACGGAGTGGATCTCTGAGGTGGTGTGAGTGAGTGGAGGCATAATAATTAGCATATTCATAGATCTGCATATACTAAATGAAGCAAGGGTGTAGAGTTACATTCAAGCTATTTTAAGGCATGAAGACATTTTTTAATAAAATTATTGACAACAGGGGACTTTAAATTAATAGGTGATTTTGTGTACATTTTTCTATAAATGTTCTACAGATGCCATGGAATGTGTTTATATATATTTCACACTGATGCATTCAATGCATCACATCATTCTCACAAATGTCATAACCCTAACATTTTTATTTGTAATACACTCTTATAAATAAAGGTTCCAAAAAGGGGTTTTCACAGCGATGCAATAGAATAACTTTTTTTGGTTCCTCAAAGAACCTTTCAATGAACAGTTCTTAAAGAACCATTTTTCCTTCTAAAAATCTAAATCTTTTTCCACTATAACAAACCTTTTATGGAATATGCTTGTACTGATTCTGCTCCACAGGTTTGCATTATTTATTTATTTATTCATTTATTCATTCTGCACTTTTTCAGAAATCTCTTTATTGGTTGTTTGCCCCATTTCCACCACTCATTCATTGTGCAATACTTCGACATTAGATTTTTAGCTCATTTCTTCTTTTTCTTGGGATGCTACTACTTTTTTGGTACCTTGTCTCTCAGGTTCTGTGTTGCCATGATTTTTCTCTTTCTCTCTGCAGAAGGCCAAGCTGCAATGGCAACAGGAGCTGTATACACCATTTGAGTACTCAGAAACCTGTCCTTATTTTCACACCTTTCCTGGTGATGTGAGTGACAAATGCATTGCTTTTTAAAGGTGATGATACACGGGGTAACTTTTTTGAGCAATGTTGCTGAGCGATGTTGCTTGGGCATGTTCCCATTGAGAATGGGCAACAATTTTCTATCTGGATACTTTAGATCGGTCATGGGCCCTGTGTCTCACCTGGTTGCCCGTTGATGGCGACATTGCTCAAAAAGTTGCCCTGTGTATCATCACCTTAAGACTGTTCAGAGTATCTATACACAGTAGTGTATTTATATGCATCCGTGCATCTATTTGTGTGTGCGTTTGTGTGTGTGTGGATCAGGTTTTGACTATGGAGACCAACCAAGCAAAATAAATGTCTTAATCATGATAAAAAATGCTAAAAGATTTGTGTAATATTCAGGTCTTAGGGTATTTGAAATATTTTAGCTCAACAATAGAAGTCAAGGGAAAGTCTTCATCATGATAAAACCAAACATGTGTGTTCATGCAGAAGTGTCAGACAGGAATAAACTTTGCGGATGAAGATGAAGCCAAGCAGTTCTACATTGCTGTGCAGAAGCAGATCAGGGACAACAAAGGTCTGACACTCTGAACACTCCACGTAAATCACATAAAAGGAAGAACAATGTGTATCCGAGCCCCATCACACCTGCTGTTTCTCTCTTCTCCAGCATCTCACTCTGGACTTACACGCAGATACAGTGTTGGGGTTGTTTCTGATTGGAAAGACAAGCTTGACAATTGTCTAAGAGGACATGAAGTGCAAAAGAGGTGAGAAACAAAACAGACACAGCCTGGGGCACTCTGTGCTAAAATCTACATCATATACACTGTAAAAAAATTTATTGATGTTATAAAAAAGATCATTGGAGTATGTTTTGCAAGATAATAATATTTCTTTCTACTTCTAACATTTCATGTTTAATTCAATACATTAGTGTACTTAGTGTTTCTTTGTAATTGTGAAATTTACTAGCAATTTCTGAGAATTTTTTCAAAGTAAATCCTACATTAATTGTTTTTCAGTGTAAAATATTTGGGTTCTGATTTTTTGTGTTTTTCCAATATGGGTTGAATCCTGGTCGTAGGCTTTCTCTTAGAAGTGCATCCAGAGTTCAACACCATCTTGATTCAGATGCAACATTTCCAGAGCACAAGTCCAGCCAAATAAATTACTCATCGCAGACTCTCTCCAGCGTTGATGAAGAGTCTATCTTGCTCGCCAAGAGGAAAGGGCCACTTCCACCTCTTCCCCTTCATGCCAGGGCAGCCATGCTGAAATTGAATCGCAGTGCTAGCATGCAAAACTTTGACTCCACTGTTCCTGTTCCATCATGGGTTCCACCCCCTCCGTCTTACCGCGCCCCTACGACCCCTCTAAGTTCCGCTGTAAGTATGTGATCATATTGCTCATATACTGTATGAAATACCGAAATGTTTGTAAATATCTGTTTCATATAATCTTTATATCAAAATGTGTTTGTTGTAGGTTAAAGATGACTCCTCAGCTGGAATGAAGCAACCTTTTCATTATAATGGTAACTCCTCTGTCTAAATCTAATTTGTTTGACTCTATTTTCTCCTTAATGACTACTAAATATGGAAGACATGTTTCTATATTTGCAGTTGGCATCAATGATGAATCTGGCTATGATGATTACCTTTAAAACCACCATCCTCTCCATTATATGGGACTTTATGACAGCAAAAAGTAGGATCTGGTCATGTTATCCCACTATTCCCTCCAAGCACTTATACATTGAATATATATCTTCATATAGGAATCTCTGCAGCACAACTGTGGTTCTTTTTTTATGAAAATTATGCAGTGAAGTAATAAAATCGAACAGTTTCTAAACTAAAGACAGCTACAAAGTGTCAAAATACTTTATCTTAATTTTGTCCATTGTTTTAGAATTTAAAACCTAAATAAAATATTTTTTGTGAAAATTTACTTGTGTGTTATACACTCATCTAAAGTATAACACTTATTATTATTAGGAACACCTGTTTAATTTCTCATTAATGCAATTATCTAATCAACCAATCACATGGCAGTTGCTTCAATGCATTTAGGGGTGTGGTCCTGGTCAAGACAATCTCCTGAACTCCAAACTGAATGTCAGAATGGGAAAGAAAGGTGATTTAAGCAATTTTGAGCGTGGCATGGTTGTTGGTGCCAGACGGGCCGGTCTGAGTATTTCACAATCTGCTCAGTTACTGGGATTTTCACGCACAACCATTTCTAGAGTTTACAAAGAATGGTGTGAAAAGGGAAAAACATCCAGTATGCGGCAGTCCTGTGGGCGAAAATGCCTTGTTGATGCTAGAGGTCAGAGGAGAATGGGCCGACTGATTCAAGCTGATAGAAGAGCAACTTTGACTGAAATATCCACTCGTTACAACCGAGGTATGCAGCAAAGCATTTGTGAAGCCACAACACGCACAACCTTGAGGCGGATGGGCTACAACAGCAGAAGACCCCACCGGGTACCACTTATCTCCACTACAAATAGGAAAAAGAGGCTACAATTTGCACAAGCTCACCAGTTGGACAGTTGAAGACTGGAAAAATGTTGCCTGGTCTGATGAGTCTCGATTTCTGTTGAGACATTCAGATGGTAGAGTCAGAATTTGGCGTAAACAGAATGAGAACATGGATCCATCATGCCTTGTTACCACTGTGCAGGCTGGTGGTGGTGGTGTAATGGTGTGGGGGATGTTTTCTTGGCACACTTTAGGCCCCTTAGTGCCAATTGGGCATTGTTTAAATGCCACGGCCTACCTGAGCATTGTTTCTGACCATGTCCATCCCTTTATGACCACCATGTACCCATCCTCTGATGGCTACTTCCAGCAGGATAATGCACCATGTCACAAAGCTCAAATCATTTCAAATTGGTTTCTTGAACATGACAATGAGTTCACTGTACTAAAATGGCCCCCACAGTCACCAGATCTCAACCCAATAGAGCATCTTTGGGATGTGGTGGAACGGGAGCTTCGTGCCCTGGATGTGCATCCCACAAATCTCCATCAACTGCAAGATGCTATCCTATCAATATGGGCCAACATTTCTAAAGAATGCTTTCAGCACCTTGTTGAATCAATGCCACGTATAATTAAGGCAGTTCTGAAGGCGAAAGGGGGTCAAACACAGTATTAGTATGGTGTTCCTAATAATCCTTTAGGTGAGTGTATGTTGTAAAGAAAAATTTCTGATAGAAAAGAAAATTCTGTCACCATTTACAGTGCCATTCCAAAGCCATATGACTTTCCAATTGACTGAATTTAAATTTTTGGGTGGAGTGTATAACATTCATACATTTTAGGTGTAGCTTAACTATCCAAATACTTATTTATCATAGTGACTTTACTTCATTTACGTAAGTACAATCAATAAAGTCTTTTGTTAGAGCTATGATGACAGCGTTAGTCAATGACAGCACACAATGTATAATGTTTTGTGTGATTGTGACTGATAAATTAACAGCTTTGAGATTTCTTGCCATTATCATCACATTCTGCCCCTGGGTTCTTGATTTTAAGTTGATCCACCCACTGCATGTGTGCATTACTGCTAATGAATGTGTATTTAAAAGAGGAACAGTATGTACAGTACTGTTTCTGTAAGTGGATTAGAATAGGTAGGGATAGAGCGAGAGAGAGAGAGAGAGACATGTTGTCACTGTATTTCTCCATTGTCTACTACAGCTCATTTTAATTAATCCATTGAAAAGCAAATCATCTGGTATTACATAATGAGTGTGAATGTTATAGGCGTTACTCTGCCCTCCATTTGTTTCTCTGAAGTCTGGGACTCCCATGTGGCTGTTTTTAGACGCGCGTCTGTTATCTAAACGCGCACACAAATCCTGTATTTAAAAGCACCATGTACCGGTGCGCTTCTAAACAATGTTTCCGCGAACCAACGGGGACAAGCACAAGCTCTTCTACAAAAGCCCGTGCCTGAACACGTTAGCCGCTCGCTGTTCGCTGCTCTTCATTATAACCTGGATGATGAGGAATTCTAGCCGCATCCGAGACGGACAAAACCGCGACGGGACAGGTAAGATACGATATCTTCCCTGCAGCAACCGTGTTTGCCATCAGGACCTCGTGAAACTCTTGAACTGTGAACGGTTTAACAATGCAATTCTAACAATGGTAATAGTATGGGATTTTGTCGGGGGTTGGCAACTGACAAAAATAAGACAAATAATTTTGTGAAAACACACTATGCACATGTCATGTACTAAATTCAGTAGCTGAAAGCATGATTGTTCACTTTTTTGATTTGTTGTAATGCACGGGGCAAGACTTCTAATGGTTTAGTAAGCAAACTTTATATTAACTTGCTGAGAAGACGAAAGGGAAACTGAATGATAGCACAAGCCAATGTATTTTGTCTACACATTTATTACTGAAATGAGTCATTTTATATTGTTATGTTTGCGTTTTTATATAAGATTTTGTATAGCAGCATGGGTTAAAGAAGAATTTGTAATGATGAAAGGCAGACACTCTTTGTGTTACTAGGATAAGACAGCTAGACAAATGTGGATGTGATGGATGTTAGAGATTTTTTTGCGTGTGTCACTTTCTTAGATCAAGTTACATGGTACGCCCCCTTAGCTTAGTCAGAACTGCAACTGCTCCATCACCCAAGATAAAACCAAACCATGATACAGATGTTTCTTTGTGTACTGTGCAATTGTACTGTCCAATATAATGTGTTATAGTGTGCTGGTTTGGGATAAAGGCTGGTTTTCAGAGCAGATCTGATTAGGGTGTGTCAGCAGTGAGCCCTATTGATGGGTGAGATTAACACACCCTAGCAAAATATTTCAGGCCTTTGTGTAAGAGCTAATAAATCTTTCTGTGGTCCTTGACCCATGTTATAATTTATCTCTTTCTTTGTTTATATTTTCTTTCCTGAGCTCCTCCTATCTGTTCCTGTTTTCCTTCTATACTTTTCTTTTTTTGTGCTCTATATCCACAGAGAGTGGTTCCTTCTGTGCTTTTTCCGTTTTATTTCTCCTTATGTTGTTTATTTCTTGTGCATGTGTGGCACACTCTCTGTCTCTGTCTTGCTCCCTCTCCCTTTCTGGTTATCCGTGTTAAAGTTCAGCTCTATTCCTCCAATCCCATTTAAGGATTCAGGGCAAACTTGGTTTTGTGTTTGCGTTTGTGTACGTGTCTTTTTTCCATGTCTATTGAATTTGTATGTTATATGTGCAAAGTCTGCTGAATCACTGGCTGCATACATACCTAATGCAGTTTCAGCCCACTCGCATACACAGAATGCTCTCATCTGTTTCTGAGTTTAAAGGGCTCTGATGTCGCAGGCTGCTATGTGGGCGGTTGACATCTAGAGGAAAGGGAAAGGGAAAGACATCTATTTTTGAAAAACAAATGCACAATGCTCGTTTAATAAACTCAAATGAAGGGATTGTGATAGAATATGTTGTAATTTAACCCTCGTCCTTTCCTCAGGTCATTTTGACCCGGAACTCATTTTAAAAGAAAAAATTGAGTGTTCATCGGAATGGTCCAAGACCTTAGGACTTTTGTCGTACTTGAACCACGAATACACACACACATACACAAAATTGACTGGATTCGAGGAGTTTTGAGGTTGAAACTTAAAAAGTAACAAATCCTTTCCTCACTGGTCAATTTGACCCCCTTAGGAATTAATGGATTGCAAGAAATGCTTTGGTACACATAGAAAGTTTAAAAATGCTCAAAATTCAAACTAAAATTCAAACAAAAAAGCGAGGGAAGGATTTGTTACAAAGTGCGAGGGAAGGATGAGGGTTAAGGAAACTATTTCTCAAACTAGAGATTTTGACAGTGATGTCTTTTTTTCAGAGGTGGCCAGTAACTAAGTAAATTTACTTGAGTACTGTACTTAAGTACACTTTTTGAGTATCTGTACTTTACTTGAGTATTATTTTTTTCAGGAAACTTTGACTTTAACTTCACTACATTTGAAAGACAAATATTGTACTTTTTACTCCACTACATTTCTATCAAGGTCCTCAAAGTTGAAAGTTGTTTCTGTAGCAGCTTTGAAAGTCAGTGGATGATTTTTTTCTTCTTTAAAAGTTTTTTTTTTTTTTTTTTTTTTTTGCATACAGCCTATCAGTAATCACTCTTGTAGGGTCATGTAAAGTTTCCCAACATTTTTTGAACACTGATCAGTTTATCACAAAATGGAAGAAGATCTCGGCACAGTGTGTGCACCCATGGCCATACTTAGAAAGTATGTTTCAGTTTTCTAAAAAGATTAAAGATTAGTTTAGTTGACATACACTTGATGCATGTCTCATAAAATGTTAAAAAATGTAAATGTCTGGAAGAAAGAGAAGAGTAAACAGCTGGGAGAATATCGGATGTGTATCAGAGTATAGGGTCTGTGCATTCGGCCTTAAAGTGACAGCAGCTTTGTAAAGAGCTTTGTAACTTTTATACAAGAAATTAGTATAAAAAAAGGTAGTCGTATGCTAGCATGTCGGATGAAGCATCACTGACTGGCTTAAACCAGCATGATGGCATAATGTGCAATGCAACAATAATAAAATAATGCATTGACATAAAAAAAGGAAATTTACTTTTGATACTTAAGTACTTTAAAAAAACAAATACTTATGTACTTTTACTTAAGTAAAAATCTGTTTTTAGAACTTTCACTTGTAACAAAGTAATATTTGACCAGTAGTACTTTTTTTTCAAAACCATCAAATCATAATATACAGGTAATAGCACTGCTTATTTTCCCATAGATTGTTAATGATTCTGTTCTATTTATGTTCTTGTTATTTCCCATAAGGATGTTGTTAAAAGATGTACTTGTTCCTTCTGAACTTGATAATGATATCTGCTTATATCATTCTAAAAATCAAGTACAAGGCGGAAAAAAATAAAAATACAAGGACGAGAAGTTGTGCAGCGTGCTCAGTCCTTGGAATGTGTTCTTTGAAGGTCAGCTGGTCATTAAAGATTACCCCAAGATTTATGACCAAACTATTGTTGATGAACCTAGCTGGATGGTGAAATTGTCCTGTACACTGTGTCTATAATGGCAGAAACCCTTTCATACACATCATTATTCTAATAATCTAATTATTACTTTTCCTATATTTCTTTATCTTTTTAATCTATTATTTGTCTGTGGACCTGATGCCTACTTAATTCTAAAAAATAATCCTTGATAATTAACCACACAGATCTCAGGTGGACAGTATATTAGTGGTTGAGTACCTGAGCAGCTTGCTGTTGTCCCGCCTGTCTAAGGAGATTAGTCCTCCTGACCCGCTGACTGGACACACCTTTTTTCCCCTCCCTCTCTTCATCACCTATTTTGTGTCTTTGCCATCTAGTTAAAAAAATAACTGTTTAAAGTCTTTTTTAGTTTTTTTTTTTTAGAATGATTAAGACAAATTATAGCCTATATATATTTTAGAAAAATCTTGAATTCACTTCAACGACATCTTTTACACAAGAGTGATTCATCATTCAACCACAAGGTGGCCCTATTATCCTGCTGTTTTGTTGAACCATTTTCTGTTGAAGTATATCCGCGGGATATCCCTTTGCAACATCTGCAAAACCCACTTAAAAGAAATAGGCTACACTACTACTAGTCTAAGTTTGGACACATCTGACCTTTTGATGTACAGGCTTATACTTAAATGGTTGAAACAAAATTTTAATGGATGAGTTGGACTGGATAATAAAGGAAAAGCAGACAACAACGTTTAAAAAGAAAAAGCTGGTTGATTATCTGGCTATTAAAATAAGATAGTTTTGTTTAACTTTTTTTGGTCACTAAATAGTTTAACTTGTGTTGTTGAATTATTTTGATGACTTACTAGGCTATTATTTGACTTTGACTGGTAGTGTGCATTAGCTAATTTCATTGTATTATAAATTTGTATGCATATTAGCTAATATTTCCGTATGTATAGGCCTATATATATATTATTATTTCTAGTAAACCTATATAAACTGATACAGCTAATGCGCAGCCAGAAATATTGCTTATGATGGTCTAAGATTGAAACTACAATATTTCTCAAAACTATGCAAAAAAAAAGAAGCTTTTAAATAGAGGAAGGAGCTCTTATTCTTATTCCCCTTATTTTAAACCAGCTATGATTAGGCTGAAACACCAGCTAAGACCAGCCAACCAGCTTAAGGCTGGCTTTAGCTGCTGTTGTTTTTTACAGCAGGGATTCAGGGAAGACCATAAAAACATTATTGTCCACAATATTTCTTCTTCCAATAATGCACCTGTACTTTCTGTGTATATATTTATAGGGCAAAGGTCTTAGTAATATTATTTATGGGTTTGGTGGCGAAAAAGAACAGAATGTCCAAGTCTTGTAAGATATTTACCATACTGAGCCCCTCACAGCGCACGCCTCCTCGTGCAGTGTTTTTTGGTGTTCTATTGGTCAAATCCCTTTCTGTCGAAGGGCTTTGATTGGACAAAGACACATCTTCATTCACGAACCATGTGCAATTCATGTGAACAGCAGCAGAGCTGTTTTCCCTCAAACTTCTGCGATCACTTCTTGTTTGCCTTCCTGATCAGTTTTTTTCTTTGTTAGTCACATCATTAAGTAGTTTTACGGTAAATTTTAATACACGAGATACATTGTGTTGTTTGTGGTGTATGTTGTGTAATTTTCAGCGCATGTTACTTACTAATATAATAAACAGCAACGTGTGTAAACGAGTTTAAAATGTATTTAGTGAGGTATTACATTTTTTTGCATGTAATGAACTGCGCTATAAAACTGCGTTTTTCGTTCTCACAACAAAACATTGAGTATGCAGTCTAAAATTATCAGCTGTTTTATTCATATATAAGTGGCCAGTTGCAACTGTGTAGATTAGTCTTACAAGTTAGTCGTTTATTTTTTATTTATTGTTTAATTGGTGATGACTTTTTAAAAGTCAGATATATAAAACGTAGATTGATCTAATTTTAAACCGTGAATTAAGTTGCTGTGTTTATGCAACTAGTCATTGCCTGCCCTGATTATGAAATTATTATTTATTTATTTTTGTATTTAGTGCGCATTTTCTGTTGGTATTACGGTAAAGCCGGTCATTGATAACGCTCAGCCGATATGACATACAGCCCACCGTGGCGTGAGCAGCTCAGTGCACTCAGTAACAGAGACCAGGCGTAGAACTCTGAAGAACCGGGTCATGATAACACAGCCAGGATGAGTTCAACCGAAGATATTATCATGGCGATTCCCAGAGAGCTCACACAAAACCCACTGCGGAAAATATGGATGCCATGCAAGAACGGGCTACCGGAAAAACACATTTCTCAAAAGAGAGGTATGTTAGCTTTCTGTAAATAACAGCGTTTTACGACTAAATGATCAGAGACAATGTGTATGTTCGCTTTATATGTAACTTAATTGTCCCAAACGCCCTTTTTTTTTCTTTTTTTTTTTTACAAATTCCCGCGTAATCTACGATACGTGCATGCTTACACGCGCATATGTTATTTTACCTTTGGTTTAAGCACACATTTTTCAGGGTTCATGTGTGATGTATCTTTTAGGTTTGGTGGCAATATGTTAAAGTTAGCATCTGGAGTTGAGTAATAAAATGCCCTGGTGCGGAAGTAATGGTGCATGTTCTGTATTTAGGAAAATGTTAACCAAATGTGCTTGTTTGTTATCTCGTTGATTTAATGACCATGTTTTTTTTTTTTTTCGGATAATATTACGATTGCACATTGTAGCATTGCATTTAAAATGAAGCACTATACTGTAAGTGAACCCTGGTTAAGTAGGCGCAGCATAAAAGACGGGAATGATGCAACCAGGATGCACCAAAACCTGCCGGTTAGATAAAGTACAGTAAGCTACATCGAAGCCCCAAATCTAAGCTCTATAGCATTTAGCAACAGTGTTTTCCTTTCAATGTCCGGTAAGAGTAAACAGTGTTTAGGGATAACATGTGTCCAAAGCGTCACAACAAGTCTAAAGTGCGGTATCACTATCAGCTCCCCCATTTACATATTTACTTAATATATCAGTATCAACTCCGCATCATGAGCATATCAGCTGAATATCCTGTACTGTGAGATACAAGCACAACGCGAGCATGTTCTTAAGCACCGGTACAGTAGTTGCATGCATTGTTTTGCGTCGCTGGTGTTCTATTGGGTGAACCCTGACTGTAGTAGACGGTCTCTGATTGGTCAATGGCGCATCAACATTCGCTGCCCATGTGTGCAGCATGTGAACACTGAACAGCTGCTGATCTCTGATGCTCTAAAGCTCATTCTGATCAACTCATTGTCCCACTAAGAACATCAACAGATAATGTGATGTAGTGTTTGTCATTTAGTTCATGTTTTGATAAACAGAATTTTCATGAGAGTTTTCTTGGCAACAGAAAAGTTCATAATAAATCTAGGATATAATTGGATATTTTGTAATATTTAAGATTTGACTATATTTTTATGGCCTGGTTTCACAGACAGTGCTTAGACTAAGCCAGGGTTAGGCTTTTAAGTAGCTTTTATGAACATGTCTTAGGAAAAAAAAATTCTGGTGTACATCTTGACAAAACAATTACACTATTATTACATATTTTAAGATATGTCAGTGCAAGTTGCTTTCAGTTAAAACCGCTCAAACGTGCATTTTAGTCTGGGACTAGGCTTAAGCCTTGTCTGTGAAACTGGGGGTAGGTCTCTAATCAAATAAGCAATTTGTGACTGATAATTATCCTTTTGGAAGTTTTTTTGGAATTATTCCAATTGTGCATTCTGATTTTCTGCTATTTTAATGTTTTAAATACCATCCTGTGCTATCCTTTTTTATTTTGGTGAAAGTGGCGTTGTAGTTGCATTCACTCTGTAAAGAAAAGTGTGGCTGTGGGTGGGATATCAGGATTGTGGTCTGACTTTAGATCGTAGTCCTTTAAATTCCTTGGGGCCTGTTGCGTTTAAATGGGTGGAAAGTAAGCGTGCAACAGTTGAGTTTTTTTCCAGATCACTGTGGCTCCAAAGCTGCTGCCATACAGGATTTTAAGAGGAAGTTTATAGCCTTTTAAAGAGCAGGTTTGCTGAGCAAGGCTGTTCATCAAAGACAGTTTACACTTGTATGGATTTACTTAATTATATGCTGATTTTCATCTAATTGTCAGATTTGTTTTGAACTCCATGAACCTGAAGTTGAATGAGCTGATGCTGAACCATTTCAGTAGGATTCCTATTTAACTAGTCAGCAGAGAAAAAAGTACACCGCACACATGATCTCTCAGTATCTGAGGATTCAGGAGGAATCAGCAGACATTGAGAAGAGCTTGATAATGAATTTTATTTATAAATATCTTATAAATCAAATAAATAAATGTTTTACAAAGAGAGTTTGAGTTTAAATTGTATATAAATCAAAAAGATTTGTCAATGGATATAATTCTGCAGAAATGTCAATATTTTTGTTGAATTTGGTTAAGGTAAAAAGACAATGAAACCAATGTTTCAAATGATTATTTCATAATATTTAAAAATAACGAGAATACATTCATTAACATCAAACCATGAACAAATAAAAATGTTTGCACGTCTATTACTCTGACCAACAATAGTTTCTGTCCGCATGATTAGCTCTTTCAGATTTTTTATACTAACTGAAAATGAAACAAAGACTGAATTCACTCTCCTTGCTGCTGTACACAGAACAGTTGATGTTTACAGACACATTTTTATTCTCTGTCTCTGTCTCTTGGCAGTTTGCATGACCAACTGTCCCACTCTCATTGTGACGGTGGGCTTGCCAGCGAGAGGAAAAACCTACATCTCTAAAAAACTCACACGCTACCTCAACTGGATTGGGGTACCAACAAAAGGTACGGTAATGATGCACAATCCTCACAAACTTATGAACAATTAAACATTCAGTCTACAGCTAATAAATCTGTGTATTCTTGTTTTTTCAGAATTCAATGTGGGACAGTATAGGAGGGAATGTGTGAAAATCTACAAGAGCTTTGAATTCTTCCGTCCTGATAATGAGGAAGGGCTGAAGATAAGAAAGTAAGATTCAGCATTTTTTAGTATGTTTTATTCGTGGATGCTTGTTTTTATATTTTTGCTGTTGTTGTGCATTTTGTGTTGTCATGATTTTTTTGTTTTTTGTTTTCAGGCAGTGTGCTTTGGCAGCACTCAATGACGTCAGACAGTACCTCAGTGTTGAGGGTGGCCAGGTTGCTGTGAGTAGATTTTTATTCAGTTATTTTTATTTTTAAAGAAATTAATACATTTATTCAGCAATTTGATTAAACGTGACCATAAAACATTTATAATGTTAAGTGCAATTGCGTCTACTTCAAATAAATGCTGTTATTTTGAGCTTTTTATTCATTAAATCTATCACAACATTGATAATTAAAAATGTTACTTGAGCAGCAAATCAGCATATTAGAATGATTTTTGAAGGATTGTGTGACACTGAAGACTGGAGTAATGCCTGCTGAAAATTCAGCTTTTCCATCACATGAATAAATTACCTTCTAAAGTATATTAAAATAGAAAACGGTTCGTTTTGAATTGTAATACTACTTCAAGGATTTTTTTTTTGTCAAGAACATTACAAAAATATCTTAATTTATAAGTGTGCTGATTTTTCAGGTGTTTGATGCCACAAACACAACCAGAGAACGGAGGGTCACCATCATGAGATTTGCGGAACAAAATGGCTACAAGGTAAAACGCCATGTTATGCAGTCATGTGAAATTCATAAACCTTTGACATTATTTTGTTGAAAGCTAAATCACAACAGTGTAGTTTCTTAACTGTTTTACACTTTTTATCTTCAAGTGTTCACTGTTCTTATCTTCATTTTTTTCCTTAGGTATTTTTTGTGGAGTCTTTGTGTGAAGACCCCAAAGTTATTGCAGAGAACATTGTGGTAAGGCAGTGATTAAATACTGACAAATGTTTCAAATTTGTAATATTCCAGTGATTTCTAATATTTTAATCAGTAATTCTAATCAGTATTGGATGATTTTATCTAAAACAAAATCCCCAGCATTTATCCACAATACATTAGTAGTATTTATTATTATTATTATTTTTTTTTTTAATTAATTAAAATATCCCAGCATTCATTTTTCTTTTATGTGTGTGTTGGAGAACAGCAGGTAAAGTTAGGAAGTCCCGACTACACTGACCGTAACACTGAAGAAGCCATCCAGGACTTTATGAAGAGGATCAAATGCTATGAAAATAGTTACCAGCCACTGGATGAAAACCTAGACAGGTCAGAAATTCAATTTGATTTGTTCCCTCTTTCTGAGAATGTGAACGTGTACCGCGTCATATTATTTATGCAGTTTGTATTCTGTTAATGTTTAATGTTGTGTATTTTCTTACAGAGAGTTGTCATACATTAAGATAATGGACGTGGGTCAGCGGTATTTGGTGAACCGCGTACTCGACCACATTCAGAGCAGAATCGTTTATTATCTGATGAACATCCACATCACACCACGCTCCATCTACCTCTGTCGCCATGGAGAGAGCGACCTCAACGTCAGAGGTCGCATCGGAGGGGATTCAGGACTGTCGCCCCGTGGTAAAGAGGTGCGTTATGCTGTATGTGTCTGTGAAAGATTGTCTACAGGATTGGTCATTTGGATTCACCATCTCTCTCTTTCTGTTTCTCGTATGTCTCAGTTTGCTCAGGGTCTAGGGAGGTTTATTCAGGATCAGAATATAAAGGATCTCAAGGTGTGGACGAGTCAGATGAAACGGACCATTCAGACCGGTGAAGCATTAGGTGTACCATATGAACAATGGAAAGCGCTCAATGAGATTGATGCTGTAAGTGTTATACAATGAGGTTCTCTTTGTAATTGCATATAAAAGTACCAAGTCAGTGACTTTCAGCTTGTGTGCAGGGCGTGTGTGAGGAGATGAGGTATGAGGAGATCCAGGAACATTATCCTCTGGAATTCGCCCTCAGAGACCAAGATAAATATCGATACCGCTACCCTAAAGGAGAGGTGTGTTGAAAAGCTAGATTTACAATCATTTAGAAAAAAATCCTCATTAAATCTGAGAAAATGTAACATTCTCTTTACAGTCTTATGAGGATCTGGTCCAGAGGTTGGAGCCCGTTATTATGGAGCTTGAACGTCAGGAGAATGTTTTGGTTATTTGTCACCAGGCTGTTATGCGTTGTCTGCTTGCTTACTTCCTGGACAAGAGTGCAGGTGTGTAGATGGGAACATGTTGTGGTCATTTTAAATATTTCCATATTATGATCCTTAACCTTTTTATTTGCCTTCTAGAAGAGCTTCCGTATTTGAAATGTCCCCTACACACAGTCCTGAAGCTTACTCCTGTGGCTTACGGTGAAAAACTCCTCTGTCTCACACACACAGACATTTACTGTGCATGTGCACAGCATATTCTTACATCTTCACCCAAAAATGAAATTTGAGATCAGTTATGATCTTCTTAAGCAAAAAACAACATAATTTTTACCCAAAATAAGGTATTGTGAGCATTAGTGCGTACACGCATATAATGTAATGTCTGTTTCATTCATACTCGTAGCCGGAGGGCGCCCACGCTCAGTAAGTCCACAAGTGAGACTCAGAAGTCATAAAACTTATGACATTCCTGGAAATCCCTTATATGGACAAAGGCATCCAGAGATTGCTGCAGAATAACATGCAGATTGAGATATTTTGTCTTATGAAACATAGATAAACCATATATTGTTGCAATCTTAGGTTTATCATCTGTGTTCTTCTAGACATTTCATAAGTATATTTATAATGCAATGTTAATCGACATAGACTTTATCACTGTATAGAATACTATAAAACAATAATTTCTGCCTCATTCGATTTTTTTTCATAACGTGCGATATGTCGCACTGTACAGCCCTGTATATAGTATATTATTACTATATTACATAATATATTATATTATTACATATATTTTTTTCAAATAATTATTTATTTTTATTAATCATTCAGTAATTTGTCCCCTCGTTTCATTTAAAATCATGGCCATGATTTAACCAAATTAAAATGAGGGAATGAATTGTGGGCCAAATCATGTACAATGTGGGCCATGATATACGTAAAATGAAGGAATGAATTTATCAAATGTGGCCACGATTTAACTAAAACGAGAGAGTGAGTGAATAAAACACTGCACGGCTTAATTTGTGTCCATGATCTTTTTTCCTGGAAGTTATGTGCGAGGCTCCATATATCAATATTAACCTGTATTATATTTCTTTCATGGGACAAAATAAGCTGCAGAATCACTTGAGCTGCGTCTGAAATTGCATACTGTCTGACTCTGAGTAGGTACTACATTTGAATTTGAATTTACTTCGCAACCATTAAAACAGTATGTTCTGTACAGTATGGTTGTGGGTAGTATGAAATTCGGAAGTGCTACATCCGCCGTGTTGTTACTGTCATGTGACCTACCAGCGCCAGTTGCGTCACTTCCATTCATAAATCCTCTCCCTTGGCTTCATGGGCTAGTAAATTGTCCATCGAATGTGCACTTCAGAATCTTGCAGGAAGTAGTATTCCATCTAGGTACTTTTCACCTACTGTTTTTCGCATACTGTAAAGTAGGGAAGTATTAGATTTTGGACGCAACGTTGCTTGTTTTTCATACAATGGAAGTGAATGAGTACTAGTCTGTCAAGGAGAAAAAAAATACTATTAACTTGTGCACTATACACTCACCTAAAGGATTATTAGGAACACCATACTAATACTGTGTTTGACCCCCTTTCGCCTTCAGAACTGCCTTAATTCTACGTGGCATTGATTCAACAAGGTGCTGAAAGCATTCTTTAGAAATGTTGGCCCATATTGATAGGATAGCATCTTGCAGTTGATAAAGATTTTTGGGATGCACATCCAGGGCACAAAGCTCCCGTTCCACCACATCCCAAAGATGCTCTATTGGGTTGAGATCTGGTGACTATGGGGGCCATTTTAGTACAGTGAACTCATTGTCATGTTCAAGAAACCAATTTGAAATAATTCGAGCTTTGTGACATGGTGCATTATCCTGCTGGAAGTAGCCATCAGAGGATGGGTACATGGTGGTCATAAAGGGATGGACATGGTCAGAAACTATCTTCAGGTAGGCCATGGCATTTAAACGATGCCCAATTGGCTCTAAGGGGCCTAAAGTGTGCCAAGAAAATATCCCCCACACCATTACACCACCACCACCAGCCTGCACAGTGGTAACAAGGCATGATGGATCCATGTTCTCATTCTGTTTACGCCAAATTCTGACTCTACCATCTGAATGTCTCAACAGAAATCGAGACTCATCAGACCAGGCAACATTTTTCAACTGTCCAATTTTGGTGAGCTTGTGCAAATTGTAGCCTCTTTTTCCTATTTGTAGTGGAGATGAGTGGTACCCGGTGGGGTCTTCTGCTGTTGTAGCCCATTTGCCTCAAGGTTGTGCGTGTTGTGGCTTCACAAATGCTTTGCTGCATACCTCGGTTGTAACGAGTGGTTATTTCAGTCAAAGTTGCTCTTCTATCAGCTTGAATCAGTCGGCCCATTCTCCTCTGACCTCTAGCATCAACAAGGCATTTTCGGCCCACAGGACTGCCGCATACTGGATGTTTTTTCCCTTTTCACACCATTCTTTGTAAACTCTAGAAATGGTTGTGCGTGAAAATTCCAGTAACTGAGCAGATTGTGAAATACTCAGACTGGCCCGTCTGGCACCAACAACCATGCCACGCTCAAAATTGCTTAAATCACCTTTCTTTCCCATTCTGACATTCAGTTTGGAGTTCAGGAGATTGTCTTGACCAGGACCACACCCCTAAATGCATTGAAGCAACTGCCATGTGATTGGTTGATTAGATAATTGCATTAATGAGAAATTGAACAGGTGTTCCTAATAATCCTTTAGGTGAGTGTATATTCCAAGTCTTCTGAATCAGTATAATAGCTCTATGTGGGGAACAGTCCAAAATTAATTTAAAAAAATGTTGGGTTACTGTACGTTTAAGTCAAGTCAACTTTATTTATATAGCTCTTTTACAATGCAGATTGTTTCAAAGCAGCTTCACAGTGTTAAACAGGAAAATAATTAACAGAATTTGATTCAGCTGTACAGCTGCTCTGGAGAAAACTGTGATGTCATCAGCTCATTTCAATTATCATATATATTCAAGTAATGTAGTTGATATAATTTAGTTTAGTAATTAAATTTATTTGGATATTTATTTGAAAATGTAGTGTCCCCAGTTTAGTGTTTAAGACCACCTTTCCTCTCCATGAGAGGTGACTCTTCTGTGTCTTGTTCTGTGACAGCAATAACTATTGAGCAGTTTAACACTAAGAACAGAATGAGAAGAGCCAACCTTAAGTAGTTTTATGTAGCCAAAAATGTATTTTAGAGGATTTTACTGTTACTGCAGTGATTTATGAAGCGAGATCAAAGACGCACAGAGAAATCAGCAGAATCCTTAAGGGAGCATTTCTCCCTGGTGTTTTATTTTTTGAAGGGTTCTTTTAATTACCTGGATACATGACCTCTTGAAATGTACTTGAATGTAACCTAGATTCTCTCCTGCTGTAGGCTGTAAAGTGGAGTCAATCTATCTTAATGTAGAAGCAGTAAACACTCACAGAGACAGACCTGAGGTAAGAAAACCAGACAGTCATTTTACCTATATAAATATGAATAAATTATAAATCCATTCTTTGGTGACAGAATGTGGACATCTCCCGTCTGGCAGAAGAGGCTCTTCTCACTGTTCCGGCCCACTACTGACCTATGACATCACATCCTGTTTATCAGCGACGCTCCATCAGGCTGTTCCATCCTTTTTATGTGACTTCTCTTATTGGTTTTTGTGTGTTCAAAATCATTGGGCAGAAAGTCAGTTTTGAGTCCTGAAGATGAGCAACTTTAGGCCTTAGATTTGTATTTTCTCTCTTCTCAATTGCCACAGGTGACTGGAATCCAGTTATTGATTTTAATAACCCTAGTGTTGGGGTGTGAGTGTGCATTCACGTGTAGGTCTGTGCTTGCATTTGAGACTGGCTCAGAACAGATTTGAATGAGATGCAAGTATTCTTTCTAAATTTCTGCTTAAGATTTTTGCTGGAATCATTAACGTGTACGTGTGTGTGTTTGGATTTTGCTTTCTGGCTTTACATTTCTTTAAACAATACTTTACATCTCAGTCATTCACACACTGGAGTTTAAATTAAGTGTTTTGGCTGTTATTTAACACTAAATGCTATTCATAAAAACAGAATTACATGACTTGGTTAAAAAAAAAAAATTTGCATATTTATCAGCGCACATGACCTTTACTATGTAGTGTTGAAACCACCGGGATGTTGCAGCTCCTCTCAGACTTGACACGTGAGCGTTTTAAAAATGCTCAAAATGTAGCAAGAAATTTTCAAATGTATTACCTCTGTGTTTCTACAAAAGCAAAATATGTTTACATTATTAAAGCCTCGTTACAATAGTAGGCTGATTTTTTTTTTTGTTTGTTTGTTTTTTGCACATTAAGCATACTTATTTTCTTTACTTTTCGGACAAAAAATGATTTTCTTAAATCGCAACAATTATATTTGAAATTGATTTGTGCTTACATTTTTTTTTTAAATTCTAGAGTCTAGTGTTTATGGAGATAAAGTGATTTAAAAGTTTTCATCTCAATTATTGTCATGCGTATTATTATAAACTTTTTTTTTCCCCCTTCCTATTATTTGAAGAGCACTTCTGAGAACTGAGTGTGAAGAGCTCTGAATCTGATTTAATCTGTCCTGCGGTTGGTCGCTGTGATCGCTAGGGCTGAATATGCTGTGTTTGAAGCTCATGGTTCACATGGTCACATTTTCTCATTAAATCACTCTATCATGTAATATTGTCTCCATGTCCTGCTGACTTATTTATGCATTATTGTTCCTATAAAGTGAACCCAACTTTTAAAGCCAATTTAGTCTCGTTCATTGTTAGCCGTTACTTACTAAAAACTTGTCCATGAAGTCAGTGTAGATGTTTATTCAACTTTCCATATGGATGTCAATCACAGTAATAGAAATTCTCAAAGAGAAATATCAAAATAAATATACACAGGGAAAATATACAACAATTTCACACATTATATTATTTCATACAGAATCCATTTTGATAAAAAGGTGCTAAGAAAACCAGAGGGACATAATTCTGAGAACCACTCTGTGACAGTATCCTATAATACTATACTTATACACAGTGCAAAGATTCTTGTGATCATGTCAGTGCTTAAAAAAAAGTATAGAGCACCTCGTACAGCATTGAGGGCCAAAATATCATGATTCAAGCCCTTGAGTGAGTACAGATCCAAGTATGACCATGTTAGAGACCATACTAATACAATATAACACACTTTCAAGGCTGTGACACTATGAGCACATGTTGTGCTGCTTGACAGGTGCTCCCATCCTGTTGGTCTGACCTCAGGCCCTGCCTTTCATGCCGGCTGCTGTGGGTTGATATTGAGGTGGGCGGGGTTTCCCAGCAGACCAATCCGCTGCTTGTGTTTCCTCTGCTCAGTCATCTGAAGATGGACACATAAGGATGAGTTCAAACGAAACTATGTTAGATATACACACCTCACACCACACATTGACAGCTTATGTAATTTTGGTGTAGTACAGGCTTTTTGTTTAAAAAAAAAACATTGGAACAATTTATAGTGTACTCACACGCCTTTATTAAACAAGTCACACACGCACCTGCTCTTTGAGCTCTGTGAGCTGATTGGTCAGGTTGGAGACCAACCTCATTGTGCACTCTAGTTTCTCCTGCAAACTGCGTAGTTCATTCTGTTCACCCTCTCCATCACTGCTGACCAGTGACATGGCCCTCATACGAGGAAACCAGTCCAAATTGTGTTCCTGAATGGGGGTTAAAGAGGTCATGCTAACTGATAAACAATAAACAATTTATGGTTTTATTAAGCTATGTGTTTTTAATATAATACATAATTATTAAAATTACAATTATACACACAAAAATGATATTTACTTAAAGTTTAATATACTTACATATTAGAGTTAAGTTAATATAATTTTTATAACAAAAATTGTTGATGGTCCAATAGACTTGTGAAAATGTATATAATACTCATTATATTAATGCAGTATTTTTGCAGTCATTTTTAATGTAAAAAACATAAAAGTCATACTGCCAAGATATGATTTTGTCATTCAAATCAGCATAAAACTAATTTCATACAACAAACACCAGTACTACCATTGAATATAAATTCTACTATTAATAATAATATATATTTTTCACATTACAGTAGTTTAATGAGAGCTACAAGGGTATGTATCTTCATTGTCATTGTCATGGTTCTATATATACACTATATTGCCAAAAGTATTGAGACACCCCTTTAAATCATTGAATTCAGGTTTTCCAATCACTTCCACTGCCACAGGTGTATACAAAATTAAAAAAAACACCTAGGCATGCAGACTGCTTCTACAAACATTAGTGAAAGAATGGGTTGCTCTAAGGAGCTCAGTGAATTCAAGTGTGGTACTGTGATAGGTTGCCATCTGTGCCATAAGTCCATTCGTGAAATTTCCTCACTACTAAATATTCCACAGTCAACTGTTAGTGGTATTATAACAAAGCGGAAGCCGTTGGGAACAACCGCAACTCAGCCACGAAGAGGTAGGTCATGTAAAATCACAGAGCGGGGTCAGCACATGCTGAGGCGCACAGTGCGCAGCTGCATTTAATGTTGCGTAGAAACTGTCCTACATTTGATCTAATGTGATCCCGAAAAACGAACGCCTCTCTTTCGCATGTGAAATATATAAAATCGCAAATGATCTTGAAATTGTGCGCAGCTGAATGGTTTCAGATCTCCGCCTTGTAAACGCCCCCTAATTAATATCATTAGCATATAACGCGCTAACGCGCTATTCCAATTTACAGATATAACGTCTAAATTTTTTACTTGAGAATGGCGAGCAGCAAGAAAAAGAATTTTAGCAAAAATAATTTACCTTTAATGCCGTGTAATTATGCTAACAGGAGTTTGAAAATGCACGCAGGCTATATGTTTTATTTTGAACAAGTAGCCTAGGGTATTCTTGTAATTGATTAATTTGTACAGTAATTTTTTCAGGCTATTTTTAAAACGTTTGGTTAAGGTACGCTAAATATCAGTCAAAACTGCTGGTTTACTTTTATTTGTGTTCACTCACAATAAAAACAAAATATTGTGCTTTAATTTGTAAAACATTTCCTTTAATTTGTGGAGCGCGTCAGTCAGTGTTGCCTACACTTGTTTTTCTTTCGTTTTGTTAATGTATTAGTTATTTAAGTGAAACATATTTCGTGTAAGCCTATTTATTTTATTCCTAATTATATATATCACATCAATTTCACATGTCTAGTACAATTATGTGAAAATTATGTGACAATAATTGAAAGCCTTCCCAGAAGAGTTGAAGCTGTTATAGCTGCAAAGGGTGGGCCAACTCCATATTAAATCCTATGGATGGTAGGTCAATGGGATGTCATTAAAGTTCATGTGCATGTAAAGGCAGATGTATATATTTCAATCATGACAACTAAATTTAAACAACATATATTGATAAGAATGAAATATACATAGGCTTAGTCTTGGCGGACTAGATCTGCTACACTGCTGCTATATGTGTGAAGGCTACTGCTGAAACATGCAAATAAACATGGTGAATAGAATGCAAGCTGCACAGAACAAACAGATCGATTAGCCAAAGCAGTCAGCTTTAAGTTTCATGACCGAACTATGTGTATGTATATATATATATATATATATATAAAATGTTTCTTTGGGTCTTGATTTTGATGTGAAATATGACCTGTACGTGTTCTTGACATGCACATGCTATTTTCTTTTATACCATCTGCAAACTGGAGAAAAAAACACTACTTTGAGCTTCAGCTTAATTAGTATCAGATTACACACAAAAATATCTAATTGTTTTCTTGTTAAAGCCTCATGATAATTTCAAAGTAGACAGACGTCACCATGGATGCTCTCACCTTGATCATCTGAGCAACGTAGCTCTCAGGGCCTGTGTATTCAGTGGAGTCCTTGACCCGCACCAGCACAATAAAGAACAGGTAATGCCACAGGTTGTGCTCTTCCTTTATGTGCTCCTCAAACGTCACTGTTTTATTATCAAACTTATCTCTCTCCAGACCTGTGGGTGAACAAGAAAATGACCCCCAAAAAAATACCCAATCACATATATGTAAAGGCACATATATTTTTAAGTATGATTGTTGAGAGGATGTGCATTTTATCTCACCACAGATGAAACATGTGGTCTTGAGGATCTCCTCTTTTCTCTGCTTCTCACTTCTCAGGTCGGCAAACGTGTCAATGATGACACCAAAGATGAGATTCAACACGATGATGATCACCAGGAAGAAGAACAGAAGATCATACACAACACGTGCAGCAAACAGACGTTCCTGGAAGCACACACACAGGTTTCAATTGAGGATGTTATCAGGAGAAATTTGCGATTATTGTAAATATATATTTGTGCGTACCTCTTTGGATGGCTTGCGCAGAACATCTCCAACTCCACCACCACTCCTGAGACCGTGACTCAGTACAGTGATCATACACATCCACAGAGAGTCACATGCTCGCTCTACATCATCTATAAACACACAAAATACACACTGTAAAGGCACCGTTTCCACTGATGTTTCACTGTTGACGCTGTTTCCAGTGTATGACTGATGCACAAAATATTGCCTAAAAGGGATCATTTAATATTTAAATAATTGGATAATGTGATTGAAATAACTGGATAAGAGCTGTCAATTTTAATATTTGTAATTTTAATATTAAAATTAATAATAATTATTGTTATTTTATTTAATAATACATATTATAATTAATAATAATATAAAACATTTTATACGTTTTAATTAAAATAAAACATACCTCAGATCTGTATGCTACTACAAACATTTGTTTTTATTTATTTTTTTACTAAAAACATATTTAATGTTTTACATGTCTAACATAATAATGTCTTCAAATTATGCTCATAATATTTTTATTTGGAGGGGAAGTATTGATATATGTGATTAATTTGAGCATACCATGCAATTAACAAAATTAAACATTTTAACCAATTGACAGCCCTAGTTTGGACTCACCCTCGTCCACATCCGCAGGCAGACAGGAGCCATTTTTTACATTGCAGACCCCCTCAGACTGGAAACCAGTAGCCAAATTTACTACCTCCTCTGGCACACACACATTCAAACACAACAGAAAAGATTTTCAAAACCACCCGTATGAACATTACTTTGTGATTTGCTTGGGTGTGTGTGTGTGTGTGTGTGTGCGCGTGCGTGCGTGCGTGCGGCCTGGTAAACCCTACGTTATGGGGACAAAATGTCCCCACAAAGATGGCAATATCCGAAATCCTTGTGGGGACATTTTTTGGTCCCCATGAGGAAAACATCTTATAATTCATACTAAGTGATGTTTTTTGAAAATGTAAAAATGCTGATTGTTTTCTGTGATGGGTAGGTTGAGGGGTAGGGGTAGGGGGATAGAATGTACAGTTTATACAGTATAAAAAAAGTTTCAATAAAAGAAAGTCCCCATAAAACATGAACACCCAACATGTGCATGTGTGTGTGTGTGTGAGAATGTGTTACCCAGAGTGCCGTTGTGGATGCGGTTCACCTCCAGGATGAAGTCATCCTTAAAGAACATATATCCAACAATGGAGAAGAGGTAGACCAGGATCAGACCCAGAACAGCTGTCAGGACAATAGAGCGGCCGTTTCGTGTCACACTCTTGATTACGTTCAAAAGAGTCTCTTCCCTGTTCACTAGGTCAAACAACTACACACACAGAAGTACAATTAATTAACATTAGTGAAGTATATATTTCCTCGGACAATTTTTTGATTCTGTACTAAATTATTAAATTCATAATAGGTCACCTTTCGGTTTTATATATATATATATAAATATATATATATATATATATATATATATATATATATTACACACCGACCATGCATAACATTATGACCATATGACCACATGACTTCCTAATATTGTGTGGTCCCCCTTTTGCTGCCAAAACAGCCCTGACTTCACTAGACCCCTGAAGGTGTGCTGTGGTATCTGGCACCAAGATGTTAGCAACAGATCCTTTAAGTCCTGTAAGTTGCGAGGTGGGGCCTTCATGGATTGGACTTGTTTGTTCAGCACATCTCACAGATGCTCGATTGGATTGAGATCTGGGGAATTTCGAGGCCAAGTCAACACCTCAAACTCGTTGTGCTTCTCAAACCATTCCTGAACAATTTTTTTCTTTGTGGCAGGGCGCATTATCCTGCTGAAAGAGGCCACAGCCACCAGGGAATACCATTTCCATGAAAGGGTGTACATGGTCTGCAATAATGCATATGTAGGTGGTACGTGTCAAAGTAACATCCACATGGATGGCAGGACCAAAGGTTTCCTAACAGAACATTGCCCAAAGCATCACACTGCCTCCACCGGCTTGCCTTCTTCCCATAGTGCATCCTGATGCCATGTGTTCCCCAGGTAAGTGACGCACACACACCCGGCCATCCACGTGATATAAAAGAAAACGTGATTCATCTGACCAGGCCACCATCTTCCATTGCTCTGTGGTCCAGTTCTGATGCTCACGTGCCCACTGTTGGCGCATTCAGCAGTGAACAGGGGTCCATTAACTTCAACTTTTTGAGCAACTTGAGCTACAGTATCTCGTCTGTTTGATCAGACCACACGGGCCAGCCTTCGCTCCCCACGTGCATCTGTGAGCCTTGGACATTCATGACCCTGTCGCCATTGTTTCTTTCTTGGACCACTTTTGATAGATACTGACCAATGCAGACCAGGAACACCCCACAAGAGCTGCAGTTTTGGAGATGCTCTGACCCAGTCGTCTAGCCATCACAATTTGGCCCTTGTCAAACTTGCTCAAATCCTTACACTTGCTCATTTTTCACAAAATATTGACTTGCTGCCTAATATATCCCACGCACTAACAGGTGCCGTGATGAAGAGATAATCAGTGTTATTCACTTCACCTGTCAGTGGTCATAATGTTATGCCTGATCGATGTATTTACGTATATATATAATTTAAAAAAAACAATATTATTTATTTATACAGTATATATAAGATATCACACTTTATATTAGGCGTCTTTAACAACTATGTACTTGCATCAAAAAATAGTAATTGCTAGGTACAATGTTCTTCTTGTGTTTTTGCTATTATCGAGGTTAGGGATAATAATTGTATGCATTTTTTAAATATAAGTACAATGTATTACTTAAGTATATGATAAGAACATTGTATCAAATGACTAAGTTAAATGCTAATACACAGTAGTTAAAGACACTTAATATAAAGTGGGACCAAAAATGTTGTTAATATTAAACAATGTAAAAGGGTTTTCAGACAGACCAGTAGACTGTAAAAGAAGACGTGTCCAAAAAGGCCCAGAGTGCAGATGAGAAGGTACAACAGATGAAACAGGAACTCTCTATCCATCACCATCACACGGTAACCACGAGTAAATGTCCCGCGGTTTCCCACAAAGCTTAGCATGAACACTATCTTATTACAAACCTGTGCAGACACCAAATGAGGTCAGTGTCAAAAAAGACTGGCACCATGTAAGACTAATTAAAACATTTTTATGAAACTGAGTGTACAGTGTATGGATGTATATATGAACTTGCACTCAAAATAAAACCCTCCTATGTGTGTTTGTGATCTTACATTAAAAGCTCCCAGGAGAGTCAGCATATGCTGCAGCCCCACTGAGAACCCCAGCTGCAAAACAGTGGAGATAACCAGGACTCGCACTGCGTTCGGCCTCGGGGACATCAACACAAAACTCAATGAGCCCAACAAACACACCCACAGCAACAGAGAAAGAGAAGGATCCAGTGAACCTGAAACACGCACACACCGCATGTAAGGTGTAAATGTTCAAACACAGGTCAAGGATATTGTGTAAAGAAAAGGTTGAATCATGAGGACACTATAAAGAGAGCTCACTTTCACTCATTCCGTCCAGAGGGTAGAAGAACGCCACCAACAGATTAATGAGAACAGCCAGGTTAAATGACACATTACTCCAGAAAGACATGTTCCGGCTACACCAGTACAAAACTGGCTGTGCTAAAAACAAAATGAAAGGGATATATTTCAGAAATTATGATATAGAAAGCTCATCATGTACAATTAAACAACAATTTGTTCAGAATGGCTCAGCATAATTGGAAGTTTCTTCATAATTTTGACAATAAAAAATATAAGACAATGCAAAAAAAAAAACATATATTTATTAAACTTTTTCCACATTGCTAATGTTAGTTTATGTTAACTAACAATGGAACCTTATTGTAAAGTGCTACCAATTTTGCAACTAATAAGAATGGTTTAAGTGAATGTATATCGAACACTTATATAAATGGAGAAGGGGCTGAATTAGACCATTTTCAAACACCAAAATCAAACACCAGAGAATGACAAGGCAAACAAAACCATACAAACACACATTTACCTCTTAGTTTTTTCTGCCACCTCATTTCATTGAAGAGGTCGTCTGCGTGCAGGAAGAAGTCATTTATTTTACTGCCCTGTTCGTCTCTCTCTGTACCATAGTACACACGCAACTTGGATTCATTTGTCAGGAAAGAGCAGATATTCGGTACGGGAAACACAATTTGTTCCATAGTGCGATCCTGGCGGACTATCTGTGTATATAAACACATAAAAGAGCACATGCAAAGACAAAACTTTAAAAACTATAAACAACATGCATATCAAGATTTTATGTTAAAAGCATTGTTTTAGTGTTTGAGTGTTTTACCTCTATCTGTGAGGTGTGTTTCGTGTAATACTCCAGGGCCTGGTCCTCCCCACCTGGTTTCAGTAGTATTTGCAACTCCTTATTGTGACGCGACAGCTGAAATGGCAGGTTAATCAGATCACACTACTGATCTAATAAAGTGCTCTTAGAAAAAGAGATATGCCATTTGGAATTATGGGCAGGGCCGTACCCACCACCTGAGGTCTGGACCTCTGTATTTTTTCGAGGTGTATATAATAAAGGTTTTGAAATAATTGCCTAATATTAACTCTACTTTGAGGCTGCAATGCCCTTCTCATCTAGCGCTCGTCAATGTCAAAATGTTTGAGATGACCAATCAAATCAAAGTAGGCAGGCTTTATGTTCACAGAAGCTGCTTAGCGCGAATTCCAGTGCCGACGCTTCAGTTAACGGTCATAAAGTGTGAGATAAGATTTAAGTAGCTAAATAAAAAAAAAATGATTTGACAGCTATTTTACAATAGAACTGACCGACAGAAATATTCAGAGATGCAAACAAATTTTTTTGTTTATGTATAAAAAAATTATAATTTATGTGATTCATGTAATTTAATTCAGAACTGTCAATGTGATGAGACAAGAAACATTAACAAAGCCATTTACATTATAGGCATAAAATTTATAATGAACGAATATGCACATATTGTGAATTAATTTCATAAACTTAGTTACCTAGCTATCCTGGTATCTTTCAGTATATTCACTTGTCTAAGAAAATGATTCATAAAACATAAATATCAGTTGACACGATGTTTGCTTTCTTCACTGACAAAGACGAAAATTAAAAGACTGTATATCAATCAAAGCTCAGTTTGGGAGAGGAAGAGATAAAGGGCAAGATAAGGACACCGAAAGAAAAAGAAAAAAAGGAGACAGAGATGATAGAGGAAGAGAAGGTATTGAAACATTTCATATTTAAGGCCATTCCTGTTTGGAATATGTGTATTGTCAAAAATAACCATAAACGAGCATCTTCTGTTTTTCCAGTTTGTAGTGTGGATTATTCATTCCAACATTTAACCTGATTCTCATGTTTAAGAATCTGATAGCTTGACAAATAATTCATGCTTCTGTCCACTGACATGGTTTTAAAGATATCGTTATCCATTTTTTGGCCTTCAAATGCACATATGTCATTTTCTAATTAATCAAAATTGAACTGTTCTTTTGCAAGACCCCACACTGACACTTCCCAACTGTCAAAAGTAAAAATTGGCTTTGGTATAGTAAATACTGCACCAAATAAAAAAATGCTTGTCAGTTAGTAACTTTATTGTGGATTAAACAGATCAAAGGAATGATAATCTAACTCTCGCTGATGGAAATGACATGTGCAATTCAAACTATACATCCGTCTTAACCTGCGTCTTTTGCCAGTTGAAAACCATACCATATATAGCAAAATAGTTTCACAGCTGGAAATATTTATGGCCGGCAAATGTTCTCCTTATACCCTACACTTGCAGATGTAGCAAAAGTTAATTTTGTTCATATGTAAAGTAGTGTGTGCGTTTGTGTGTACCTGATGTGCAAGGATATAGATGTTGTGTCCAACATTGCGTGGCGAAGCAGCATGGTCCTCTCCATTCTCCTGTTCCTCATCCTCAAACTCTGTCTCCCCCTGCTGGTAGGCCATTTTCATTACCTCCACCTTGAACATGAACACACACAGCTGGGGTTGTGCAAATGTTGTATCCAAAGAATGTTAATGTTTATGGTTTACTATTGAAAGATGATGTGTATTTTCAGTCATCTTTAGTCATTGTCATTGTGCCTCAGATGCAATCAACTGAAAAGTCTGTAAAGGTGTGAACCAAATAGCCCATAGAGACGTATAGCCCACAGGTGAATCAATTGGCCCATGCAGCCAGATGGCCCATACAGCCAAATGGCCCATAGAATTGGAATATCTAAAGGGTGTATTGCACATCTCCAGTGGGAGGTCCTAACAGCATTGTATCCAGGGCTTGACATTAACATTTAATTTTATATAATACATTTTTCAACTGGAGTCTTTAAAAAAGGCATCTGAAATAATAAACCAAGTGCAATGTAGTATTGTCAAAAATATAGATTTTTCGATACAAAATTGTGGCCAGTGAATATGCTGAGTGGCTAGTAACTTTGGAAAACCACTAGCCACAGTGTCTGGTGAGCAAAGGTAATGTCAAGCCCTGATTGTATCTATTGTTTGTAGCAGGTATAAAATTCTGTTCGACAGACATAACTTTGGGTTAAGATTCTTTGAAGGTCGACAGACTAACGTCGCATGTGAAGAAGTGTGCTACACTACTACCTTTAATAAATTCTTCTCCCCACAAAAACTCTGGTCAAGCTTACTTATTTTATGTATTAGAGAAATCTAATACATTGGCGAGCCACCCAAACAACTGCTCAGCCAAATCTAACACTATCTGTCTACATAGAATGACTTCAAGATATAGTTAAAGCAGGCTATTCTGGCATAATAACTGACATACTCACTAGTTCTTTTGGTCTCATGTTGTACAGGATTCTTTCTGCGTTCTCACTGTCGTGACGGCTCTCCATGATGGCCAGCAGTAGCTTAGATGCATTATTCTAAGAAAAAGGACAATCATGTAAATTTATTTGTAATCAAAATATTAAACCCTAAATCACTCCGTTGTTTAATTTAATTATTTTATTTTGTTATTCAATTATCAATTATGAGTAATTACATCAGAAGTACCAAAAATAATTTGGGGGGCCTTCAAATATTGTCTTTTGAAGTCAAAAGGGTTGAAAAGAACTGCTTTATAGGACTTGAGGCCAATTTGAATAGTTAAATTTGATGTTACCAAGAAATGAGAAGGTTGTTATTTTGTCAATCAAGTTTATTGTGATGTACCTTTAATTCTAGAACCAGATCCATTCTTTTTCTGCCTAGTGGATTAATATCATTCAGAATCAATGCAATGATGATATCGATGCCATTAGACTCATGGGTGGCAATGCAATTCTGCAAAAAAATGCATTTAACAGAACACATTCAATATGTAAGCAAGTTTGTTTATGAGTGATGGAAAGATAATATTTTATGATTGTGCTGATGTTTGTGTACATGCCTGGTTATCATGGCAGGGCCCTTGACAGTATTCAGTGAGGCTCTCTACAGTCTGATTAATGAGAGCCACATTATGCTGGTTGATATAGAGTCCTAACAGCCCCAGGCCTCCTGTTGTGCTGCCACAGATACAGTCCAGGAACTGCAGGGTCTCACACACCAGGTTATAATTGTTCTTGTTGTTCTGACAGCGCAGAAAATTCTTCAGGGAAAAAAAGAAAGCTCTAAACATATATGAAGATAGAACTGGACCAAACCAATATATAAAAAAAAACGCACAGTCCATAACCAAGACCCTATGACCCAACACAATACTGGTTGTGTCAAAGTTCAGGCTCAGGTCAGGTAGTGGACCTCTAATCAGGCCAGAACAATAAAAAGAGATGTAAATGTGACAGGAGAAGCAGACAATCACACACACACACACCTGCAAGTCTCGATTGTGATTCTCGCACAGCAGCTGTAGGAAGCGTAGGATTGGTTGCATGATTAGAATGACAGGGCTCATCTCGCCCTGCTCTGTTCCTTTATCTCCACTCCCTTTGTCTCCATCAGCAGCGCCATAAGCCTCCTCAGGATCAGCATCACGTCTATACGAACCGAAGGCCTTCTTAGTCACAGCAGATGCCTCCAACAACTGCTCACGAGCATCATCAGTCACCACAACACCTGAATCTTTTCCTGGAGAGAAAAAAAGAAGCTTTGACTCTCATCATAAATTACAGATCTTCTCATAAAGTGCTGTATCAGATTTAAAAGCAATATACTTCAACAAGTATTTGGACACTAAACTATGAATGTCACTGCTTTAGAAAGCAAATTATCAAACCAAGTGGCAATTGTTTTAAAGAAAGATAGCATATGAACTTGGATAACAAAGTATTGAAAGCCCAGACCTCTCCGGCGTTGTGGGGTATCTTTGTCTGGAGTGTTGTCATCACGCCGTTTGTTGCCCAGGTCACTGGTGTTGACAGTAACCGTGGCTTTTATCTCAAGCTGAGCCGCTTTCATTCGGTCATAGAACACCCTGAAAAACTTTTCGGAATTTTTGTCTTCTGTTAAACGTTTGAAGAAGGAATGCTGCAACAAGATAAAAGTCCAAACATAAATACATCATTACGGAAAACTTCAAATGTAACTCAGAAGTTTAGGGTCTGCAATATTTTTTTATGTTTTTGAAAGAAGTCTCTTATGCTCACCAAGGCTGCATTTATTTGATCAGAAATACAGTAAAAACAGTAATATCGGGAAATATAATTACAATTTAAAGTAACTGTTTTCTATTTTTATAAATTTTTAAAATATATTTTATTCAGGTGATAGCAGAGCTGTCACATTATCCTTCAGAAATCATTCTAATATGCTGTTTTGGTGCTCAAGAAACATTTCTTATTATTATCAATGTTGATAATTTGATGATTTTTTTAAAGGATTTTTTGATTAATAGAAACTTCAAAAGAACATCTTTAAAAAAAAAAAAAATAGAAATCTTCTGTAACATTTTACAGTCAGTTATCATTAATTTAATTCATCCTTGCTGAATAGAAGCATTAAAAAAGAAAGTCCTACTAATCTTTTAAACTAATAGATACATTAAATAACATAATAACATTCGATTACATCACTTTATCGCTTCACTGACAGGCCTATCTGACCTGTATGATGGTGTTCCCTCCCTCCAACAGTGCGATGGCCAATAGGATGCTTTCGTGGAAGACACGGTCACTTGTAGTATTCATGATGAGATCAATGACAAGGTCAGATGCCCCTTCACGGTCCAGATGGCACTGAACCTCCATCAGTGACATCTCAGCCCTGCTCAAACCCCCTGAAGTCATACAACATATTTTAAAGTATATCACAAACATTCCCAGAAGGTACAATGAAAAATGAACTCACCTGATTGGCTCTTGATTGGTCCTACTGGTGTCAGGGCAGAGTTACTGAAGGAGGTCAGACTCTCTCTCCGCCCACCACTCCTGAAGCCATAGTAACGATTGACGAGCAGCTGCCGAAGGGCCTCCCCCTGTGATGAGTGCGAGAGTGTGTTTAAGTGTGCATCTTAATTTTGGGAATTTTTTCTTTGCCATTGTTGCTTTAGCTTGCTCACCGCAAGGCTGTAGAACACTATTTTTTGGAACAATATATTATAACAATATGTAATAAATTACATATTGTTTAGGGCAGTGGTGGCCTAACTGTTAGAGAGTCAGACTGGTAAACCGAATGTTGCGGGTTTGATTCTCAGAAAATCAGGAAATGTCAGGACTCTGGTTTGATCATCAGCCTTTCTGTTGTGTTTGTCTTAGGTTGTCAGTTCCACTCACTCTGCCATCACTGCTGCACCTCATTCTAATTAGTGCTCCAGCTCTTCTCACACACACCTGTCTCTCATTGTGCATTGATTTTCTCCACTACTTATGCTTCTCTCTTTTTTTGCTTCTCTGTCAGTGTGTCTTGGTTACTGTCCGTTTCACTACTGCCCAAAAGTCTTTCTTATTCTAATCGTGCCTAGTTTACATGCCCTGTTTGTTTATTTAATCTTGTTTTTTGTTCTTCTTTGATTTGTCTAGTTCCTGAACATATTATATCTGCCTGTTATTTTTGTGTTTTGTTTAGCAAATTGCTAATCTGCTCTTGGGTCCCTTTTTCATCCCAGCATCCCTAACAGGAAATGATTGAGGTGCCCTGGAGCAAGGCACCTAACCCCCAATTGCTCGCCCACTGCTGTGTGTGTCCACTACTCAATACTCCTAATGTGTGTGCACTAACTTAGATGGGTTAAGGGTATGAGTATGGGTTACCATATTGGCCTTCACATAAGCGCTATACAAATAAATAGGATTAATATTAAAGGAATAGTTGTTAAACCGGGGCAGCTGAGAGATAAAGGTGTGTGGTTAAAGAGCAGGGTTAGGTGATGTTAGTGACCTACCCTCCTCCGATCCTCCAGCTGTTTGGGTGGCAGACTGACATCCACCACCTGAGTGAGTGAGCAGAGTGGACAACAGAACACTAATACCGAGTTAGTAGAGTATCATCATGCAGAAATCTCCAGATCTATTCTAGTAGCATGCTTGTGTGTTATAATAATGACCAAAAGTATATAGTCAGCTCATAGTAACCTAGTTTGTTATGATATGCAAGTGATTTAAGAGTTACATTAGGATAATATAGAACAGAATATAAAAGAGTAGAGTAGAAAAGTCAGTGGAGGGATTAATAAAATGTCTGTTACATAACACTTAATATCCAAACTGTCCAAATATTCAGTTATTACCCAAATATTAAGGCAAGCTCAGAAAGATTTATTTTAAATATTTAAGAGCAATTGCTAATTTTACTATTACATCATACTGGGTTTGAACATTTTTTTCGTATTTCTTATTGAAAAAGGAAGTTAGAGTGGGGCTTGTGCATTAAAAAGCTTGTCCTTCTTATAAATACTCTTTTCTTTCACAAGGCAGCTTGGCAAAATCATGTTTTATTTGGTACCTAATGGTTTTAGGGGACACACCGAACCACAATAGATCAACATCCATACCACATCTAAAATATTATGTGTATACTCTCAAGGATGGAAAAAGAAAGAAGATAAACAGATGATAAATGAACAAGGGGAAGATGGGATGAATGACAAAAAGGGACAACCTCAGTGACATCCATCTCATCATCAAATCCCAGTAGCTGAAAAAGAGTGAAGGACAGGGTTAATGAAAGAGTGGACATTCTTTAAATTAAGCCAGTAACTATTAGTGTAATGAGTGGTAACAGAAGGACATAACAGAGGAGATGTGATCATCAACTCTAACTTAAGTAAACATGCTCTAACAGGCATTTGTCATTAAGATCACACATGCAGACACTACAAATGAAGACAGTATGTGTAGAGGACAATACCATCAACCTCTCACAACACATGTCACAAGATGGTTTGCTATTACATCTGTATTATCTTAAGATAACATTGTTTTTTTAAAAACACTTCTCTTAGTCCTTTTATTACTCTTTGTTGTGTTAAATACCTTCTCTCCATATCCTCTGTCTTTGGTCATCATCTCTCGGAGTGTCTGCAAGACTTTGATACAAAGCCTCTCCTCATTTTCCTCTAGAAGTTGCTTGGTATGTTTTATCAATCTGTACAAAAAGCAGATAAAAGAGTGCCTATGTAATTAAAACATACAAGCAATGCCAATATAATAAAATAGTAACATAATTTACAATTTACAAATGCATATTAACCTATAATAAATAATATAGTATTTTATTATTATGTTACGTATATAAAGTATTACATTGAAGATATTGCCACAAGAGCTTATCATACTTGCAAATGAAGCCTCCACTCTCACACTTGCGGTGGGCTTCGGTGTGCTCTGGGAACAGCAGTTCTGGACGATGGAGAACATCCACCAGTACAGACAACTCAGCCTGAACCAAAGGCCTTAACCGCTCCTCCAAGGCAGACACAATATCCTAGAGACACACATTCACACGCACAAATACACACAAAAGCACACATTCACCACACACGCTAACAAAGTAAGGCACTGAGGCAAAACAATTGAATGCAGATTTAATAGGAATTAACCGAGAGACATAGGTGATCATTGACAAGACAAACAGACTTCATAGCTCTGTTCTGAAACCTAATGAGCTGATGTCTACCTAGGCATCATCCTTCTGAGGGAGCATTCTAACCATCATTAAAATTCACAAGTAAACTATTTGGAATGACTCCACACAAATAGCACTTCCCCATGAGAGACTAAATTCACAATTGATTTCAAAAGAGAGGAAGCATGTTTTTAAGATAACTGCACAATATTCTAATAAGCTTAAAATACACAGCACACATATATTTAAAAATACTCTATTTTTAATGGATTGTCAATACATTTTAGTATTGAATAAAATGTATGTTTATTAATAATTTTTTAACATGTATTATTGCGATGCATTCTGGGACTGAAAGAATATACATAGAATATGGCTAAAATGATGATGTCTTCACAGGCAGCTTACTAGGTGTTGAAAACAGATGCAATATTACTCATTCACCTGGAGTCTTTCAATGATGTTGCGGTAGTCTCGGGAGGTGGTCAGAACGGAATCTCTTCGCGTAGCATTACGGACGGACAGTCTCCAGCTGAGGGCTGTTTTCTGCACTATGTTGTTGGACTTCATGAACAGATTATTCACCTGACAGTCCAGATCCACAGGAATGGCTATGGCTCTGCCTTTGGCTGCACAATACAAAACAGTAAAAGACATGCACATTCAGGGTCATACATTTACGCAAAATGCATGAAAAAAACGTTTCGTTTTTTTTGGAGCTATTCTGTTTGGTGGCACTAGTTTGGCACCATGCAACTTTCTAGAACAGGGGTTCTTAACCAGCGGGCTGGGGCCCAGTAGGAGCTTCAGCAAACTTCCAAGATGACTAAAAAGGTATTCAAATTAATTTATTATTATTAATATGTTAAAATAATCAAACTGTAATCTAAATTAAAATGCTAAAAAACACTAAATCAAGATGTGAACTGAAATTTATTTCTAATATAATAATAAAAAAATAATAATAATAATTGTTTGAAGTTTGAAACCAAGCAGCTCTGTCATAATTACAATAGAAATAGGAAACAGCCTATATAGGGGAGCCTTTGAATATTGTGTTGGTCAACAGGGGACCTTTGAATCAAAAAGGTTGAGGTCCACTGTTCTATAAATGTTTTTGGCACTAATTATAATCTTATTAAACAACACAATAATACAATTTAAGGTAATATTAAGAAAGTTACAGACAGCTGGTGGAATTGATGCTCTTACCCACGTCACTCAGCACTTTGATGCAGGCTTCCACATTCCCCTTCTGACCTGGGAGCAGCCAGTTGCAGTGATACACTCGGAAAACTCCTTGCAGCAGCTGCACAAACACTGGCTGCCGGGTCTGAGACACAAACAGAGATAGATGTCACTTTTACAGATGGTCTAAATAATGCTGAGATGTACTGGGCTGCTGGAAGACACTGTGTGTTACCTGCAAACTTGTGCTCTGGTCTGAGAACGGTGAGCTGAAAAAGGTGGTGACGATGCTCATGATGGTCTCAGTAACGTAGCGCTCTAGAACTGTGTCAGCGTGCTTGCGGTCACTCGTGTTATTGCACACCTACAAGAAGTCATATTGAATGTGTGAGTATTAAGACCACATTATGAGTATATCTGTGAGTGTTTAGTCTTACTCTGCAGATGTCCACCAGGAAATCATCAAAAAGTTTCCACATGTGATTGCTGGTGTAGATCTCCTTCATCTCAACCTCTGTATCCACATAGCAGTGATTCAGGAAGTTCACATAGGCCATCTTTACCTACATATAAAGTAATATATTCATTCATCTTATAAAGTCACACAGATCTACAAAAGACTCCTGTTATAATGCAATAAGAGAAAAATACTTTTTAACAACCTAAATCTAAAATTATTCAACACATTCAACAAAGACAAACACTTCTAGCCTAGCACTTCTATTTCCTTGCCACACACACCTCAGGGATGCAGTCCTCATGTGTGACCACACGTACAATATCATCGAGGGGGAGCAGGGAGTTGCATTTGATCTCAGTGTAGACATTCTTCCCTTCAGTGCACACAGCCAATAACTCCACTAAGTGAATATGATACCTGAAAGAGTCAGTAAAAACAAATCTAATAGCTATGATGGTAAAGAAGGAAAAAGCTTACAAACTTTGTATTATTATGTAAAACATAAATGACAGATGCTTTCTGCACCCCAGTGTATATACACTATATTGCCAAAATGAACTTTAATGACATCCCATTCTTAATCCTTAGGGTTTAATATGGAGTTGGCCCACCCTTCGCAGCTATAACAGCTTCAACTCTTCTGGGAAGGCTTTCCACAAGGTTTAGGAGTGTGTTTATGGGAATTTTTGACCATTCTTCTAGGCCTGGCTCAGTCTCCGCTCTAATTCATCCCAAAGTGTTCTATCGGATTGAGGTCAAGACTCCACACCAAACCCGCTCATCCATGTCTTTATGGACCTTGCTTTGTGCACTGGTGCGCATGTTGGAACAGGAAGGGGCCATCCCCAAACTGTTCCCACAAAGTTGGGAGCATGAAATTGTCCAAAATGTCTTGGTATGCTGAAGAATTAAGAGTTTCTTTCACTGGAACTAAGGGGCTAATCCCAACCCCTGAAAAACAACAACCCCACACCATAATCCCCCCTTCACCAAACTTTACACTTGGCACAATGCAGTCAGGCAAGTACCGTTCTCCTAGCAACTGCCAAACCCAGACTCGTCCATCGGATTGCCAGACAGAGAAGCGTGATTTGTCACTCCAGAGAACATGTCTCCATTGTTCTAGAGTCCAGTGGCGGTGTGCTTACACCACTGCATCCGACGCTTTGCATTGCACTTGGTGATGTAAGGCTTGGATGCAGCTGCTCGGCCAAGCTCTCTACACACTGTTCTTGAGCTAATCTGAAGGCCTCACAAAGTTTGGAGGTCTGTAGCTATTGACTCTGCAGAAAGTTGGCGACTTCTGCGCACTGTGCGCCTCAGCATGTGCTGACCCCGCTCTGTGATTTTACATGGCCTACCACTTCGTGGCTGAGTTGCTGTTGTTCCCAATTGCTTCCACTTTGTTATTATACCACTAACAATTGATCGTAGAATATTTAGTAGTGATGTGACATTTGAACCGAGGCGTCGGAGCTTGTGTCGAGAATAAATGGGCATGCCAGATGAAGCCCTGATTCGAGGCTTGTGATGTTAACGGAGAAATCATCGGTTCGGTCTGAGTGCCGCTTCGGGTTCGAAACTCACGCCACCTTGTGGTTGTTGTGGCGTTTCAGAGAAGTGTCAAGAGTAGTAGAAGTGTGAGTGTCTGAGAGTCAGAGAGTTGTGTCATTGTCGTTATTGTGGTTCATATGTGTTAGGGCTATATATTATTACATTATACTATTATACTACAGTATACTACATTATTTACTATTATGTTAGATAGTTTTAGAGTTTAGAGTTTTCCTCTATTATTAGGTGTCCTTTAACATCTGCTGGATAGATCACAGTATAAATAAATAATTACTTAACAGTGTGTCAGACAGAGAAAGATACATATTTTATTTTATAACCAGGCAATGGACAAATGTCTGCTCAGGTCATTGGCTCAAGATTAATGGATTTGTCTGCTATTTCTTTGCACAGTAGCTAGGTGTCACTAGTGAGCAATTATGAATGAAGCTTCGGGTAATGAACCTTTTGGTGAAGCAATGGGCTGCGAAGTCTCAGTGGTTCAGGAAGCATCATTTTGCCATCACTAATATTTAGTAGTGAGGAAATTACATGTATGGACTTATTGCACAGGTGGCAACCTATCACGGTACCACGCTTGAATTCACTGAGCTCCTGAGAGCGACCCATTCTTCCACAAATGTTTGTAGAAGCATTCTGCATGCCTAGATGCTTGATTTTATACACCTGTGGCCATGGAAGTGATTGGAAAACCTGAATTCAATGATTTAGAGGGGTGTCCCAATACTTTTGGCAATATAGTGTATATACTGTATTATATATAATAAAAAGACTACTAAAGTGCAAATTATATTATATTATATTAGCATACTAACATTTCCATTTTTTGTATAGTGTTTACATTTAGAATTATTAACAGAGTGGATATAAGGACATTAAACAAAAGCACCTCCATACCTGAGTGCACTGCTCTCATCAAGTCGTTCCCTCTCAAGACGCATCATTTGGACCAATGATTGAAAAGATGCCCGGTCATTATAAAACACCAGCACATCCTCACCTGCTGTCACCAACTACACAAATATACACAAATTTTAATTTAACTAAGAACAGTCTTCACTAGTTTGAGAAGAACAGGGCAGAAAAGTAGCAATGTGGGGTTTGTAGTTAAAAACACTAATCTTAACAATTGTTTGCCTGGCTCACAGACCTCAGCCATGACAATGTCTTGGCATTTCTTGATAAACTTGTTCTCAGCCTTGACAATGGTTTGCAGGAACTTGAGGTAGTGGACACTGCGGCCGTGCGTTTCAATGCAGTGCACAAAGTGCTGCACTACTCGCTCGTTAATCTCACTACACAACTGGAAATTATTCATGAAGATATGCTGCATGGTCACTGCCTCCAGAATCTAGAAACAGAAAGAGAAAAGAAGACAAGGAGAGGGACAGAAAACTGAATGAAGAACAGCTGAAATGCACAGATAAAAATGTGTTTATTGGTGATTGCTCTCACCCCAGGGTTGAGGAACAGATTAATGTGTTTATGTAAAAGTGCCTGGTTCTGTTGATTTCCAGCACAGAAGTTCTGAAGGAACTGATGTGCTAAAGTCATAATCTCCTGCATCTGAATATCCTCCCCCTAAAATTTCAACAAACACACATGTAAACATTTAAATCTACTTCAATTGTTTAATGAGGAATGCTAAACCTTTCAGTTACACAAAGGCTGGCATGCACCTTCTCGTAAGGGATCTGCAGCAGTTCCAGGACCACACTGTGAGCTCCCATGTTCCTGAGGAGCCGCTGCTGCTGTTTCTTATTCTTCTTTCCAGAGATGCCCTCCAAGACACACAATTTGCTCAGCCTCAGCAGGATCTACACACACAAACATAACAATACTTTCAAACACAAGACTTACTTCACAGAACATCCTGCTTTCTTGTCAAAACCTACAAACCCCATAAAAAAATACACTGCACCTCTTTCACGACTCTGTAGTTTGAGCTGCTTGTACTCTCCACTTTGGGTTTGTTTGATCTGTTGATGACAACCTATTGGAGGAGAAAAACTTTCATTCATCATATAATTCACTAGGATTTGAAAAAGATCAATTATGTTGCTTCTTTATTTTTTATGGACAGATAATAACAGGGGCACATCCTGACCTTGTGGTGAGCTTCAGTGTTGACCTCTCCAGGGTCCAGTCCAGAGTCTGAACCCTGTCTCTTATACACCCACAGCTCCGATTTTTCTACTATAGACCTCAGCTGGTCCAGGTCTGACTTGATCTGTTTGTAATTTTCCACATCCTGACTGGTCACCAGAAGCTGAACCTGGATAGATACAACAGAAAATGTTCATTTATTACAATGGTATAATTTATCTGAATTACTGCCTGCTTTCTTCAACTTTGGACACTATATCCAAGGTTTTATTTTTCTATAAAAATAAAATGAAATAATTTTAATGTATTATTTTAACAAATCTGAACTATTTTAATATTTATTAAACTGAAATAGTATATTTGTCCAATAAATTCATGTCTATTGCTATTAATGGGAAGAAGACTATTTAAAAATGTATAAATACACATTTCTATAAGGATAAATGAATGAATGAATGAATACCTGCTTAAAGGCCTGTAAAACCTCCTGGCGCTGGCTAAAGTGTCGGAAGAGGAGGTGAAGGGCTCGTGACACCAGTGGAGGATAGTCATGCATGGTCAGGTGCAGTAGAACCCTCAGAAACGTCCGGCCACCGTGATCATCAAGATCCAGTGGGGTGTTCTCTTCACTATATACACAATCACACACAGATTCACACACATACATAATACAAATATAAGACAAACTAGCACAGCCTTCTTACCTTCCACCAAAAATACCCTCCGCCTGCTCTTCAATGTGCTCAAAGTCCAGTGCACCTAACAAAGACAGAAGTTATTCACACACCATTTTATCCATACCAGCTGATACTGACACAAACGCACTAGCTCATCTCACCTTGAACACTGGCAGTAGAGTCCTGGCTTACAGACGGCTCTGTTTGAGAGTTGCTCTCATCAAACTCTGTCTTAAAGATACAGAGCAGGCAGGAGATCCTGTAGTCCAACCGCACATTAAGAATGAACTACACAGAAGACGAGAGAGTGAAAACAGGTATTTGTATTTGTACAAAACTAATTTTGGCATTTAAGACATTAACTTCTCAAATATTAAATTGTATAGAACATCACAATCCAATTGTTGGCTAGGGTGTGTTTTAACACCTGCAGGATCTCAATGATCTTGAGTTTGGTGTCCATCACAAGTATGTCCTGTTTCTGAGGTTCATTTTGGGCTTTAACTTCATCTCTGTTGGGAGGGTTGTGGGCGGTGGATGGCAGAAATCCCCCACCCCTTAACACCACCTGTGTCATCAGCTCTCCCACCCCATGGATGGACCGCATCACATTACTTCCTACAGACACAAACAGGACACTTTCACACTAGAGCTTCTGTTGCTGACATTTTTTGTCCATTTTAGTATGAGTTTAGTTTGTTTGCTTGGAGCGGACATATAATCTACACTATTAAACCAATAACCTGCAACTGTTAGTTCAAGGAGCTATTTCTCACTGATTTCCTTTGTTGATTCAGTGATAAATACTTATTATTACATTATTATTATTATAAATACATATTTTAAATATTATTATTAATATTATTAAATTACTCAAATATTATAATATTTTAATATGATAAATAATATGTTTGACTTGAATAAATCAATTAAACAAGATGTTACCACATAAAGCCCTTTTTTAGGCTAAACATTTTCTTTAGAACCCATAGTTTAGTGGTGTTTCTACGGAGACCCTAAGGGGACATGGTGGTAGAAAAAAATATGAAATGGGAGGAAAAATAATAAGTCAATGTTTTTGCATTCTCTCACAAATGTTTTGCGTTCCCCGAGAAACTCTGCGCGCGCTCGCAAAACCTTTGCTTTCACTCACAGTTAACGCAGAGTTTCTCTAGGTAATGCAAACATTTTGTGAGGGAAAGCAAAACATTTGCAATAGAACGCAAAAGCATTGGCAAATAATTTTTCCTCCCATCTCATTTTTTTTCTTCTTCACCATGTCCCTTAGGGGCTCCGTATATTTCTGACCTTTGCCGGGTTCTCTATCCAGTTTGATGGGGAAGGGGGTGCTGATATGGACACAATCCAGGATTGCCAAAAGGATTTTAGTCAACCTCAGCAGGTCACTGAAGTTATAGAAACCAAAATAGATCAGGTTTCTCGCCAGGTTCACCACCTATAGAAAGTAGAAAAGCACATCAAAAAATAAGTGTTCTTGTTTTAAAAATAAATAAATAAATAAGTGTCCTTTTTCTCTTTTAAATAAAATGCTGCTTTCTGGAAACAATGTTAATTGTGCCAGGAAAATGTTGAGTTTTGTGGCACAAGCTATAATAAGTTTAATACAATGGCAATGACTTAATTCAAATACTCACAGTACAGCATTATTTGGCATCTGTTCAAACTTGATTGTGAGTGCATAGTGAATAAGATACAATGGCATAATGAAATAATTTTAAAAAGACACCTCAAAAGTGAGCTTGTTTTTCTCCTTGTCTGAGAATGGGAAACTCTGGCAAACAACATCCCGCAGGTAATTCTCCACAAACTCCATTGTCTGAGAGAAGCGCTCCTTTACCTCATCACGAGATGTCCCATCATTATCATAGCTGGTCAGAAACAGGAAAACGACTGGCTAATTAACAAACCACTCACTAAAAGGGCTTCACTGTTTCTAAATGAACCACTTACTCATCAATGGCAATTTGTGAAGGGATTTCAGACCACAGCCGAGCATATTTGACAGGGGTGACCTGCTCCTGAGGGTCACGGTCTACATGCATGTGCAGCATCATGCGGCAGAATGAGGCTCTGAGGTCAAAGGGCAAGTCTTCGTCTGACATGCAGCGCAAGATCAGATCCACGTCCAGTTGTGCCGATATCTTGTTAATGGCCAGGTACTGTCGATCCAGACACATCCGTGCAAACAAATTCAGCTGATACCTGACAGAGAGACGTTTAAAATTTTTATTTATGTGTATTTTTCCTTTCATCAAATGTTCATGAAAATGTAGGTGTGTGTGCATGCCTGTAATAATTGATAACTTCCTGGTCCTCCGTATGTCCCTCTTTGGCGTCCTGTGCAAGCTCTCTGATGCTCTTACTCTTCACCTCTCCTCTACTGTCCTTCCAGAACAACCATACCTCTTCTTCATCCTCCTCTTCCTCTTCTGCGCTCTCACCGAGCACTGTTCCTGCCACCTCAAACCGTGATAACACAAGCCTGACACACAAACACACACATTCATTCAATACCATAACCACAGACCTCTATACTTATTGACTACATGGGCTAACTATTTTTAATTCCTCATAAATTTCATCACACTTTCTGGTTTGATTCAGTGTAGATGAGATATTTTTACATAATTTTAACTGTTCTGCTACACTACTGTTCAAAAGTTTGGGGTCAGTAAGACTTTTTTTTAATGTTTTTTTAAAGAAGTCTCTTATGCTGACCAATGCTGCATTTATTGGATACAGTAAAAACAGTAATATTGTGAAATATTATAACAATTTTATATAACTGTTTTCTATTATAATATGTTTTAAAATGTATTTTCTTTTCTGTGATGGCACAGCTGAATTGTCAGTAGCCATTACTCCAGTCACCAATATGCTGAATTGGTGCTCAAAAAATATTTCTTATTATTATCAATGTTGTACTGCTTAATATTTTTGTGGAAACCATGATCCATTTTTTCAGGAGAACAGTGTTTATTTTAAATATATATATATTTTTTTAACAATATATCAATTAAATGCATCTCACAGAATACAAGTGTTAAATTCTGATTACAAAAAAATCTTACGGACTCCAAACTTTTGAACAGTAGTGTATATTGTTCTAAACATGCACATAGGATAATAGTCAGTGTAGGTGTTGTACTTGGTTTCGATGAGGATGTCTGCATTGGCTGGGTCCAGCACAGCATTACAGATGAGTTCTTGAGTGACAGGGATGGATTTATTCATCGACACACATAGATCTGACAAGTAGTCCAGAAATCTAGAGAAACAGAGACACAACTCAATCATTCAGGATAAGACACAAAACTATTATAAATGTAGCTCAAATCATTCAATCATTTAGAAACATCCAAAGACACAATTTACTATACTTCTACTGTACTTCTAATCTCTTACTTTAAAACATCTATTTCACTTTCGCTAACATCTCTGTACTGGATTGTACTTAAGATGAATCACTTACATCATAACATTTCTCATTTGTTTGTTGCTTTAGATGAAAGGGTCTGTTAAATGAATACATGTAAATGACCAGGAACATTAATGCAGATCTATTTTCGCACACCTGGGCTCTCTGTTCTTACGGACCAGGCTGACGAAGGTGTCTATCTCAGCTGCTGTGATGTGTTTCTCCAGAAGCTTCCTGTTGTTGTGCAGCAGGGCTGTGATAGTGTCTTCAGCAAGCACATCATATCCTATCTGCTTCTGCATGAAGCGGAACTGCTTTGCTATGTACTCCTAAAGACAAATAGTGAGAGAAAGAGAGATTTTTGCAGATAGTACAATATATAGTGTATGTAATATAAAGTGAATTTTGTAGTTGCATTAGTGTAATTTAGATTGCATTTATTTTGCTTCACAGTAGTTTAACCTGATTTTTGCGATAGTCCTGCTGTGAGTGACGTAGGACCCTGTAGCAGAGCCGACAGATATGACGAAAGGGTGCGTGCCGTTGGTCTGCAAGCTCTTCAAGTCGCAGCATAGGGCCATCCCCACTGTCAGTGAATGGGGCCTGCAGCAGCTTGAATATCTGGCCAAATCACAGCAAAAGATGGATTGAAAGGTCATTGAAAAGAACGTTAGTGAGATGTTTTAAATCTAAACCCTATAAGTGAGACGATATGTACCTGTTTGAGTATGTTCTGCTCTCTCATGAGTTTCTGCCGCTCTCTGTTGGGTTTGTTGACTGTGATCTCCAGCACATCCTGAGCACTGCTGGGAATGTCTACCACAAAATACACCAGATCCTCCAGTAGCTTTGTCACTGACCTGTGTGTGAGAGAGTGATGGTCAGACAATGTGTTTTTGTAAATGTGAGAAGTTTAACAAAAAAAGGGCATAAAGATGGATTGTTTAAAAAACATAAGATGGTCAGAAAGATGGTCAGATGGACAGACGGTAGGATAAATTAATTAACAGACTAATGGATGCATGAAGAAAGAAAGAATAAAAGAACTAAGGAAAGATGGATGGATGAATGAATGGATGAACTATTGGATGAAAGAAAGACGGACAGACAAATGGATGGATGGATAGATGATGGGAAGATAAAATAGTTGAAGGGTGGAAGGACAGATGGACAGACAGATGGATGAATGGATAAATGAATGGACAAATAGACAGATGGATGGATGGATGAAGGAAGGAAGAAAGAACAAAAAGATGGGCAGGAGGATGGATGGATGGAAAAGTCAACGGGTCAGATGGATGAAAGGATGAATGAAAAGATGAATAAATGGTTGAACAAAGGATGGAAGGACAGAGAAAGACAGATGATGAATGAATGGATGGATAACTGGATGGTTGAAGGAAAGACAGAATGGATGGATGGATGAAATAGTTGAAGGAAGGATGGACAGACAGATGAATGGATCAATTGGTGAATGGATAAAGGTAGAAAAAACAAGAGGGCAGATGGATGGGTGGATGGAAAAAGGTCAAATGGGCAGATGGGTGGATGGAAAAAGGTCAAATGGGCAGATGGATGAAGGAAGAATGAAAAGATGAGTAAATGGTTGAAGATGGATAGATGGACAGATGGAAGGACAGAAAGATGGAACGACTGATGGATGGACACATGGATGAATAGATGAGTGTAACCTCTACCTCCTCTCATTTTGGGTGATGGTGCCCTTCTCCAGTTTGGCTGCGATGGAAGCTAACACTTTACTAGCATCATTAGCAAAATCCAGATCCCGAACCTCAGCCGGAGACACTGGCACTATAGCAAAAGCCTCTTTATCTTCCTTCAGAGGAGACGTTCCTATCTGAGACACAAATATAGAGTGGAGGAGACACACTTCAGAGAATCCATAAACCAATGCTACAGTCATACATAGACAGAAGTTTACTCACTCTGAGCATGACTGGTTTCTCTTCCTCTTTATCTATTGGCTGGTTGGTGCTGTGGACCCACGTATTGGTGCAGAGATGCCTGAGCCTCACATATGAGTTTCTAACAGGCGCAATCCAAAATTCAACACGTTTAACATAAGTGTAATCTTCTTAATCAGAAAATGTCACAAGAAGTCACAATCTCGCTGTACCTCGGCACAAGCGAGTCTCCGCCTCTCAGAGTGGTGGGGTCAAGCTCAAAGATTGACGAAATGTCATTGCCATCAGGAACGGACACCAGTGTATACATAACCTTATCCTGAGGGTTACGTGCACGTGGCCGCATCATTTCTTGCTCCGAATCCAGCTGCGAGAGAAACAATCGATCAACTGTGACGGTGCATTCAAGATGACAGTCTGCTTTGGATCAACTAATGTGTGTTGAAATGAGTGCAATATAGTAAAGAGACCCTCAAATTGCTTATACTATGAATTCAGAAGAAGCTCAGAAGATGGATGGGGAAAAACACAGACACACACACAGTCACACACGCTCTCAAGCACACACTCACAGAGGAACAGGACTCCAGGCATTCTTCTTCATAGTCTGGATTTACCTGATCACAATAAGGTGAGAACTATTAGATAAATGTCGCAAGTCACGTTCTCTACTCTTTCGAACATTAAGCTCTCTATCTAGACACTCGTTAATTTATTTGCATGTGTGTATGTGTTTGAACTCTTATTCCGGGTAACATATCGGTCTAACCTCTGCAGCCAGGTAATGGCCGGTGGCCAAGTGTTTGAACCTAAAGAGACTGTTCCAGTAGCCGGCTCCGCCTCTGCAGGGATCATGCTGAACCACCTGAAAAGTATGCAAACATCTGTTTAGGTTCCCAAACCAACAATCACACTCACAAAAACAACTGGTCAACTTCACTAAGTCCTAAACTTACCTCTACCTCCCAGAGTGCTTTGCTACTAGTGGCGGAGGTTGCAGACTGGCGCCCGGTGGTACGCAAAAAGACATACTGCTTTTTTCTGTGTTCATCACACGTCAGAAACTTCTCCTGCTCCGCATGGAAAAGTCTCACCACGTCACCCTGATAACATGTATTTTATTAAAAGGCCATTAAAAAACAAGAAAGTAAAATATAGGTCCTAAAAATGTAAGTAAATGTGTCAAAGTCAATGTGTGAATCATGTATGTGTATGAAACATACTCCTTTCAAGACAACCTCCTGGTTGTCACTCCATTTCATGAAGAGAACGATTTTCCAACTGGTGGTGCAGTTCACTGAATTCACCTGAGAGAAAAAGATAATGGAATAAAGTGGTGTTTCTCAACCTGGGAACCGGGGTCCACTATGCCTCAGCTTCTAGAGGCCTAAAGATGAATTAAAATGTTTTAAAATAAGACAATATAGCATTAAACTAAAACAACTCAAGATATTTTTTATTTTAATCACCCCCTGATCAACAGTTTTTTCTTTGAATAACCAGGGTTCCCAATGTCTTATATGAGGTAGCCTAATTTTGAAAGTGTTACTTCTAAATATTGTTGTGGACAATAAGTCGAAAAGTTTGAGAACCACTGGAATAGAGCAGTGTTTTTTTAGTATCATTGAGATTTTTTATATATACATATATTTAGAATGAGTTTTTATTTTTATTTTATTTAAAGATTAATAATTTTGTTGTGTTTTTGTGATTTTTTCATTAGTTATTTTTTATTAACTATAATAACCCTGAAAGAGAGGCTATGTTTGGAATAGCATACTATGACACTACGTACAATTTCTGTAGTATGCGGTATGTATACTGTGCAGAATACCAGCCACAATAAAAAAAAATATCTTAACTCAAACTATCAAGAGTTAAGACACTTTTGTCCAAAAATAAATTAAAAATGCAAAATGTGTGTGTGTGTGCGTGTGTGTGTGTGTTTTACTTCATTGCATCCTGGATTATCCACAAGCTGATGGCTACTGGCATGCAGCGGCTGTCCGGCGTTGACAGGGTTTAACACAACCTTATCTCCAATGACCACCTGAATCACACATTAAACATAACACTTGGAACTCTAATGTGTGTTTATGTAAGTGCGAGAACTAGGAATACACAACAAATCAAATAATCAGTTATTGCAAAGGTTGATGACATACTCACATTGTCTCCTATAGAGCGGAGCTTGTAGAAGGGCTGGATATAGAACCATGAGCCTTCATTCCCTGCAGCGTCCAGTGTCACACGCATGGCGTTCTTCTCAAGAAGAGCCGGTAATCGCTTATTTACCGTCAGATACTTATTACTCTTCAGATGGAGAAGCTGCAAATATATGTGAACAGATACACAATTAATTTGACTGCTAAATATTCAGAATTTCTACATTAAAGTGCTTATAAATGTTCTATATTATATATACAATATAAATATTACCTGAACTAATATTTGTGCTCATGTGTTTGTGAGAGATTTACCTGGATGACATTGCCATACTGAATGACTGTTCCTAGAAGCTTTTTGTTCTCCGAATCATTTTGTTTCTTCTCTAAATCAGCAGCATGCTAAATAAAAAACAAATTGCAATTCACATGAGCACCAAAGAACAAGAGCGCATTCAGTTTCTACTGCTCTTCAGAACAGTAGAAACTGAGCTTCAGAGAAGTTGATAAACATACTGTACTCCAAAAAAGAAGCTGAAGGATAGCAAACAAACATTTTTTTTAATGACATGTCTTTTAACATTGTTCAGATGGCCCACAGAGCATTCTTCACAATCTGTTTCATTTACAAGCACAGCTTTTTTATTGTTAGCAACTTTTCTACATTCTGTGTATATATAAGGTCATAAGCAGAGCATGAACCAACTGTAGGCTGAAGCTATTAAGTCTAGGAGGTTGAGGTGTGTGTCCGTCCATGCCTTTTTTTTTCTTTGAATAAAAAACAGATTTTATGTGCTATTTATTTACATATGCAATCACATACCACTACTCACAGCATTTTGATAATTAAGCTACTCAAGTAAATATGCATGATTTTATCGGTATGATCGGCAACTAATATACCTAATACTACTGGAAGGTTGCAAATTTATTCAAATTAAATATTGAAGTTATTTGTAAAGAAGTGTTTTACATTCTTGGATGAACTTGTTTCTGATGCTACCATAATCCACAAAATATGAATAAACAATGAGAGATGAAGTTGCCAATGATCTAGATCCAGTTTTTTATTTCTTAATAGTAAATAAGGGTTCAAATTTTGGCTGGTTAGTTTATAATTTGATTATATTTAATGTTTACCAGTTTACCATTATTGAAATTGACTTTTTTTCCCTGTCTTTTTTTCTCTCTGAAGACGTATGCCAGGCTTCTTCAAACATTTTGTCTGCTTAAACCCACCCTTTCTTACAATCGACTGCAAGCTTGCATTAAAGGTGCAGTATGTAATACTAGCTGCGTTACAGATTTGCACAAAACTTTTGCAATATTTTCTAAATGTCGATAAAACATTATTGCGAAATTACAGCGTTTCCATTAACTGATGTTATGCTACTAAACGTAATTTTTTTCGATAAAAGATAAGTCATTCCAAAAATCATGGCAACAGATGTTAGTAGGTTTAAGTATATCGCAGCCACAGCACTAGCCATTATTTTTAATCAAAGGAGACCTGTTATCCAAGCATTAATGGCAAGCCCCTTATACTTGAGAAATGCCACATATGAGGTGTTTCTCCCTCATATCTGCTTCAAGGTCTTGATAAATTGTAGCATTTCTTTGTTGTTTAGAATCCAGTAGGCTATTCCCCTAATTCTTTTGTCTTTTATGAGTTTAATAAAGAACTCTGTCTCGTCTTCTGTCCAAGCATACTGCGCCATCTTTAAAGAATGATTGACTTTTACCAAAGTCCCTTTAAGACAAGTCATTTCACTCGGCGACCATATTTGAAACGACTATCTGGCAGCTATTTTAGTCGTGCAAGTGCAGATCCTATCTCTTTGAATGGGGAAACATCAAATTCTCCAAAACTGTTCGCCAATCTTACGATTAAATTTCATATTTGAAATCACCAATAAAATCTGACAACAACTGTCTCATACATTTTGTTTCTAAACGGTCGAATCATGACAAAAAACGCATTTTTTTTAGCCTGGACAAAGCTAATGCACATGCACAGTCCTAAGCGTGCGTCTCAGAACACTGCCTGTTTCTATAGTGACAGGAGCTTCTAACGGCAGCTGCAGTGACGCGATGACTTTACTAATCAACAATTGGCTCTTTCATTTAGAAGGTGGGGCTTATTCGCCATATTGGGCATTGACATTTTTGCAAAATATTCCTATTTCGAATTGCCTGAAAAACCAGCTCATGAGAGCATAATATTTATTTGCGATATATGGGAGTTTCTGCGAAATTGATGTGTTTCCATTGGGCGTAATTTGAAGGGTAATGGAAACGTGGCTACTGACAACTAGTGGTTGAAATGGGTACTGTAGTCCAAATTCAAAATATTGGAGAGGGTTGTTTCTCCTGCCCCCTCCTCCTCAAACTCACAATGGTTGCCAGATTGATGATACGCAACAGGAACGAGCCGGGAACTGACAATGGAAGGTGATGAGCCTTACACTGTAAGTTGATGAGTTGATTTATCCACGTTTTAATATGCCTCTGGATACAGAGATTTTTAGATGGATGTGAACTTGGCATGTTTCCTAAATCTCTGCAAACATATTATGGTATTTTTGTGCTTTAATACAGTCAAAAAAATTACATACAGCACCTTTAAGATGATCTGCCTCCATCCAATCAAAAACCAATGGGAAGAACCAAGTCCCCGCCCTACATTTTTTATTTTCCAATAATCCATTTTGATAATAATATGTCACAATACAGAAGAAAAGATCTTTGCTACTTGTGTTTCATCACGACTGTTTCAATAGCAGCTCAGGATGGTCATTATTGAATGGTTTGGGACTGTGTACGTTCTTGTGGTGCCTTCAGCCAATCATTTTAGGTGTGGATACTAATTCTAGACCAGCAATTATGAGCAGCGTTATTCCAAAGCAGCGATCGGAATTCCCTATATTATTATAAACAAACAGATCATGTCCGTGGCCAGGGAAAGACTAAGCTTCACACTCACATGGAGTTTGTTGAGCAGAACAGTATCTGTGGTGCTGTTTCCTCCAGGTTTGGCAGCTTTCCAGAACTGTTTCTGTGCAGAGTATCTGTTCATGGGACACAGTCTGAACAGACAGTCTGCAGAGAGAGAAAAAGAGAAAGAGGGAACCCACATTTAATCCCAGTACAGACAAACAGAACACAACCATCACTCATTACTCCTGTAAGCACATACACAAACAATCACACTGTGTTTAGACACACACAGCTTTCAAAACCTGCTGATGAGGATGACAAGGAGATCATAAATGGTAAGGAAGAAAATCAGTATGAAAATCAATATGTAAATTGTCTGCCTGTGTGGTTTACATGTGCATAATTGTTAAAACAGGACTAGTCCCTCTTATAATCAACCTTAAACCTATAAAAACCTTAAAAATATATATATTTTTAATCGAAATAATGATTAAATAATGAGGGTAAATTCAAAAGCACCTATTATGGCAGAAAACAGACACAGACTGTCTTTCAAAAGTGATAAGAAAAGAGCTACAGACATAAAAGTGAAAATGCACTTCTTCTTTTCAGCAGAACTCCATTCTTACCAAATAAGGAGAGAGGGGGAGTCAGAGATGGAGAGAGACAGACTGACAGAGAGAGAGAGAATCTGGTCTCTGTTTCTAGTTTCTGGAGATTGGGCTGATAAAACACCAAAAAGCTCTAGAGGACATTAGAGGAATGTATAACATACCCTTGTATAAAAACAAAAGTGTTTATGAGTGTCCCATTACAAAAAAGAAACTAGATTTCTATATTTTTTTCTGAGAGAAAGTTGATGCCACAATGCTAAGGTGTTATGGGTGGTTACCAGGGTGTTGCTTACTGGTCCTAAGCTTAAAGATTCCACACACCAATTCTCTATGATATAGCTCGGGTCCCACTTTCAGTGGCAGTCTATTATACTATTTTGGTTATTTATCATCAGCCAGATGAAAATCGTATGTTTAATCATTTTGAAATCAATGCATACCCAAACTAAACAAACATGAAGTAATAGCAATAGAAAATGAACCCATCACATGCTTCCATTTTGCTTTGGTGTGTGTTTATATTTGAAGGAAATAGTACACATTCCTCTCTACTGGGGCCCACTGACCATCAGACAATTATCTCTTCTTCTCTTCCTCCCTTTATCACAGACTCAAGCACTCTGTGCGGGGATTATTTATCAGCAGGGTTGAGTTATTGAGATATATGTGTTTGATAGAGTAGATAAATGTTAAAGGGATAGTTCTTCATGTTATTAAAATCACGTTTTTAATGTTGTTTATATGTCTATGCAGTGTTTTTAATATGCTTTCAGACAAACCATGTGCAAATGTAATAGTCAACACCATTGCTAAGTATTTTCTCCTTAAAACTGCAGTCTCAAAAACGTGGTTTAAAATCGCTGGTGTTTCTTATGTCACAAACTACCTTGTAACCAATCCTGTCACGAGGGGGACGGGCTTTAGCATATCATTAACTATGCTGTGAAGCAGGGGAGTCAATTAAGCAATATAGCAGGTAAGATTTTTTTTTTCACAGGAACAAAAACTTTTAAATATGTCATTTTGTTGATCAAAGATAAGTTTTAAGGGATAAAATTATTGACTACATGAGGACTTTAATATACTACTGTTCAAAGGTTTGGGGTCAGATATATTTCTTTAAAAGAAATGATTACTTTTATTTAGCAAAGAAGCATTAAATAGTTCAAAAGTCAGTAAAAACATTAAAAATATTACTTTATAATTTTTTTTTATTTCAAATAAATATTGTTCTTTTGAACTTTCAAAAGAATCCTTATCTAAGAATCCTGTTCCACAATTTTCACAAAAATATTAAGCAAGCAGCACTTTTAAACTTTAATAATAATAAGAGATGTTTCTTGAGCACCAAATCAGGATTTTAGAATGATTTCTGAAGGATCATTTGACACTGAAGACTGGAGTAATGATGCTGAAAATTCAGCTTTGACTTCACAGGAATAAATTACATTTGAATATTTATTAAAATAGAAAACAGTTATTTCAAATTATAATAACATTTCACAATATTACTTTTTCCTGCATTTTTAATCAAATACATTTTGAGCATAACAGACATCTTTTAAAATAATTTTTAAATCTTACCGACCCCAAAATTTTGAACATTAGTGTATCTTAGATGCACATTCTAGTATTTACCTAAGCTTTGTTCACATTGTTACAAGAACCAATGATGGTTGGTGCCACTAATGTCAAAAATGGCTTGTTTCTAGTCACGTTTCACGTTCCTGCCACTTGTTTGAATATGCACAAGTGAGGATAAAATTTAAGAGCTGTGATGCAGGGAAAGACTAACAAAGAATAACATAAATTTCTATGTTCAATTTTCTATCATATGGTTTCAGAAAACTTGCAAGATTTTGTAAAATCTACTACTTTGATACTTTTATGGTATTTTTGGTCATTTTTTATGGTTTGTTGTGTGGAAGAGTAGTGTTAACTTCCTTCAAAGCAAAGGTCGCACATAAGATATAAAATCATATGAGTTTTGAACAACATGAAGATGAGTAAATCATGACAGGAATTACATTTGAGTACAAACTATTCCTTTAACATTCAGTGGCCAACTAGTGATGGAAACCAGTACACACCGATGTAAGAAATGTACTTAAATACATGAACCCCTACTCTTGACGTAGCTTCTCAGTGTCACCAGCAGATGTATTTTAAGTGATGTGAGTTTAGAGGGCAGTCAGCCTCAACCACACACAATCTTGCGTGCAGCCTTTGAAGTACAATCATTTATCAAGTCTTTTAACTAAGTAGATCTGTGCTTTCTGTGTTGGTAACAATTTCCACAGCAAAGTAAACGTCGACAGAAATGAGATCAGACTGTTCTACACTGATTTATGAGGTCAAAGATTTTAGACTAGTTTTGGAAGACAATCAATGTTATAATAATTCCTAAGAATGAAGGATGACAAGCTAAATTAAGTGGTTTTCATGGAAATGACAAACTTTTCTCTAGGGTACATCATGTGATCTTTGACTTCAAAGTCCAGTTTAAGTAACTGAACTTCCTGTCTTAACTGAAAATAAACCAGCGTAACATCCACACAAACACACACGTCTGCTTTACTATCTTTGTGGGGACTCTCCATAGATGTAATGGTTTTTATACTGTACAAACTGTATATTCTATCCCCTTACACTAACCCTACACCTAAACCTACCCATCACACAAAACTTTTTTGCATTTTTACATTTTCAAAAAAACTCATTCTGTATGATTTATTATCTTGTTTCCTCATGGAGACCTCAATTTAGGCCCTCACAGTGACACAAGTCCCCATGAGTCAGTGTGCATTCAGGTTGAAGTCCCCACTGGGATAGAAAAACATGCGCACACACACACACACACACACACAAACTCACCCCTGAACTTCTTGGGTGGGTTGTTCAAGTCCCCTGCATCTGGTTGAACAACACATCGGTCATCAACCAACCTGAAACAAACAAGAGTGTTATTTTGTAGAAGTTTTAACTTTTGGTTAGTCTGAACATCTGTGTGTTTGAGTAAGTAAATAATGGTATTTGCAAGTGTGTGTCTGTATTTAGCCTTTTTTGGCCCAAAGCAGCAGCTTACTGGACATAATCCAAATTCCACGACCAGTCAGCCAAAAACACGGACACACACACATACACATAAACAGAGTTAAACTGCTGACAGCTGGATATTCTTATCTACACATCAAAGATTAGCATTCAACCACAGCAAACTTCATGCAGTCTTGACCTTCAAACGGTTCGATCATCCAAATATGAAAAAATCTGTCACTATTAACTCATCCTCTTGTCATTCCAAACCTGTTATACTTTTGTTTCTTCTGAGGAACACAAAAGGAGGAATCTTTGTATTAGTTGCTTTTTTTCCATGCAATTGCAATTTACAGATGCTTTAAAAAATGCAAACACAAGTTTTTAAAGTATCATAAAATTGGTCCATATGACTATATTAGAGGTCTTCTGAAGTCATAGGATAGAGGGAAAAAATTAAGTAGTTTTTCACTGAAAAATCTTGTACACTATGCTAAACATCTTTTGTGTTCCACGGAAGAACGCACGTCACTCGGGTTGAACTATTTCTTTAAGATTTTTGTCAGCAGAAAAGAAGGGAGTTTAATGTTGAAGAATGAATGGAAAAAAGGTCTATAACAAATGAGCTGGTTCTGCTTGTTAATAATTTATTTGCTGTAATAATTACTCTTGGAACAAATGCATTTAAAATGTCCTGCTCATAATATCCGCTGATCTGCTTTCAATTAAATATAATGAACATGTGATTTTAAAGCATTCCATAATATCATAACGGGCAGTGTCAATCAACTCACCCCAGAGTGCTTATGAAGCCACTGGTAGAGCCTTCAGCATAAAGGGAGCACACGTCCCCAATGTGTAGGAAACTTGACATTTTATCCACCATGGCAACCACTCCACCACCTGCAGAGGTCAGAAGTCAAAGAGTCATGACTGTGTCTGTGCACAGGTTTATCATTAAGCAAACAAGCCTAACAGGAGCTCTAACCATAAAAAGACATATAGGTGTACACATTTAAATCAACACATATATGATGTGTGGTTAGAATTGTCACTACCTATAGTACATAATACAAAAACAAAACAGTTTCAAATAGAACATATAAAAATGTATAGCTCTGCAGTGCAGAGCTCTTTAAACAGAATGCTTCCACTAAAACAAAAGAAGAATATTCATGTCTAAACCAATTTGATGTCTTCAAAGAAAACATAATTTGCTTAAAACCACAAGCAGCCCACTGTATGATATGAACTAAATAACATGTGATTGAAAATATCAAATATTCAACCATTGGTAACCCATGATGCATAGAAAGACAAACAAGCAAAGGACTCTAAAACTGATTGCTTGATTTCTTTTCATTTGTAATTACAGTTTCAGCTGAATCCATCCTAAATATGCATTATTACAAATTGCAAATTACTTTATTATTACTTTTCACATTCTCAGTTCAAATCCAGTTCATCCCAAAATCTCATTCCTCCACCGAGTTTCGATAACAAGATGCTGGCAAATTACAAGTTGGCAAGTTATTTATTAACTTTACTGACTGGATAACAGAAGTCCAGTGCATTGGATACTAAAAATACACATTCAGTGTCAAATTTACAAACTGACAAAACATGGCAAGTTAAATTTGAATGCATATATAAATACAAAGTACAGGAAGACACAAATGCATTCAAATTTAAATAAAGAGACTTCTGAAGATAAGTGCTAAATCAAAATTATTGTCTAAAAGTAACCTGATATATATATATATATTTAATCGATAGAAAACGAATCATTGTTATATAGCTCAACACAGTTAGTCTTATTGTTTAAATCTTGTTTTCTTGATTTACCGTGAGTACCATGTTTTACCATGCCTAATATCAATCTAGCTTACTGCAGTGTGCAACAAGTGTCTCATAGTAGCCGCCAAGCGAACGCACAGAGTCGCATTATAACATAACTTTCAACACACTCAAATGTATCTAATATGATAAAACAGCGCTGTGTTACCCTACGCATGACAGGAAGAAGCGGTTGTCTGCGGCATAATAAAAGCTCTGCAAAATAAAACCCATTTTCACATTCACATGAACATTTCTCTGGAAATTTCTCTGTCATCAAGCTACGCCTTTGTTTTGAATAAGCGACCTCTAGCGGCAAAAAATTACATATTGTGGCTTTAAAGTCAGCATGAAATGGAAGTTGTGATCGTCTTTTCTTCCCTATTGTGACGTATATGTGAGTGAAACGGCTTATTGAATAAGAAAAAATGTAGGGCAAGACTTGACTTGGATTGTTATGGTTTGCTATTGCTGCAATCTCATGTGAATCACAGGATGTTCCGCCCTCGTGCACGTCATCAGAGAATGATCATCAGAGATATCTTTGCAATTTTGATTAAAAATAACAAGGGCACATGAATTTAAAAAAAAAAAATGATGTGCATGGATAAATAATGTATAATCCCTATCATCCCTATGGTCACTTTAAAAATGATGGTTTAATCAACATATTAAGATGTACTGCATAACAAAAATAACCCAAATGATAATAAATAGGTCTACAGTATGACAATAAGACACTGGGTTTGTGGGCATACTGACTGTTAACAGTTCCGTGTAACTCATTTGACGCCTGTATCATCACCAGATTCTTCCTGTAACTACTAGATTTGATTAACAAATGATTAGCCAACCAAACCGTAAATGTGGAGAGAGAGAGAGAGAGAGAGAGAGAGAGAGAGAGAGAGAGCGAGAGCGGAGGAGGGATTTGCATGTGAATAATTTTCGCTCTATCTAACTGCAAAGCAAAAAGCATCTTGTTTTACATGAAAACTATGTAGGCTATTTTTACTTATTGCGTTAACTACAGCTTCGTTTGATACTGTTGTAAAACATAAAATGTAGATTCTGTTCCATCTGTTAAACATCGGCAGATCGTCCGTCTTGAAAAAAGAAACTACAACTCAATTTTCTACCCATGTCAACAATGTCAAAACGAAAAAAGACAGAAATCAGAATAAGCATCGGTACATAAACTCTATCCAGCAAACGCATTTATGAAAAGCAGAGATTTTTATGAACGCGACCGTTTCTCGACTTCATAACATTGTTTTGGACTGTTGCGTTAAAAAGTATAAACAAAACATCAACACCGGCTCAACTGACACGCTTGTGTCTTCCTCGCTAAGTTTGTATCTTTTTTTTATCTTTCTATAGGCTACGTCAGTTTCTCATGGCAGTTTTTCTAACCTAGAGGCGGGTTCAATAGGGCGCGCGCGATGCTCTCCCGCAGATAAGATAAATATTTAATAAAGCATCATTCCTCAACAAAACTCTTAGTAGTCCATTCATTAATGTGTAGCCTAGATCTCACCTCTCTCTGGCGAAGTTGGAGCAAACTTGTCCGAAGTATTTTCTCAAACGTTGCGTCCTCGGTTTGAGAAAGTTATAATCCCGACTCTTCATAGAGTCAAGCAGCGGTCCATCGCCCCGATGTTCGTCTTTTTTCGGCTTGCCGAGTGACTCTGTAAACATTGGAGTACGATGGGTTTCTGGGAAATTGTGTTCCATGGGTGCCACGCCACGGTTATTTCAATAATCTGCGGCATTCAAGAACTACAAGACCCAGAAATTCCCTTTCATTTGACTAAAATAATTTAGTTCTTGTTGCAGAGTCTATAGAGACTATAAATAGAAACTGCATTTATAGCCAAATAATGCAAAAAAGTATTGCCTATAGTAAGTACATGTAGTTAATTATTATTACACAGTACTTAAATGCATAATTACACTTTAACACAGACACTTTAAGTGTAACCCTTTATTTTAAGGTGTCATTGTTACAGTGTAATTATATATTTAAGTACTGTGTAATAATGGGTTTAGTCGAGGGTTAGTTGCATGTATTTTTGCATAATTTACTGTTATTACTATGGTAAGTAAGTACATGTAATATATGTAACAAGGACACTGTTAAATAAAGTGTTACCCAAATTTTGATAGTCTATTTGTCTGCTAATGCTGTTGTTACAACTTGCCCCACTGCCATTGTAAATTGTATGCATTCATTTATTTGTGGCAATCAAATTTAGGCTCCCTAGTATAAAAAATTTAAGTAAATGTGATATTTATTAAATATAAGTTGGTATGTAAAGTGCCTGGTATCAAATTATTTAAATGTTCATAGTAGTCCAATGTACATATTAGTTAAAGACATTTACAGGCTAAAGTGAGGATAAAGTGGAATAACAGATTTTGGAAATATGTTGTGCTGCCATGTCAGATACCGTGACCGAGCTGTATCTGCAGACCAAAATGAATTCTAAAATAGGCTACAGAAGAGAGAAGTATAGACTTTGCCAGAATGAACTTTGATTATTAAACATTAACATTGAAGCTGTTTTGTGACCCTGCTGTATGTCTGTTGAGGTCTACATCCGCAATACAGAAGAGAGAATTTTAGGCATCACCAGAGTAAATTTGGATAACAATTAAGCCATTCTGTGCAAAACAGAAGGAGGTTATATAGATTTTGGCAACCTCGAATGCTGTGTTGTCGGATGTGGCAACCCTTCATATCTGTTCAGATAAAACCAAAATGCTTTATATGATATAAACTAGACAAGATTAGGCATCACCAGAGTGAATTTAGATAACATTAAAGCAATACTGTGTGAAATAGAGGTGCGGTAACTGATTTTAGCAACTTCAAATGATTTGTTGTCGGATTTTGTTACCCTGCTGTATATCTGCAGCTGTTCACATCAGACCAAAATTATTTCTAGGATATAAAATAGAGGAGATTAGACATCACCAGAGTGAATTTGGATAACGTTAAAGTAATTCTATGTGAACGAGAGGAGGGGAGAAACATTCATCCGCCTGTTATGCTGCCTTATCAGATTCTGTGACACTGCTGTTGTCTGCAGCTGTTCACATCAGACCAAAATGATTTCTAGAGTATGAAACAGAGATGTTTATATATCAGAGTTAGAAAAACATTAAAGTCATTCTGTGTGAAATAGAAGGGGTAACGAAGATTTTGGTAACCTGTAATGTTACTTCGTTACTGCTGTTCACATCAGACCAAAATGATTTCTAAAATACAGAAGACAGAAGGTTAGACATTATCAGAGTGAATTTGGATAACACTGCATTCATTCTGTGTGAAATAGAGGAGGGTAACCATAATGGCAGCCATAATGCTGTTGTGGGATTCTGTGACCCTGCTGAACCTATATCTGCAGATGTTCATATCACAGCAATCAAATGCTTTCAAAAATAGGCTACATAAAATGTTATACATCAAAAGAGTGAATTTGAAGAGCAGTACAGATAGTCTGTCCTAAATAATAATAATGATAATTCCAAATGTGATGAAAATTATCGTTTTGTTTATGTATTTGATGCATAATTAACAGAATTACCAGAAGTAAAACGCAAATTGAAAATAATGATACAATAATATTGATAGAGCAAGTATTGCAATCGGACAACTTGTCTAAAAAGATAATTTCTTTAAGTAATGAACCTGTTCCTCTGCAGCAAAAGACTTCCGCCGGCGCACGAGCGCCTGGCGCGTTCCCGCATTAACATTAACGAAATGAACAGCGACCTCTAGTCACAGATTTCTCTAGTCACCTATTTCAGCATAACACCCGAACTGGGTTACTAAAGCATATGTTACACAGTCACTGCAATTAAGATGAATGGGAACGTAAACGGATAGCTTTAGAAATGTTACATGAACTCAGGCTGAACTCGATCGTTTCAGAAAGACACATGTCAGCTGACTGATCACATGACCATAGCCGGACGTGCAGTTCAACATGAGCAGAGTTTAAACTGGCTATGGCATCAACGTTGAACAGCTCTGTGGTTTTATTTCTATGCATTTTGGCAGTGCGTTGTGATGTAAGCGACATCGTGCTCGAACAGAGCCCGCAGTCGGAGTCGCAGGGCGCGGATTGTGGTTGTCAGGGACTGAAAAGGGAGGCTGCTGTTGATGTGAGTTACGAAAACAAACTGGAACATCATGATGCAAATATATACTCCAAAACAGCAAACGAAAGTCCACACACGATAGAGCCTGATGTACACACTAAGGTAGGTTTGTTATCATCACTTATCAATAGGCTAGACAAGTAAAGTATTGTTTAGTTCATGACGTTCTTTTGTGAAAAAAGGAGGGGAAAATATTTTAACATAACATATCTAAACAAATATGTCAGTGCCATTGTTTTGTCTCAAGATGCACACCAGTTTGTTTGTTTTTTAACTAAAGCCTAATCCTGGCACCTGGCTTAATCTAAACCCTGTCTGTGAAACCAGGCCTAAGAGTATTGTATTCAAATCTTAGGACTACTTTTACAATACTTTCATTGTGCTTTTATGTCCTTTTTGGATATTGACAGCCACTGGTCCCACAGCCACTGGTCCCACTGAAGCTAAGCAGGGCTGAGCCTGGTCAGTACCTGGATGGGAGACCAACTGGGAAAACTAGGTAGCTGCTGGTAGAGGTGTTAGTGAGGCCAGCAGGGGTGCTCAACCTGTGGTCTGTGTGGGTCCTAACACCCCAGTATAGTGATGGGGGACACTGTACTGTAACAAGCACCGTCCTTCGAATGGGACGTTAAACCGAGGTCCTGACACTCTGTGGTCATTAAAAATCCCATGGCACTTCTCGTAAAGAGTAGGGGTATAACCCCGGTGTCCTAGCCAAATTCCCTCCATTGGCCCTTAACAATCATGGCCTCCTAATAATCCCCATCCATTGAATTGGCTCTATCACCCTCTCTCCTCTCCACCTATCGCTGGTGTGTGGTGAGCGCACTGGCGCCGTTGTACTGTGGCTGCCGTCGCATCATCCAAGTGGATGCTGCACACTGGTGGTGGTTGAGGAGAGACCCCTGACATGAGTGTAAAGCGCTTTGGGTGTCAGTAGTACATATGAAAGTGCTATATAAATGCCTCATTCATTCATTCATTCATTCATTCACACCGCCTACTGTATATCAATTATTTATATATATATATATATACACTCACCTAAAGGATTATTAGGAACACCATACTAATACTGTGTTTGACCCCCTTTCGCCTTCAGAACTGCCTTAATTCTACTTGGTATTGATTCAACAAGGTGCTGAAAGCATTCTTTAGAAATGTTGGCCCATATTGATAGGATAGTATCTTGCAGTTGATGGAGATTTGTGGGATGCACATCCAGGGCACGAAGCTCCCGTTCCACCACATCCCAAAGATGCTCTATTGGGTTGAGATCTGGTGACTGTGGGGGCCATTTTAGTACAGTGAACTCATTGTCATGTTCAAGAAACCAATTTGAAATGATTCAAGCTTTGTGACATGGTGCATTATCCTGCTGGAAGTAGCCATCAGAGGATGGGTACATGGTGGTCATAAAGGGATGGACATGGTCAGAAACAATGGTCAGGTAGGCCGTGGCATTTAAACGATGCCCAATTGGCACTAAGGGGCCTAAAGTGTGCCAAGAAAACATCCCCCACACCATTACACCACCACCACCAGCCTGCACAGTGGTAACAAGGCATGATGGATCCATGTTCTCATTCTGTTTACGCCAAATTCTGACTCTACCATCTGAATGTCTCAACAGAAATCGAGACTCATCAGACCAGGCAACATTTTTCCAGTCTTCAACTGTCCAACTGGTGAGCTTGTGCAAATTGTAGCCTCTTTTTCCTATTTGTAGTGGAGATGAGTGGTACCCGGTGGGGTCTTCTGCTGTTGTAGCCCATCCGCCTCAAGGTTGTGCGTGTTGTGGCTTCACAAATGCTTTGCTGCATACCTCGGTTGTAACGAGTGGATATTTCAGTCAAAGTTGCTCTTCTATCAGCTTGAATCAGTCAGCCCATTCTCCTCTGACCTCTAGCATCAACAAGGCATTTTCGCCCACAGGACTGCCGCATACTGGATGTTTTTCCCTTTTCACACCATTCTTTGTAAACTCTAGAAATGGTTGTGCGTGAAAATCCCAGTAACTGAGCAAATTGTGAAATACTCAGACCGGCCCGTCTGGCACCAACAACCATGCCACGCTCAAAATTGCTTAAATCACCTTTCTTTCCCATTCTGACATTCAGTTTGGAGTTCAGGAGATTGTCTTGACCAGGACCACACCCCTAAATGCATTGAAGCAACTGCCATGTGATTGGTTGATTAGATAATTGCATTAATGAGAAATTGAACAGGTGTTCCTAATAATCCTTAGGATTAAGCCAGGTGCCAGGTGCCTTTAGTTAAAAAACAAACAAACTGGTGTGCATCTTGAGACAAAACATGTTAGTGCAAGTTGCTTTCAGTTAAAGGGATAGTTAACCCAAAAATGAAAATTCGGGGTAACCAAACAGTTGATGGGCACCATTGACTTCCATAGTATGGAGGAAAGAACTTTTTGGTTACCAACATTATAACTTCTTTTGTGTTCAGCAGAAAAAAATAATTGTATACAGGTTTGAAACAACTTGAGGGTGAGTAAATGATGGCAGTATTTTCATTTTGGGTGAACTATCCCTTTAATAACTTTATCCCTTTTATGCATTTTATTCTGGGACTAGCCTTAAGCCTTGTCTGTGAAACCGGGAAAAAAATCTTCTAAAGTCATAACGTCTTTTTGTGTGGAACAGACTCAAATAACAACCTTGACCACCATTCATTTTCATTATATGGACAAGAACAACATTCTGCTATTAATAAGTTCTCATGGAGCAAAGAAACTTATATGAGAAAAAGACATGATGAGGAATATTTTCATAAACTATTGCATCAAATGTTAAACAAAACAGCCACAGAACAATCTGAATGTTGTGTGTATGTGTGTGTGTGTGTAGCTAGTGCTTCTGCAGGGAGGTTGGTTTATGATGGGAACGGATGACCCAAGAATACCACAGGATGGAGAGGGACCGCAGAGGAGAGTGTGGCTGGACCCTTTTTACATTGAAGAACATGAGGTCACAAACCAGCAGTTTCAACACTTCGCCAACCAGACAGGCTACATCACAGAGGTACAACCCCATTTGCAGAAATGCTCCTTTTTTTAACCCAATAATAATACCCTCACCCTACAGTATTATCAATTCACCTACTTATTTTGGACTGTTCCAAAACTTGGATATTCTATAATATTTTCACTTTTATTTTGCCTCTGTCCCAACTTTTTTGGAGTGTGTTGCAGTCATCAAAATTGTTTGTTTGTTTACAAAATACAATTAAGTTGGTCAATCTTTTCTTTGTACTATTGTCGGTTAAATAATGGTTCAAGAGAATTAACGAATCACAGGTTGTTGATTTTATAGCATTTTACAAAATGTACCAACATTACTGTAAATGAGGTTGTAAATAACCATTTACAGGGCCATAAGACAAATAACCAATACACATGCTCGCTCAATCTGCTATCTGTATCTACAGGCTGAGCATTTTGGAGACTCTTTTGTTTTTGAGGGACTGCTGAGTGAGGAGGTGAAGAGCACTCTGTCACATGCGGTGAGAAACGTGTACACATACACTTCTTTCTTTCTGTACTTATGACCAACTGGCTGCTGGTTGTACATTTTATTTATTTATATTTAAAGGTTTGTATATTAAAAAAAAACATGCTGCAGGATTATTATGTTAATGACTATTAGTACATACAGTCAAGCCTGAAATTATTCTTATACTTAAAGTTACTTTTATTCAACCAGCAAGTTTTTTCTTGATTAGAAATGACACAGGCATCTCCCAGAAGCAGGGCCGTGCACAGGGGGGTGGCCCGGTGGCTAGAGCCACTGCCCCTCTGCCCTCATCGGCTGAGGTGCCCCTCTTGCTCTCCTTCCCTTCCTCACCCCCAGATTCCCATAAAAATTCAGCTAAAAATCCACTAATTCCGCTCCGTGTTTTCCCGCTCGCTCCACAGCATCGCTCAGTCTGTGGCAGTGCTCGCTCTCTCTGGAGACGACAGTTCCAGAATGTCGTCCCATTAACAGGTAGATTACAAACTACAATCCACATTACAGACAGTGGTTTATCCGTGGAATTAGTAATTTGGTAGTTTGTTTTTGTATTTCTGTCTGTAATGTTTTGCTCCTGGTCTTCTAATAGTGCTAACAACTTGTGCAAAATATCCACGCTCTTGGAACATAATTAATTGTCTAATCAAATTATTGTACCTGATCTGATCTAATATAAATAACACCAAATTGGCTGTTGTCGGCACACTTTGTAGACAAAAAAACAATGACTTCACAAAAAAGAATGAGAAGTGAGAGAGTAAAGGGAGGCTAAAGCCCGTTCAACATTGCAAATATGGATTGAAAGCTCCAGCAAGGCAGCGTGTGAATCGTCATATAGAATATTTAGCAGATACTTTGTCACACTTTAACTCCTGTAAAGTATATTTCCCATTATAATCAATTGTCTGAGTTGTATCATAGGGTAGCCTACAATGGGGCTAAAGGCACACACTAAGAACATGTGCTTTTTAATCATGTCTAAGTTAATACTTGTTCAAAAAAGTCTCTTTACCAAAGTTTGTACTATTTTCTGTTTATTTTGATACATAAAATAATTAATTATTGTTCAATGACTATTAAAATATATTAATAAAAAAATATATTTTAAAAATACAGAAACTATTTTTTTAAAGTAAAGATTCTGAAAGCATTGAATGAGATCCCATAATAATTTAATAAAGCTTTACTATATATATATATATATATATATATAACAAATAAATATATTTTTATTATATAATACACTCACCTAAAGGATTATTAGGAACACCTGTTCAATTTCTCATTAATGCAATTATCTAATCAACCAATCACATAGCAGTTGCTTCAATGCATTTAGGGGTGTGGTCCTGGTCAAGACAATCTCCTGAACTCCAAACTGAATGTCAGAATGGGAAAAAAAGGTGATTTAAGCAATTTTGAGAGTGGCATGGTTGTTGGTGCCAGACGGGTCGGTCTGAGTATTTCACAATCTGCAAAGTTACTGGGATTTTCACGCACAACCATTTCTAGAGTTTACAAAGAATGGTGTGAAAAGGGAAAAACATCCAGTATGCGGCAGTCCTGTGGGCGAAAATGCCTTGTTGATCCTAGAGGTCAGAGGAGAATGGGCCGACTGATTCAAGCTGATAGAAGAGCAACTTTGACTGAAATAACCACTCGTTACAACCGAGGTATGCAGCAAAGCATTTGTGAAGCCACAACACGCACAACCTTGAGGCAGATGGGCTACAACAGCAGAAGACCCCACCGGGTACCACTCATCTCCACTACAAATAGGAAAAAGAGGCTACAATTTGCACGAGCTTACCAAAATTGGACAGTTGAAGACTGGTAAAATGTTGCCTGGTCTGATGAGTCTCGATTTCTGTTGAGACATTCAGATGGTAGAGTCAGAATTTGGCGAAAACAGAATGAGAACATGGATCCATCATGCCTTGTTACCACTGTGCAGGCTGGTGGTGGTGGTGTAATGGTGTGGGGGATGTTTTCTTGGCACACTTTAGGCTCCTTAGTGCCAATTGGGCATCGTTTAAATGCCACGGCCTACCTGAGCATTGTTTCTGACCATGTCCATCCCTTTATGACCACCATGTACCCATCCTCTGATGGCTACTTCCAGCAGGATAATGCACCATGTCACAAAGCTCGAATCATTTCAAATTGGTTTCTTGAACATGACAATGAGTTCACTGTACTAAAATGGCCCCCACAGTCACCAGATCTCAACCCAATAGAGCATCTTTGGGATGTGGTGGAACGGGAGCTTCGTGCCCTGGATGTGCATCCCACAAATCTCCATCAACTGCAAGATGCTATCCTATCAATATGGGCCAACATTTCTTAAGAATGCTTTCAGCACCTTGTTGAATCAATGCCACGTAGAATTAAGGCAGTTCTGAAGGTGAAAGGGGGTCAAACACAGTATTAGTATGGTGTTCCTAATAATCCTTTAGGTGAGTGTATATGATTATTATCATTTAAAAAAAATATATGGTTTCATTATAAATATGATTATATCTAAGGTAGACAACCAACTGAATCTAAAAATGTCATGTCAACAAATGGAAAAGTCAACTGGCTCTTTATTATTATGTTAATTATTGTGCCCTTTACCCCAAATAACATACTTTTTACATATTCTTCCGTTATTGGAAAACTGTTACTTTATTTACTTTGAACAAAACTGAAAATCATTAAGAAGACCTTTGTCTCAAAATATATTCAATAATTTTAGCGATTCTCATTTGCTACATAAATCTACAACATTTAAAAAAAACATTAAATATGAGATCAAATTAGCGCAGAATCAACTTTTTGGAAGCGTAATTACAACAACATAAATTTAATGAATTAGCACTAAAGCCTAACAATTGTATTTACAATATGATTGTAAAAGGTTTGTTATTCAATCTCTACATTAAGACGATACTCAACCCCCTTATAGTGCCCCTTTTTTTAGTTTGGGCCACTGCCCCTCAAAATGTCTGTGCACGGCCCTGCCCAGAAGATAATAAGACGATGTAGAAGAGGCATCATTGTGGAAAAAATTATTACTTTTATTTACATTTGAACAAAAAGTGGCATGTCCAAAATTATTCATACCCTTTGCAAACTGTCAGTCTATGGGAAAATCCAAAGATCTATACCCTTCCAAACAGTCCAAGCTGTTCTAAAGCATCCGAATTACCCTGATTTATTGGGAACAGCTGTTTGAATCAACTTAACAGGTGAAAAACAGAAGCTTTCTGCTGTTGGTTTGTGGACAGTCATGGCTAAGACAAAGGAGCTCACTGAGGACCTGCGGCTGCGAATTGTGTCAACTCACATGTCAGGAAAGGGCTATAAGACCATAAGTGTAAAATAACTACAAATATAGTCAACTTTTGTTTTAGAAATGAGAGCTAGAGATTTTAATCTCCAAATATAGCCAAGACTAAACAGTATGTGCATTTATAGATGACTGGCTGCGCTACAGTTTGCCTATGTGTATTCATGGTCAGTAGGTGGCTGCTGCTCCTTGGTGGTCACCAGTAAAAGGTGCAGACTGGAGACACCCAGAAGGACCAGATTCAACCACAGAGCACAGGTACAAAAAATAAAATGTAAGCAATATCACATGAGCAAGCAGTGGATAACTGCAATACAACACCTATTACACTGTATAAACAGATGACATGCTTATCTGTTTTTAAGTTGTATACCTGTGTAGAAATCACATTAAATATAATCTCTGTGTTTGTATCTAGGATGAATCACCCTGTTCTGCATGTGTCATGGGCTGACGCACAGGCGTACTGTCACTGGGCCAAACGCAGACTTCCTACTGAAGCTGAGTGGGAGTTGGCCTGTAGAGGGGGTCTTCAGGAAAGGTGCGTTTGTGTCTGTGTCTTCATACTTTTTGTCCATTTTAATGTATTTTTTAACATATTCTGCCTTTATTGCTCTTGTTAGGCTGTACCCATGGGGAAATAAACTAATGCCTAAAGGGCAGCATTATGCTAACCTGTGGCAGGGAGATTTCCCTAATCACAACACAGCAGAGGATGGCTATGCTAACACATCACCGGTAACAAAGCATGAATTAGCAGATGAAATACAAAAGATACTTTTACAAGTATATTCTCTTAAATTAATGCCATTTTGTTTATCATTTTATTTAAATTTATATATATTAGCCCTTTATACTTTAAACTTTATACTTTATACTGTTTTTTTTAAGAAGAGAAGTTAAAGCACTGACTGCAGATGTTTCGCATGTGAATTGGATATAAAAAGTACTACACATCCCTGTTGAAGAAGCTTTTTTTGTGATGTAAAAAATTAAACAAAGATAAATCATATCAGAACTTTTGCACCTTTAATGTAAAAATTATAACCTATGCGATGCCACTGAAAACCAAAGTGACACATTTCATAAATATAAAAAAAATAAAAAATAAAAAACATGGAATAACTAACTGCATAAGGGTGCACACCCTTGAACTAATACTGCAACCCGCTACGCACACCTTGGCAACATAATCGCCATTGGCTAGTAAATTTTTAGGTTTACTCGCCAGACTGATATACTGTTTTATTTGTATTAGTGCTGTCAAAACGATTAATCGCGATTAACCAAACGGAGTGGAGAGCACTTTGGGTACATATCCGTGTCTTGGTTTGAGGATGACTCTGGAGTTGTTAGGCCCAAACTCAAGGCAGGAAGCGCTCACTGAGAGTGCATGTAAATCACCAATTTGCTTGACTGAAGCTAGTGCCAACAGGAGAGCAGTCTTTAGCGAAAGGTGCTTCAGGCCCACAGACTGAAGTGGCTCAAATGGGGGACCTCTTCATGGCCTCTAGAACCGTGGAAAGGTCCCATATAGGAACCGATGGGGGTCGAGGTGGGTTCAGCCTCCTCTGAGGAAGCGTGCGACTAGGTAGCTTCTCCCCAGTGGCTGTCCGGCCACATGAGCATGAGATGCTGCTATGACAGCCACATATCCTTTGAGCGTGGAGGGGGAGCGACCCGCGTCCAAAAGCTCTTGAAGAAAGGAGAGCACTTTGGGCAAACCGAGTAACCTCGTTTTATTGTGTTCAAAACCCATTTTGATATAGCGGGGATGGCCTCCCAGGCCTCGGCCCGCATTGCAGGGGGTTGAATTAAGCTTGTGGCTGGTCTGTGCTTGTGAGCCCTCACGGTGCGAGCCATTGAGCGAGTCAACAGGGGGGAATCTGTGTGATTGTGTGTCACTGTTTGAACAGTGCTTATGTGTAGGGGTGCGTACTGTATAGTGGGCACACTGCCTACAGTCAGGACAGAGGAAAAGCTCTTTTTGTGATTTATTTGGGTCGCCATTAAAACGGCGTTTGTGTACAGGCGAGTGTGCTTTGCAGCAGGCTCGTTGGCTGTCAAAAAGACATCTCCAGTCACCTGAGTAGAGGGGGCTGGGAGAAGCGAGATGAGAGTGGGACTTAACCACTTCCGCTTTCTTCCTGTGGTTAGGAAGACTTTGGAGGCTCTGGGTTTAGCACGATCTTGGGTCGCGTTCCCCTTCGCTGTGGCAGCCTATGGCGGTTCGCGGAGCGCGAACGAGGGCATGGTCTCGCAGCTGGACAAGGCGGGAAGACTGGCAGTGCTGCTTTAGGAGGCCGAGGGGCAGAGCTTTGGAATGGCGGCCCGCCTTCTGTGCTTCGGTGAAGCGCTCAGCGAACCCTTTCACAGCTGGGCCAAACAGGCCGGTGGAGGAGACGGGAGAATCCAAGAAGGCGGTTTTATCCGCGTCCTTCATGTCCGTCAGGGTTAATCAGAGGTGGCGCTCCAGTACCGTCAGGTTTGCCATGTTCCTGCCAATCGCCTGGGCAGTGGTTTTCGTCGCGCACAGGGCCAGGTCAGTGGCGCTGCGCAGGTCCTTAAACGCTTCCGGATCAGGGACAGACTCATCCAGAGAGCAGAGAAGTTTGGCCTGAAACACTTGGAGCACCGCCATAGTTTGAAGGGCCGAGGCAGCCTGGCCGGTGGAGGTGTATGCTCGACCGGCGAGGACTGACGTAGTGTGGCAGGGCTTCGAGGGGTGGGCCGCTTTAGCCTGCCATCCCTTAGCGGAGGGCGGGCAAAGATGTGCGGCGACAGCTTCTTCCAGAGGGGGCAGACCCTCATATCCTCTCACTTTCGTGCCGTCGATTACAGAAAGCGCTGAAGAAGATTTCAAATGAGCTGAATATGGCGCCTTCCACGATTTCGTCAGCTCGTCGTGTACCTCTGGGAAGAAGGGGGCGGGCCTTTGTTTTCCGGCGTGGGCTCGCTTGTCTGTTCTGGCACAGCCTGCTCCGGCATTATCTGTGCGCGGCGCTTCTTCCTGCGTGGCCCGACAGGGTAAGCGAAGTGAGCAGGCCATGAAGAGGTCCCCCATGGCCCAGGCACACAGTGCACAGGAAATACGAGGCATTTTCAACAACGCCTGGCTCTTTTTGTGAGGGTTGCAGCGGCAACACACACACGGCTTAAAAGGATATTGGCTCGCCGGATGGCGTAGCGGAAACAGCGGCTGAAGGCAGAGTTCAGTGAAGGCAGGATCCGGCTTACTCAGACTGCGAAGCAGGTGCTGGAAGCCGGAAGCCTTATCAACGGCGGCGACTTCTGGATTCGGAGTTCAGCGAAGTGTGAGTCCGCTGAATCTGTGGCAAAGTATGGAGAAACATTATGTCTGAAACTGAGATTTAATGTTATGTCATAATGCTATGTACTTCATTCTAACATATAATAAGTATATGTATGTGGAATTACTTTTTGTGAAATGATAAATTAATGACAACCCCAGTATGCTTTGTTGGCTCATATAGTTGCATGGAGGTGAATGTTCTGGGGGTCATATTTCAACAATTACACATCAGAAAATGTTGTAATGCAGAATTTCTTTAGAGAATGAATATATCTATACCTCTACGTTTTTTTTTTTTTTTTTGAAAACTTGTGAAATAATAAATAATGACACCCCCAGTATGCTTTGTCGGCTCATATAGTTGCATGGAGGTGCATGTTCTGGGGATCATATTTCAACAATGACACATCAGAAAATGTTGTATTGTAGGATTTCTTTAGAAAATACACTTATCTATACCTCTACGTGCTCGATTTTTTTTGGAGAACTTGTGAAAAAAATTAAGTAATGGCACCTATATAACCTGTTAGAGTTAAGTACATAGCATTATGACATAACATTAAATCTCAGTTTCAGACATAATGTTTTCCATACTTTTAAAAAGACAAGACATTTAGTAAGAAATAAAGATTAAATACAAAAGTGCTGGTTAAATTTGCCACGTAGCGTATACCTTTAATAAAGACCATTTAACAGGAGCATATATTTTTACTGTTTGATGAAAATGCTGCCCAATTCACAACCTCATATTTCTGGTACTGCTGTTCCTTTAAAAAAACAAAGCCAAAAACAATGGGGGGCGGGGTTAACAACCATCCAACATTTTTAAGGTGGAACGGATAGTTCGGCGAATAAAGAGCTCGAGTCAGAGACCTTGACAGAGAGCGAAACTCTGTTTCTCTGAGTGTTCAGCGAGTGAAAATATATCTATGCTAAATTTATTCTTAGCCTCTAACACACACACTGGCGAGTAAAATCTAAGCATTTATTAGCCAATGGCTAATGATAGATATTATTTAGTCGCCCAGAGTAAAGATTTACTCGCATATGTGAGTGATTTACTCGCATTGTAGAGGGTTGTGCGTTAAAGCACCCTTTGATTTTTTTTTTGTTGATTTTTTTATCACATCAACTCATTCTTTTTGTATAGGAGTCTATCAGCAATGTTTCCCACTCTTCTTTGCAAAAACGGTCCAGGGCTGTGTTTCTCAAAAGCATTGTGAGCTAAGTTGATCGTTGAGACCATTGGTGGCAATGGATCTACGATCTACTTAGTCTTACAACGCTTTTGGCAAATGCAGCCCAGATGTGTTAAATTTGGGGGTTTTTTCAGCCTTCACCCAATTAAAAAATGATAGTGTTTACTGTTTACTAAGGTTTTTTTGGGGGGGGGGGGGGGGGGGGGATCTCTTTTCTCTTAATCGTGTCATTGTGGTTTTCAGTGGCATACCATAGGCTGTAATTTTTTACATTTAAAGGTAAAATTTTTTTTAATGATTTTTACATCGCAAAAAACAGCTGTTTTAACAGGGGTGCGTAGACTTGTGTATATCCACTCTAAATACATTTTAAGTGATGTCTTGGGCAGGTGATGTCATTTCCTGCCAATGGATTTGGTCTGTATGACATGGTGGGGAACGCATGGGAGTGGACGTCAGACTGGTGGAATGTACATCACACTGCAGAAGATGGATATAATCCTGTAAGGCTCATTTGCAAGAATAAAGAAACATGCACATACACACACATCCACAAGTTCTTTCTTTACACTCAAAAGGGAATGTTAACCCCTTATATCAATGCCTTATTTTTTTCCACAGAAAGGACCAGAATCAGGGACAGACAGAGTCAAGAAAGGAGGATCCTACATGTGCCACAAGGTAAAACACATAAAGCCATCTAATGTATGACTGACATGCATACGTCAGGGTTATTGAGGCGCTGGGATATTTTTTTGTCAGCCAAACTACTACTAGAAGTACACTAGCATTCAAAATTCAGCTTTGACAACACATGAATAAATGACATTTTAAAATACATTAAGACAGAAATCATTTATTTTAAATATTACAGTTTTTACTGTATTTTTGATCAAATAAAGAAGCCTTGGTGTGCATAAGAGACTTATTTTACCCCAAAATTTATAACAGTATTGTAAAGCTGGTCTCTACAAATTTAGTCTGCACATATATGCACCTAAGTGAAAAACACAACCTTCATCTGTAAAAACAAGCTTTTATACAACTTATTTACATACATGTAAACACATTTTTCTTTCTCTGTAGTCTTACTGCTACAGATACAGGTGTGCAGCCCGGAGTCAGAATACCCCGGACAGTTCTGCCTCTAACCTGGGCTTCCGCTGCGTCTCTGACGCTGATCCATAACCTCATCATCATCTCTCACTGTCATATGCTTGAAGTCTAGAGAGATATTGTATTTTATGAAAATAAAACAATTTGTAAGAGTTTGGTATTATTTCAGTTCTTTTATTTCTTCTTTTTTTGTATAATTACAGAAGGTATTGAAATAGAGATAAAGATATGCTTAAAGGTGCAGTGTGTAGTGTAAGCCCGCCCAATCGTCCCAATGGAGGCGTACGATTGTTGGTTGAAGGTTTCTTGCGCGTTCTGTCTTTTCAGCGGGGCAAAGGGATTTAATTCTAATTTATCTTTATCTGACTCCATTTTAATTATGACCTCGAATTTAGGTTAGAATGCCAATTGGTTATTTGGTCATTTATATTTAATAGTTTACACATTTAATTATTCAGTTTAACCCTTTGTTGAAATTATACCCGTTCATAGTTAATAATTCCAGAGTAAGTCAGAATAAATCAGTGTAACAATTTATTATTAGTCAGGTAAATGTATCATGCCAATTACATAATCAATTCAAAGATAATCCATACATAACATCAAATGCTCTGAAGTATATAATAAAATATGGATACCTGACTTCTGAGAATTACACAACGCTGAGCATCTAAGAGACACTCAGCGTTACGGGCTGACCAAGCGGTTCGAGCCCCGACCTCTTTGCAACATCTCCTTAAATACCAGACCAAGACGGAAACCTCTTTCAAATGGAAACGTGTTAACAATGGGAAATTCACATTTAATCACTGTCACCCAACGTAATAAGCAAAGTATCTCTAAACTCTCAAAACCTTTATTACTTTTTGGTTTACTTCTGTGGGAGGAGACCTTTGTACCAGTCGCACTGAGACATTTCAAATAATATCAAACATGTATAATTCTGTATAGTATTTGTTCACTTTAGACCATATAGTTTTTTGGGTGAATTCTGGAGGGGAGATGGGGGTAGATACAGGTGAAAGGAGAGACATGTAAATTTAAAGTCATTCGTAGATAATTCACTCAGCGTGACGTCGTCTCGGATGGGGATGCTAAATGCATGAGTCGGTTCAGATGCTAAAGTCCTTTATTTTCTCAGAGACATTCTGGCACATGCAAACTTTTTCAAATCTTACAGTAGTATTTATGAGGATCTATTGACAGAAATGCAATATAATTTTTATTAGATTCAACATCAACCTCAAATAATCAAGTGAAGAATAAATATTGCAGATGAGTTGTGTTGGTTGTGAGTTTGTTGATACTGATATTCAGATGACAGAGAATCAAGGTGTGGCAGGGTAAGCGGAGGCAATGTACTTCTTTCCATCCCCATAGCTGCTCTTGTCCCATGTGTAGGTCTGAATGCCCAGAGTCTGTCCTCCCAAACTCACATAACACCTGAGAATGGAGTCAAGCATTTCAGATGGTTAAGATGGATAATTAAATAAAATGTTATATATATATTATAATTGATCTTTTTTTATTCTATATTTTAGTTTTATACATTTATTATTGTTAATAATAATAATAATATATTATAATTTTAGAGTAAAGGCCCATTCACACCAAGGATGATAACTATATAATGATAAATATATAGTTCTAAATATAAAAGAATAGAGTCCTCACCACAACTATAATGATAATGGCACAGAAAAACAATATCTTTGGAAACACTTTCAGAACGATTTTTTTCAGCTGAAAAAAACAGCCAATCAGAATCCATTCCGCTCTAAAGAGCTTGAGCATTTAAAGCGGCAGAGGCTAACCAGAATAAACAGAGGCTGTTCATTGGTGTGGACGCTAATATAGTTATCCTTATGGTTATTATAGTTATCATTCTTGGTGTGAACTGACCTTAAAGGGATAGTTCACCCAAAAAAGAAAATTACCCCATGATTTACTCACCCTCAAGCCATCCTAGGTGTATATGACATTCTTCTTTCAGACAAACACAATCTGAATACAAATGTCCTGGCTCTTCCAAACTTTATAATGGCAGCCCAAAATTTTAAGCCCAAAAAAGTGTATCCATCCATTATAAAAGTAATCCACACGGCTCCGGGGGATTAATAAAGGCCTTCTGAAGCGAATCGATGGGTTTTTTGTAAAAAAAAAAAAATCCAAAGTGTAGCGCCTCTCGTAGTTTAAAACGCTTAGGCTACATCCAACATCATCGTCGCGCTAGTTGTGTTTTATTTTTTAAAAGGTATATATTACTCTATAAAGTTTTAAATATGGATATTTTTCTTACACAAACCCATTGATTAACTTCAGAAGGCCTTTATTAACCCCCATAGCCATGTGGATTGCTTTTTTAATGAATGTATGCACTTTTTGGGCTTCAAATTTTGGGCTGCCATTATAAAGCTTGGAAGAGCCAGGACATTTTTTTTATATAACTCTAATTGTATTTGTCTTAAAGAAGAATATACACCTAGGATGGTTTGAGGATGAGTAAATTATGGGATAATTTAAATTTTTCAGAATCACAATGAGCTTTATTGCCAGGTATGTTTACACATACTAGGAATTTGTTGTAGTGACAGAAGCTCCACAGTGCAACATAATGACAGTGCCAAGACAGACAACATACAAATATACAGACAATGTGCAAAATAGCAAAGACACAATATACAAATTAAAAGTGAACTATTCCTTTAAGTCTGATCATTTTGATGAATATGTTATATATGGAATGGATATATAAATTTGTATATTTACTACTATACACAAAAATTAGTTTTATTTGATGAATGGCTGGATGGACGAATGAAAGTGAATAGAGAGAACAACAACTCACTTCTTGCCAGGGCGGGTGATGTAGCAGAGACTGTAGATAGCCAGATCAAATTCAGGACTACACCCAATAAATGCAGAACCAACCTCTTTGTAATAGCCATCCCAACTAAATTGCATTCCCAATACGTCAGGATATGTGGTCCACTGAGAGAGGAGAAACATGACTTTTACTAGATCAAATTCTTATACAAGTAGACATCCACACTTGAAATAAAATGTTGTAATAACACTGGTTTGTTTTGATTCACATGCTCAGATGAAGTACTCACAGGGCCATCAAAACTATGGCTGTAGTAATTCAGGAGTCCCTGTTTCTCAGTCAGATAAAACTGCAGCCAGTTGTGGAAACCAGACACCTTACCACCCTTAATTTCCCCTGTTGACACACTACATGTCAGCCAAAGACATACAAAATGCAGTTTGGCAGCCAGTCACATGTGGTCACACGCAGACTGACCTACAAAGACGTGCTCAAACCCGCTGGAGTCCAGCTTGCCGTCAGATCGAGAGTAAAGGCCGAACCACATCATCTTCAGATCCTGGATAAACTCGCTCTGTGATGAGTATGCACCTGATCCATAACACAATAAAGTATGTGTACAGTCATTTGACAATCAAAATCAACAGTATTAAAATATATTGCATCATCTATTTACATTACAGTTTGATCACATTATTTCACATTTTACACTGTAGTTCATTGCTATTTCTTCTAGTAAATAAGAAGTAAAAAAATGTTCAAAAGTTTTTAGTTTTTTTATATATTTTTGAAAGAAGCATCTTATGCTCACCAAAAATACAGTAAAAAAGTTTCATATTGTGAAATATTATTACAGTTTAAAACCATTTTCTATTTTAATATAGTTTAAATTGTAATTTATTTCTGTGATGGCAAAGCTGAATTTTCAGCATCATTACTCCAGTCTTCAGTGTCACATGATCCTTCAGAAATCATTCTAATATGCTGATTTGCTATAATATATATAATAATATTTCTGTGAAAACTGTAATGAAAGATCAAAAGGATATTAAAAATGTCTGTACTGTCACTTTTGATCAAATTAATAAATCCTTACTGAACAAAGTATTCATTTATTTTATTTATCTTACTGACCCCAAACTTTTGAACAATAATATAATTTAAATATTATACATACAAAAATATTTATTTGGCATTATTGTGATTGCAGCATTTTATCACATTGAGATCACTACAATTCACAAGGTCTAAAACAAAAAGAGTTTTGGTGTCACATATACCTTTAGAGTGGAGGAAATTGTAGAGCTCCTTGCCCAGGTCAGTGTTCATGGTCTGTTGGAGGAAAGTGTCCTGCTCCTGCATTTCCTGCGAGGGCACATCCTCCACTTCTCCGGACACCCTTTTATAATTGTCCAGTAGTTTCAGGAGAGCTTTATACGTGGGCTTGGAGAGCAAAGTACTACTAACTTCCTTGAACAATCTAGAGAGAAAAAGAGCATTATAATACACAACAACATGCATGTGTGTGTATATATGTGGTTATGTGTGTCTTACGGGTGTGATGAGAGGTCACTCTCGGGGTCGGTCTCAGAAGAAGAGATCAGTGTCTGAGGTTCAATAACCAGCTCTGAGGCTGTGGCCCTGTTAGAGTCTAACTTATACAGAGTCTCAGACAAAGACTTGATCTCAGCGTCAGTGACACTGGCTAATGCTTGGGATGTGAAATGGATACATAAAGAAAGCGTTAGTGCCTGAGGAGCAAAGAAAGGCCTGACAAAGCCTGAGCAAACTGTAAGAATGAAGGGAAGAATTAACATAATTACTGCAATTAAATTAACCAAACAATCAATGCAATTGTAGTTTTTTTGTCATGTGACTTTCGATTTCTATAAACTGAAAATCTTGTTTTGTAGTCAAGAAAACACTGTTAATCATCACTCAAAAGTCTGAACCTGTTTAGTGTTCATCACATTATTTATTATATGTATTGTTTTTTTGTTATTATATGTGTGTATTAGTGCTGTCAAATCGATTAATCGCATCCAAAATAAAAGTTTGTGTGTACATATGTGTACTGTGTATAATTATTATGTATAAATACACACATGCATGTATAAAAATAGTTTATATATATTTTTTATATTTATATATGTAATATAAATTATATAAATATATATACAGTATATACATGCAAATATTTCTTAAATATACATGCATATGTGTATTTATATATATACATAATTTTGGATGTGATTAATTGCGATAGTGATTAGAGTGTATCACACAAACGTGTGGGTAACACTTTACAATAAGGTTTCATTAGTTAACATTAGTTAACTACTTGAGTTAACATGAACTAGGAATTAACAATAGTTCTACATCATTTATTTATCTTAGTTTATGTTCATTTCAGCATTTATTAGTACATTATTAAAATCAAATTTGTTATTTGTTAACATTAGTTAATGCACTGTGAACTAACACAAACAATCCATGAACAGCTGGATTTTTATTAACTAACATTAACAAAGATTAATAAATACTATAACAAATGTATTGCTCATTGTTAGTTCATGTTAGTTAATACATTAACTAATATTAACAAATGAGACCTTATTGTAAAGTGTTTTGTGTAGTGTAGATTAATGAATAAGACTTTATGAAAATAAATAAACAAATTATTTTGTCTAAATATAATTGTAATTGCTCTTTTTTACAAATAACCAAACTGAAACTATGTATCATTTTGGTTTTTACATATGTGGTGTTTAGTACTTTGGAATGAATTCTGAGATTAACTAAGTGTGTGAAACTATAGCAGTAGAAACAGCTGAGTTCCATGCCACTTTGGGATCCAAAATAAACAGGACTCATGGTCACACACTCACACTTAGTAACTTACCACCAGTGTTGGGCTTGTTACTCAAAAAATATTACTCATTACTAGTTACTCCTTTCAAAAGTAATATTATTACTTTACTTATTACTCCCTGCCAACAATAATTAGTTGCACTACTAATTATATTACTTTTTCATTACACCCCCAAAAATTGGTAATTGCCTCATTTTTGCAGCCTGTGAATCCATGAAAGTTACAGATAAACGAAGACTACAACTGGCTCAAACTGATGACAAGCCACAATTTTTTTCAAAACAACTTCTGTTATTTAATAAAGCAGCAACATAGTAAAGTCTGCAACAGGGCTCAAGCAGATAGAAAAGGATGCCAACAAGCACCAGCACATTTAATCTGATGATGAAATACGTTTGTACAGTAGTATGCCATGTATCTTGCAACAGCAATTAATGAAATGTGGTCTTTAAATGTTTCACTTAAATAATGACCTAAAATTATTACAGTAGACAAAAAAAACAGTAGGCAGGCACAAAGCAACAATTAAGTTAAATTCAATTACAATAAGTGATAGCTATACTATTTGCATTCATGTTTAATTTTAAACGGCTTTTTTAGCCTATTGCTCACCACTAGTTTTTCACTGCTCATATCTGAATCGGCGATTCCTTTCATTCATTCATTGAATTCCGATTCCTTTTTCATCCTTTCTCCCTACAAAATTAAAATAATCTATTTCCAGCCGCTATATGATGTAGGCTTCTCCATCTTGCGACGAAGCTAGCTTGTTGCGTTGACGTCACGTGCGTACGATTATGAAATGATTGGATTTTTAAATTTCAAAACGTTAGCGATTGTGACAAAAAAGTAACTAGTAACTAGCCGGGTTTTTTTTTTTTTGGGATGGTAACTGTAATATTACTTACATTTTATTATTAGGGCCTAAAGTTACTATAGTTACCAGGGAAAGTAATATTGTTACTGTAACACGTTACTGCCCAACACTGCTTATCACAGATACACCCCTAATATTTAGAACAAAATCTTTCATATCTCCTATTTTTGTGCCTTTAAAAAATCTGATTTGCTTATCCACGTGACTCAACAGACCTTGATCACATGTGGAAAGATTTAAAAGCTGTGTGTTTGTTTAGAATTACTTTGAGTGATTCATTAGTGTGTGTGATTCGTCTGATTTGTGATTCATTTGTGCCTTTTGTCTAATTGAACAGACAAGGAGTATTTTGTTTTAACCACGGATGCACCGATATGAAGATTTTGGCCGATACCGATAACCGATATATTGGCCAATAAATCTAAATCCAAATTTTTATATAATTTTTCAGAGCCTGATTACAAAAACAAAAGTTTCACCATTAAAAGCCATGTCCCAAGTACACAATTATAATGTTCTCATTATAATTTTATGTAGCCTATATGACAGACTTGCGCTGCATATGTTGCACTTAACTTTATTTTCCTTTTTGAAGTGATTCCAATCATATTTCAAGCAATTCAAAACCATTATGGCGAACAGATGCACATCTGAAGTTTCTCAGCTAAAGGAAATAATCCATTATTTATCGGCTTTAATATATCTTATATATTATATATAAAATATATAATTTATATTTTAACATACAACGCCAGCTAATAACATTTTCTATACTTTCAAATAGCTTTTTTCATCCTATATCAAACTTATTTGTTTTAATTTTGTTGACCATTTAGCACTACAAATATGTACTGTAAAATGTTTTACAGAATTTTTACAGAATTACAGATGTTGAAGCTCATGTTGATGACCACACTGCTTTTTATAGTCATAGCAGCAGTCCCCGTGCTGCTGGCATTTTGAGTTGATCTAGCCACCACATCTTCCTTTACAGAAAGTAAACCTCGAAGGAGGGGAGATACTGTATATTTCACATGCTGACTGGATCATTAAAATGTTTAATTTAACCATTTTGAGTTACATTTTATGTGAAGGAAAAGATCTACCACCCAAAAGTTTTTTTTTTTTTTTTTTTTTTCATCTGTCTTTTTTTTTTTTTTTTTTTACTTTTTAACAACTCTTTAATTACAAAAATGTAAAAACATTCCTCAAAAACATCTGAGAGAGAAACTCTATTTGCATTGGGATAATTGCTATGCTATAAAATACCAAAAGACACATGCACATGTTTAGTTTAATAACTTATGAATGTACAATCAGGATGGAAATTGCAGGTATGAACTTACCACTGTAGCCCTGAGAGATCTGGGTGATGGTGAGAAAGAGGATGATGATGACCTTCATCGTAGACGTTAGACGATCCAAATGCACGAACTGTAGATTAAGACCCATGGTTTTTATACCATCTCAGATAAATAAATCCTTAGGAACTCCTCCCATGCATCAAAATACTCTGTTGCGATAATAATCACTACAATACGATAGGACCAGATTAAAATTTGCTTTGAGCAAAAAGGTAATATTGGGAGTGGTGAGATGATAGGACCAGATGACTCAGTTCCAAAGGATATATTGGGAGTGGTGATTTGATAGGACCAGATGACTCTGAAAAATTAGTTTGGGAGTGGTGAGATGATAAAAAAAAGAGGAAGTTGATTTAAAAGGAAATAAATAAATAAAATAAATGAATCTTTGTTCCCTTTTTTTTGTCAGTTGGTCCAAAATCTATGAGAACAGCAGAGATGTTAGTTGTCAGGGTCCAGAAACTATAGACATCTAGTGAAAATTATGAATTTAGCATTTAGCAAATTTGATACAATTTCGCTATACTTTCTCGAAATCATGGTCTGCCTCCATTTGGCAAGAAAGTGTTCTTGGCAAGAACATGTTTCATAATATGTTTCCATAGGCTGATGAGTGGGCAAAAAGTCAGCAAGACCAGGTGGCTCCATTCACACTGCAATCAAATACTTAAAAAAAAAAAAAGGTTTTCATCTTGCTGTCTTGTGTTCTCGTTTTCAATTTGTCAGCTTTTATATATTTATATCCATAACAATTCTAATGTGATTTTATATACAACCCCAAATCCAGAAAAGTTGGGACATTTTGTAAAATGCAATGATATAAAATCAAGAATCTGTGATTTGTTGATTTTCTTTCAACGTTATTTGAAACTGACATAAGTACAAAGAAAAGATTTTTGTGATGTTTTCACTGAACAACTTAATGGGATAGTTCACCCAAAAAGGAAAATGTTGTCATCACTTACTCACCCTCAAGTTGTTCCAGACCTGTATGAGTTTCTTTCTTTTGTTGAACAGATAGGAACATATTTTGAAGAATGCTGGTAATCAAACAGTTGACGGTAGCCATTGACTTCCATGGTAGGGGAAAAAATGGAAGTCACTGGGGGCCAACTGTTTGGTTACTGACATTCTTCAAAATATCTTCTTTTGTGTTCAACAGAAGAAAGAAACTCATACAGCTTTGGAACAAAATGAGGGTGAGTAAATGTAAATTTTTGGGTGAATTATCCCTTTAATTGTATTTTGTAAATATAAACAAATTTTGATTTTGATGGCTGCTACACACTCCAAAAAAGTTGGGACAGAGGCTAAATTAAAGTGAAAAGATTATAGAATGGATCATGGATCAAAGCAAAGATGGATCATGGATCATCATTTTGTGTCAAAAATCATAAGAGAATTGTCAAACAATTCAAAAATCACATTTCTAAATGCAAGATTGCAAAGAATTTAGGTATTTCACCATACCATTCAGGGAATCCAGAAAAATCTCAGTACATTTAGTGTAAGGCAGGAAACTTAATGTGCCTGACCTTTGAGCCCTCAGATGGCATTGCATGAGAAACCATCATGCTACTCATGTTAAATGTAGCCACATGGGCTTGGGAGTACTTTGGAAAACCGTTGTTACGTAACACAGTCTGCTGCTGCATCAAGGAATGTCACAAATCTCTGTTACGCAAGGAGAAAATATATACACTCTAAAAAACACTAGGTTAAAAACAACCCAATTTGGGTAACTTTTAACCCAAGGGCTGGGTAAATATAGGACAGAACACATGTTGGGTTAATTTTACCCAGCAAATTGGGTTGTTTATTTAACCCAGGATAATCGTTGATTAGTTTTTACTATAATGCTAGCGTTTTTTAATTAATTCTAGCTTCTTACAAGATCGTACAAACAAATATACAGTTATTACAAATCAACAACACATTTATTTAGTATTTCGGACCCACTTTATATTAGGTGGCCAGGCCTTAACTACTATGTACTAATATTTAAATTAATAATTTGATACAATGCACTTATTGTTTACGTACATGTTTTTACATTGTACTTACATTTAAAACAATTACCTGCATGTAATTACATCTGTTATTATTTTTCTGTAGTTACACGTATAATTACACTGTTGACACCTCCCTTACACCTAACCCTACCCTTAAACTTACCCATACCACCACACCTGTCCCTAACTTTACCCGTATCCACCTCAATATCAGCCAAAATGTTTTGCAATACAATATGAACACAATAAGTACATTGTACTTATTTTTTGATGTAAGTACATAGTTAAGGCCACCTAATATAAAGTGGGACTGGTATTCCAGTTTAGTCTTACTCAGTAGGTGCATTTTAAACTCCTGTGCTTTAGATGGCGCTACATGTGAGCCAGAATTCTGTTCTGCATGACCTTTCTCTCTCTCTGTAGAAAGCGTGCTTCAATGACATCCCTGTTACTGATGTAAGGAATCTTGTGTTAGTTCTGAGGAAGATATATAAATGGCTTTATATTCTTTGTTTCGATCTGTCAGGACTGAAGTAGTCAAGGTGGGCTTTGACTTATTTCTCATATTAAGCATTCTAACCTTTTAATGCCTTTGACTTAATGCGTTAGAAGTTATGATGTTCTTTGCAATCATGCCAGTCTAGTATAATACGAACTATTTGTCCTGTTTTTTATCTTGTATTTTAAATAATAGATGACAGTATTTGTAAAACGGTTTCCATTCGGCTGTGTAATGTCCTGTAGCATAATTTAATCACGCGTCATTATTAATAATATGTTATTCATAGGGATGCCTCACACAGCATGTCCAGTCTCTCTACACCAGCTGCCCGAGTTTAGCAGCGGAAAAAGCACTTCTCCTGAAATTACGCAAATCTACGGGATACACCTTCATCAACTGCAAAAAGGCACTGGAGAGATTCAACAATGATATTACACAGGTGCGGGTCCAGAGCTGTGAATGAAAAGGATCATTCAAATCATCCCATGAAACCCAACAAATATAAGAGAATAAGCCCTTTTACATTATATTAACTTGTGTTGAACCCAGAATTTTTTTAAGTAAATATGAGGGAGATTTTTAAATAATTCAGTACTTTCGGTCAGCTGATTTGTCAAGCACTTAAACTCACATCCTGGTATTTTTTGTCATCTCTGTAATTATATCATTTAAATGTGTTTAACATAAGGGTGTGCATTATACTGTTTCATAGGGTGTGCATCCACAAGTTTTACTTGGTAAGGGATGTGTACTAATTACTAATTATGTAAAAATGTATGTTTGCAGGCAGAAAGCTGGCTGCATGAACAAGCACAAAAGGAGGGCTGGAGCAAAGCAAGCAAACTGGAAGGTCGGAAAGCCAAAGAGGGGCTGATTGGTCTCATTAAGGGTGACAATGCAGCTGTCATGGTTGAGGTAAACATTAACGTGCCAGTCTTAACACGCAACGTGTAATTTGTGCTGCATCCCAATTCGCCTACTTGTAGCAGAAGAGTAGACGAGCTTTGGGACATACTGCTTCGTCATCTTTAACGGACAGCTCTGTCACTTAATTACATGCATGCTGTCATCCTGTCTACCCTGTCAGTCATCTTGTCACAGTTAAAATCCTCCACATTCAAACTCATTTCATTTCCTACCGTAACGGAGAGAAATGCAGTAGCACGTTGATCTGCCAGTCGTCTTTAATGTGGAGACTCTCCTCATGCGTTTGCAATTTGAATATAATGATGCATTTAAAAGGTAATTGCCAAACGTATCATAACAAAAGTTCACAATGATTCTGCAGATGATATATAATTAGGATAACATTGAATAAATATATTTTCGTCAGGTTAGATACTGATAATTAATTACTCAAACGCCTTTATCTAAACCTCTCTACGTTAACCACCAGACTCGCACATCTTCCGTGTCTGTGTTTTTTTTTTTTAAACACTTTTTACTCCTGTTTGTAGTTCTAATTAAATCCTTGTCCATCGTGCAATGGGTTGTGGGCAATATTAGAGTGTGCATCGATATGACCGGATTCCAGATTCTGACCGGAAATAGTAGACCATCCGGGTATATTTGGAATACTAACTTCAACGTACTGTGATTTGGGACGTACTAATTCTATTTTCGAATACTATTTAGTATGGATAGTATGCAAATTGGGACACTATTGGTCTCCAATATGATGTGGTGTGTGAATGAACAAATTTTTCATTTTATGTTCAGGTGAACTGTGAGACAGATTTTGTGGCGAGAAATGAGAAATTTCAGCAGTTGGTGAAGAATGTTGCTTTGTCAATAATGGCTCATCTCAGCAGCAAAAAGCAGACAGGGTATATTAAGGTACAAGCCCTTCATTTGCATTTTCAGAAATGTGCATTTCTTCCACACCTTCTGCAATCTCTGAATGCTGATCTGTTCTTTGATTCAGAGTGTGCTGTCTTCTGAGGACATTTCTAAGCTCCACATTCCTGAGGGACCCTCACTGGCAGATCAGGTAGCCTTGACTATAGGTGAGAATAAACCAGGTTTATCTGTAATTTCTTGCTCCTTTGAGTGACCCTAAAGAGAGTATGAGAGACACTTAAGCCACAATTATTTAAGCCACTATTATTTAAAGGGTCAGTAAGATTTTTTTTTTCCATTAAATTAATCAAAACTTACTATAAATACATTTACAGTATTACAAAGCTGTTTCAAATATCTGCTGTTCTTTATGGGAGCTTGTTTCCGCCACAGAATAAAACATTTTGAAAGATAATTATGACTTTTTATCTCACAATTGTGAGTTTAAAGTCAGAATTGCAAGATATAAACTCGCAATTCTGACTTCTTTTCTCAGAATTTTGAGATATAAAGTCGAAATTGTGAGTTATAAAGTCCGATTCTGAGGGAAAAAAAGATTGTGAGAGTTGTGAAGAAAAAAAAGTCAGAATTGCAAGACATAAACTCGCAATTGCAACTTTATATCACTCAATTGTGAGATAAAAAGTCGCAATTACCTTTTAAATGTTTTTATTGTGGTGGAAACAAGCTTCCATAGTGCTTTCTTTTCATCAAAGAATCCTGAAAAAGTTAAACTATTAAGCAACACAACAGCTGTGATAATAATAAGAAATATTTCTTGAGCATCAAATCATCATATTAGAATGATTTCTGAAGGATCATGTGGCACTGAAGACTGTAGTAATGATGCTGAAAATTCAGCTTTATCACAGGAATAAATTGCATTTTGAAATGTTAAAATATATTAAAAAAAATTTTCACAATATAACAGTTTTTACTGTATTTTTGATTAAATAAATGCAGCCTTGGTGAGCATTAGAGACTTCTTTCAAAACATTTTTAAAAATCTTACTGATTCCAAACATTTAAACTGTAGTGTATTTATATGTACAGTACAAGAAATTATATATTTACATAATGTTATTGTCTTCACAAAATTATTTACACGTGAACATTTCCATCACACCATGTGATTTTTCTACCTTTCACTTCCTAATAATTAAATACAATAATTAAAATAATCTTTATAATCTCAATAATCTTTTTTCCCCCTTCAGGGCGATTAGGTGAGAATATTGGCATGCGGCGAGCTGTATCACTTGTCGTTCCCTCTGATTGGCATATTGGCTCATACATTCATGGAACGGTCCCTGGGCAGGTTGGCATTGATATGGGGCGTTATGGATCGCTTGTCGTGTTTCAAGGTGGACCTAAGGAAGGGACAGACACTCTGGGAAGGAAGCTGGGGCAACATATAGTGGGTGAAGCACCTGTTTCTCTTGGCAACATGGACGATATACCATGTGGTGAATCTGAGACAAGACTTTTGCCCCAGACCTTCCTCCCAGATCCCAAATACACAGTGGGACAGTACCTGATTTCACAGGATGCACGTGTGCTAGACTTCATACGTTTTAAGTGTGGAGAGAGCACCAGTCAGGAGGAGTGAGCCGAGCTGTTTGAATGAGAAAATAAAAGGCTTGTAAAAATATGAATTATATTTCCTTTAAGGATACACATCATTGACATCAATAAAATGTATGTCTCATCAGCATAGTTCAAAACCATATTTTCAGCAAAATGTATCTAAAAAATAAATTTTAAAATGTATCTTTTTTCCAGGCCATATTAAAAATGTATTCATTTATTCATGAATTCATTAAATTAAATGCAAAGTGGTCTAATATAGTCTAATATAAATTAACTAAAACAACTAAACTCTGACTCAGATGGGTGAATCTAAACAACTGTGCTGGTTCTGTGCAACCACAAAAAAATAAACATTTTGCCATCTGAAATACTGATGTCATAGCTTTTGAATTTACTAATAGAAATTGTTTATAGTATGAGCACCTAGTTAATTAATTGATTTGTGCAGGTGTCTGTGTAGTTGAGTTAAATGATAATCAAGTGCTTTACTGCCACCTACTGATGAGGACTATTCATTCTTTTACATACATATGTGCTATTATCCATCCTGACTGGATATTTAGTAATCTAATGGAGGGCAAGAAGAATGTGAATATTTTTTGTTCATATATTGAAGATCTGTTAGAAGGCTAAAGAGATTTCAGATACAAGCACTGGAATCAATATGGTGAATCAATTGTGTCATGGAACAGAAACTATTGTTTTTCAAGTGTGTGTGTGTATTTCAGTGATTTAATGACAAGTGCATTTTCACGGTTCTCTGATGTTGGTTTATGGTGACTGGTGTCTCAGGAGCCAAATCAAATTGAATTTACTAATAATTGGCATAATATATTTTTTAATTTTATTATTATTATTAGTTTTAACTTAATGAAGACAAAAAAATTAAGACAAAATATATTACTGTTGTAAATCACAATTGTACTCTAAAAAAAAAAAATATTTGATGATTTATTTTACATTAAAAGTTACAATGCTAATATTTATTATCTTAAAGTCAGCATGAAACTGAAGTTGCCATAGTTTTTTCTTCCCTATTATGATGTAAATCCGAATGATTTTGGATCTGGAATTGAATGGATTGTTGTGGTTTGCTATTGCTGTGATTTCATGTGAGTGACAGGTTGTCCCATGCACCCTCACGTCAGTAAACGCATCATCAGAGAAGAGAAGAGATGCTGCACGAGGGAGAAGTTATTTTGATTAGATTACGAGGACACATGAATTAAAAAATAATATTAATGATGTGCTCAGATAAATAAATTATAATAAATACTGCAATATTCCATAAAAAATAAGAATGGTCAATTTTCATGGTGACTTTGAATTAATAATTTTCAAACATTCAAACTCTAGCTTTTTGCAAAACACTGTAAACGTCTGTTGGAAATAATGCAAATGTGTAAATAAAGCGAACCTAGCGCATATTGTGTTCACAAATGCACATTTTAAACTCAGCACAGAGATGGAATTCCCTGCATTTACTTAGAACCAACACCAAGCCATTCTGAAACATAGAGCGCAACAGACTATATTGCAGCTTTTGATTTGATAATCACACTGACTAAACTATATTGTGATTTCTGTTTTATTTCAATTAAATTTATTGTGCAGGCCCATTTATTTATTTGTTTTAACTTTACATTCGATTTAATGAAATTAAAGCTGCAGTCCGTAAGTTTTGCCTCTTTGTCGTCTGCAATTGCAGTTAGTTGTGGAATTATCATCTTTATGTGGGTTGTGTATCGCCACGGCTCCTCAGTTAAAGTTTACAACATCAGCATTGCGTGACTACGTGTATTTAGCGTATATTAGCTTTACCTGTAGATTTTAATTTTTGTACCGTCTAATCTTTTGCTTTTGACTACGGGTGAATCTCCATTTGGCACTGAGGATTGTCGTTTGGACTCTTCTGGATTACAATCCACCATAAAAATGATATGTTTCATTATTCCAGCTGCTGTGAGAAAAGGCTATAAATGATACACCATCTTCAGCATCCTCGCATGCCATACTACTACTAGCCGGGACTCATTCTTTATGTATACAGACGTGACGTAATGACGCAAAGACATGCTCGAAAACCCACCAGTACCACTCAAATTAGAACACATTATTAGCTTACCGTTGTGAATCGAGCTAAGGTAAGGAGATAGTTTAGAACACTGGCTGGTTATGTACTTGCTCAAAATTAGATTTTGGATAATTTTTAACCAAAAAAAGTTCATCAACTCCTCTCTCGAACCCCAGTATTACGGTAACTTATTCAAGGTTTTTCAGCTGCGCATATAATACTGACAAGCCGGTAATGACAGTATAGGGAAGCCAGCGCCCGCACTATTTGATTGGCCAATTCAGCTTGAATCCAGTTGACATGACATCATCGTGAATATAGCGGTGTCACACAGTGCGTGCGTGCGCCCATACTGTAATTCACACAGCGCTCATACTGACGCTCCCTCCGCTCCATCCTCAACCACTGCAGTCATGGTAAGTCCATTATCACAGCCAGCCATCTCTCATTTTCACAATAATGCAGGTAACGTCTTTTGGTCACACAGTCGGTAGGTGACCGTTAAACAGAATGTTGATCTCATTAGTTTTTTTAAGCCACCAAGCTCTGCTCTCAGGCCATTACCTTACGCATTTAATACTCACATGTGTCTTTGTTTGCTCTGAGGGTTTTGTTTTTGAGGTACAATTTCAATATTCTTTATTGTAAGATCAAACCAGTGCATCTTCGGTTTTAATGCTGATCTTTTCTATTGCCCTCCTCATCCTGGCATGGACAGTCTGACTTCACAGAGGACCAGATTTGTGGTGAGTAATAAATGTTAACTACTTAAATAAATAGTGATTATGAATTCGTCGAGGATATATAGTTGCGTTTGTGTTGCTGGTTAATGCAAAATAAGCGTAGGCCTGCACATTTACACTGGCTGACAAATGTGCAGCCAGTGCTTAGCACTTAGACACATTATGTGATGTACAAACTGATGTGCAGTACCTAATGTCCAATATAACAAAAATATCTTTTATATATCAATTTCTGGTGCTAAATTGCTGAGGTTACTGTGCAGACAGCTTTCAGATGCGGCGCTTTTGAAGTACCGGAAGCTGCTGCTGCTGTGGAATGTGTAGCTAGAGACGCTACGTATAAACAACATAACATGCATTAGGTGTGAATTCAAGAAAATGATAATAATATGATCTGCTGAATTTCAGCGAGCCGAGGTGGCGTAATATCGTGAGCTATGTTTTTAATAAGTCGTACTCGTAGCTACAGCACAAAGCTCCAGGTTAAACGTTTAATGATCACGGGCGAGTGCTGCGGATTTGATTCACATCAGTCACTCGAATCTTTTGAATCAGGTCACTAAAAAGATTCATCCACGGACTCGTTCAGTGACCCGTTTGCAGGTTGCATCGTTACGCCTGTACTGTAGATATGTTAATAAATCATGTTATCTATGGTAGGTCTACAAGTAGGCGGGGACAAGTGTCTTTGTGTTATGAATGAGTCATTTAATCATTCACCCAACCGATTCATAAAACCCGAACTGAAATTATGATGTGCATCTAAATGTAACAGATTATCAAAAATATTTTTTTTTATTTGGGACTTGGTTGGATGCATCGGTTGTTTATTGGATTTTGAGACGTGGGCTTTGTACTCAAAGTAAAGGTAAATATATAGATGATGACAAATTAGGCTATTTTTTGTTTGTTTTGTTTATTGACTCATAACTATATTGATAACAAATCCATTTATACAATTCTATTTAGTCATTAAAGCTAAAAGTAAAACTTTGAAACTGCTGTCTTTTATTTATTTATTTGTATGTTTTTAATGTTAACCCCATGTATTACTATATTGTATGTTTAGCATTGGATGAAAAAACAAGAGAATTATGATATTTTGATTAAGGATTACTAGGTCAAAAAACATGCATGGATGAATCATTTACAATAAGATCAGTGACATGCATTTTGAAAATAGATAGGATAAAATGACATTTTATGCTGACTTCATTATAAACTGCTAAGCATGAATTTTATCAAGCTATAGAAAAAAAGACAATACCCTAACTGAATGAAGAGATTTAATAACGTTCTTATGTCACTTTAATTGAAATCTTAAGTCGCTTTAACACATTTCTAAATCTTGTGTTGGTCTATTATGTAGTATTCTACCTTGTTTATTACAAAACCACATAGTTTCAGTGCAAAGTGTATAGTGTGTCATTTGGGACACAACTAATATTCCTGTTGATGTAGTGTAATCTCTCTTCTGCCCATATATGGTTAATCACAGAGAGTGTGTGTGAAGTTTGACTCAGGCCGGCCGGGAAGTGTCACATTCCTGTAAGTTGCTCTGCCAAGCGTTATGATAGTGATCTCAAAACCTCAAGCAAGAACAAGAAGAATTTGCTTGTTGCTTTAGATTAGAATAAATTACGTTGGCCTGGTTTCACAAACAGGGCTTAGATTAAGACAGGATTAGGCCTTAGTTCAATTATGACATTTAAGTAGCTTGTATAAACATTTCTTTAAAAAAAACATTTTAAGATATGTCAGTGCAAGTTGCTTTCAGTTAAAACAGCTCAAACAAGGCATAAACCTTGTCTGTGAAAAAGAGTAAATTAAGTTTTACTCATTGTCATTTTCTGTTTTCAGTCCCTATAACTACACATAATTTTCTGCTTCTCCTGCCTGATGCATTTTCTCGCTCTCTTTCTCTCGCTAACAGAGTTTAAGGAGGCCTTCCTCCTGTTTGACCGAACAGGAGATGGGAAGATCATGTACAATCAGTGTGGGGATGTGATGCGTGCCCTGGGTCAGAACCCTGTCAATGCTGAGGTCCTCAAAGTCCTGGGCAACCCCAGTAATGAAGGTCAGACCCTTCTTTTGCTGCATTGTCCTGTGTTATTTGTTACAAAAAATGCATTTCTTTTAGTACAGGAAATTGTTAAAGGTTGTTGACATAAGCAAGATTGAATCATGCCAATTTTATTGGCTATAAATAACAATGTTTAAAAGCCCTGCCCTGTTCATTTAAAGGGATAGTTCACTCAAAAAGGAAAAGTCTGTCATCGTTTACTCACCCTCATGTTGTTCACTTCCCCTGATCAATAAGCTATACTTTTCCTATTCTGTCAGACAAAGCAATCTGTCTCCTTTAATCAGTCTAAAATGCAATCAGGACAACTTCAACAGTCCCACTGAAATAATCTACATCTTTTTCTTCCACAATTATAATTCAATTATTAAGTGATGATTTTCTAGCTTAATCCTCAGTGTGTTAAGATGTTGGTGTGAATAAAAATAAGAGTGATTGTAATGTGCTTTTTGACAGATATGAACATGAAAATGCTGGACTTTGAGCAGTTCCTGCCCATGCTGCAGGCCATCGCTAAGAACAAGGATCAGGGCTCCTTTGAGGACTTTGTGGAGGGGCTGCGGGTGTTTGACAAAGAGGGAAATGGAACGGTGATGGGCGCTGAGCTGCGACATGTCCTCACGACGCTGGGTAAAGAGTCAAGGCCTCTTTTAGAATGATATCACAATAGAGTATAATACAATCTTTCTTTGATTACTTCCAAGGTTTCTTCCTCTTAGTACGCGTCTTGTGGTGTTTTTCTCTGCTCCTTTGAACAGTTCACTGAGAGTTCTATTGATATTTATTTGGAAACCTGAACTAAAATAAAGTACTTATGAATGTTTGACAAGAACTGTGTGCTTGGTATAGAGAGAGTGAAAGTAGGGATGCAACAAATAAGAGATATTGTTTGCAATCAGTAAAGTTGTTACAGGATTAGAAGTCTTTCATTGATGTTTTTTTTTTGTGTTTTTACCTAAACAAAAACAGCTTTTTCTTAAGCAAAATTTTTTTATGGACAAACATTTTTTATGATGCCGTTGTTGTCAGATTTTGTTAATTTGAAGTTATATTTGGCTTTTACCTACCCTGGTGAAAAAGAAGTACAGTTTAGCATACTTATTGCTATTTATTGTGGAAATAATATACTTACTTACTTAAAGAATTCACCTAAGTGAACTGACTGTAATGTTTTTGGACATTAATGTTAATTGAAATTAAATGAAAAATGTATTATAGTTTATATTTATATTCAGTGCAGCTGAACTTTTAGAGTGCTTCATTTGACCCCCTTAAGTACATGTCATACATTGTCTTTGAAATATGATTAAAGTGTCCTTCTGAATGTTCTGACAAGCACTTATTATAAACTAAAATATACTTTATCTTATTGATTCTATTGTTTATCATGTATTTAAATATATTTGTAATTACACATTTGTAATGATTTGCAATTTAGTGCTTTTTAAATATTAAAGGTAATATTGAACTCACTACAGTTAAAATTATATTCAAGTACTGTACATGTGCTTTTGTATGATAATCAACACATCAAAATAAATGTACTTCTTTAAAAGCACAACAAAAGATTATTAAAACATGATTTGAAAATGTTCTTTAAAGTAAAACTTTTAATTTGACATTATTACAAAGTGCGCTTAAAGTCACTATGAAATCAAAATGGATAATTGTTTTTTTTATGGAATATTGCATTATTTATTATAATGAATGTAACTCACATGAGATCACCGCAATAGCAAACCAAAATGATCCAATCAGTTCCCGATGGCCAAATCAAGCCCCGCCCTACTTTTTTTTTTCAAGAAGCTGTTTCACTCAGATATACATCACAATACTAAAGAAAAGGCTATCACAACTTCTGTTTCATGTGGATTTTAAGTGTGTTAAGAAACTGTCATGCATCTGTACTCTCATTAAGTAGACTTAGTGGCCTTTTATTTAATTATTATTATATTATTTGCAAATACAGTTATTTTAAATGCACTTTTAAAATTTGATGTACACTACAAGTGCACATTCAATACAATTAAGCACACTTCTTTTCTCAAGGGTACACATTACCAATGAGCTATTATTTAATATAAGCTATTTTAAGAATTTGTGTGGCTTTTAATAAGTAAAATATTTAGAAATAAAATACATGGATATTTTGAATCATAAAATCAGATTTGTATTGAATGATACTTTTTGTTGGATATAATACCAGTCCTTCCAATCAAAGAGAATGACCGCCAACAAAGCACTAGGAGCACCTTGCACACCTTGTAAAGAATGACATTCTTTAAAACACAAGTTGAAATATGTTTTTGAGGAGAATTTGATGCATATTCTTGCCCGTATTTTATGATAGGTGAGAAGATGACAGAGGAGGAAGTGGAGACGCTCTTGGCAGGACATGAGGATGCTAATGGCTGCATCAATTATGAAGGTACAACAATCACATATGGGTCTTTTTTGTTCTCTGAACATCAAGACTGTGGTGAAAGTGTCAATGTTTAATCCATTTGCTTTTCCTTCTGACAGCGATTGTGCGCCACATTATGGCTGGTTGAGGAGAGGGTACGGATGGTCCTCAGTTTGTTTTTATTCATTCTTCTCTCCGGCAGCTCCCTCTCTACTCCGTCCCCTGGCTTTAGCCTAGCATGTAGCATTTCTGCATGTGCATAATGTAGGCGTCTCCTGACTCCCACTGTTGCCATGGTGATGCTGTGCCGGCGCTAACAGAGTTTGCTGGTCACCCTTATGCCCATCTCCCCCAAACCAGTCATTCCTCTTTATTCTGAAATGCTGTGTTCCAACTTTAATATTGTATTTTCAAATCCCCTTTGCTTGCACTACTTCTAATAGGCCACATACACACTGCAGCTAAATGCAGTTGTCATTCCACTTTCTGAGTGCACTGCTGAGTTTGGTGCTTTTCAGTGCCAGTCAAAGTTTGGAATAATTCAGATTAAAAAAAAAAAAAAATTATGTATTTGAAAGAATACTCAACAAGGCTGAATTTATTTAATCAAAACTACAGTAAAAACAGTAATATTGTAAAAAAAAATATTACATAAAAAAAAAAATTGGATTCTTTGATCAACAGAAAGTTCAAAATAACAGCATTTATTTGAAATAGAAATCTTTTGTAACATTATAAATGTCCTTACTGCCATTTTGACCAAATTAATGTTTCCTTTCTGAATAAATTTAATAAATTCATTAATTTATTTTCTTTTTCTTTTTTAATGTAAATCCTACCCCAAACTTTTGAATAGTAGTGAATCACGGTTTTCATAAAAATATGAAGCCGCAAAACAGCATTTTTTCAACATTGATGATATGAAATGTTTCTTGAGCACCAATTCAGCATATCAGAATGATTTCTGAAGGATCATTTGTCTGAAAACTGGAGTAATGATGCTGAACATTTAGCTTTGTCATCACAGGAATAAGTTGCATTTTAAAATATATTACAATAGAAAACAACAGCTATTTTAAATTGTAATACATTTTTCACAATATTACTGTATTACTGTATTTTTGATCAAATAATAATGCAGCCTTGGTGAGCCTAACAGACTTCTTTGAAAAACAATACATCTTAATTATTCCAAACTTTTGACCACTAGTATACATGAGTGATAACTGTTTTTAAATGTGATTGTCACTCCTAAATCTCTGCAGTGTGTACGCAGACATAGAGTATACACAAGCTGAAGGTATTGTGAAAGAAAAATGACTATCAGCATCATATTTAAAGGCTAAAACAGTGCCAGGGTAGTGGATTCGGATGGGTCCTTTATAGAATCTCCTACTTTCTGTTACAAACATCTGCTGTTACTGTAGGAGGCTTTGTAAGGAGATGCATTGTAGTTCTAGTATCCAGTCCTGTCATATTGCTGTTTCTGCTTTCTCTCTCTTCTTTACTTGTGTATTTATCTGTTCTCTTTATGACTTTATAAGGTATGCTAACTCATTCTAATTTATTTTAGGCCTGGACAATCTCTCTTCCTCCCCTTTCTGTCAAATCATCCTGGGGCTTCTGCATTTCACCCCTAATTGTTGCAGGGGAATGTAGTTTGACTGCCAGTCACTGAACTACACATACTCTGCGATCTTTGACTGTTTATGGGTCTAGAAGTATCTAGAACTTCATGTGTGGTGTCCATGGCAACATTTGCTGATCTAGTGGGTTGAATTTTGTTGGATCACTGCCTCATATTTGTTCTTTTTTTTCTCTTCTACAGAACTCGTAAGGATGGTCATGAGTGGTTGAAGAATTCAAACACTTTTTTTTTTTTTTTTTTTTGTCAGTCAGGCCCCACATTTATGTGATTTATTCATTTCCATATTAGCTTTTTTAATTATGTGTTCTTTATTTTTTCCTTAAGTGCCTTTTATCATGTTTCTGGAGAATTATAGCTCATTTCATTCCAAAATCTTCCATTGATGTTCATAGATTTGCCATTCAGCCATTGCATTCTTTCCACTGCTCATTGTATTCAGCCTCTGTTTGTCTTAAACTGTGAGGGACATTTTGATAGGCTCTTATTGCAGTTTTTTTTAAATTAACCTGTTATCTAAATGTCTGTAAGTCATTTGACATCCCTCTTTATTGTTCATCATAATAAATATTCAGAATCATCTTTGGTTTTGTTGATTTCTCATGTCAGAGTTGTGAGTGGGTGTGTATGTGTGGGTTGCCTTGTAGGGCATTGTTGCACCAACCACTCCATTTTAGTATAGATATTAATTAAAGCAACACAGACTTCTCTCTCCCAATAAACATGATACAAGACAATACCAAATTAGGAGTATGTGAAGGTGTTTGAATGTGCTGGCTGAGAACATGTTTTAGTGGTCCTGTGTTTACTTTAAGAGATAAGATGACTTACTAAACAAAACCTAAAGGACTGTTTAGGCTTTTATGACATGTATAATAATAACACTTAAACACTGCATTCTTCAGCTGCAATGTGTTGCGAGTGCGAGGGAGCATGCAAATGGAAAGAAACGTTTTCGCATTCAATTAAAGTCAACATGAAATCAACATTTATATTCTTATTTTTATAGACTATTGCAGTGTTTATCATAATTTATCTGTGCATATTATTATTATTTTTAATTCATGTGCCCGTTCCCACCAAGAACATATAGCCCCTTTCACACATACAGTCTTTACTGGTAAATTACCAGTAACAGATCATGTATGAACAGGACCTTTTCAAAAAATACCGGTAAATTGGTTCCAGCAATTTACCGGTAAGGGAAGTTGTAACATTACCGGTAATATGCTCTGTGTGAACACGGAATGAAGATTACAGATTACCGGTATTTTCACATACGAAGTCAGAATGCGATGACATAAGAAGTCTGCTTTGGGCAATTGGGCCAATCATAAAGACTTGATGGCGTGTTACTCCGCGTTGTTTACAGTAAGCTTTTTGTTTTCCTATTTAAATATGCGCTAAATAGGGCTAAATGAGCATCTTTGACCGTGTCACGCTTGAGAACAAATTGAGTAAAGGAATGCATTACTTTTACTTCTTCAAATAAGTAACGCAAGTTACTTTTTGCCCCCAATCTTGGTTTCTGCCATACATTTTTTTCAAGTTCAAATCTGGCACATTCAGGATAGACTTGAGAGCTTCTTTTTGTACAGCTGTAATAACTTAAATTTGTAGCATGATAAATGTTCAACTATCCTTCTAATCCATAATATAAGATGGTTTTAAGATGGAGTACACTTCACACAGCTCTTATCACTGATGATGCCTTTTATTGTGCACAACCATTCAGTATTTATGAAACCAAAATGAATCCATTCTTAGTCAAACAGGTGCTAGACAGCTCCAGCTACATCTCCTCAAAGGACAAACCGGACGTTGCCAAACATTCACACACATCTCAATGGTTACCAGCTTTCACCATTAAAAAAAGTATAAACAAAATGTAAAAAAAAACAAACAAAAAAAACAGACAACTACTTATACTACTACAAATGTAAAAGACAAAGACCAAAGAGCTGAGCAAATTGATCAAATGAGATATTCAACACTGGTTGAGGCGTGCAAAACTGTGAGGTTGATGTGAATCTGTTCTGTCAGTAATACTGCATGTTGGACAACTGCATACGTGTGCATTCACATGTGTGAGGATGTAAACTGCAGGTACGATCACAGCGGGAGTGTGTGTTTGTTGATTATGATATTGGCAGACTTGATGTCCATCACCACTAGCATTTGTAGTCTGGAAACATGGGAAATTAATGTAGAATTAAAAACAAACATACATACATACAAAAAGATGTGGCAAATCATAGAGTGCATGCACACCACACGCACACACACACACACACATACAGAGTCCAGCTTCATCGTATAAAACAACTGACACTTTCACATGAACATGTCAATAATACGACATCCACAATCATAAAGAGAAGGAAACATTACAGACATGTATAATATGATAACGTCATTCGTAATAGTGTAAAGAAACATATAAAAATACAAAAATAGGACGGTTACAATATGAAGATATGAGATACACAGACCACAGCTGCAAACGTAACTTTAAAATCCCTTGTCTCTACTCATCAGGTAGTTGCCACTAATTTGTAACAAAACAAAACGTTTTTTCTTCATGTCGTAAATACTTTCTCTGGGTTTGGCCTGATACTAAAACACCCATACACACACACATAACACATTCTGAACCGAAATATCGGTTCTGGCATGAACACTGGATACTAAAATGTGTGATTTGATCTCACTAAAATGATTAATTAAACTCCATTTGTATTTTTTAAAAATACAACACACAACCAATGTGATTCCCTGCTGCGTTTCCCATTATTTTCTCATTGTCGATTAATCATACACTCCCATAATTAAGTATTCTCATAAGCATGGCAATGAGATGTAAATGAAACAGGACTACTTTCACCTGTTAGAAAGGTAGAGTAACTTATGATATTTTGTGGCAGATGACGTGCACACATACCCCAAAATATAACATGCAAACATCAATTATTGATGACATGACTTCCAGGTTTACAGTACGTTTTCAGAGATGCTTCATACAAAGTAAACTGATTTAATACTAATTTGTCGTCTCTTTTTTCTCATGCTAAAAACAAATTGTACATAAAAAAAAAACAGGCCAAACCACTGAAGCTTTCACATTATCCCAAAAGTAAAACCGACATTCACGCGCACACATACAAAGTAACGATTACAAAGTCAAGTTTCTCTTCGGACTTACTCCAAATCGAGTGCTTCTATTAAACAAATACAAAGTGATAAAAAGAACATTGATAAAAGAAAACATCAAGTCAGGACTAATTTTGACTTTATGCTTCATCCCTCCAAAAAGTACGATTCGGGAAACATTCTGAAAGTGCAATTTGTTCTTGGTTTTCTTTTGTTTTTGTTTCCATGTGAGTACCTAATGTACATTGAGATGCTTCTGGAGTGCAGAATCCTGTAGTTCAACTCACAGTTAAGTGATGTTACTCAAAATGGAGGACAGACAAGGAAATAATTAGCCTGGTCCTTGGATGCAGGCTGTTAGGGTCAGGAGTGCTTTTGTTGGGTGTTAACAGGGGTTTGGGTTTAAGACCTTTCCAAAAGTCCAAACAAAGGTCTTTTTTTCTGGGGGGGTTTTGTCAGTCTTTTTCAAGGTTATCTGTGTTTAGCTTTAGCTATTTATTTTGAATCATGTCATGTTCAAGATGCTGGCAAAAATTCATTTATATCATTTTCTCCCAAAAATGATGAAAGTGACAAAAAAAGAAGATATCGCTCCCTTTATCTCTATATCTTTTGCTTTCTATCTCATCTCCTTCATATTCTTCTCTGGAATCACCCTCTCTTTTACTGTGGTGGAGGCACAGGGGCGTTTGGATAGAGAGAATCCCCTGGTAGTGGAGTGCTGGAATCTGGAGGAAAACAGAAAAACAAAATAATCTGTTAGACAATTATACAAACATTATATTAGTAGAAATATAATTATAAATATAGGTGCAAGCAGCAATTATCGGGGCCAAGCACAAAAAAGTACAACAAGTTATGCAAGCATGGCTGGGACCTTCATTATTTTATGCAAAATGGCTGAAAAATATTTAATACAATGACTAGTAATACGATTGCATTGCTTATCAGTTTTGACCAATAGTGGCACTGTTATCAAATTATAATGGTGTGGTCAGTGTGAGGTGACAATGACACATACAAAGTTTGGTGTCAATATGCAAAAGCGTTGCAGAGTTACAGCCTCGGAATCAGCTTGGCACCATGCCATCAAATTTGTTGATGTGTTATGCAAGAAAAGTTTGGTCAATTTTTTGTCTGCATGGTTTAAAGGACCAACAGTCTAGGAGGAGTTTAAAAAAATAGGTTTTTTAAAGAAATTCAAAATGGCGGACAAGTTTGACCGAATATGACATAATTGGTATCTTAGTATGACTCAGGGAATCTATAAAGACTAGTTTCATTAATCAAAACTCAAAACTTTTTGAGTACCTTCAGGGAATGGTGCTGATGACACATACCAAGTTTCGTAAAGATAGGCTAATGCGTTTGCAAAATATAGCATTTTACGTGAAAATTCTAAATGGCGACGGCCAAAATGGACGATATGGGAAAACTGGGTGTCATTCGACTCGGTATGCTGCACTGAATCAAAAGAGACCATTTTTTATGATTTTTGGGCAAACTGTTCAGAAGTCATAAGCAAAAAAAAGGAAAACATATCTCCTGACCAGTAGGTGGCGCTGTGCCGAAACGCAGCATGTAGCCTCAGGTCATGCTTGTGATGTACCAAGTTTGGTCAAAATACTCTAAACTGTTGTGGAGGTATAGCCTTACATCAATTTTGATATGTTCTTTGTCGAATTAGTTCATGTTATTCGAGAATGGTTGGGTTTATCAAAAAGCTTTTGATACATTTCTCAGTCTAGGTCTGTAGGCTACACAATCATGGGGAAGACTGCTGACTTGACAGTTGTCCAAAAGACAACCATTAACACCTTGCACAAGGAGGGCAAGACACAAAAGGTCATTGCAAAAGAAGCTGGCTGTTCACAGAGTTCTGTGTCCAAGCACATTAATAGAGAGGCGAAGGGAAGAAAAAGATGTGGTAGAAAAAAGTGTACAAGCAATAGGGATGACCGCACCCTGGAGAGGATTGTGAAACAAACCCCTTTCAAAATTGTGGGGGAGATTCACAAAGAGTGGACTGGAGTGCTTCAAGAACCACTACGCACAGACGTATGCAAGACATGGGTTTCAGCTGTCGCATTCCTTGTGTCAAGCCACTCCATGCCACGCCGCATTGCTGCAGTAATTCAGGCAAAAGGAGCCCCAACTAAGTATTGAGTGCTGTACATGCTCATACTTTTCATGTTCATACTTTTCAGTTGGCCAAGAGTTCTAAAAATCCTTTCTTTGTCTTAAGTAATATTCAAATTTTCTGAGATACTGAATTTGGGATTTTCCTTAGTTGTCAGTTATAATCATCAAAATTAAAAGAAATAAACATTTGAAATATATCAGTCTGTGTGTAATGAATGAATATAATATACGTTATATAAAATAAGTTTCACTTTTTAAATGGAATTAGTGAAATAAATAAACTTTTTGATGATATCCTAATTATATGACCAGCACCTATATATAAACAGTATATCCACTTCATAGTGTGTGTACATGTGTAGGTTTCTATGTCATTACCGTGCGCTGCTCCAGCCTGTGCGTTGGTTGGGGGAGAACTGTGAGAGGCAGGTGGAGGAGCTTCATTGTGGACATTAGAGGCGGTCACGGGGGCGGGGCTTGGTGTTGGGGGCGGGACAGAGACATTAGCGACAGGTTGGTGAGGTACAGATGGAGTACTGCTAGACTGATTGCCAGGCTGGTTGCTATGCTGCTGGTGTTGGATCTGCTGGAAGTGTTGCTGTCGGGCTCTCATCTCTGCATACTTTAACTGCTCCATATGAAATGACTGACGATCAGCAAGAAGCTGCTGCCTCTGATACTCCAACTAGAAACATAATATACATATATGCATATTCATTTCTAATTAAAGGAACAATTTTCCTAAATATATTAAGAATTTCAGTGAATAATGACCAGTGTTTGGGAAAGTTGCTTTTAAAAGTAATGCATTACAATATTGTGTTACTCCCTAAAAAAGTAACTAATTGTGTCAGTTACTTTTTATGGAAAGTTACTTTTATTAAAGAAATAAAATCATACAGGTTTTATAAAAATGACTGTGAGTTGTTCTTTTAGGCAAAAAATCTACAAAACTTTTGCTATAACTTAATGAACCTGACAAACCATTGAAAATAAATATGCTTCATTATTAAACAAAAACTACATTACCCATGTGGCCTTACCGCCTCTCTTTCTCTGTCCATGATGGTCTCCAACTCTTCAAAGTGTCTGAGTTTGATCTCCAGTTTCTTCATCTGGGTCTCCACCAGCAGAGCCACCAGAGACTTGATCTTCCTCTCCTCCACTGCAGCCAAGTGCTGAAAGGAAAGAAATCAAAGAATACATCGTTTAGTGTTTAATTTTCAGGAAATCAGTTTGTTTTCTCACTATGATGTCACCTTAGCTTTCACGGCAGCAGCAGCAAGCGCCGAAGCAGCAGCAGTGGCCAGATTTCCCTCTCCAACTTCTCTCTCCACCTTTGCCTTCTTCTCTCCTTCACTCTCTCCATCCCTCTGACCCTCTTCTGGTCCCTCCTTCCGTTCTTTCTCCTTCTCTCCATCAGCTGCAGGGATCCAAAATAGTTCAGGTAAGTAACTCTATCTTTTTAATGAAGGCAACACATACAGTGGCAGTTTTGTACATGCCTTCTGCAACTCATTCGTTTTTCATTCTAGTGCATTTACACTCACCTAAAGGATTATTAGGAACACCATACTAATACTGTGTTTGACTCCCTTTCGCCTTCAGAACTGCCTTGATTCTACGTGGCATTGATTCAACAAGGTGCTGAAAGCACTCTTTAGAAATGTTGGCCCATATTGATAGGATAGCATCTTGCAGTTGATGGAGATTTGTGGGATGCACATCCAGGGCATGAAGCTCCCGTTCCACCACATCCTAAAGATGCTCTATTGGGTTGAGTTCTGGTGACTGTGGGGGCCATTTTAGTACAGTGAACTCATTGTCATGTTCAAGAAACCAATTTGAAATGATTCGAGCTTTGTGACATGGTGCATTATCCTGCTGGAAGTAGCCATCAGAGGATGGGTACATGGTGGTCATAAAGGGATGGACATGGTCAGAAACAATGCTCAGGTAGGCCGTGGCATTTAAACGATGCCCAATTGGCACTAAGGGGCCAAAAGTGTGCCGAGAAAACATCCCCCACACAATTACACCACCACCACCAGCCTGCACAGTGGTAACAAGGCATGATGGATCCATGTTCTCATTCTGTTTACGCCAAATTCTGACTCTACCATCTGAATGTCTCAACAGAAATCGAGACTCATCAGAACAGGCAACATTTTTCCAGTCTTCAACTGTCCAATTTTGGTGAGCTCGTGCAAATTGTAGCCTCTTTTTCCTATTTGTAGTGGAGATGAGTGGTACCCGGTGGGGTCTTCTGCTGTTGTAGCCCATCCGCCTCAAGGTTGTGCGTGTTGTGGCTTCACAAATGCTTTGCTGCATACCTCGGTTGTAACGAGTGGTTATTTCAGTCAAAGTTGCTCTTCTATCAGCTTGAATCAGTCGGCCCATTCTCCTCTGACCTCTAGCATCAACAAGGCATTTTCGCCCACAGGACTGCCACATACTGGATGTTTTTCCCTTTTCACACCATTCTTTGTAAACTCTAGAAATGGTTGTGCGTGAAAATCCCAGTAACTGAGCAGATTGTGAAATACTCAGACCGGCCCGTCTGGCACCAACAACCATGCCACGCTCAAAATTGCTTAAATCACCTTTCTTTCCCATTCTGACATTCAGTTTGGAGTTCAGGAGATTGTCTTGACCAGGACCACACCCCTAAATGCATTGAAGCAACTGCCATGTGATTGGTTGATTAGATAATTGCATTAATGAGAAATTGAACAGGGGTTCCTAATAATCCTTTAGGTGAGTGTATATCTAGCTAGATAGAAAACTCATTTGGTTTGTTGGGCAAATAATGCATAAGTGTATCTGCATCACACTATAAATCTGCATATTATAAGTCCTGTTTTTTTTTTTTTATTCTACTGGACTGTTCCCATTCAGTCGGTCACTCTCGACGCCACGTCGGAGTACCGAGGAATAGGAATCTCACTCGTGAGAACCAATCTACTTCGAGTGAAACTAAACGAGCCAATGCACATTGGCATGCAATGATTGCACCAGGGAACATGACCATCTAGGAGTTGCGGTCGAGACTCCATCTCGCAAGGGGTGGAGTCCCCGTGCCTTTGCCTCGATCAAATCCTCCACAGAGGGTTACTTCAGGCAGTAGCCCGGGTTATCTGAAGCTTACGGTGAGTGCGCTTCCCCCAGGGAACCCTCACCCCTCCCACACTTCGCAGCCAGTAGAGCTGCCGTTGGAACGCGGTGGGCCACAGTCCAGGGATCAGTTGTGCGAACAAAGGGGCCTGGTGCTCAGTCACCTCAGCCAGTTAGGTCTTCGGGTCAACTGGGAAAAGAGCAAACTCGCCCCCGTGCAGAGGATCTCTTTTCTCGGTATGGAGTTGGATTCGGTCGAATGGACAGTGCGCATCCCGGCACGGATGCACTCGTGCACAGCTGGCCCCAAGGCCTGTGCAAATATGCATTTCCCCCAGTGAGCCTACATGCACAGACTCTGTGCAAGGTCAGGGAGGACGAGGAGCAGGTCCTGTTGGTGGCGCCGTATTGGCCCAACCGGACTTGGTTCCCAGAACTTATGCTCCTCGCGACGGCCCTTCCCTGGCCGATTCCTCTGAGGAAGGACCTTCTGACTCAGAGACGAGGCACCCTGTGGCACCCGCATCCAGACCTGTGGAAGCTTCATGTCTGGCCCCTGGACGGGACGCGGAGGTTCTAGGTGACTTACCCCAAGGGGTAGTTAACACCATCACTTTGGTACGAGCACCGTCTACAAGACAGGCTTATGCTTTGAAGTGGAACCTGTTCGTCGAGTGGTGTTCTTCTCGCTGAGAAGACCCCCGAAGATGTTCGATCGTGTCTGTGTTTTCCTTCCTGCAACATGGGTTGGAGCGTAGGCTGTCGCCCTCCACCCTCAAAGTGTATGTTGCTGCGATATCCGCCTATCACAATCTTGTAGAAGGTAAGTCGGTGGGTAAGCACGACCTGGTCGTCAGGTTCCTTAGGGGGGCGAGACGGTTAAATCCTCCTCGACCCACCTCCATACCCTCTTGGGATCTTGCTCTGGTGCTCTGAGCACTTCAGAATGCCCCATTTGAGCCTTTACAGTCAGCAGAGCTAAAGATTCTGTCTATGAAGACTTTGCTGTTGGCTGCATTGGCCTCCATCAAGAGGGTGGGGACCTGCAGGCATTTTCGGTTGACGAATCGTGCCTAGAGTTCGGGCCAGGTGACACCCACGTGGTACTGAGACCCCGGCCTGGCTATGTGCCCAAGGTTCCTACCACTCCCTTCAGGGACCAGGTGGTAAACCTGCAAGCGCTGCCCCTGGAGGAGGCAGACCCAGCCCTGGCTTTGCTCTGTCCCGTCCGCGCCCTGCGGATCTATGTGGATAGAACACAAAGCTTCAGAACCTCAGATCAGCCCTTTGTCTGACATGGAGGCCAGCAGAAGGGAAAGGCTGTCTCCAAGCAGAGGATGGCCCACTTAATAGTGGATGCCATCACCTTGGCTAACCAACCACAAGGTGTGGCCTGTCCGCTCAGGGTGCGAGCACACTCTACTAGAAGTGTTGCATCCTCCTGGGCGCTGGCACGTGGCGCCTCGCTGTCAGACATCTGTAGAGCTGCGGGCTGGGCGACACCCAACACGTTCGCTAGATTTTATAGCCTACGTGTAGAGCCGGTTTCCTCCTGTGTTCTCACCTCAAATGGGTAGAAGCACTGAGAGGCCCTGGCTCTTGTCGGCTTGCTGCGCCACGGCGCTTATATTCTCCAGAAGCAAACTCTGTCGAGTCCTCCATCACCCTCGGTGCCGGACGTGGCGGAGTGTCTGGCATCAGGCCCCTTGCCGCTGAATCCTTGAGAACCGGTACTGGGCTGGGGTTATATAAGTGACCCTGCGGGGATCCCATATATTTTTCCACGGTCGCTCGTATGGAAGCCCGTGTCTTTCCCTTGGGAGAGCCCCCCCTTCAGTGGGGCTGGAGCCACCTCTCTGTTGTGGGCTACGGCTCAGCATTGTACTCCACATAACTCCTTCGGGATACGATGTGGGTTCCGCAGCGTTCCCTTCCACTAGGGCACGCTTTCCCAGTGTTATCCAATAAGTCACTGAGCGGGTCATGCGGAACAGCAGTGATGGACTTCTCTGTGTGAGCCCCGTCTCATCAGTCAAGAGCTCAGGAGGCTCACACAGGGCACTGGAAGGGGGCAGAGGCCATGGCGCTTTGGTAGGGATTCCTATTCGTCGGTACTCCGACGTGCCGCCGAGAATGACCGACTGAATGGGAACATCTCGATTACGTATGTAACCCTCGTTCCCTGAAGGAGGGAACGGAGACGCCTCGTCCTGTCATCATGTCCTCTGTACCCTGCTGGGCAAAAAGCTAATTTGATGCAAACACCTGTGTTTCATTTATACCCGCGCTGTGTGGCATGAGCACCTGGTGCAATCATTGCATGCCAATGTGCATTGGCTCGTTTAGTTTCACTCGAAGTAGATTGGCTCTCACGAGCGAGATTCCTATTCGTCGGTACTCCGACGTGGCGTCTCCGTTCCCTCCTTCAGGGAACGAGGGTTACATACGTAACCGAGACGTTTTTATTGCTGTAAACACACCCATTTCTGAGTCTGTTTTCTCTGTCTCTCTCTCGGTCTCCCCTTCTCTCACTCTCTCTTCCTCTTTCTTGCCATTCTCTCCTTGTTTTTCTTCCTCCTCACTGGGTCCATCTTTGCTCTCCTAAAATTTAACAGACACAGGAGATTGTTAATATTAAGAAAATATAAAACATTTAATTTGAACTGAAAGCTTACATATCTGAGACCGCCATTTCATTTGTCTAATTAAATCCAGATATCTGTATTATTACAAATTATATTCATTATTCATTTTTCAAATCACACAGTACTATTTAAAAGTTTGGGGTCAGAGAAATTAATACTTTTATCAACAAGGATGCAGTAAGTTTATCAAAAGTGACAGACATTCATAATTTTACAAAGGATTTCTATTTCAAATAAATGCTGTTCTTATAAACTTTCTATTGATCAAAGAACGCTGAAAGAAATATGCATCACTGTTTCCACAAAAATATTAAGCAGCACAACTGTTTTCAACATTGATGATATATATATATATATATACCAGTTTAAATCAGATTTTTAATCCATCATTTTCAATGCAGTCTCAGACTTTTGGACTCCACTGTACATATTTTGTCTGTACACACCTTGTTGTCTCTCTTATCTTGGCTTGACTGACCATCACTGCTTTTATTCTCCTCATTTCCATCCTCAGCTGAAAAACAAACATACACAGTTAATTTCTCTCTCCATTTACCATTTAGTGAAAATGTGTTTGTTCACTTACCAGGTTTGTCAGAATCTTCAAGACCGGTTCCTGCGATGCCGCTGCCCTCCAGGCCGTAGAGAGGGTCTTGCCTTCCGCTTGCTCTGGCCGCTTCCTCCACTCGACGCACATGAGCCTCCACCAACGCAGCTGGTACCTCCTCTTTCATTCGAGAGAACTCCTCTGAGAAAGAGAAGAAGAATATGAGAATAATAAGAATAATAAATAAAATCATACAGTTACAGTCATTTCAAGGTTAAGTATATAATGTTTTTTATTCTTGTTTGAACAATCACTTTAAGAGTGTAACTCCTCACCAAGAGCAGATTTAGCTGCAGCTGAAGCCACTCGAGGGTCTACCACAGAGGCCAGGAACGCCACAGTGCTCATGACAGGGTTCCCCGCTTGACTGAACGGAATCGGCTGATAGGCTAGCGGGCCCAGGGAGGAGGAGCTATCCTCCAGGTAGGGGTCTTCAATCGGTAGACGCAGGAAATGGAGAATACACTCATCCTGTGTGCGGCTGCCTACATGCTCCGATACTTTATTCCAGTCATCTTTATACATCTCTAGACCCTAAGAACAAACAGGAATCATGAGTGTGTAAAAGAGCGGAAGTCAAGTCAACGCTACACAAGTTTAGAGTCAGTTTTGCATTACATTTTATCAAAAGTGGCAGTAAAAACTTTTACATTATTACAAAAAAAAAATAATTTCAAATAATTATAATTCAAAACAAAATTATAAAAACATACAGTTGCAATCAAAATTATTCAACCCCCTTGATCTGCAAGACATTTTGCTGCCAAGAACAAAATTTTATGAAAACAATTCAACAAAAGCATCAGTAAACTATTATAGAAAGTTTATTAATACACATTTGAGTGATTTTGAGAATGTAAAGTTGATGAGTAAAATCTAATTGGCTGTAAACATTCATGTTCAAAATTATTCAACCCCCAAAAGTCAAATTTTGTGCAGAATCTTTTATTCTCTATAACCTCCAATAAACACTGCCTGTAAGTGCTTAGAAGCTTCTGTTACCTCTCTACTGCAATATTAGCCCATTCCTTGCTTGAAAAAGCTTCCAGATCACTGATAATCTTTGGTTGTCACGTTACAACTGCTTTCATCAAATTCAGTCTCTGCACCGAAGGCATCACCATCTTTGCCAAAATGGCTTGATACTTTAAAGAATTCATGATGTCCTTCATACAGTCAAAATTTTCACTTCCAGCTAAAGCAAAGCACCCCCATAACAAGACTCTCCCTCTGTGTTTGACCATGTAGATGGTGTCCTTTTTTGCACCAGACATAACGCGGATCCATGGGTCCAAAAAGTTCCAGTGTGGTCATATCACTCCATAAAACATTCTTCCAGAACTCCACAGGTCTATCCAACTGAATTTTAGCATATTCAAGTCGACCTTTTATGTTCTTCTTGGTCAAGAGTGGCATTTGGCAAGTTGTCCCAACATGAAGGCCATGTTGTTTAGTGTTCTTCTTCAACTCTGCATTGAAATGTTTTTTCCTCCTTTCATCAGGTCATCTTGCAAGTCTTTGGCAGTAAACTGAGGGTTTTCCTCAGTTGCTCTGATCAAACATTTTATTCCCCTTAATGATATTGTGCTTTTTCCTCTCAAAACCATCAATGTTTTTTTGGTCAAACTAATTTTAAAATTATGAATAAGGCTGCCAGCTGTGTCTCTAGGAACTTTTAGTGTTTTGGAAATATTCCTGTAGCCACAGACTTTTTAATGTAATAAAAAAAAATTGTTCTCTATAGCTTTTGTGAGAACTCTTTAGTCTTTTGACGTATTTGCTACTCAACTTTAGCACATGCATGAGCTAAATGTATGTATGTGTAACAGCACAAGCTAATTCAGTTTTGTGAGTTTCCAAATGCATACAAATAAGTGACTTAAAACAGCAGCGTTGAATAGGGGTTGAATAATTATGACATAGCTGTATTACAAAACAAATCCTGCAGCTCAAAAGCATTACATTATATATTGACATTATCACTTTTAATTTGCCACTAAACTGTTATAAATGCAATTTTTTTAAATTCTGTATCTTTAGATAAACCTACATTTGTAAATTATTACAGTCTCCCGGGGATATATTTTGTAATGGAAAAGAAATCATATTAAATATATAAAAGAGAAAATTCAATTTCTTGGTTTGTAACAACTCAAGCATTTTGACTAGTGGCCTCAGATTTTTTATATGAATATACAATACCTCCAGCAGTAGCAATGTCTCCTGGTCCGTCCATTCCCGAGTGGCACTGGCAGCATTTTTATTCTGTGCAACGACAAAAGAAGGTCCTTAATCTTTCACACAGTGATCACAACCTCACACATTCTCACACTCTCTCTGCACCATGTGTGATATTTGATGGGCGGCTCTTACTTTAACTGGGCCGCTCTTCTTACTGTACACATCTGTCCTCAGCCCAAAGTTCTGTAAGTCGGCAGGCTTGTCCTTCACTTTGTCAGGGAATGAGAGCATCTGTTGAGAAGATGAAGTCTAGAGGGAATGAAGAGAAGAAAAGAGCTTAGATAACCAATCAAGTGAATATAGACAACAATTTTACATGGAAAGTGTGTTTTTAAGGGCTATCACAGAAAAGAAAGAAAACAAAAATAAGTCATTAAGAAATACTCATAATTCAAAATTTTGCATGGATGACACCTTTTATTTTACCTGGGATGCTTTAGGCTGTAGTGGTACCAGACTTGATGGAGTATCTGCCAGTACGTGAAAGTGTGAGGTGGGTGGAGGCCCCATGGGAGTGGGCCGACTCTCTGAATCCACCTGATAGTTAATCAAGCCCCACTGTTCCAGAAACGCATGGACTCTGTTTACACACACACACACTTTCACAGTCAAAATTCATCAAAGTCAAAAAGAACCAAGCATATATAAAATAAACATATAGGTATTTTGGAGGTGTAATTCTTTTCCCAGACCTCATAATGGCACAAACATCTCCAGCCAGGTTTCTACGGCAAGCTGTGGAGGTCAAATACTCCTGTGGGTTCAGTCTGTACGTGTCGATCATGAAGTTACGGTACGCCAGATAACTGTAAAACAGGGTGGATAAAGCTAATTAAAATGCCCCTATTATACTTTTTATATTACCTTTCATGCAGTATTTAATATAGCTATTTGTGAATGTAAAAGGTCTGCAAAGTTTTAAAGATCAAAGTGCACAACAAATAAAGTTATTGTCTCCTAAAAGAAGAATCGATTCTGAACTGCTGAAACGAGTCGTCAGTAATTCCAGTCTCACTTTCTAACATTTCTACGTAGGTTTGTAACAAATTTGCATAATGCCAGCCTGTGGTCTTCATTGGCTGTCCGTGAAACAATGTCTACTTTGTACTTTGACCCGCCCTCAAACACTGTAGTTGTAGCTGCAATGCAACATGTTGTAGCAACATGTCGAGAAGATGCTGTTTTCTGTACTGCAAATCCACTTAGCATGCACTTCCAAAGGACGAGGACTCGCGCTGGAATTGATTCGGTATCAGATATGGTAATGGACGTTTCCTTTCCAACACGCATTGTAAGCGGTAGACCAATCACAACAGACTGGGTTTTCTGACCAATCAGAGCAGAGGAAGCTCTCGGAGAGGTTTAGAGAGACTGAATCCTTTATCGAGCCATTTCAGATACTGTGAGAAAAGAAGTGCAATGTATATTATAAGAAAATGAAAGTTTTTTTGACCTTGGATGCATATAAACCTTTTGTAGGAGACCTCCAAAACAAAATTAGGAATGTTTAAAATAGCATAATAGGGGCACTTTAATGAAGGTCAAAAGACACATTTAAGTTCAAATCAATCTTTGTGTATATGTTCCCCAACAAATATTCTTACATTTCAGGAGTCTTCGACTTGTTCTTCCCATTGAAAAACTCAGGCAGTGCTCTGCGCTCTATAGCATGGACACTAAAAGAGACAGAAATAGACTGTTACATTCTGACTTTGTTGTGACTTGTTTTTTCTATCGTGACAAAACAAGAATTGCCAATTAATACTTATCTAAACGGGCGATTCTTGATGAGAATACATTTCAAAGTTGTGTGTAGTCGCAGTACCTGTTATAGTCAAACCAAGCAGCATAGCTAGGGATAATGATATGATGGGTCTGTTCAGTGACATTATCCTCATGAAGATCCGATCCCTTCACCGGTTCTCCTTTTACACTCGGAGAACCTTCTTCTTCCTCCTAGAAACACACAAACGTAAAGCTAACCATGAATGCTGCTCATGAAATACAGTGGGATTTAAACATCAGACACCATATTGATAATCTAGTCTAATTTAAATCTGGAAATTAGCAAAATGTTAAGATTTTGATTTTGATAAAAAACAATAATAATAAATTAACACCTGTATTGTTTATTTATCTATTAATTAAGTATTACATCATAAAAATAAATTTCCATTAAATAAAAAAACTGCAAAATAGAAGCATGTTTATTATTTGGTCTCAGATCAGACCAGTATATAAAAATAACACACAGGTATGTGAAACTGAACTTGTGAGCATAAAAACTGTGAAATGTGGTTCATATAATTGCTGCTATACCTTTCCTACAGTCTCCATTGATTCATCCTCTTGCTCATCTAGGTGTGATAGCAGAAGAAAAAAAACTCAAGAGTTGAATTTATTTTCAACATACACTTTTACTTTATGGTACAAAAAAAATCAATTAGCACAGAAAGCTGAAGTGTGTTTTTCATGTGTCATTAAAATGCTTCCTCCTATCCCAGCTTTAAGCAGACATTCATAGGTTGACATCCCTGTTTGGTGACATACTTTATTTTTGCAATTCAACTTGGTGCCATTAATGGCACAGAAAAGACACACTTCACCTTTTGGTTAGACTGAGTGGCATGTGTAAGAAAAGTACTGTAGAGACATACCCAGGTCAGTCATAGTGCCTCCTTTCACTGGAGTAGAATCTGAGTCCTTCTTAGTCACTACACACACAAATATCAAGATTATACACAATATAGACTAAATTGTTAGATAAAAAGGTGTGTGTAAACTTACCTGTTTTAGGTAGTGTAGCTTCCTCCACTGCAGGCACAGGTGAGGGTTCATCTAACTCTTTAGTCAGGTCTTCCTGTTCTTCCTCTCTCTGTCCTCTTTTAGACTTAGTGTAGGGTGTAGTGGGCCTGAGAACACACACACACACACACACACACACAAAGACACAGAGAGAGTGTCATCTTTACATTTCCAATGCATCCATTGATTTCAAGAAATAACAAGCCTGATCTTAAATACATTATTTTCATAGACTTAAATCTGTTTAGCCTGTATTCTGTATACTGCCAATCCCCACCCCCAAAATAAAACATATATAGCACAAAAACTTTATTCAAAATAAAGAAATATTCTTCTGTATTTTACTGAATTTTCAGTATCTCAGAAAATTAGAATATTACTTAAGACCAATACAAAGAAAGGATTTTTAGAAATCTTGGCCAACTGAAAAGTATGAACATGATAAGTATGAGCATGTACATCACTCAGTCGATCAGTCTGTGGCACTGCTCAGGTGTTATGAGAGCCCAGGTTGCTCTGATAGTGGCCTTCAGCTCTTCTGCATTGTTAGGTCTGGCATACTCATACTTTTCAGTTGGCCAAGATTTCTAAAAATCCTTTCTTTATATTGGTCTTAAGTAATATTCAAATTTTCTGAGATACTGAATTTGGGATTTTCCTTAGTTGTCAGTTATAATCATCAAAATGAAAAATATTGAAATATATCAGTCTGTGTGTAATGAATGAATATAATATACAAGTTTCACTTTTTGAATGGAATTAGTGAAATAAATCAACTTTTTGATGATTTTCTAATTATATGACCAGCACCTGTAAACGTATATACACTCACCTAAAAGATTATTAGGAACACCATACTAATACTGTGTTTGACCCCCTTTCGCCTTCAGAACTGCCTTAATTCTACGTGGCATTGATTCAACAAGGTGCTGAAAGCATTCTTTAGAAATGTTGGCCCATATTGATAGGATAGCATCTTGCAGTTGATGGAGATTTGTGAGATGCACATCCAGGGCACGAAGCTCCCGTTCCACCACATCCCAAAGATGCTCTATTGGGTTGAGATCTGGTGACTGTGGGGGCCATTTTAGTACAGTGAACTCATTGTCATGTTCAAGAAACCAATTTGAAATGATTCGAGCTTTGTGTCATGGTGCATTATCCTGCTGGAAGTAGCCATCAGAGGATGGGTACATGGTGGTCATAAAGGGATGGACATGGTCAGAAACAATGCTCAGGTAGGCCGTGGCATTTAAACGATGCCCAATTGGCACTAAGGGGCATAAAGTGTGCCAAGAAAACATCCCCCACACCATTACACCACCACCACCAGCCTGCACAGTGGTAACAAGGCATGATGGATCCATGTTCTCATTCTGTTTACGACAAATTCTGACTCTACCATCTGAATGTCTCAACAGAAATCGAGACTCATCAGACCAGGCAACATTTTTCCAGTCTTCAACTGTCCAATTTTGGTGAGCTCGTGCAAACTGTAGCCTCTTTTTCCTATTTGTAGTGGAGATGAGTGGTACCCGGTGGGGTCTTCTGCTGTTGTAGCCCATCCGCCTCAAGGTTGTGCGTGTTGTGGCTTCACAAATGCTTTGCTGCATACCTCGGTTGTAACGAGTGGTTATTTCAGTCAAAGTTGCTCTTCTATCAGCTTGAATCAGTCGGCCCATTCTCCTCTGACCTCTAGCATCAACAAGGCATTTTCGCCCACAGGACTGCCGCATACTGGATGTTTTTCCCTTTTCACACCATTCTTTCCAAACTCTAGAAATGGTTGTGCGTGAAAATCCCAGTACCTGAGCAGATTGTGAAATACTCAGACCGGCCCGTCTGGCACCAACAACCATGCCACGCTCAAAATTGCTTAAATCACCTTTCTTTCCCATTCTGACATTCAGTTTGGAGTTCAGGAGATTGTCTTGACCAGGACCACACCCCTAAATGCATTGAAGCAACTGCCATGTGATTGGTTGATTAGATAATTGCATTAATGAGAAATTGAACAGGTGTTCCTAATAATCCTTTAGGTGAGTGTATATATATATATATATAGTTCTGGAAAAAATTAAGAGACCATGTTAAGTCTCAATTTGTGTATATATATATATATATATATATATATATATATATATATATATATATATACACACTAACTAAATCTGATGATACTGGCAGAATTGTCAGTTTTCTATTTTACCTATCCAAATGAAAAGTATATACAATTTTAATATCAATAATATATTAAAAACTTTGCAAGGCGGTAAGCACATATTTAAGATTAGTGGTAAAATTTTAAGAATCCATTGAAATCCTCATTTGCTATATCTGAATATTGGGGGTGACACTTCCTCTTATGGCGGATACGGCCCTGGTACTTTGGGCCTGTGATGTGAAAATATAATTTAATATAATTCTATAATAAAAAAAAATACATTTTAGAAATTCTCTGAAACAAATATAACTGTTTCATGAGAATTATTAGTTTAAGATTCAGTGATAAAAATACCCTTTCTTGGTGTTTTTCTTCTTGCTCTCCTGTGGTGGAGGGGTGGGAGATGGAGATGGGGAGCGTTTCCTTTTTTTGGCACTGCTGGGTTTTTTATCCCTCCTTTCATCTGGAGTGCTCACTTCATCTGTGAGAGTCTTCGCTGAAATCCTCTTCCTCCTCGGTCCTCCCTCTCCCACCTCATAGTCTTCCTCATTCATCCACTCATTAAACTGATCCAGGTCCAGAATCCACTTGGCATGAACCTACAGACAGAAACACATAAACTTGATTTCTCAGATAACCATCAGCTAATCAGTGGTTTTATAAAAACATGAAAAACAGAGAGAGCATGTGCAAGACAAAAGAGACAAAGAAAAAGAGAGGTAAAGGATCGGAGACAGATGGAGAGAGGTAAGGGGGGGTTTCTAACCTTCCTGGGTTTCTCAGCAGTGGGCGGATCCTCCACAGCAGCCTCCACCTCACTGGCTGAGATCCATGTGTCATAACTGCATCATGAACACAGCACATTAATCCTGCATTCACATATACACCTGAACTGTGTGTGTGTGTGTGTGTTTGTGTGTGTGTACCTATCAGGCCAGTATCCCCAGTGTAGCAGCATCTGTTTGTCTCTCTTCATTACAGGACGGACCCACTCTTCTGAAAACCACACACATACCAATCATAATATTAATACAGAAAACCATTCTTCTTTTTAAATTAATTAAAATTAAATGGAGGGGTACAATGGGGCTAAAAGCCTTGAAAAACAAGCCTTTTTAATTAATTCTGGGAGAAAATAAGAAGAACATTTTACCGTAGAGAGTTGTTTAGCCCTGTTGTACCCTACACATGTATGTGAATATATATTTTTACACTATGAACAACACACAGCAGAACATACCGTCCTCCAGACTGGCAGGAATAGGCACCACTACATGAGAGCTAGAAAGCTTATCTTCAGTCACAGACCCCTACAAACACACACATACATGTCTAATAAGATAGAGTCATAATAAGAGTCATTTCTTGATCCTGACTGACTTCAAAGAAATATGGTATTGAAATATGGACTGGCCGATATATAAAATATTTAATATAATATATAAAATAATAAATATTTTACAATTATTTCACTGAAAAAAATCATAATAATTACAATGATTTTTAAAATTATGCGAATATAAACTTAAGCGACATAAAGCTAAATAAAGCTGTGTCAGTAGGTTAGTTTAATACCTTAACTTTTAAGGTATTTCAGAGTATACAGTGCATCCGGAAAGTATTCACAGCTCTTCACTTTTTCCACATTTTGTTATGTTACAGCTTTATTCCAAAATGGATTAAATTCATATTTTTTTCCTCAATTCTACTAAAAATACCCCATAATGACAACTTGGTTTGTTTGAAATCTTAGAAAATGTATTAAAAATAAAAAACAAAAAAAATCACATGTACATAAGTATTCACAGCCTTTGCCATGACACTTAAAATTGAGCTTGGGTGCATCCCTATGGGGTATTGTTTGTAGAATTGAGGGAAAAAATAAGGAATAAGGCTGTAACATAACAAAATGTGGAAAAAGTGAAGCGCTGTGAATACTTTCCGGATGCACTGTATATATATTTATACCATGGCATGGTCTGTCAGAATACTCGATTCTGATTGGCTGGAAGGTGTGCAATAAAACTGTTTAATGCACAGGTAGTTCCAAGTCACGGATTTAATCACTGTTCTAGATTAATGTGCTGCTCTCATTGAAGTGCACACACACATGCATCACTCACACAAAGAGATCGGAGATCGTGTTGCACACACATAAAAAGTTTGTCAACGCTGCCCGAAAATTCTATTTATAAAACTTTATCAATTTAAATTAATAAATTAATTTCACTTCTGAATCGCTACATTTTATTACTCAACAAGGAGGTTGTAACGTCACTGTTATTGAAGTAATTAAACTCACAGCTTCTATGCTAGTAGAGAGACGCTGCACAGACGCAGGTAATCGCATATCTCTCATTTATATACATATTGGATATTACAAAAAGCTAAAAATACTGAAATTAATAAATAAATAAAATAAAAATACTTTTTAAAAATACATTATCCAGCCATAACTTTTTTGGAAATACCTGGTGTCGTTTGATGATATCCTTCAGTTTTCCTAGTAGCTTGGGCTCTATTTCTGAACTCAGGTAAATCACAGGTCGGGACAAACAGTTATTCTACAAACGGAAAACACATCATTATTTAATATTTCATCTCGCAAATGTACACACTAATAAATCTAACCATTTGATGACTGCAAGTAAATGTTCATCTGACATCTGTGTGTGAAATTGTGCGTTTGATACACACCTGTACCAAAGACTTTTCTATAGTCATGAACATTTCTACATTGCGGTCCATTCTCGAAGGGTTCTGGAAGTCAAATCTCCTCCTGATGGATACAAAAGTGAACAGCTAATGAGTATTAATTAGGTTTTTGATCTGTAATCATTGAAGTGGCACTTTATGCATCACTGGTAAGTACTTTAACACCACAGGATTATTACACTAATAGAAAGTTCAAATGCAGCAACATAAAAATGTCATTCAGAATCTATTCAGGAGCATAAGGACCAATTCACACCACGGGGGACTCGGGAGGCGAATCACAAACTCTCTTGGTGAGTGTGTCATAAGGTTAAGTATCAGAGAAATTATACAACAACTGATTAAGCCACTCAAATCAGTGGCAAAGATACATCCACATGATGAATTTATTTTACATGACATCCTATCTATATCCTGAAGTGGCTGAGGATGGTGTGTCATGGAAGTACATAATTTTTAAAATAAAATTATCTAAAATATTTTATTGGTTTTCTTTTTAATTTGGAATAACAGCCTACTATAATAATAGTACTGACATTTCTAAACTTGCTCTGTGGTAAAACATTAAGACATTATAGGCATAATATATATATATATATATATATATATATATATATATATATATATATATATATATATATGTACATATAAAAACCAAAAATATTATTTTTCATTTTCATTATTAATTTACATGATTATAGTATCAATTAAGAAAGGACCATTACCATCCTTGATCACTCTTGAACTTGTAGGCGGCAGCCAAAATATGACACAGAGCTCCTCCAGATTTGAAATCCAAAAAACACTTCATCTACGGGCGAGAATAGAACCTCATCAGAACTCTACATGGTGCACTGATTACTTTAATGCATTCAATTCAATACTATTATGAAAGAAGGCTTGAGTGAGTACCGGTAGTTTAGTGAGAGGAGGGTTGCTGACATGTCGGCCAAACACTTCCTCCTGAAACTGAAGCAGTTGAACCACCAGACTCGACAAAGATTTATTGGTGGGGGGCTCTGCTTGAATATACTAGAAAAAACACATAAAGTTTTAGGAGCTAGATACCATAATAAAAGGAACATATACATGGATTAGTCACAGAGCAATACATCAACCAGGCAGATTAATTAATCAATATTTGGCCATTCCGATTTATCAGAATTATATTGTGTACATTTTGTGACCATTGCAATCATTATATTGAATGATGTACACAGTGGGGTTCAAATTCAAACTGTTAATTCAAACTTTTAATTACATTTTATGCTGATAATATAATTCATGAAATGAATTACAGAAAATACATTTTCTGTAAGATTTCACCAAGTCATTGATCTAAAACACATGGACATGCTTGGTCTGTCAGCTTTCCTCCACACATAACTGTAACATCTACATTCATCACAATCTGCATCACTTGACTAATTAAAAGTGATCAGTACCTTTAAATGACATAAATGTGAAGGATGCTAGACAGAACATCAATGCATCCTCAAACGCTGTCATGGCAGTGCACAATAAGTTTCATATTTGTATTTAGAAATTTCATTGTTTCTATATTGTAACCTTAATTTCATAAAATTATTTATGCAATGTTAATTCCTGTGTAAATGCATTAAAATAAGGTTTGCTTTAAACAAGATTATATGAGGCGTATATGAGAGGAATTTCTTTCTTTACCCCGTATATGAATGCAACTGAGGTGTTTTATTAGCGGGAATTTATATTTCATTGCACACAATAGTCGAATTCCACACATTGTTTTATCGTATCAAGTAATTTCCACGTGTAAATTGTAGAAAGACAAAATATTCTTCACATCCGAGTGAGAATTTCTCATTGTCTGTATCACATTGCTGCTTTTTATATGCACAGCGCGCGAGGTTTGGCTGCACATCTGGATTCACGCAGTTGCGCTGCCAATACCGCAGCCCCGTTACACGAGCTGGCCTTTCCTTGAATAAAAGAGAAAGGCCATTCATAAAAACCTAATAGACAAGGTCCAATGTCTATCCAGAGATGTAGAAACGACATCAGATATTGGAGATGAAGCCGATTCTTGTGTACGTCTTAAGACTTTTTTCAAGACGCGCATGCAGCATCTTCTATTGTCTGAGACGCGTCAGACTGGATTTTAAACAGCTGGATTTCTCTCCATCTCCTTTCCTGCCCTCCCCTCTCCTTTCTGCCTACCCGCATAGACTCTGTCCTTTCATGCACAAATAACTCAATGGCCGTTCGTGCTGGTTACAAATAAACAAATGGTACCTTTTTATAATTCTTGCCCAGCCAAACCCGGACATTGTCGAACTGCGAGACGGTATCAGACGCTTCGAAATATTTTACATTCGGGCCGCCGTCTTTCTTCCGTACCGCCATCTTTGTCTGCTCGAAAGTTTTGCCACCCACCGCCCCCTGGCGTTCATTTGTTTTTTTGCTAGAAAAGTAGAAAGTAATAGTCGATGGCTATGAAACAAACCCCATTCTGGCTCAAATTCTAGGCTTGCGCTTCTCTTGGAGCTTTGACAAAACTTGAGCCAAAATGGCGGACAAGGGGGGGCCAGTGACTTCCCGGCATCCCAACCCCCTCCCCAAATAATGAAATCGCATTTCCATATTGAGCTTTGCACAATGTTTTAATCCTCATTGTTAGTAGCCTTGATAGCAGTCTAGCACATGGTTTAAAGTAGCCTCATATTTCCCTCAAGCTATAAAAATGTAAAGGCAAATAATTTGATTTTTGAACGCTCACTACTTACCACGCACCAGCAAACGGTAAATAATTTTGAATGGTAATTGATAATGAGCAGGAACCAAATGTGTCTGCCAACATCCCGTAAAAGCTATAACTCACGATGTTGTTGAACTGGATGCACTTGACCTTCTCGAACTTTTCAAGTTCAAGTTCAAGTCCAGTCTTCACAGTAAACAGCAATACCTAAAAGTATCCAATAGGTGTTGCTGTTGTCTAAAAGTAAAGTTGTCAATGCTGCGTTGCGTTTACTCAAGTGCTGTTTGTTCGGGAAGTAGACTTGTGGCCAAGTAATTTTTCAAAGTGTATATGAAGGTTGTGAAATAATTGCCTAATATTAACTCTACTTTGGTGCTGCAAGGATATTGCACATCGCCAAGATAGCCTAATAACCGACCTTCTCACCTGAGCGGACCAACACCGCTCGTCAATGTCAAAATGTCAAAGGCGGGCTTTATGTTCACAGAAGCTGCGAGACGCTTCACGACACGATTCTGTTAACGGTCATAAAGTGTGAGATAAGATGTAAGTAGCTAAACTAGACGGCTGTTCTATGAAAGAAGTTTTAAACGACTGACAGAAATAATCAGTATGCAAAGACTGTATCAATTAAAGCTCAGCTTTGGGAAGGGAAAATAAACAGGTCAATATAAGTAGACTGAGAGAAGAACAAAGAGAGAAAGGGATGGAGATGAGAGAGGAAGAGCAGGTATTGCATACTGTGCCCAGGATGAGATTAACATTATGGCAAGTTACGTTATTACGAATTAACAGAAATATGTTCTTTGCTTATTACAGTCCTCGAATGTGTGCTATTTCACCAGTATGAGCACTGGGACTTTTCACCTTTTGTATCACTCCGCTTGTCTGTGTTTATGCAACTTGCATCATTCAGCCAGTAGGTGACGACAAGTGTCTTCATAAGTGAGCAATTGAGCCATTCATTGAACTGATTAGTCCAAAAACGTTGATTAATTCAGGAAAGAAACAAGTTGCTGAAACTAATCTTTGATGCTCATACACATTGCTCATATGCCTCTGGACATAGAAGGATTGCATTGGCGTTTGATTGAACATCTATACAAAATAATTCTTGAAACATTTCTCATTTAAGGCCATTCCTGTTTGGAATATGTGATTGTGTTTTGCCAATATTAAGCATAAACTTTCTGCATTTTCTAGTGTGGATCATTCATTGCAACATTTAAACTGATTCTCATGTTTAAGAATCTGTTATCTGTTTGACAAATAATTTATGCCACTGCAAATCTGTCTATCTATCTAGCTATCTATCTTTTCAAATGATATCTTAAACTGTGATTGTGAGGCTTTGCTTACACAGTAAATTTGAGCTGTAGAGACTTGCAATGTCAGTGTAGATTGACAAACAGTGAAACTTTCTCCTTCCTAACCATGTTTCTGTCAGAGTCATCATAATTTCAGAGGATGTTGGTGTTGCTGTCTGCCAACATCTCTTTGACCTTTTTACTATTGTCCTTCAAAGGATACCCAGCCATCTATCTTCCCTCATTACCAAGAAAAAGTGTCTGTTTCTGGGTGTGTATGCGAGCCACAGTGAATAGTAATCAACACTGTCAATGGCTTCCTCACTAATTAGTGGAGTGTTTGTGTGTGAGAGAAGGAAAGAGTGTTTTTAGCAGCTAATTTTTTTGTGTGATTTCAATCTATTTTAACTGTATTTCTATCTTGTTCTTTTTATAGGAGTAGGAGCTCAATTTGAAATTGGGGGAGGCATTTATTGATTATGTGATGGTTAGTTAAGTGGCTTTCCTGGCATCCAGTACAAATACACACACTCAACTGAAAAAAAAAAAAAAAAAACTACCTAGATTATTAAATGTCCAGCTTTAATTAAAAATTGAAGGCAATTAGTTGGCAATTTAATGTGTGTTATACTCAGAAAGAAAGACTGACACGAAAGTGTTTATTTTTTATTTACAGCATGTAGTCGTTAACATGCCAGAATAAAAGTCTGCAATAATGATTAATTACACAACAGCAAGGCTTTACAACAGCAATCAATCTACAAGTCAAATATTTATAAGCAAATTTCAAACACGTTTTATTGATATGGACACACTTGAAAACTTAAATTGCTGACACACACACACACACACTCATGTTTGTTTTTGTGAAATGTGGGGACATTCCATAGGCGTAATGGTTTTTATACCGTACAAACCGTATTTTTTATCCCCCTACACTACCCATACCCCTAAACCTACCCATCACAGGAAACTGCACATTTTTACTTTCTCAAAAAAAAACCTCATTCTGTATGATTTATAAGCCTTTTGAAAAATGGGGACATGGGGTAATGTCCTCATAAGTCACCCTCTCCTTGTAATACCTGTGTCATTATACTATGTTATATTATGTTATATTATATTATATTATATTATGTCATTATACAAATTTGTGTCAAATTTGTGTCCTGATATGTCACAAAAACACGCACACACACACAGTTGGATGATTACAGATGGATCAGGTCACTTTTAAATGTTTAGTCCACTAACTGATCCTACAGGATGTTTTGTGCCATTATACAGAGTGAGTAATTTATAATTATCATCTATAATTTCACAATAGTCTCAAAATTTCTCCAGTATAAACACTGTGTACATACTTAGTAGACATAGAGGTTAAAAACATACAGTTTTCATGCCATGGAATGCATACATCCTTTTGTTACGCACACACACGTTACGCACACACATGATGCGGAGGATGGAGATCAAGTAAAATGCAACAAAATAATTAGGTAATCCTTAAAGGTAGTTTTCTTTTTTTGGCCTAATGATATATGGATCTGGATGAGCTTTGCACACAAGATTTTAAAAGGCATATTGTAGTCTGACATTCTCTAAAATAAAAATATCAACTTAATAAACATACTGTTCACCATTGATGGGTTCAAAATAAAAAAAATAAGCCCCAGTCTATATTTCAAGTTAATGCCTTAAAAAGTAGTAAATACACGATGACCACATCAAGAGGACTGTTAGCAATGTTTCAAAACTGACCTCTATTTACTTTCATAATACACATTCATGGTGTTTTTGTGATTGATTCACCTGTGCACATTATTCCAAAGAAAAAGCATGTTTGTCTACGTAATCTTTCATTAAAACATAACTTGCGAAATGAGAAAAGTAATCTTTTTTTTTCTGTATATAGTTCATGAGTTGATTACAGTTTTTGAACTATTAATTTTTTTTCAGAGAATACATGTTGTCATAATTGTCATAGGCAGTTTTTTCCCAATTTAAATGAAATGTATTAAGCTTTTTTTTCATCTTTAGATTGGACACCAGGTTACAGAGAGACCACTTTTTACAATTCAATCAATTGCCAATTTTCTCATTGAAAATACTGTTTTCCTTAGAATGAAATCAAACTATAAGAGTAAAATAGGTTTACAATGCTGATGACTTTATAGCTATAATCGGAAAGTATACTTTGTTTTAAAATTACTTTTACAATGTTTCCTCTTGATGTTAAATCAAGTGTTGTTTATCAATCAGTCTGATGTGATGGTGTTAAATATGTGATATTGTATTTGTGTTTTTGTATGTTTGTATATTTGTTAGTCAGGGTAGATGAGAAAGCCGCTGAATGTGCTGTATTTGTTGGTGTTTCCTCCATGCACTTTTCCGCCATCCAGCTGCACACAGACCTCATCTCCCACATCTAAATGCAGGATCACACTGTTAGAGGCGTAGTCATAATTCTGATCTGCGTCCTGAGCGATCGCACTGGCCCTCACCTGAGAGACAGAAAGAGAGAAAATGGTTTTAATTTTGGATAAAAGGAACGATTATCAGGAGGATAAAGAGGAGAGTGTGAAGATAAAGTGTGAAGTTTTCATTACACAAACCTAATGTATTTGTATGGCTTTAAAATACTTGCAATATAGCACACGAGTCATATGGAGTGCATTTATGTTACTTTTGTTTTTAAAAGGTTAGTTCACCCAAGCTCACCCTCAAACCATGTATATGACTTTCTTCTTTCAGCCAAACACAGAGTTTTATTGAAAAAATTTCTTGGCTCTTCCAAGCTTTATAATGGGAGTGAATAGTACCTGAGATTTTAAAGCTCCAAAAAGCACATCTATCCATCATAAAAGTAATCAATACGGCTTCGTGGGGTTAATTAAGGGCTTCTGAAGCGAAGCGATGCGTTTTTGTAAGAAAAATGTCCATATTTATAACATATAATCTATGATCACTGGCTTCCAGTAACAACCGTATGCGAGTCTACTTCCAGCGAAAGAGTCAACTTTGACCTGAAGTATGACGTACGGACGAACGTGGAAGCACAGAGGCTAGAGCAAAACAAAACACCGGTCACGAATTAGAAGTCTAAATGTCGGAGGAGCTTGAGTTTGTTGCCCAGCCTTATTTGTTTGAACTGCAAGAGGCCTCTACTCTCACCTAAGCTTACGCTACTCCTACATCCTACATTATGCGTCAGGTCAGAGGTCACTCTTCCGCCGGAACTAGACTCATGTACGGCCTTTACCGGAAGCCAGTGATTATAGTTTATAAAGTAAAACAAATATGTATATTTTTCTTACAAAAATGCATCACTTTTCTTCTATAGGCCTTTATTAACCCCATTGATTACTTTTATGATGGATGAATGCGTCCCAGGTACTATTTGCAAAATCCCAGGTACTATTCACTCCAGGATATATTTTTAATTAAACTCCAATTGTGTTTGGCTGAAAGAAGAAAGCCATATACACCTAGGATGGCTTGGGGGTGAGTAAATTATGGGATAATTTTCATTTTTAGCTGAACAAACCGTTTAAGTTCAAAAGCTTCAGCTTTATAATATCACAACAGTCTACAACTTCCGAGTATGCAGTTGCCTTTAAATCCTTTAATCTCTCTGGAAACATGGCACTCTTTCTCTGTAATAACAGTCTTTCCCTCCTGTCTTATGATTTCTCGTTTCCTCCCTAAGTAGGATATACAGGACAGACAGAGAGAACAAAAGACCTAGACAGACCAAGGTCCAAGGGAATAGGGCTTATTGATCTGCGTGTTGCATGTGTGTGGTGTGTAATTTACTGGAAAGGCTGTTAAACACTGGTCTTCAGTCCTTCACAAATGTACACATTTGTTCAATTGTTAAACTCATGTAATACTATTTGTGTTTTGCTTTGGCAATATTGAATTACAGTCAATTTAACACAGTAGTTGCATATGCAAAGAGAAAAACATACAAGTGGTGGAAGGCAAAGCAGGGAGGAGTAAAAAAAAGCACTAACAGGTAATTATTTTTTGAACGTCAACAAGCAATGTCTTGAACCATTCAGGTCAAAACACTGATTAATGCCTATAAAGCTTCAACCAAAGCCTAATTTTTGCACTGCTAATTAACGCATGATCTTAGTTTATGTAAGAAACCAAGCTTAATTAATGTTTCCAGTCACATGTATAATTAATGAGTAGTAATTCAGATTAATTTAGCCTACTTCTCACGGCTTACCATCAAGCTCTGCTACCATAAAATAACCTATAAAATATTTTACTTTTTAATTCTAGATTATCCATGATACACTTTGTACTTTTGAAGAATAATGTTTTTCAAATGTATTTCAGTCGCGTCTTCAAGTGATCGACATTTCGACGAGTTGTGCTTAATTCTTCTCACATACTCATTAATTATCCCCTGTCTTTCCCCTCATCTTTCTTTTCCCACCACCTCTTCCCCCGTATCTGTTCATTCTATGCACCATCTATCCATCTTTTTCTGCGGGAATCGTAATAAAATGCAGGTCACGCGCGTGTCTCCACTGCGCGTCTCGTGTTGGCGCGTGTCCCTGTCCAGTCTAAATCGGATTGATTAACGGCGCGAGGTGGCAGCTCCCGCGGGAGGCCTGGGGCTGCGTCGGGGCCTCGCTGGCTCGGTAATTGCCCGGCGCTGTGGCTCGGCTGTTGCTCCTAATGGGGCCCACTCCTCAATAACTCCACTGTATCACAATAAACGGAGCTTCGCACCGACCACTGGTCAAATGGAGTCACCAAGTATTAGCTGGGTATGTGTGTGTGTGTGTGTGTGTGTGTAAAATAGAGAGATACAGCTAGCTGGTAACATGGCTGTTGTGTTTTGTTAAAATGTGCACTGTGTTGTTTTCCCCCAGTGGTTTCAATGTTCCCGTTATCAGATTAAATGCAGGTCCTCGGTTTAAACTATACAGACAGCTTCTGACAGAAAAGCGTGATGTTAATGTAAACGTATTTGTTAAATTAATTCAAGAACCAAATAAAACACCCAACTGCAAGAAGTGAAAGTAATACACAGAAAAATACACACAACTTATTGGTTGTGAACGTAATTTATTTTATTTGACTTTCATGAAAGCCAATAAAATAAACCAAACATGACACATGGCTATATCAATTTGTACATTTATTTCCATTTTTCAAGAGTTTATTTGTTTTAAAATAATGTTACTTTGGATTGTATTTGTTTGGCAATTCATACAAGCACAAAAAAGTATTTAAGGCAGTTCATTTCTGTAAAAAGCCTGTGGACTAGCTGTGCTAGGCCTATTCATAAAGTTTCATGACTAAGTAAATTTCTTATCATTAAGTGATAATGATAATGTTAACAACAATAATAAGTACTTTAGAATGTCTGTCCTCTCAAATAGAGGGCATGTAATAGTGTGTAACCTCAGAATATATCATGTTCTCTATTGCTAAAGGTTAACATTGTGATTTATGAATTCATGAATGAACCATTTATCTCCTGAAATTTTATATTCATACAAATCCCCTGTTTCTGAGTAACATTTAATAGGCTAATTGGTTATATGACTGCAGGGCTCCCTATGACTGATTTAGCTTGAAGTTGCGTTTCACTTATCTGAGGCAAGTGTTTTTCATTGTAGAGATTCATCTTGGTCAGAAACAAGAGTGGAAAGAATGGAAAGAAAGAAAAGGGAACTGAGAAAGACATAATCAAAAGTGGATATGAGAGCAATGGGTGACACTGCTACATCCATGAGATAAAACAGGAGATGAATGAAAATAATGAATTGAATGTGCTAAATATAAGTACAAAATTGTTTCCTCCTAAACAGTCCAAACTAATTTGCAATCATTTTCAAGCAGCATCCATTAATTCTTCCTTATGGCTGTCTCTTTTCCCCCATCCTGCTTCAAGGTTAAATTCTTCAGGTGTGTGTTTCTCAGTAAGTCCTTTAACAGGAAAAAAAAGGCTGTTCTTGAGAATAATGCCTTGCAACAGCAGGTTCATGTATATGTGTTTTGTACAGTATGTCCTCTCCTGAATGGGCCTCTTATAAACACACTGATGGTAATCTCAAGAGTTTGTTTCAGATCGACCTTTTGGCCATTCAAAGGACAGTGAAAGCACAGGAAATGAAAAAAGAAGAAAACAGGCAGATAAAGTGCAAATATACAGGGAAAATGAGTGTACAAGTGTCTATTGCAACAGCTGCAAAAGCCTGTCAAGGTACTGTGGGATTACCTCATTAACTATATTAATTAATTAATTGGAGGATGTAAACTCATTAGCTGCTGTGTAATTGACAGGATGTTCAAGGATTTCTCTGCATCACACTGTAATTAGTGCTGCGCTACTCTGACGAGACCATAGAGAGGGAGAGGTTTTCGAAAGTTGCAGGGAGGTGAAGTGCTAAAGATGAACCTGAAGTAAAACGATAGTCATACAGTGGGATGAGAAGAGACATGTTTACATAGCCAAGAATCAATTACTGAATTAATTAATTGAATTTGTAATGAGAAGCAAATTGGCTGGGTATTCTGCTTGAGTGACATTAATTTGTGGATGTTGAGCTCCCTGCTGCACTCCTCATGACGCTGTTTTCGTTTCTTATTCAGCCCCATGCAATCTATTCCTGCCATGAGGAGCCAAACTTTAATAAGTGGCATTTCATAAATACATTAATATTCAGAGTTCTCTAAAAATAAAACTAACTGCCATGATCCCGCTGCAGTTACAGGCATCAGATTTTTGCTTGTCTCAAAGTGTGTTGGAATCTACCTGTATTAAATAGAAGATCATAGACTATGTTTGTAGTAACAGCTTGTGCAAGTCTATGACCTACAATGAGGTCAGTAGTCCTTTCTCGTTCTCTCTCTCACATGCGCTCACTCTTTCTGTCGTTTTGCTCATCTATCTTACTTACACTGATCTGATGCTGTCTGTGTCTCTGGCCTCGCAGTAACACTTTCTCCCGACCTCTCTGTCGGCTCTCTTCTGATTAGCCATCCATCTTCCTCTCCTCCGTTCATCTCTCTATCATCCCACACAATCTTACCACCTCCCATAGTGTGCCCTCTCATCTGGGTGGGCTCACACTTTTAGATTTCTCCTTTGTTATTTTTCGTTTGCTATTTCAATTTAAAATAGTTGTAATAAATATAGTGTAAATTTGTTTTTCACCTAAAAGAAGTACAGTGACATGGGTTTTCCAACATTTTGCACTTATTTACTCACCCTCATGTTGTTCAAAGCCTATATATGGCTTTTTTTTCTCTGCGGCGCAAAAACGAAGATATTTTAAAGATCTATTTTTGTCAATACAGCACTGAACCCCATTGGTTGTCAATTGGTTGTGTGGACAAAAACACTTCTTTGGTGTTCCACAGAAAAAAATATTGTAATTACAAAAGGGTGACTAAATGATGACACAGTTTTCATTTTGGAGTGGAAAGTGTTGAAAAACCTGCTCATGTCACTGTTGTTTTAGGTGAGAAACAATATTTAAACTTTATATTTATTTAGCTATTTTACAACTATAAAATTTATTTTTGGGTGTACTATCCCTTTAAGAGCAACCCAAACTTGTTGGTTATGTGTGTTTGTGAGAATGCTTTGAGAGGACCTTGAGATGGGTTAAATAATTTAGCTAAGGGGAGAGATAATTAATTCGAGGGCAGAGATTGGCTGAGTGGCAGAGTGTGGCTCTCTATGTGTGTGTTTGTGTGTGGCCCTGGTGGAAAAGAGGGAATCTCATCTTAAAGACATGAATGATTTAACACAAGAGGAGATCACTGGAATGACAATATATGCAATACAACATGCATGCCATACACTGCCTAAGATTACTCTCCTCATCTTCTCACTTTCTGCATCTTGTCCTTCACTTAATGGAGGCTGTGTTGAATCCCCAAGCCTGGTTATGGGCCACAGCGCATCAGTTATTGTATATTCAGCAATAAAATGTTTTTAGTATACGAGTGGCAGAGACAATCTGCTCCTCTATGTCATGTAACAGATACACTGATTTATCAGTCCACAACAGAGTGAACTAATTTGATATTGTATGAATGTTGTTATTGTACAGTAAAGTCAATTCAGGTAACTTGATCTGCTATAACAAAAAGTGTCCCAATTTACCATCAACTCAATTCAACAGGTTACATCAGTTTCTCTAATAAGATCTCATCAGATCCTTACAACATATTTTCATTGGTTAACAAATGTAGTTTAGTTAATTTAGTCATATTATAATATTAATGTAATATTTTTATGTAAATAAACCAGTTAATTTAGATTTGACCTGAAATGCATTTTTAAGGTTACCTAACAAAACATTTTTACAGTATGACAAACACTAATTTGATGTTAAGTGCTGAGGTGTTTTTTTCTTTTTACTGTTGAATCTATGGGACCAATGTAAAAACTGATTTGTTTTTTCATTAGTTTTTTAAAAGATGAATGTGAATCTGAGATTGGTTTTACATGCAGAGCTTGTACATTTGAATCAATCATTTTAGCTGAGATGGTTCATATTGAAAATAACCAGTTCCACCTCTTTATTTCGTAGATACACTATTTGGATCACAAAGCTGTGGATTCATTTTCTTTTGTGCTGGATCATGTATGATGAACAGACATGGGGCATTAATGGCAGGTGTTATGTCATGTTAATGACAGTGTGATGAAAGGAAGCTGACAGGTTGCTACAGACTCATTAAAGGGTTTTCATCACTTCCTGTCAGATATATCTGTCACAAAACTGTGTGTGTGTATGCGAGAAAGACAAAGATACAGTGTGTATGTAAACATATGTTGCCTGGGGAATTTTTATATCTCTTTGGATAATCCCTACTTTCTGTTCCACTACTAAAAATCAAAACTGAGCGGTTGAGAGCGCCTGAATCCCAGATCCGTGTCATGTTTCACCAGATGGAGAGGTTTTTTCTCTCCTTATTTTTTCATTTATTCTAAATCCACGGGTCCTATGAGGGCTGTCTCCAGCTGTTGCATTTCGTTCCACTCCAGAGAGAGACAAAGAGACAGCGTTTACTTGTTTGTGTGTTACGAATGTCCTTTTTTCATTGGAAACTGTAAACCTATTGCTGTTTCTGACTCCGCAAAGTTTATTTTGAAAACAACAAAGCTTATTCTGTTAAAAAGACCCAAATGGACTGCTCAAAACAAGGCACATCTCAAATCACATTTGAACCCATTTGATATGTTATGCTCTTTGTAAGTCTTTTCTAAAAATAAAATCTGAACATTTTAATTGTTTTATATGTTCCCATTGTCCATTTTCCCACTGTAGGTATATCTTCAGTAAGGCTTCAAGTGATAGGCAGACAAAATGACTGTTGAATAATTGAGCAGCTGCCTTACTGGATTCTATTTGAATGTTAAATGTATTCCTTAATCCTACCTCTGTGAATCTAATATTTGTTTGATATTTCAGTCAAATCAGACTCTTGTTTTTAATACAGTTCATTCACGTCTGACCTTTGTCAAGTTAAAGTACCTCTAAAAACTTAGTTAGCAAAGTCTACCTTTGTGTAGAGTGAATCCAAAGGCTGTTTTCACCAGGGATATGCAAAACGAAGATTGAAGAATTTGCTCTCTTTCAATACATGAGTTGGAATTTTAAGCGAATTGGTCATGGCCAACAGAAGAGGAATTAACTGGATTGTAATTCAACATAGGGATTCTGGTAAAGGAAGACTTCTTTACTTTACACTGATCACATCTATCTATCTATCTATGTCTGATTATCTAATTCTGTTTATGTCAATATATCTGTCTGTCTATATATCATTCTGTCATTCTATCTCTCTGTGGACATTTTGTTTTTAAACTTTGAAACAAGGATTTTTCTAGTTAAACATTTAGTTCAAACAGTTATATACCTTTATTGGTAACACTTCACAATACGGGTGCACCAATAGGCTATGCATTATTCATGCTTAACTAATGCACAGATAATCATGAGTTAATGTATGACTCATGAAGAACTAAACCATTTATTAATGATTACTGCATTAGCAACTAATGAAGATTATATATGATTAATAGATTAAGTAATCAATAAATTGTTATTAGTTAAATGTGTCATATTGTATTAATTCCCTAATAACATATTATATTAACTAATAGTCTAAATTCATATGTTAATTACGACAATGGGTCAAAGCCATGACTTCAGACTTTTCAAGGGCCCTCTCTCCCCTTGGGGCCCTGGTAATCAGTACTGGTTTTACCCCCAGTCCGACGCCCCTGGTTACAGTAGGTTGTCATCTAAAAACATAACGGAACACTTACCGCAGCCGCTCCACTTTGTCCTGTCTGTACTACCGATGGGATGGCCGTATCCTTTGCACACGTTTCATGGTCCCTGTGGCAAATTCCATTTTTTCAAAATAGTCGTCCTCAGTGAAATGTTCTGAGCAAACGTGATGGTACTTGATGATGGCTACAGGTGTGTTTGGATCTATATCCAGAGCAAATAGCCATAGATTCATCAGGTCAGCGTTTTGGATTGGAATTCTATGAAATATCATGGTATTACCTGGTCTCCCCTGTTTATTGTCGCAGTTCTTTACAATACAGTGAACACCCATGATTGTAAAATACCTAGTAATTGCTGACTCTATTACTCCAACTCTCTGCTCCTCACTGTGGGTCTTCTCAGGTGCTGCGAGCAAATCACTCCGCCCTCCGCAGAAGTAGCAGTGCTTCGCCTTCTGAGAATATAGTCCCTAGAATGTATAAGTTTATACGATGGCTGTGTCTCATGTAACCTTGTTATTTGTACACACTGTGACTATACACATCACAACATGTAAATAGGAAAATGTTTGCGTTATTTTGTCACTTATTGATCAGTAGGCTAGCTGGAGCCATTTACTTCCAGTCTTTGTGCTAAGCTAGGCTAGCGGTGAAGACCGAGTTATGGCACGCACGGAGATGAGAAAGGTATGTATGGACTTATCTAACTCTGGGGGATACGGTGAATAAGCCAAAGTCCCAAAAAGTCGGAGTGTTCCTTTAATTAAAGCAGACAACTGGAAGTTGAAATGCATGGCTTTGACCCATTGTGGTAATTAACATATAAATTTAGACTATTAGTTAATATAATATGTTATTAAGGAATAAATACAATATGACACATTTAACTAATAACAATTTATTGATTACTTAATCTATTAATCATATATAATCTTCATTAGTTGCTGATGCAGGAATCATTAATAAATGGTTTAGTTCGTCATGAGTCATACATTAACTCATGATTATCTGTGCATTAGTTAAGCAGGAATTAATGCATATTAGTGGACCCGTGTTGTAAAGTGTTACCCATTTATTTATTGCAATTTATTTTAATTATGTTTTCTTACATTCAAATTTAAATAGCATTCTGCATCCTGTTTGCTACCACACTTTAAGGAGTTGAATTGAAATATAAAAGGCCTCAATCCTCAATTCAGCTTTAAACGGCACACAATCCTTGACACACACAGAGAGAGAGAGTCATGCATACATCTCCTACCTGTCCATTCTTCTTGAGGTCGGCCCACATGCTAGTTCCATCTCCGCCCCTCATGAGCACATGATAGGTGAAGAAGTAGATTCCAGGAAGAGGGCAGGTGAACTTGCCTGTGGTAGGCTCATAGTAATTCCCTACATTTGTCACCACATCATCAAACTTGAGTACTTCGCTCCCCTCATGCTGCTTGCGCAGACCAGCATAGAAGGCTATTTTGGGGCTGTAGAATGATGGGATGTATCCCCCTGGGCCTGGACCTGGAGGTCCAGGCGGACCTGGTTTTCCTGGTTCTCCAGGTGGCCCACGTGGGCCTGTGGGACCTGGTGGGCCTTGGTTTCCACGAAAACCTGACTTGCCTCCCCCTCTGCGTCCAGGGATGTCGTGAGGAGGAGGCGAAACAGGTGTTAATTCATTGGTGGGCGTTAAAGAGTCACAGACCATCTTACAGCTTCCAAGCATCTCATAATGCGTACCTCCGCCTCCAGAACCACCCAGTTTGGTGCTGTGGACCAATAGCGGAATAGCAACCAGTAGCACCAGTACCATGGCCACGCCCACTGCCGCGCCAATAACGCGCTTCCTGCGGCTGAGGCGTGAGGCAGCAATAGAGAGGAAGTCCTCCTCCCCTTTAGAAGAAACAGGCCCGGCCAGAATGAACTCTGGGAAGGAAAAGGGACTAAGGTAAGATGGAAAAGTTAACGAGGGAGTCAGATACGATGAAACGTGGCTTCTGTCTCAGAAATAAACTAAAAAAGAAATAGTTTTTCGATATGAAAAATCCACCTTCAGGAACAAACGAATCAAATGTCCTATATGGAACGATGTCTTAAAGGTTGTTTGTGTTCATTCCCTTTAAAAGTTTCAATCTCTGCTGTTTTACCTTTTTGCTTGTCTTCACTACATTAAAATCATAACAGCCAGCCCTCTAACCAGTACCCGCTCGTCTGAGTGACACACATTGGACCCAGTTATCGCTATAAACAGCAATTCTGGATGATCCAGTAGGTTTATATTGTCATATATATTACTTGTCTGATATAAGCAACATGAGGGATTTGGTGTCTCAGAATTTTTGTCCGTGGATGGAGATTCTATCAGGTGATGTGGATGTGTATTTCTCAGGGGTTGTTGTGTGGTGGTTTTGTCTCCTTATAGATTGGTGGAGTGACAGCGGTGTGGCTCATTTTTCCATGAGAAGTTCAAGAAGCGTTCTGGAGAATTCCCAGATAAGTCCATATCCAGTGCAGCATTTAAACAAACTCTGCCCCTCCTCCCACAGAAGATAGCTGTGATTGTGATTAAAATTGATCAAAAACAATCCATGTTATATATTATCTTGTCCTTTTGTGACAATCTTAAACCTTCAAATGCTTAGGTTTAAGTGCTTCGCTTGCAAACGTCTTGGTACGTCAGTCACAAGCCTGATGGTAAATGGATTGTGAGATATAATTTTAAATCAGGCTCACAGCACTCGGGTTGATTTTCAATTCCTGCTGGTCTTCAAACTTCAGCTGAGTAACATTCAGGTCCCAAGATCAACCACCTCTGGCATCTTGACATGTTTCTCACTGAGTTGAAACATAAAAAGAGCTAAATTAGATGAACTAGAAAACCTACGAGAGAATTTAAGAGCTCCGAAAAGATTCCCTGATGCTTATTACAATTTTCCAAAAAGGTTATTTATTTCTGTTCAATACTGAGCATTTTAAAGTAAAAACAGGCACAATTTATGCACAAGACATTTTGGTGACTTACATTAATAATTTCAATAGTCATTACTATTTAATTGAATGTAACTAAATCATGCCATCAGAGTTTGCAGATACATTACTACATCACAGACACATTACCTCTCCAAAACTACAAACAGTAGCCTAATAATCACATATTTCTTAATTTAAATAAATAGATAACAATTAATGTTGTGTCAGCTACTTGTTTCCAGGTCTTGCTCATTTACACTCAAATATCACTTTAAACTTCTGAATGGTAAACCAACTATTTGTTTCCTGAAATAATGTTTTCGATTTCTGATGCAAATTAAAAGGCAAATTAATGAGAAATTCTATAGAATTGTATACTAAAAGTTTATAAAACAATTCTGAAGAACAAATGCCAACTGTAAAACAATTCTGCCTACCTTATAAGTTCCCAGAGAATATGAAAATTGAGCAGTAACTCCGCACGACACAGCGCAGCTCCTCTCCTCTCCTCCAGCTCAGAATATGTCAGAGAGTCTCGCGCCTTCGGGTTTTTCTTCAACGGTCACTCTGCTCTGACTGTGGTCAGCTTGAAATATTTCTTGTCTTCTCCTTTTGTGCGTCTTCAAGTCAGTTCACTTTAAACACGCCTACTTCTATCGTTTAATATCTCTGGGAATCAACTACTACTGGCACTTGTAAAATATTATTTAGTAACCAAATTACTATTTAAAAGTCGAATATGGCAATTTCTTTTTTAAGATATCATCAAGAAGCAACAGTTTCTCACTTGTTCGATTTCTGTGAGGAAAAGGCGCTTCCACCCGCGGGATGTCTGTCTCGCGCTCCCCCCGCCCTCCATACAATTACGCGCTCGCGCTCGCGCTCGCGCTCACTCGCACCAGTCTCCGCAGATCAAGAAATCGATTTCCCGAGGAGATGTGCATCCTAATAGGGTTGCTGTCTGCCCAATTAGTACTTATAAAAATAAGTCAGGTTGTACTGGTATGCTGTCACTAATAGCAGGAGTGAGGGGTGATCGCAGCTAGAAATATAGGACCCACTGTAAATACTAGCCTATAGGGTTTAGGGATGGGGGAAATCAAATGCCCAATGAAAAATTTATATTATTAACTGCAAAATTGTAACATATTTAGAGATTATAGTTTAGCATGTACAGGACGATGATGTATCATCCAAAAGTTCTGCAAGAGTGACCTTACTATACCCTAATCTTACCCAATGCAAACATCATTTGTAGCAGAAAATGTAAACATAAACAAAAAGAACACTATGTACACATAAATAAGCTACATAGTTTTAAATGCTTAATTTAACCTTCATACTAGTTTTAAAGCACAAAAGCTTTAAAGTATCTATTTTTAGCAAATCTCTATATAAGAGATATGCACAGATAGCACTTTCTGTCATAATCATACCAGTAGTGGTTAAATTCAATTGGATTAGCATGAACTGAGCAGAAAAAGTGCCTTAATTGAATGACTAAGAGAATGGACATGTCCTGTGGGCATTTTGCTAATGTATAGTCAGTGGAGTCATTTAAAGTGCCCCTGTAGTCAATAATTTTATCTCTTAAAACTCATCTTTGATCACCAAAATGTGAGAAAAAAAAATTCATGCCTAAAAATAGCTTGAATGTAACTCCTTGCTTCATTTAGTATACAAGGAGCCATGAATATGCAAATTATCCCCAAGCTCAGAATACCTGATCCACTCGTCAACTTTACTGTAGTAAAAGCTGCACAATGGCAAGTGGAAATACTGTCTCATTAATGCAATTATCTAATCAACCAATCACATGGCAGTTGCTTCAATGCATTTAGGGGTGTGGTCCTGGTCAAGACAATCTCCTGAACTCCAAACTGAATGTCAGAATGGGAAAGAAAGGTGATTTAAGCAATTTTGAGCATGGCATGGTTGTTGGTGCCAGACGGGCCTGTCTGAGTATTTCACAATCTGCTCAGTTACTGGGATTTTCACGCACAACCATTTCTAGAGTTTACAAAGAATGGTGTGAAAAGGGAAAAACATCCAGTATGCGGCAGTCCTGTGGGCGAAAATGCCTTGTTGATCCTAAAGGTCAGAGGAGAATGGGCCGACTGATTCAAGCTGATAGAAGAACAACTTTGACTGAAATAATCACTCGTTACAACCGAGGTATGCAGCAAAGCATTTGTGAAGCCACAACACGCACAACCTTGAGGCGGATGGGCTACAACAGCAGAAGACCCCACCGGGTACCACTCATCTCCACTACAAATAGGAAAAAGAGGATACAATTTGCACAAGCTCACCAAAATTGGACAGTTGAAGACTGGAAAAATGTTGCCTGGTCTGATGAGTCTCGATTTCTGTTGAGACATTCAGATGGTAGAGTCAGAATTTGGCGTAAACAGAATGAGAACATGGATCCATCATGCCTTGTTACCACTGTGCAGGCTGGTGGTGGTGGTGTAATGGTGTGGGGGATGTTTTCTTGGCACACTTTAGGCCCCTTAGTGCCAATTGGGCATCGTTTAAATGCCACAGCCTACCTGAGCATAGTTTCTGACCATGTCCATCCCTTTATGACCACCATGTACCCATCCTCTGATGGCTACTTCCAGCAGGATAATGCACCATGTCACAAAGCTCGAATCCTTTTAAATTGGTTTCTTGAACATGACAATGAGTTCACTGTACTAAAATGGCCCCCACAGTCACCAGATCTCAACCCAATAGAGCATCTTTGGGATGTGGTGGAACGGGAGCTTCATGCCCTGGATGTGCATCCCAAAAATCTTTATCAACTGCAAGATGCTATCCTATCAATATGGGCCAACATTTCTAAAGAATGCTTTCAGCACCTTGTTGAATCAATGCCACGTAGAATTAAGGCAGTTCTGAAGGCGAAAGGGGGTCAAACACAGTATTAGTATGGTGTTCCTAATAATCCTTTAGGTGAGTGTATATGTTTGAACCAGAAACTGATTCAGAAGAAGAAGAAGAGGAAGAGTGAATTATACAGGCTCATCTACAAGTGGATGTATTGAATTGGTAGGCTAATGCGTTTTATGTATCACTCTCTACATCGGATACATTACGGTAATTGATATGATTAGCTTTTTGCTTGGCAACGTTATCAAACAGCTAATAATGTGTTGCTAATGTTACACAAACCATATTCCATGTTCGCCACCTCAGAGTCAGACAGCTGCCTTCTAAAAATCAGTATCCTTAAAGGGGTCATATGATGCGATTTCTTGTTTTCCTTTCTCTTTAGTGATGATAGCTGTTTGTGCATGTATAAGATCTGCAGTTATCTCAAACCCAAAAAGGTATTATTTGTAAAAGTTCAGGCCCAGCCACACCTTCCTAAAACGCTTTGTTCAAACACACCCCCACAAATCTACGTCTGTCTGTGGGGGCAGAGTTTCATAACACCGCCCAAATGTATACGCAAAGAAAGAAGTAACTTTTATTCTCGCTGTAGTATTGTTGCCGCCCGCGCCGCCATGTCGTGGAGACGCTGTGTTTTCCGTTGCAAAAGCCAAACTACTTTGTTTGGCCTCCCAAAAAGGGGACAATTAGAAAACAGTGGTTAAGCTTTTACAAATATGGTACATTTCCGTCACACGCCTAAGGTATTCGGGCCAATCACAATGCACTGGATCGCTGGCCAATCAGAGCACACTGCTCTTTTCAGAACGATGAGCTTTGTAAAAAATGATGCATTTCACAAAGGAGGGGCATAGAGGAGCAACAATAATGTACAGTATGTGTAAAATAATGACTTTTTTGAACCTAAAACCGCGTAAACACTGCATTAAACCAAATACACAAAAAAAAAATTCATTTTAGAACCGTCATATGACCCCTTTAAAAACGCTTTGAACAACTTAGAACGTCAGAGGAGAAAGGCATAGTTCATCATAACATTATGATATACATCATATACATAATTCACCTGCTATATTGCTAAATTTACCCGATTTTTCATATCAACAGAAAAATATACCAGGATAACCTGACTTCTCTTGATACTCCCCTGCTTCAGAGAATAGTTAATGATATGCTAAAGCCCACCCACACGTTGACAGGTTACAAGGTAGTTTGTGACATAAGAAACACCAGCGATTTCAAACCGCATTTTTGAGACTGTATTTTTTCAATGGTGTTGTCGTATAAATTTGCACATGGTTTGTCTTAAAGCATAATAAAAACACCACATAGACATATAAACAACATTAAAAACTTGATTTTCACTACAGGGGGTAAATTTCACCCCCTTTTTAAGCCCTCTCTCACTTCACTGCATGTCCTTAAGGAGTCGATTGCCCTGAGTGCAGAACACCTTTCCTTCTACAATATATCAGCTTACCTAATAATGACTGCTTAGGCATCTGTACACTTACATAAATGAAAGTAGCATGAGATGTGTTCATTATACGGCTGTTAAAAAAATGGAAATCCTCTTTGCATTCATCTGGTGATGTTAAAAGGGGGAGAGGGAGGAGAAAAGGATGAGAAAGCTTGACAGAGGGAGAGAGAATGACAGTGTGTAGGGTGAAAGACAGTTTAGCTGTGTCTGTTGTCAGTGTCTCTGTTTCTTTAGCCTTCAGAGCTCATTAGCAATGATAGACACATTGCTACTGACAACCTCCCCCACACACTTTAGCTCCCCATACTCTTTCCCTATCATCCCACTTTCACCATCATTTATATCTCCATCACCATCTCTGTGTGCCAGTCGCTATTATGTATTTTACTAAAGCATTTCTCCTTCTCTCTTTCATCATACTTTTTAAGTTTCATCTCTCACACTGCTGGAGAACCAGTCATTGTTGTGTCTCCTCTACTGCAATGTACATCCTTGATAATGTGATGTATTTGTCACCAGTGGTTTTATTCTATTTAAAGGGTCGGTTTCAGGTGTGATCACTGATTACCATTTAAGTTCTGTGTTTTTGTCATTGTTGGTTTACTGATTACTGATGATTGTACTGTCCTTGACAATAAATACTAACGTTGGAACTAATTGTTGGTGTTAAACTTGACATGATAGCTGTTGTTTTCTCAGAGTGTAGATAGATATATAGATGATATAGATAGATTGTTGGCAGTGTGATGTGTTTGAATCATTTTGCAACTGGATCAATTGATTCTGAATTTCAAAAAGCTCAGTTTCTCTGATAACTTGTGACCAGTGGTGTTAATGGCAACAACCAATGGCTTTTGGCATCATTGACCCCAAATCTGCGTGAAATGTTTCAATGTACTTCAAAGTTTGAATAAGCGCAAAATTATTCAATGAAAAACAACTTAAGAGTTAGTTCACCCAAAAATGAAAATGACTCATCCTTGTGTCATTCCAAATCCACACCTTCTGTTCATCTTTTGTTCATCTTAAAAACACAAAACACGTCTTATTAAAACTTGAGAGTTTTCTGTCCCTTCATTGAAAGTCCATTCCACCAAAATATAATGGGTAAAAAAGCAATAGTAAAAGAAATCCATATGAATCAAGCTGTTTAATTCAAGTTGATTTAAATGTATAACAGATTTAATTTAGTTTTTTTCACATTGATCAACACGCGTCAAGAGTACATAAAATACGGTCAACAAAAGTGCTGCTTGACATGCAAGAACCAATGAAGTTTGCACACACGTATCAAGCATTTAACGGTTGAGCTTCTCTTCACCATATTTGATGTGCTTGCTCTATCTGCGCACTGATCAGTGTTTATGTAATTATAGTAATTGATGACATAATTTTTTGGGGTGAACTATCCCTTTAAAGGGCATATTGCAGGTTAGAGACCCCAGTGAGTCAATGTATAGAAAAAATTTAGGAACTAGAATTTTACTTCCGCATCTAAAAATGCCAAAACCGGAAGTGACGTAACGTGAGGGAGTGCGGTGAATTTCAACGATAGGAAAACAATGGATCGCAACGACAGTTCGGACGCTGAGGAAATTATAAATGTTTATTAATACTCATATGGCAGACCACAGCCATACAATAATGACACACAATTAGGGACAGGCCAGGATTAGACAGAACAACTATTAGAGGAGACAAATTGAGTTGTGTGAGGAGAAACAGTGGAGAACAGAGCAGGTGTCTCGGTGAGAGACCAGTGTTAGCTAATGATATATACATACGCTTGCTAACGATATGAACACTGTGCTCAGATTACAATACTGTACAGATTATTATCATGTATCAGGCAATAGCAAAGCTGGTATTGGTCATCTAGGAGTATTGATGCTTACCAATAACAGAAACTAATAAGCTTTGACCATCAGGCATAAGTCACACTCGTTAACATCCACACTAAACGTTATGTGATATAACGTTAGCGGTTTCTCATCAAGACTGATTTGGTAGTTAGCAAATGTTTAAACAAGACTTACGGTGCACAGTTCACGTTTTCTTCGAGCTTCGAGCATCTCTTGACGGATCCGTGACCGTCACATCTCCCGTCCGCGGCCGAACCACAGACACTATTGTTATTGTGTGTGTTTCATGTTATCCTTTATTCATTAATTCTGTGTTATGGGTTTATTTCGTGCCGATTCACCGATAGTGAGGACGTTATGAGTATGCATTTGAGTGAACTTGAATGTACATACATGGCATGAATAAAATATTTACATTACCAGCACATAATTCCACATTTTTTTGAAAAGTGTGAGACTGTATGCATTTGTGCTAATGTAAATACTTTGTATTCATCAATGTTGAAATTGATTCAAGTAAAAACAATGGCAAAGAAGCATCGCGTGTGGATGTTTATTCATTTAATATCATCCTTTACATGAGTATTACAATGTTTGACTCCATCATATCGCCGGGATGATAATCCTCCGGTCTAAAGTGAACACTGTACACACCACAGCGTGTTTCGAAGCAGATGCAGAAGTGAAGTCTAGTCTCTTCACCTGCACAAAACGCCACCATGCAGGTTTTTCTAACTTTTTTTTTTAGGAAACCTGTGGACTCAATGTCCTGACAGGCTGGACACAATAATTTACCATGACAATGATAAATTGAAATAGAAAAACTACCGAAAATACACAGACTCGTACTGAATATCAACCTATTCTGCACTGAGCCAATGCAGAGCCCAGCAAACGTCTCCCTCTCGTGACGTAATATGACGTAATATGACGCGATGTTGGGGAAAAAAAAGCTTTTTTTACAAACAGCCAAGGAAACGGCCACTTTATCTACTAAATGTGTGCTTTTATGTCTTGTAAAAACATTTTAAATCCTGCATTACCTTTTCATATGGTATTTTCATACAAGGTTATATATTCATTTTGAAAAAAAATTAACCTGCAATATGCCCTTTAAAGTCAGTTAATTCAACAAATCTATAATGCCTTCAAAACAGTTTGAAAATAGCATGAGTCGTGTCAAAACTGAATACGTCACTATTGCAGATTAAATTTGAGGGACGGTAGACTATAGTTCTAGTTGCATCCTTGCAATTAAAAGACACTACCATTCAAATCTTGACAGACAAATGGCACTCATTTATACTTCTATTGATGGTTATCTGGAGTACAGAGGAAGAAGGCCAACCTAAAGCCTTGGAAGAGAAAAGACAGCCATCCTCCCTCTGCTGAGTGTCACCCCGTCTGTGTGTTACTATAACATTCTTTCTACACCATCTCTTTATAGGTTTTATAGGGCTGCTTCTTTGTTTTAGTCTCAAATAATTGATTTTGGTGAATCTATTGAGAGCTACTGTTGTAGGACCTATTTACAATTGTTTGTCTGCCTGTGTTTCTGTGAATGCCTGTCCATGTTTCCTCCTGCTTAAAGCTCATTGGGGCAGGTTCAAGGAGGACTTGTCACCATTTTGCCTCTTGATCAATAGAGCACCTCCCATGATGCACCTTGTCAACTTGTCACACTGGCAGTTTGATGTGTCTGAGGTCACATTAGCATAACAAACTCATGAAAACTTTTAGAGCAACTCAACTTGTGGGACATAAATCATTAAATATATACAAGATATACTATCCAAAAAACTACAGCCAAAGACAATTGAATAAACTATAAATATAATGAACAAACTGACAATTCGATTGCGGAACAGACCATGGATTAAATTGGTTTATGTTAAATATGAACATACAACAAACAATTACTTCTAAAGCAACTTTTGTAATCTTTAATTTGTCACAATATTGTAATGTCTTTAAATTGTTGCTTTTCTCAGCACATATTAAATAATTCAATCACAATTTTTTAATAGTTTGACAGTCCTAATTATTATGTCAATTTATGAACAATTCAAGTTTAGATGATATTTATGTTGTTGTGATGAATAAATATAAACTCACATTTCAATCTGTTATTGCAGAAACATAAAGATCACATTAGATCAATAAAACTGAACTGAATGTATTCTATAATGTATTCTATAATGTTAAGGTAATATGTATATGTATGTATACAAGCATGCATGTGTGCAGTGTATGGGTGTTTGGTAAAGAATAAGGAAGAGTAAGGGCAAAAGGGAGGCTGAGATTGTATTGTGTGTGTGTGTGTGTGTGTGTGTGTGTGTGCATGTTTGTGTGTCTCTGATTGCTTGCTGATACAGGGTGACATGGTGCAGATTGACTCAGCCTGCTTTTCTAATTCTCTCTATTAATAAGCCGCAGCTTCCCACTGTTGCACCGGACTACATCTATTCATCTCAATTTGTCATCTGCTCTCTCCCCCCTTCTCTCTCTCTCCTTCTCTTTCAGTATTTCTCCCCCTAAACACCTCTGCCCATCTCTCTCTCTCTTTTTCTCCCATCATCTCCTGGATCACGTCCGATTCACCGGCCTCCTCTCCTATTCCAAATCTGTCCATTCCACCTGCCTCTCGTGTCCTTCTCAGCATTAAGATTGAGAAGGCCAGCATTCCTACATCTTAATTCTATTGAAATATGAAGTTTAGGTAAACTGTTGCACTTGAGTAAACAGAACTGGCATTCATACTAGGAAATTATTAAATTATCCAATTTAAATGATTCAGTTGCTTAGTCAGAAGCATGCGTCAAAAAATGCCTCTTACAAAATTTCTCAAGTTCACATTTTCATAATGATCCTGAGGGAGATAAAGGCCACACAAGACTTACTTTTCATTTAGAACTCCATTTATTCACATTCATCCTTGCTGTTTTCGTGAAAATGTTTTTTTTTTCTTAAAGCCACAATATGTCATTTTTCGCCGCTCGAGGTCGCTTATTCAAAATAAAGGCGTAGCTTGATGACGCCTTGATTTCGCAGAGCTTTTATTATGCTGCAGACGACTGCTTCCGCTTCTTCCGCTCATGCATATGTGGGGTAACACAGCGCTGTTTTATTATATTAGATACATTTGAGTCTGTTGAAAGTTGTTAAAATGCTACTCTGTGCTTTCGCTCGGCGGCTACTATGAGACACTTGTTGCACACTGCAGATATTAAAGGGGTCATGAATTGAGAAATCAACTTTCCCTTGAGCTTTTGATATATAAAAGGTCATGGTAATATAAGAATATCCTGTAAGTTTCAGAGCTGAAAACTTCCTTGTTAGTCAAAGAAAAGCTTTTATTGACACCAAGCCCAGCAAACAATCGATCTCAGAATATGCCATATCTTGACGTCATCATGTGGTGAAACGCCGCCTCAACAGAAAAAGAACAACGCCTGATTCTGTAGCCCTGCCCGCCGACTCGTGCCTGAGATGATATAGGCCTACATAGAGCTAAACCAGATCGAACTTCTAAGCAATAAACATACCACATAAGCTTCATTCGGATTCCAATATTATGAATGCATGGATGAACTTTATTTTTAATGGAGATCCAGCTCACGTGAGGAAGACATTGCGCGTTTGTCCCATCATTTCACCACGGATTCGTTTGTAAACAAGAGACTGGATTTGCAGACAGGATGAGATTACATGAATAAATGAAGCAAACACTTATGTGAGTAAAAATATTTTTTTATTTGTGATAGTATTGCATTGTTACAGATCGTTTGATATCTATTGATGTGTACGTGTCTAACTGAACATACCTTAGCACGCTGTCAAAGGCTGAGGAATCCTTTATTTGTGGTGTTGTTGGTTCATTGCGATTCGGGATCAGACTCTGACATTTATGGGCCAGGGCTCGCAAAGGCCAACGTCCCGGGGCTATGTGTTTTCCAGACGGGCTACCAAAACGTAAGCCCGGCCTGCCGACGGGCTATCTTAAATAGTGAAATAACATTCCTTTCTTGATGTGCGTTGTTCACTCTCTTGACTTGATATTTGGGTAGAAAATAGCCTATTACTTATTTATTATGATGTTTTTGAATGTAAAAACCACGCAAACATCATAAGTTGACCTCAGACAACAGTATAAAAAAATTTAAAAAGCCAGTTCATGACCCCTTTAAGCATGGTAAAACATGGCACTCGCTGTAAATCAAGAAAACGAGATTTAAACAATGAGACTAACTGTGTTGAGCTATAAACAATGATTCGTTTTCTGCCAATGTATTTATCCAAACAGTTGCTCAGCTGTCTAATAAAACACACAATTTATTAAAGGATTCGTGTCCTGGTTAAAATTGCTTGTTTCTCTGGATTTAAACATTCTTGGAAACATTTGGGATAATCTAAGTACACAAGTCAACAAAAAAATATAACATTGTTCTAGTGGTTTTTGGATATTTTAATCCAAAAATCTTACATATTGTGCCTTTAATGGGCAGGGATGGACTGGTATCTGATTTTAAAACTGTATATCATTCTTCTGCCTTCCATTCATGCTATTATTAATTACTTACAGTACTGCAAGTTAGAGTCTCACACCAAAGAGGCATCTTAAAGAAGAAGACATCGCAGTCAGAAATGCATCAGATTTCCATCTATAAGTGAATGTGATGAAAGCAAGTGCGTCTCGGCCAAAAAGCTGCGCTTGAACACACCCAAAGGTCTAAAGGCGACTGTCAACTAGCATGTGCGATCTGTCTATAGCAGCATAGAGACTGTAAAGCTACGTCACACCGAGTTGCATTGTGGGAAGGCACCTCCATCTTAAGAGGATTGCCCTCTTCTTTACTGATACTGAAATTAATACAGATACCTGCACCTTTTGTTTTCTTTTTGCCTTTAAATTAAATATTCACATTCTCCATGGCATTGTTTGCATGAAAGATAAGCTATTTTATTTCAATTTCGAATGCTCAGGTAAGATGACATAAAAAATTATAACAGCCTTCTGTTTGTACTGTCTTAACTTTTTTGCTCGCTTTCATCACTTTTCCTTTTATTCTAGTGCACTGACTCGTTCGCTAAGCTGAACAGCCAATCAGAGTTCTCTTTCTCACCAACGGCCCGATGCCAATTCAACATGCTGAATCGGCTCAAAAAAACCCTGACGATGTACGACTAGAGGTACACTGCAATTTTAAGGAGAAAATACTCAGCATGTTGAGCATGGTGTCGACTGATTAATTTGACTAATTGGTTTGTATTAAAGTAGGCCTATTTTAAAAACACCACAGATATATAAACATTAAAAGCTCGATTTTCACCACAGGCGGTCCACTAGATAAATTATGAAAATGATGAGCAAATTAAATTAGTTTGCAACTATAATGCATGGTTTTATATGTTGGTTTCAAACACCTAGTTCAAACCTCTTTTGAATTAAATTAAGTTTGGGGAAATTTGTCTTCCAAACTATACATCCCAAAACCATAATATGTTTGCTTTAGCTGTTTCTTGTGGTAAACAAGCAAACACAACAAAATCACATTGTCATACATTCAGACAAGGCCAAGGGTATTTCATGAATGTCAAGTTTGAAGAAGTAATGTTTTTTTTATGTTTAGACAATTTAATTACCTCTTGTCAAAAACAATGGTTTTATATTTTACATGTATACAAAATATTTTACAACTAAAATATACAGTATAGTGTGACAATATCTCTGTGTTGTCACGAAAAGGTCAACATGTGTTCAATGAATTGTATCTTTTTTCCTGCCTGACAATAATGGTTGAAATGTTAAAAAGCTTTTTTGTTGCCAAGACTTTAATGTGTATGTGCAGAAACTGACTTTCATGCCCCATATAATTGCCCCATAGGACACCCCCACACATACACACACTATGGCAAGCTTGCCATACACACACACACACACACACACACCACCCACACCCCAGTTCAAGTATCAGATTTTAAAATACTGACAGAAGAGATATCTATCTATCATGTCTAATGACTGATTGTCTAATTCTGTTTATGATAATATATTTTGTGATTGTCAAAAAGGTAAAGACCTTGTACATTAACAGAAAAATACACAAATAAAGAAATACTCTCAATGTACATTGCAAAAAATTATGACACTGAACAAAAAGACAAAAAATATCACTGCAGAAGTAAAAAACAAACAAACAAAAAACTGAAAAGATAAAAGAGGAATCTCCAAAGCATGACATGGGATAGAAAGACGGCAGGGGAGAAGAGAAAACGACGAAACATCCAGCAGGACTGACTAGAAAAAGAGACTACAAAACAGTGATTCTTTGCCCTTAAATTTCTTCACTTGTAAACACACACACAAACACACACACGTCTCTTATGTAAACAATTTATTTTAGATTATAGGCATTAGACGCAATACAGCTTTTTTTTTCATTTTCAAAAAAAGAAGATGTGACCATGTCCTCATTCAGAAAGTCCTGAAAAAATAACAACCTGAGCTCAAATAATATTTAACACTAAGCAGCGGCAAACAATTCAGAATTTCAAGGTAAATGACAACAAGGGAAGCCAGGCAGAGAGTCCAGCCAAATCTGAACTGTTTTATGATTGTGTCTATCAGTCAGTGATCTCACTGCTGTGTAATGGCCAGCGCAATAGTCTGTGCATTTGCTGGGTTTTGTGTTTCAGTTGATGCCTTATATTGATTTTGAAGGAAGAGAATGTTTTTGAGTAAACCATAAAGCATTTTATAATGGAAGTCGGAGGTATGTAAAAATGTATGTGTAGTTTGAGATTGTTTATGGTGGCTAATCAAAATGCACGTCTGAAAGGGTCATGTCTAGCAGATACAATTACTGGTATGACCAACATAATCTGAACTGAATCAGATGCAGTGTTAGGATGCATTTTATCTAAATATGATAATTTAGTTTCATAGCTTCTGAACTCTCTGGTCCAGGTTGCCGTATGTACGTGGGAGTCTAAGGTGTTTTAATTAATGCATCTAATTTAAGAGATCATTCAAAGAACTCCCACTTTCCCTTTCTCTTCTTCCACTCTCTTTCTGTTCCTCTCTGTCACCCCCTGCCCAATTTATTATTAACGAGTGTTGTCTGTCTCGTTAGTGTTCAGAACACAGCACTGAACAAAACCAGACGCACCAGGGTAACCTCAGATAATTGCCGTCTTTCTCTTTCTTTCTGCATTCCACCATTCTCTTTCTCTCCATCGTTCTGCTGACACCTGCACTTCAACTTTCATTTTTAACCAACAACCGTGAGCATAACTGGCCTGTTTCATACCCCAGCATGCTTATGAATCCATCCAATAATTAATGGGCTGCAACTCTGTGTGCTACAGAAATAGTGCCCCGCATGGCAGAGGCAAGTTTTGACTCTCATTTAGACTCAGAATTGATTTCAATAGAATCTGACACGAGCATGTTGCTAAGCTTATTACTTTAATAGCCTGTCAGTCTGTGTATTAGAAGTAAGGGATTTTCAGTCTCGCTTTCTAAAGGTTACATACATACCAGTAGGTGGCGACAAGTTACTGTATAAATTAGTAATTAAATAATTCTTTCGATTTGTTCATACACAGTGGCTGCGTCCGAAATCGCATACTCTCTTAAGTAGGTACTTATTTTGAATAAGTAATTACTTCACGGCCGCTAAAAAAGTATGTTCTATAAAGTATGAATGTAAAGGCCCCAATATACTCACAGCGAAGTTCTTCGCTTAGGAGTAAAATGAAGTTCGAAATACGTGACCAGCGATATACTGTTAGCGAAAATCTGGCGCTGCACACACTGCTGAAAGCGCGATTAGATGAATATGTAAATATGCGCTGCGCTTTCCTCTCAATAACAAAATAATCACACAACAAAATTGAGAAAACAGCAAGCATTTTTAAAATAAGCATAAGGAAAGCATCTGATCATCGCAACATAGATATGTTTGCATAAGCTCTGCAATTCGGCACTCTAGTAAAGTCACGTCACGTTTATTTATATATCACTTCATACAATAGATTGCTTAAAGGGTACATAACACACACACTTTCTGCCAGTCTCATGTTAATCTTGAGTACCTATAGAGTAGTATTGCGTCCTTCATATCTCCGAAGAGTCTTTAGTTTTATCATATTTATAAAAGACAGATACGCTGTACCGATTCTTTCCGACAACAGCCAAACTTGTGCAGGCATGCAGTAGGTGGAGACACGAGCACACACACATACACACACGCACGCACACACACACACACACACACATCATGGCATTATCACTGGATAACTTTCGATTCACTATACGTTTGTGTTGTTTACATTATATGCACTTATGCGGCGATTGCCAACAAAACACAGACATTTGATGCAGTTTCACTCACCGCCTGCGGTTTCGACTTGTGACCAGGGAACAAACAAACACACTTGCAGAACTCCGTTGCTGCTCCGGAAAAACAAACTGCATCCACAGTTTCCTTAACGCTGGGTTATTTGGGAAGCTGAACAAGGTTATATTTGCCTCACAACCAAAAACACACTTCTTTAGTGACATTGTTGATTTTGTGGTCTAAAAAACAAAATGACAGCGCTGCTGACGGCTACCGTAACCAAACGAAGCTTGTTGATGGCCGTGCTCTTGCTCTTGCTCTCGCTCTGGTTGATGTGCGCACACACTCACCCAGGAGAAGTGCCAATACAAGCAATTCCACCCTTTATGAAGTCATACAGGGCCATACTCGAAAAAAACTTTACGAAATGTGTTCGAATCCTGAAGGAGTGTATTTGGCACAGAAATTCTCAGCACACGTCCAAATCGTTTTTTGAAATTTTGGCCATGTTTAGCATGAGAATCTTTAACAGTGTAAATAAGTCAGAATGCATGAAATAGCATCAGGGGGTCTGATCTCGACCTCGAAGATTTCCACGTGAAAGAAGGCAGAGCCTCCGTGCATACCAACCTATTATGTGATTGCCACGGACCAATGGTAGTACAAATATGTTTACCACCCTTAGCGAACCTTTCCGGAAGTTCCAGTTCTTTGAATTCGGACATACTTCTTTTGTCACATACTGTTTTTCGCAGTATAGTAGGGAAGTATGCAATTTCGGAGGCAGCCAATGACATGTTCATGAACAAAACAAGTGAGTCATCAAATCATTCACTTGATTTGTTCAACAACACTGAGTGTTTTAGAAACGCCACTACTGTGTAGCTACTAGCTCTGAGACGTGGACGTTTCTGTTGTTGTGGCTTTTGGAACTATTTTAATTGGTAGAGCAAAATAAGACAAAGTTCTGTCAATATGCCTAAAATGTAAGTTACTCAATATTAACTTCTTATTTATTGAACTGTTGTATAAAAGAAATTTCACACACACAAACACACTCATTGTCATGCTTTTGGTTTGAATAAGCAAAGGTAACGTCTTTTGGCCTATATGCTGCATTGGAAATTGACATGTCTTAGAACGCTGTAATAATAACAATAAACATTCATTAGTTTGTTACATCTGCACATAAAAACTAAAATAAGACTGACTAGTCCAACAGGGCTTTTCCATCTTTTAAATTTCATGGACCGCCAAATATGATAATCCTCTTGTGAGGGACCATCCTAAAATTTAAAAGGCATCTATAGTTTTTGGTAAAAAAAAGACCCAATTTATACCGTGAAAAGTTATTATTATTATCATTATTATAATACAATTTAATTAATAATATATGATTATTATTTAAAACATTTAAAATATTTTTTTCTATTAAGTTACATTATTATTAAAAAATGTTCTACTCATTATAGTACTGTACTGTTAAATATTATTTATGTATTTATTTATTTTAATGTAATTTTTATTAATTCACTTTATTAAAAAACACTGATTTTCAACTTTTCCACAGACCCTTCCTTGTGGCTCCCAGTTTGAAAACCCCTGTCTAGGCTTTACACTGTTTTTGAGTAAAAAACAACACTGCAAATAAATAAAGAAACAGATAATTAGGTAAATTAAAAAAATAAATAACAGTAAAAATACAAGAAGGTATCTCCTGTGTAAGTGTGCAGCCTCTCGATAGCTAGGGTGCTCTTTTTGTAAGCTAGTTAAACAAGTGTGGTTGCGGACTCTGGCTGTTGAGATAATTGCCCTCTTTTACAATGATACTGCCTTGGTAAATAGAAAATAAATGTAAAAGGGCAAACAGCTCCTGGGTCCTACAGGAAACCGTTCTCTCACAAACACGCATTTCCCTCCCGCTGACTCATTGAAATTCTACACAGTCTTCTGTAGTGTTGTTAGGAACATCTTTCAGAGCCAATTAGTCCTTACTCATGTCTCTCTCTTTCACTCTCTGGCTTCATGCATTTCCAGTCTTTCCTAACCACAGAGATGTTCATAGTTATGGTGGCTTTCCAAAACCAACATACTACTATTGTAGTTAAAATTATCATGTTGTTCTGAAAGATCCCTAACCCAAGACCAACATTTCTAAATTAAACTTCTACTAGCTTTTAAGCTACAGCCACCTAATTCTGCACAGTTCTTAAGGTTGTTTTTTGCTATATGTTTTCTACCTGATTGTTTTGGATCTGATTGGCTGGAATACACTACAACTTTTGCCCCGATTCACTGTCTAGCAAGACCTAGACCCCTGAACTAGCAAGAGTCAATGCTAGTTGCCAAAAGTCAGTCAGTCTACAGATTTGAGTTGACAGATTTCACAGAAAATTGCATAGTGTATGTCTGCAACTAATGATTATTTTTTGATAATCGATTAATCTGTCGATTTTTTTTTTAATTAATTGATTAATCAGATGAAGAAAAGAACTAAAAAATATTATACATTAAAAATAAAATTGTAGTCATTATTTTAAATAATATTATTCCACATCCTACCCTGTCCTTCAAACAATGTGTAATATAAAGCCTATGAAAACAAATATAGTGAATGTATACATATATACATGTATAGTCGTTTTAATTTCTGCTTTAAAATAGTAAGCAATCAGTTGTTTTTAGGTTTAGAATGTATTTTAAACCTTTTTTGCTTATAATGTACAGCATAGCCTACATAGATATGATTGCTTACTATTTTAAAGCAGAAATTAAAACAAATAAACTAAAAATGATAATAAACAAAATCAAAAGCACAAAATGTTAACTTAACTGAAGAACACATTCACTCGTATGAATAGTAGCCTAATTATATTACATTAAAGTTATTCCAACAATAGTGCCTTTGCTGTCCGTGACTGTTTTCATCTGATTACTCGTGTTACATATATATTTTTAAATCTACACTTAATTTTTTTAGAAAAAGAGATATTTTAGCAAAATGTGTATTTTAGTCAGAATTATTGCGCTCCGCCTGTTTGATGCGCATGCGCCCACCGGCGCTCATTCATCGAAGTCAGTGAAGTTTAAGAAGAATCGCCTGTTGAATATGCCAAATGGAAATACTCACGGGACTTTCTAACATTTACAGATAAGGATATAACCATACAATGTAAGTTATGCGCTGAGGAATACACATCAGACTGTCATAGGCATTAAAGATCACACGCATCTGTCAAAGCACGACAGGGCAAGACGCTGTAAACGCTTATGATTAAGTTTTAAGCACTTATAAATATAAAACATGCTACTCATGTTTCGGACACCTTAGATAGCCATATCACCCTGTAACCCAAGACTGGTTTCCCACTGAAGCTAAGCAGGGCTGAGCCTGGTCAGTACCTGGATGGGAGACCTGGGAAAACCAGGTTGCTGCTGGAAGAGGTGTTAGTGAGGCCAGCAGGGGGTGCTCATCCTGTGGTCTGTGTGGGCCCTAACGCCCCAGTGTAGTGATGGGGACACTATACTGTTAAAGAGCACAATCCTTCGGATGAGACGTTAAATGGTCCTGACTCTTTGTGGTCATAAAAAATCCCAGGATGTCCTTCGGAAAAAGAGTAGGGGTGTAACCCCGGCATCCTGGCCAAATTTGCCCATTGGCCTCTGTCCATCATGGCCTCTTAATAATCCCCATATACTGATTGGCTTCATCACTCTGTCTCCTCTCCACCAATCAGCTGGTGTGTGGTGGGCATTCTGGCGCAATATGGCTGCCATCGCATCTTCCAGGTGGATGCTGCACATTGGTGGTGGTTGAGGGGATTCCCCCCTTCTATATGTAAAGCGCTTTGAGTACCCAGAAAAGCGTTATATAAATGTAACAAATTATTATTATTATTATTATTATTATTATTATTATTATAATGTACCTTTCCCGCAGCAGCTCACTCTGTGTCCTCCACTATTTTCCATATGCGTTTTGTCCAAAGAAATGTGTTTTTCACTACAGTAAAGCAACGTGACTGGCTGATGTTTTCCCAAGCACAGCGCACAGACGCGACTAATCGATAATCAAATTCGTTGTCGTTTTTTTTTCATTATCGACAATATTCGATTTTTATCGATTAGTTGTTGCAGCCCTATGGACACAGGCAGTGTTTTTATGAGTGCGTTAATTGTGTTTGGAACAATCTGAAAGTCTGGTAGTGTGTGGTCCTCAGACGTTTATGCTCAGTTTTTCCTCTGTAAAATCTGTAAACAAAGTTGGCAAGTGTGTGTTTTAACTGACAATTAGCTGACAATTAAATTCCCCAAAACTCATTAGACTTACATTGAAATGTTTGTCTGTAATTCCTCCTAGATCTTGTAGATTAGATCCAATAAACGCAGTGCAAAAGTAGTCAGCAAGTTCTGTCTGCTTTGGGCGTTTCTAACTGTTATATTACAGATATCCCAGAGTGTATAAGAATATCTTAGAGCATTCAGGTTATGTTAATAAAACTTGGCACAGTCCTTTGGCCTATTTTTTTGTAACTGATTATCAAAAAAAAAAAAAGAAATCCCATAAAAAATGAATGCTCAAAGTTACACATAGCTGATGGCATATCACCTGTCAAAATGAACACCCAAGCAACCATCTAGAATCCACTACCAGACTTTCAAATCACCTTTGCATCTGCCATAGTAGCATCTTTGTAACTACACAACAAATAACCATACCTTTGCAATCTACACACACATGTTGTGTTTTCATGTTTTATGGGCACTTTTCATGGACATAATGATTTTTGTACTGAACAAACTATATATTGTATCCCCTAAACCTACCCATGAAAAAAAAAACTTCTGTACTTTTACATTTTCAAAAAACATTTGACATTTAAGCTGTTTTCCTTATGGGGACCAAAAAATGACAAGGATTTCAGATATTGCCATATTTGTGGGGATATTTTGTCCTCATAACTTTATGGACCACACATACACGCACATAGATCTTAAACAGTTCAGTGAATATAAAGCATATTTAACCTTAAAACCTTAAATGATATTTAAAACTTTCAGGTAAGGCTTTGTTAAGCCAAAATCAAAGTTTGTCTTTTGGATTTTCTCTTCCTTTGATAGTAAAGTGTAGAAAGTACTGGTTGGGAATGGAAAGACTGAGTGTGCAAGAGAAAGAAAGAAGTGAAACGCTCTGTTGGATAGACAGTCTCTGCAGACTGGGAAGAAGGATCAGGATGAAAGGAGTAAAAAGAGAACGATAGTGAAGGAAGAAAGGAGCAGATTGTGTCAGGAGCTTTACCCCTTGAATGTGAATGCATGCAGGAGCCTTCACTTAACAGGAGGATCTGTCATACCACGTTTGTGGCGTGTTTGCATGCGTGTGAGAATCAGACGCTGTTGACAGGGCATCTTACAAAGCTTGATGGTATTGACAGAAATCACTGCCTGAAAATAATACAGCAGACATTTCAACACGTGGGCCTGCCCTTGTCCACAATGACAAGATGAAATATCACTGAGGATTGTACTATTGTGTGTGTGTGTGTGTGAGCATGACAGTTCTCTTAACTTGACAACATGTGGTGCTTTAATTATAAGTAGCAGGAACATCAGACTTTCAGATTAATTAATAAGACAGTTTTAAAAAACCTAGATTCACACTAATCACACTCAAGTCGACATGTCAAAAAAATTTGTTTCTGTTTTATGGTGATATTTACAGCATTTAAAAAAAATAAAAATATATAAAAAATAAGCCAAGGTTTGATTCTATAGATGTACTGTAGCTTTGAAATGAACAGAATGGCATTTGTAATTGCTAGTATTTCATTATTTATATAGATTTTTTTTTAAAATTCAGCATATTAAAATGATTCCTGAAGGATCATGTGACACTGAAGATTGGAGTAATGATGCAGAAAATTCAGCTTTGCATCACATGAATAAATTATATTTTAAAATATATTAAAACAGAACATTTTAATTATTTTAGTTAGTTTTAATTTTAAATTGTAATAATATTTCACAATATTATTTATTTTTGATTAAATAAATGCAGCTTTGGTGGCTTCTTTCAAAAACACAAGATAAAAAATTCCTACAAACCCCAAACTTGTTGCGTGTGTATATATATATAATATTTATTAATATTATATAATTAATATTATAATATTAATGGGCCCCCTGAGGAGTTTATTTCTATTATAAACCATTGGCCTATAGTATATGAAAATATGTGAATAGTTAAAATGGTTCAATGGAAGTAGATACTAGTGATATTATTTTGAAACTTTATTCTGTTCAAAAATGCTAATACACTAACATGCTAGCATGCTATATTCTAGGTTTTACTGAAGAAAACGTATGTGAAGAGGTCTTTATCCAGTTTCATGCAAAGCATGTTGGGAACTCACTGTTTCAGTTAATGCAACCCAAACTATTCATGTAGTCCAGACACAAGTGGTTAAGTAAACTTCTCTTACAAATGAGAACACATTTAAATGCAGTTGTGGCAAAAAGTTATTTTGCACTAGCTACAAAAGCTACACAAATAATGTGTGTTAGACATTGTTGTCAAAGAGGACTTGTGAAAAGGCAAATATTTACTTGAATTGCAAAGTCAGTGAGACTTGGTGTGCCCTTTATCTTCATCGGTTAATTTGGCAGCAGCTGCTTGAAGTCTTCAACTGATGCTGATTTCATGGAAGGAAGTGGCCTTTTCTGGCCACACAGGGGAAAATGTTTGTTTTAAGAAGAGCTATAGAGTCTCTCTCTCTTCTTCTCAGTCATGCTCCCTTGCTTCTGCTCTTAAGGTCACGGTTTGTACCCACCGTCACTGACTGTCACTCCATTTCTCTCTTTCTTTCTCACTGTTTCTCTTTCCACCTCTACCTTCCCCCATCTCTCTCTGGCCCTCTGTCAGCCATTTCAAAAACGCCTTTGAAAGAAAGAGAGAGAAAAAAAGACTGAGGAAAGGAAAAAAAGAAGGTGAAAGAGAAGGAAAAGAATCAGACAGAAGAAAGGGAACAAAGACAGAAACGTCAAAATATTTACCATCATTCCGTCAGAATTCCTGTAAGGAAACATCAATCCATACAACATCATGCTTTAGTAAATGTACGTTTGTCTGTGTGTGTCATATTTTGTATACGAGAGCCAACAGCTAAACTGTAGCGAATAATTCAGTATGAATTACAAAGGTCATTCTCGGTCTGTGGTCTCTCTGCACTGAAAAAAAGTGTGTTGGATTTACATGATTTAATTGTGTACATCGGTCCCACATGAATCAATTAAGTTAAACAAACATAATTTGTTCATGTAACTTCAACATCATGGAATGAATACACATTAAGTAGTCTTAAAGTGAATTTTATATGGCTCCCTGACATGATTCAGGCATTCAATTTCATATATGCAATGACAATAGTTGTATTAGTCCACAGCCTAAGCAAATGCTCCACTCTTCTCCACAATGGTAACCCACTGTAATTTAAATTGTTCTAATAATTCCAAAATATTGAATATTAAAGACTATTAAACACAATCAAGTCTCCCCATTTCTCATCTTGCTCAAAAATACATAAAATAACACTTTTACATATAAAATAACAACATTTACTCTCTCTTAATTATAGCCATATGCACAACATTCTGGGAACTAACAAGCCCCGCCCAGTTTCAGTTAATGCAACACAAATCATTCATGTAATCTCAACACAAACGGATTAAGAAACTTCAATTTGACTTATACTTAAGTAAAATGAACACAATCAAATTAAGTTAGGACAAAATGTATAGCAATTGTGTTGCTTTTGAACAAGCAGTAAAAATCTTCTTTCTTTTTTTTTTATCTATGTACAATGCTCCAGTTTCTCATATCAAAGAGACTTTTACTTCACTCTTGACACACAAAACTTCACTGATGTTCATTCAAACAATATCCAAAATGCTTCAGCAGAATCCAAATAACAGCCTATTAAATGTCAATGCACACTGCACTTATACAACACTTCGATTTTGCATTGAACATTAAATGACGAACCAAAACAGCACGAAAATTGTTAATTGTATACATTTTTTTCCTTAAAACAGACCATTGAAATGTATGAAATGATTGTTTTTTATTAAAAAGTTATTCATATTTACAACTACTGAACAAAACTCAACAGGTTTGAGTGCTTGTTTTTTAAATGTGTCTATGGTTTCATTTTCCAGGAAGCCAGTAATTCATAGAGCAAAACTCAATGTGGTTGACACAAACCATGTTTAAACTCATATTAAATGTAGTCTGGGTCATATTTTATTTTACCTTGTGTAATTTTGTTCATGTTTTTTGAGGTTGAGTGCTTGTCACACAACCTGTCCGTGTTGCCATCTGCCTAATTTGGCAGCATCAGATGAGCTGTGACATGATTTTACGCCAAAATACTGTCAGTCTGAAACAAAATATATGGAAAGTGGTTTTCTCTTCCCTTTTAAAAGTTGATAAGTCTTTTTTTAAGCTTACTATACTAACTACGTATAATTAATATGGTTAGTTGCATTTTATTATTTGCATTTATTATTATTTTCCTGTCATCAAGGTGCAGATGTTCAAGACCATGCAAATGTATTATTAGTTTAGTTTTAGAAACATGCAAAGAAACACAAAGTATTTCATTTTCAATGCACATCAGGCACCTCTCAGTTTTCGTTATTAGTTTTTTCTATTGTTTGATACTTTTACTTTTTTTATTCTTCTCTTTCCGTCTGTCTCTGTGTGATCCCTCTCCCTGGACCTGCTGTGGTGCGTTCAAGCGGTCCACCGCCACGCACTAACGAACTTCCAACATCTTGTCGCGTCACGGCAATTACACACACACACACAAACACTCACATGCACACAGTGTTTACATTGACATTAATACACGTATTCCCAGCACCCTACATGTATGCCCAAATGAAGGCCTGCATATAATGTAGTAAGGTGTGTGGATTCAATATCATTAACATTAGCTGTCACAGTAGATTTAAATCAAGCATCTGAATAAGGGATATAGGATGTCGGGGAGACCGGGATTGGTCGGCTACTGGAGTTGGTAATTTCTGGTTCATAATTGATGCTGTCAGTGTCATAAAATGTAACATCTGAATGTTTGCTCTTTTGACCCACACTTATTGATTCGTTTAAGTCTTTAAAAGACTAAACCTGCTGAAGCAAGGACTTTCAGTTCTTTCATCAAAACAAAATTAGATAAAATGTTACAGAATTTTTTTTCAAGATTAATTTATTTAATTTAAGATTTCGTTTTGGGGTTGGTTGGTTGGGGTCTGTTTTGTTGAATAATTTGTTTGACATTCCGCTGATAATGTTCAACAGTTTGAATCTTTCTGCAGATTACATACAGGTGCTGGTCATATAATTAGAATATTATCAAAAAGCCCAAAAGGGCCCATGTCACACCTCTCTTCATCTCTCTGCACTGGCTACCACTCACTGCCCGCATTAAGTTCAAGGCTTTGACGCTTGCTTATGGATCCACCACAAGCTCAGCACCCGCATACTTCGACTCGATCCTACGAGTCTACACCCCTACCAGAAGCCTCTGCTCAGCTAAAGAGCGGTGGCTGGTGTTACCATCCCAGAGAGGCATGAAATCCCTCTCCAGAACTTTTTCATTCACTGTTCCTGGCTGGTGGAACGATCTTCCCACCCCCATCCGGATGGCAGAATCACTAACATCATTCAAAAAACAGCTAAAAACCCATCTCTTCCGCGAACACTTAATCATAAAAAAATAAAAAAAATCTTTCTGTACACCCTCCCTATTCTAGCTTAGGCTACTCTGAGCAATGTCCGAAACGCAGTATTTAAGGCACTTTTTGCGTTTCTACGCCGCTTCATAACGGATCGCTTCCTGTACTCCTCAGTTGTAAGTCGCTTTGGATAAAAGCGTCTGCTAAATGCATAAATGTAAATGTAAAATGCAAAAAGTTGATTTATTTCACTAATTCCATTCAAAAAGTGAAACTTGTATATTATATTCATTCATTACACACAGACTGATATATTTCAAATGTTTATTTCTTTTAATTTTGATGATTATAACTGACAACTAAGGAAAACGTCTCGGTTACGTATGTAACCCTCGTTCCCTGAAGGAGGGAACGGAGACGTACGTCGGAACTGACCGACGAATTGGGATCTGTTTTCAGAGACCAATCTACTTCGAGTGATTAAAAACGAGCCAATGGACATTGGCATGCGGTTCACGCATTCCACGCACCGCCCCGCAACGCGGGTATAAATACGGAAGTGGAACACCGCATCATTGCTTTTCAACTGAGGAGCCGAGATAGGTGACTCGGCCTTCAGCTGAAACACAGCACCTGGCGACGGGACGTACGTCTCCGTTCCCTCCTTCAGGGAACGAGGGTTACATACGTAACCGAGACGTTCCCTTTCAGTCGGTCACGTTCGACGTACGTCGGAACTGGCCGACGAATTGGGATCCCTACTAACACGCCAGAGATGCTGGCCCTTCCAGCGCCCTGACCGAGCTCGCTGGACCACACCTAGGTTGGTGCGGAAGTCAGGGCTCCAGTCAGGGAGGCCAGTCACTGCTGTTCCTGCAAGACCCACTCAGCGTGACTATTGGATAACGCTGGGAAAGCGTGCCCGTCTCAGGAGATGGTACGCTGCGGAGCCACGTCCTTCAGTGGAAGGAGAGGTGGAATTACTCATAAGGACTAACCTAGCAGGGTAGTGCTACCTATGGCAGTCTCTGGGGTGGATCCAACCTGGTCCCAGGGGGGGGAAGAACACCACCAGAGACGACAGAGCGGGCTCTGTCAAGGGAAAGACATGGGGCTAGCCGAGTAGGGTAGCTGGTACCGTGGAGAATACACATATGGGGTTGCCGTTAGGGAACCGCTACATATGGAACCCGGCCTAGCACACACGTTCCACAAGCATACGGGTGTAGGCCTGGTGTCAGACGGCCGCAACGTCTGACACCAAAGGGGTGACGGAGGAGCTCGACAGGGTTAGCCGTTTCCGGGGAACACAACTGGAGACAATAGACGCACGTATCCGGCCCGGAGGCGGGAGTGGCGTATGCAAGCCGACACTAGAACGGGTACTTAGCGCTACTGGCCACTGGGGGCGAGGATGCGGGAAGATACCGGCTCTACACGGAGGCTATAAAATCTAGCGAACGTGTTAGGTGTCGCCCAGCCCGCAGCTCTACATATGTCTGTCAGCGAGGCGCCTTGAGCCAGCGCCCAGGAGGAGGCTACACTCCTAGTGGAGTGAGCTCGCACCCCGAGCGGGCAAGGCACGTCTTGGGACTGGTAAGCCAAGACGATAGCATCCACTATCCAGTGGGCTAACCTCTGCTTGGAGACAGCCTTTCCCTTCTGCTGGCCTCCGTAACAGACGAAGAGCTGTTCTGAGGTTCTAAAGCTTTGAGTTCGGTCCACGTAGGCGCGAAGAGCGCGGACGGGACAGAGCCAAGCTGGGGCTGGGTCTGCCTCCTCCGAAGGCAGCGCTTGCAGGTTCACCACCTGGTCCCGGAAGGGAGTGGTGGGAACCTTGGGCACGTATCCAGGCCGGGGTCTCAGGACAACGTGAGAGTTAGCCGGCCCGAATTCTAGGCACGATTCGTTGACCGAAAGTGCATGCAGGTCCCCTACCCTCTTGATTGAGGCCAATGCAGTCAGGAGCACTGTCTTCATGGACAGGATGTTTAGCTCGACTGACTGTAAAGGCTCGAAGGGAGGGCCCTGGAGCGCTCTGAGCACCAGGGCTAGGTCCCAAGAGGGTACCGAGGTTGGCCGAGGAGGATTTAGTCTCCTCGCACCTCTGAGGAACCTGACGATTAAGTCGTGCTTACCTAAGGACTTATCTTCAACTACATCGTGATACGCCGCTATTGCGGCGACGTACACTTTGAGGGTGGAGGGAGACAGCCTTCTCTCCAACCCATCTTGTAGGAAAGAAGGCACAACATTAACCGAACACCTTCGGGGGTCTCCCCGGCGGGAAGAACACCATTCAACGAACAGGTTCCACTTCAGTGCATAGAGGTGCCTTGTAGAGGGGGCTCTAGCTGAAGCGATGGTGTCTGCCACTGCCTGTGGCAGGCCACCTAGAACCTCCGCGTCCCGTCCAGGGACCAGACATGGAGTCTCCAGAGGTCTGGACGCGGGTGCCATAGAGTGCCCCGCCCCTGAGAAAGCAGGTCCTTCCTCAGGGGGACCGGCCAGGGAGGGGCAGTCGCGAGGAGTGAGAGTTCGGAGAACCAGGTCCGGTTGGGCCAGTAGGGCGCAACTAGCAAGACCTGCTCCTCGTCCTCCCTGACCTTGCACAGTGTCTGTGCGAGAAGGCTCACTGGGGGAAACGCATACTTGCGTAGGTCCCGGGGCCAGCTGTGTGCCAGTGCATCTGTACCGAGGGTGCCCCCGGACAGGGAGTAATACAACTGGCAATGGGTCGAGTCCGGAGAGGCGAACAGGTCTACCTGCGCGGCTCCGAAGAGGTCCCATATCAGCTGGACGCTCCGGGGGTGGAGTCGCCACTCTCCCGGAGGTGTCGGCTGACGAGAGAGCTCGTCGGCTGTCTGGTTCAGCGCACCTGGGATGTGAATGGCCCGAAGCGACCTCAGACGCTTCTGACTCCACAGGAGGAGATGGCGGGCGAGCCGGAGCATGCAACGGGAGCGTAGACCACCCTGACGGTTGATGTACGCAACGGCCGCAGTGCTGTCCGTACGGACCAGAACGTGTTTTCCCTGTAGCGGCTTTTTGAAGCGGCCCAGGGCGAGACGTACTGCCAGAAGCTCTAGGCAATTGATATGCCAACGCAGTTGGGGCCCCGTCCACAGACCCGCAACTGAGTGCCCGTAGTACGTGGCCCCCCAACCCGTGGAAGAGGCATCCGTGAAGACCACAGCATGCCTGGACACCTGTTCTAGGGACACTCCGGCCCGTAGAAAGGCAGGGTCCGCCCACGGATTGAAGGTTTGGCGACAATAAGGAGTAACTGAGACCCGGTACTGGCCGCGCTGCCACGCCCATCTCGGGACTCGGTCGTGAAGCCAGCATTGAAGCGGTCTCATATGAAGCAATCCGAGCGGCGTTACCGCGGCTGCAGATGCCATATGCCCCAGGAGCCTCTGAAAGAATTTCAGTGGGACCGCTGCCCTGCCTTTGAACGTATTCAAGCAGTTCAACACTGACCGGACTCGCTCCTCTGTGAGGCGCGCAGTCCGGTTGACCGAGTCCAGCTCCATACCGAGATAAGAGATCCTCTGTGTGGGACAGAGTTTGCTCTTCTCTCGGTTGACCCGAAGGCCCAACAGGCTGAGGTGACGTAGCACCAGGTCCCTGTGTTCGCACAACTGCTCCCGGGACTGGGCCAGTATGAGCCAGTCGTCGAGATAGTTGAGAATACAAACGCCGCGTTCTCTGAGCGGAACAATGGCTGCCTCTGCGACTTTCGTGAAGACGCGAGGCGACAGCCCGAAGGGCAGGACTTTGTACTGAAATGCCCTCCCCTCGAACGCAAAGCGAAGGAACGGTCTGTGTCGAGGGAGAATGGAGACATGAAAGTACGCGTCCTTCAGGTCGATCGCTGCGAACCAATCCTGGGGACGGATGCATTCGAAAATGCGTTTCTGCGTTAGCATTCTGAATGGGAGCTTGTGCAGGGCCCGATTCAGGACACGCAGGTCCAAGATTGGTCTTAACCCACCCCCTTTCTTGGGCACAATGAAGTAGGGGCTGTAGAACCCCGACCTCATATCGGCTGGAGAAACCGGCTCGATCGCGTCCTTCGCCAGCAGGACATCGGTCTCTGACCGCAAGATATGGGCATCGCTGCTCCATACGGTGGTGAAGAGGATGCCCCTGTACTTGGGAGGCCGGCAAGCGAACTGAATCGCGTAGCCGAGTCTGATGGTACGGATGAGCCAGCGAGATGGTCTGGGGAGACCTAACCAGGCCCCCAGAGACCGACAAGCGGGACCAACGGCACCACAGACGTGCCCGGGGTGAGGCAGCGAGATGGAGTACCCAGGCCCGACTCGGGAGGCCCGGAGGCGGCCCGGAGTGTTGCTTGAGTACTCCAGGGTGGGGCAAAGTGTGGGTGAGAAGGCCCGGGGGCGTCCTCGGTGCCCACACTGCTGCCCCCTGGCGAGGGGGAGAGGAGAGGAAAGGAGCGGCAAGGCCCGGGGGCGTCGCACACTGCCAACCTGGCCCTCTCGGGGCCCAGGAAGGGAAGAAACTGCTCTGAGAATGTGGGTACCGCTGGACTCCGGAGAGCCAGCGGCAGGACCGAAACCGAAAAATATTCTCCCCCCCGGACCTCCTCCGGGGGAGGGAGGGGTGTGGACACCGTCTCCCAAAGAGCAGATCCCCTTTTCACTGGGCTGCCCGTTTCAGGGCCGCTTGCCCTTGCGCTTGCCAGCGGACTTCGCGGGACCCTGAACGGGTTGGGCGCCTCCCTTGCGCCCGGCCACCTGCTGCCTAGGTGGAGGCTGCTGCTTGGCTTAGCAGGGGCAGAGGCAGACGCAGGGGGACGCCCTCGGCGACAAGCAAGCGGAGGCGCTGCTTTTTTTTTTTTTTTTTTTTAAAGCACCTCCGTCCGCCTCTGGGCCACCAAGAACTGCTGGGCGAAGTTCTCGATGGCGTCGCCGAAGAGGCCAGCCTGACAGACAGGGGCGTTGAGGAACCGCACTTAGTCGGGCTCACGCATATCTGCCAGGTTTAGCCCCAGGTGACATTCCTGGACCACTAGTGTGGACATCGCCTGACCCAGGGAGAGTGCAGTGACTTTCGTCACCCAGAGAGCGAGGTCCATCACCACACGCAGTTCCTGCATAACCCCTGGGCCGGGACTACCCTCGTGCATGCAGGACAGAGGGTAGTGAGAGAGGGAAAAAATTTATACAGTTTATGGCCCTTTTGGTGTTCCATATTTTGACACCAAATAGTTCCACACTGCTAAACTTTTCCGATGCACATCCGGGAAAAAGAAGGCACAGGGGAAGGCAAGGCGATTTACGCGTTGCACTACGCCTCAGCCGCCCAGGAAAGCATGGCTGTCAACTCTGAATCTGATTCAGCACGAGCACACACTATTATAGTGTGAGACTCAGCATCACCATTTCCAGCGCATAACAGCCCTCTCTCCGATGCAGCAATTGACATCTGTCCTCTGCCAGAGCCCCAAACGAAACGCTGGCCCCCCTTTTTTTATTTTTTTTATTTTTTTTTATTTTTAGGACCAGCAATCCCATCTGTAAGCTACCAGCAGGCATGTGAGACAGTGAGCGTGGCCGTCAGACGGCACACGACGCGCTGAACACTCAAGCCCCTATGAAAAAAGGCAAGATGAACAACACGCCGACGTGGCCATGTTCTCATGAGAGAACATGAACCACCCACGAACAAAGTCTCAGCACGCACGTGATGCGATAGAGGAGTGGGGGCCCGAGGAGATGTACCCAGCGGGGAAGCCCCACTGTAATCCTCAGGTCACCAAGGCTTATTAGCCGAAGTAGCCCTTTTCTGGTGCACCAGAAAATAAACTAGATCGGGGAATAGGCGAAGGGACTCAACCCCGTTTGAGGTTTCATAGTCTTGACCGCGCATCTAGAGCGCCGAGTGACGCGCTGGGCTGCCGTGACAAGCCATTACGAGAAAGGTGAGACGAACAACGCGCCGACGTGATCACGTTCTCCTGAGAGAACATGAAATCACCCACGAACGCAATCACACATGTTTATATGCGAGAGAGATCGTGGCCGTCAAATGAGGACAGGAAACAACCGCATCCAGAAACACACGGTTTGAATGACATCTTGAAAAAGACGCAGGGTCAAACCGTGTTGCTCTTTTAGAAGGAAATGCTCTTTTAGAAGTGCTGAAGCACTGATACAGCAAACCGTTCGGCTCCGAAGTAAAAAGCAATGATGCGGTGTTCCACTTCCGTATTTATACCCGCGCTGCGGGGCGGTGCGTGGAATGCGTGAACCGCATGCCAATGTCCATTGGCTCGTTTTTAATCACTCGAAGTAGATTGGTCTCTGAAAACAGATCCCAATTCGTCGGTCAGTTCCGACGTACGTCGAACGTGACCGACTGAAAGGGAATCCCAAATTTAGTATCTCAGGAAATTAGAATATTACTTAAGACCAATACAAAGAAAGGATTTTTAGAAATCTTGGCCAACTGAAAATTATGAACATGAAAAGTATGAGCATGTACAGCACTCAATACTTAGTTGGGGCTCAGTCTGTGGCACTGCTCAGGTGTTATGAGAGCCCAGGTTGCTCTGATAGTGGCCTTCAGCTCTTCTGCATTGTTGGGTCTGGCATATCACATCTTTCTCTTCACAATACCCCATAGATTTTCTATGGGGTTAAGGTCAGGCGAGTTTGCTGGCCAATTAAGAACAGGGATACCATGGTCCTTAAACCAGGTACTGGTTGCTTTGGCACTGTGTGCAGGTGCCAAGTCCTGTTGGAAAATTAAATCTGCATCTCCATAAAGTTGGTCAGCAGCAGGAAGCATGAAGTGCTCTAAAACTTCCTGGTATACGACTGCGTTGACCTTGGACCTCAGAAAACACAGTGGACCAACACCAGCAGATGACATGGCACCCCAAACCATCACTGACTGTGGAAACTTTACACTGGACCTCAAGCAACGTGGATTGTGTGCCTCTCCTCTCTTCCTCCAGATTCTGGGACCCTGATTTCCAAAGGAAATGCAAAATTTACTTTCATCAGAGAACATAACTTTGGACCACTCAGCAGCAGTCCAGTCCTTTTTGTCTTTAGCCCAAGAGACGCTTCTGACGCTGTCTGTTGTTCAAGAGTGGCTTGACACAAGGAATGCGACAGCTGAAACCCATGTCTTGCATACGTCTGTGCGTAGTGGTTCTTGAAGCACTGACTCCAGCTGCAGTCCACTCTTTGTGAATCTCCCCCACATTTTTAAATGGGTTTTGTTTCACAATCCTCTCCAGGGTGCGGTTATCCCTATTGCTTGTACACTTTTTTCTACCACATCTTTTCCTTCCCTTCGCCTCTATTAATGTGCTTGGACACAGAGCTCTGTGAACAGCCACCCTCTTTTGCAATGACCTTTTGTGTCTTGCCCTCCTTGTGCAAGGTGTCAATGGTTGTCTTTTGGACAACTGTCAAGTCAGCAGTCTTCCCCATGATTGTGTAGCCTAGAGAACTAGACTGAGAGACCATTGTAAGGCCTTTGCAGGTGTTTTGACAGGTGTTTTAGCTGATTAGAGTGTGGCACCAGGTGTCTTCAATATTGAACCTTTTCACAATATTCTAATTTTCTGAGATACTGAATTTGGGATTTTCCTTAGTTGTCAGTTATAATCATCAAAATTAGAAGAAATAAACATTTGAAATATATCAGTCTGTGTGTAATGAATGAATATAATATACAAGTTTCACATTTTGAATGGAATTAGTGAAATAAATAAACTTTTTGATGATATTCTAATTATATGACCAGCACCTGTAGTTTAACCAGTTGGTCGCAACAAGTGATGGTCAAAATTGACAGTTTTTTAATGTAATTGTGCTGTCCTCAGTATATGTTCTGTATATAACTTGACAGCCAGGTAAACTCTTCCCTAACATCAAGACTCTGAAGACACTTAGCTCCTTGTCCACAGGTTTATTGACGTTGCAAGGAAAGGTGAAACTGAAACATACATAGGCATAATCAGCATAATAATTAGCTTGCCCTTTAACATGTACAGATATACCAACTCAAATTATATGAATTAAATCCTTGTGTTTTTACTGCTACAATTATGTATTTAGTAGACATTTCTGAATGTTATATATGCAATAATTTTTTTACCTTAAGTCAATCACTATTTTTATATAATATGAACTTAATAAGGAGGTTCAACCAACTCTGAGTTTAAACGTGAACTCTGAGTTGACTTACCCTCAGATGAGAAACTCTGAGTTTTGGGTTTCAGAACAGCTGAATTGCGAGTAGACTGACTCAGAGTTAAGCGTATGCACCACGACTATGAAAAGCCACGATTAATGGAGCTCCGAAATTGCGATTCACCTTGGCAACAGCACCCGACAAAAAGATGTCTGCATACTTCCAGGTAAAACGTAAGTTTAATTCTTAATCATTGTTATAATATCAGAGGTAAAAACTGGTAGAACGGCAAGTTAGTAATATTCATTTTCAGGGTATCCCATGGGCAAAAAAAAGAAGAAAAAAGAATGTGGTAGCAGCTAAAAATTAAGTATAAAAATATATTTTAATCAGGTTTAAAGCTTTAAGCATAAAAGGTTCATGGGTGTAGGATTCATGACTTTACAAATATTTGACATATTAAATAAATATCATTCAGTGTATTTTTCAATGTGCAGTAACTTTTTCCTCATAGTCTAATGCTCTTTTCACATAATGTTCTCTAATCCAACCTATTACATTTGTAATGAGTAATGACATTTAAATTTGACTTCTACTCAGGCCAACAGCAAGAAGGCAGAGGCTCGCAAAACACCAGCACTGACAGATGAAGAGGAGATGGAGGAAGATGGAGGAAGGGTACAACCTGCTTTTGTATTTAGCAAAATAAAGATGACCAGATAAATTGTGAATAATTTGTGTTTATTTAACACCTGTGGTGTATGGCATATATTTCAGACTACCCTTCCATCCGGTAAGGTGTGATGATGGGAATATGCGTATCAATGCATCCAACCACATTGGAAATCCTAAAGGAAATTCTAATTATTAGGTTTCTTCCAGAGGTTGCAAAAATATAATGCGACAACTCCTCTTCGATGCTCTCATGGGTTTGTGCCCAGGAAACAACACAAACATATTCAGAAAGAGCTCACGTGAGAGTGAGGCAAACTTTCCTCACCTCTCTGCATACAGCGGCCTTACTAATTATGCTCTGATATTATGTATAAAACTATCATTAAAAAATAATACTGTTCAAATAAATATGCATGTGGATATAGCAAGCAAAACAAATCCTCTCTTGACATGAATGTCAAGTCAAGTCAACTTTATTTATATAGCGCTTTTTACAATGCAGATTGTTTCAAAGCAGCTTCACAGTGTTAAACAGGAAAAGAATGCAACCGAATTTGATTCGGCTGTACAGCCGCTCTGGAGAAAACGGTGATGTCATCTAGCTCATTTCAATTATAATATACACTCACCTAAAGGATTATTAGGAACACCATACTAATACTGTGTTTGACCCCCTTTCGCCTTCAGAACTGCCTTAATTCTACGTGGCACTGATTCAACAAGGTGCTGAAAGCATTCTTTAGAAATGTTGGCCCATATTGATAGGATAGCATCTTGCAGTTGATGGAGATTTGTGGGATGCACATCCAGGGCACGAAGCTCCCGTTCCACCACATCCCAAAGATGTTCTATTGGGTTGAGATCTGGTGACTGTGGGGGCCATTTTAGTACAGTGAACTCATTGTCATGTTCAAGAAACCAATTTGAAATGATTCGAGCTTTGTGACATGGTGCATTATCCTGCTGGAAGTAGCCATCAGAGGATGGGTACATGGTGGTCATAAAGGGATGGACATGGTCAGAAACAATGCTCAGGTAGGCCGTGGCATTTAAACGATGCCCAATTGGCACTAAGGGGCCTAAAGTGTGCCAAGAAAACATCCCCCACACCATTACACCACCACCACCAGCCTGCACAGTGGTAACAAGGCATGATGGATCCATGTTCTCATTCTGTTTACGCCAAATTCTGACTCTACCATCTGAATGTCTCAACAGAAATCCAGACTCATCAGACCAGGCAACATTTTTCCAGTCTTCAACTGTCCAATTTTGGTGAGCTCGTGCAAATTGTAGCCTCTTTTTCCTATTTGTAGTGGAGATGAGTGGTACCCGGTGGGGTCTTCTGCTGTTGTAGCCCATCCGCCTCAAGGTTGTGCGTGTTGTGGCTTCACAAATGCTTTGCTGCATACCTCGGTTGTAACGAGTGGTTATTTCAGTCAAAGTTGCTCTTCTATCAGCTTGAATCAGTCGGCCCATTCTCCTCTGACCTCTAGCATCAACAAGGCATTTTCGCCCACAGGACTGCCGCATACTGGATGTTTTTCCCTTTTCACACCATTCTTTGTAAACTCTAGAAATGGTTGTGCGTGAAAATCCCAGTAACTGAGCAGATTGTGAAATACTCAGACCGGCCCGTCTGGCACCAACAACCATGCCACGCTCAAAATTGCTTAAATCACCTTTCTTTCCCATTCTGACATTCAGTTTGGAGTTCAGGAGATTGTCTTGACCAGGACCACACCCCTAAATGCATTGAAGCAACTGCCATGTGATTGGTTCATTAGATAATTCCATTAATGAGAAATTGAACAGGTGTTCCTAATAATCCTTTAGGTGAGTGTATATTAAAGTAATGTAGTTGATATAGTTAATTTAGTTTAGTAATTACATTTATTTGGATATTTATTAAAAAATTTAGTGTCCCCAACTGAGCAAGCCAAAGGCGACAGTGGCAAGGAACCAAAACACCATCAGGTGGCATAATGGAGAAAAATAAACCTTGGGAGAAACCAGGCTCAGTCGGGGTGCCAGTTCTCCTCTGGCCAATTAACAAACAGTGTATGATTATTATTTTGGCAGCCTTATAGGTCAGAAGTAATATTAGATCGGAATATTCGAAAGATCGGAGGCATCACGCCGGAGGCGGGTTTATTGAGGATGGCGTGTCGATTGAACAATTATTAAATAGGAACATTCGAAATATCGGAGTCATCACGCCGGAGATGGATCCATTGAGGATGTCATGTCGATGAGCAATTTCAGAGGGTACACTAATTGACACGGTCTCTGCAGACACTTCAGGGATGCGTTGGTAATGTCTGGGCGCTGGTCCACCATCTGATCTGGATACGGCCCGGATCCGGCTGACTGCGGTAAACTTAGGGATAAACAGAGAGACTAACATTAGCGTAGATGCCATTCTTCTTATGATGTAACGAGTACATCAGGTGTTATGGGAAGTGTTCCCGGTTCCGGCTGACCTAGTTAATGCAGCCTAACAATTTGAATAAAATATAAATTAAAAATGTTTTATGTGTATGCCATAGTAAAGAGATGTGTTTTTAGTCTAGATTTAAACTGACAGAGTGTGTCTGCTTCCCGAACAATGCTAGGAAGACTGTTCCAGAGTTTAGGTGCTAAATAGGAAAAGGATCGACCGCCTGCAGTTGATTTTGATATTCTAGGTATTATCAACTGGCCAGAGTTTTGAGACCGCAATAGACATGATGGAGTATAATGCGTTAAGAGCTCGCTCAAGTACTGGGGAGCTAAACCATTTAGTGATTTGTAACTCCCTACAAATTATTGCAGCCTCCTCATCTACAGGATGCTATTTTTGTCATTTTGAAGGTGTCCTCTTGATGAAAATATTCGCAGTGAATGTACCTGCACTGCAAAAAATGCTTTTATTTCATCTTGTAATTTCCAGTCAAAATATCTAAAGATTCTAATTTAAATGCTTTTTTCTTATTTTGCAAATTATCTGCCAATAGGGTAAGAAAAAATACTCAGTATGAAAAGCATTTGTGCAGCATGAATGAATGAATTAAGTACTTAAACACCGCTGGCACTTTAAAAAGGGGTAGGAGACAGAAAGAAACTCTGGGTTTACCTATTTGGTGATTGTGCAATCATTTTTTCAATGTCTTCATTTAATAAGTAATCTTTATTCACTGAGAATAAGGATTATATTGTTTGTTTGGTGCTAATTAATTGAATGCAGATCCATGTGTGAGATAATAAAATAAATAATAAACATATTTAAATTGCATTAACATTTAAACTTATTTTTTATTGTAATTCTTTAGAATTAATATCTAATATTGTATATTATATAACTGCAACTAATTTGGTTATATTAATAACTATATTAATTATATAAAACACATCAGAATACCTCTTAAGCAGGTTATGTTCAGAGAGTGAGTTGCCATGGTTACTTACATACCCTGAAAGTTACCTCCGTTTTTGGAACCGAAAGTTTAGGTTATCCGCTAACTTACTCCTAAACATACCCGGGTATGTCACATAACCTGCTTTCTGGAATACCCCCCTGGTCTAGGAATAGCACAACAGTAATGAAGATAGTAAATAACAGAATTCTAACTGTCAACTTTATAAAATGTAACTGTCCCAAAATAATGATCTGCAATTGTAGATATTGTTCAAAACAATCAATACATACCAACGATATTACAAATGCATAAGATGTATGCAGATTTCACAGGATTAATTCAGATACAATAAACATACTGCTCTCTGTGCCATGCTTGATTACTTCCTGATTAATGGTCACATGGCATTACTCCTTACTGAAACCTAAGATTCTTAAAGGGACCATGGCCAAATAAACCAAACAACAAAGGATAACTAGAAGAATGGAAACAAGACTACTAACATATTATGTGATAACAGAACTGTAATATTGCAGTATTTATTGTAAATGATTTATTTGTGCACATCATTATTTCTTTAAAATTCATGTGCCCTCTTAATCAAAATGACTTCCTTTCCCTCTTGCAGCGACATCTCTTCTGTTCTTTCATGATGTATTTACTGGCGCGAGGGCGGGACAACCTGTCACTCACATGACATCACAGCAGTACCAAATGACAACGACCCAATCTATTCCCACTGGATAAAATCAAGTCCCGCCCTACATTTTTTCTTATTCGAGAAGACATTTCACTCATAAATGCCACAACAGGGAAGAAAAGATGGGAAGACTATACAAATTCTGTTTCATGTCGACTTTAAATCATTAAATGATTCACTTAACCAATTTGTTCAAAAACACTGATTCAGTTTTTTAATCAGTTGCTGTGTCCCAATTCAGAGGCTGCATCCTTCGAAGGCCGATTGCGTCACCACGCCGGCCTTGAAATGCGCCCTTAATTTCCCGTGACACGAAGAATACAACAGATGGACCGTTGCGGCCTCGCATACCCCAGCACACCGGTGACAACAGGATTTGTTTTTGAGAGAAATTGCCAGATTACACTTTTAAATGTAAGTATTGGATTAAATAATAATGTAAGTGTTTGATTATTGGATGAAAAAATATATATAAAGCGGTTCAAATGTTGACATATCTTACCAAGATGCAATTTTATATAGTTTATAGTCTTTATTATGCATATAAATGGACCAATGTGAACACATTTAGACAGGTTGTGAACCCTGTTTTGTTTTTAGGCAGTTGAATATAACTTTTCCAGTCCAGTACAAACATTACTGCTGCTCGTCAACAGCAGCTGTCAGAGTTGCTAGGTGACAAGAACAGTCCTCCATAGGCTAGACCGTCCCTTTTACTGAATCACTCAATCGATTCGAAAAATACAGATTCATTCAGGAATGCATGCAACTACTACGAGAGTTGTTTGGAATTATTTTCATTGTCAGAGAAAAAATAGACAAAATATCTGATAATACTGTGTCTAGAATGAAACTTACTTATCTTTAACTTCTTGTATTATAAATTGTTGTATAAAAACAATATCACACACGCAATCGTGCTGTTGTGAATTATAATAAATAATGATATCAGACTGATGTGTGTTAAGTGGTGTTATTTAACTATAAATAGTGAACATCATTTAATCACAATAAATCAGTGTTAGTGAAGATAATAATTATATAATATTACTTCTATAGACCTACAGTATAAGGAATAGGCGGATCTCGGACATGAGTGGTTATAGATATGATAAAGACTCAGGGATAATTAAGACTAAAATTTTAATAACACATACTTAATCATTTATAGCTTAGCTGACTAAAGCAGACCCAGGGCCAGACACATATACACACAGCTGCATGTATTATTTAGTCATATTTCTCTTTTACCAATTGCTCCTGAGTAGACAAACAGACAAAAACACACTTCAGTGCTTCTGTTATTGGCTTAGAGACACAAGCCGTTCTCCTGAACGTGTGTGGGTATACAGACTCACTCTTGGATGGATGGACTGATGAAAATTAAACCTTAGCGTAGTATTAAAGTTGCTGTAAAAAATGACCAAGGCACAGATATTTTAACAATATTTTAAAGGCACAGACAAGCAATTGATCATAGCTTGATGCAGAGAATAAACCAAACACTAATGTCTCCATTTCATAATGGAGAAAGGTAATGCACAGGTGAATCGACATATATTTATACATTTGAAAACACATTATGAATATGTACATCACAGTCATACCAAATTGATCTGTCACAAACTTAAAGCAACTGCAAAACTGTCCTTCTCTCTTTAGTCTGAGACATAAATTAAGTGTAAGAAGAAAACAAACAGTCTACCAGGGAGAGAGAAATAAAATAAAGTGAGGGAGAAGAGGAGCGCCAAAGAGACTCAAGGGATGGTTAGGATTTATGGTTCAGTAGATGAACTCACGATCAGATAATTCAAAAGTTAATCGCTTTCCATAACTCTCTTGCACATAATCTTGCTCATCTTTTATCAATGACAACACCAAATACCAGAATAAACTGCACCTCACGCACTTGCATCCACACGTACCGCTTGTTTATGAGAAGAAATGATGGCCATTAAAAGTTTGCTTTCCATCATGAAATAGCAGCAGTTTGGTGAACAGTTATGCTTAGACAGTCCAGCACTGAGCCTTAGAAATGTAATGGGGGTCAGGGATGCAACAAGATCTTCAGATACTGTCAGAGCTTCATGTTTTAAACTAGATTTATATGCTGCTTTTTGTCTGAAGAGATATGTTATTAATATCTAATTAATATGATTAATATAGTTAACTCCTTTGTTGTTAACAGTCAATATCATCACTGAAAAATTCTGTGTTTTATAAAAAAAACAGAGCTGTGCAACTGAATCTCTTTACACTCCAGAACCATGCAGGCTATGGTATTTGAAATATGCTCTTGAATGTTTGTCTGTCAAGTTGCACTCAATACCCACTGGGGGGGATTGAGACATGGGGAGTTGAAAGCATAATGCTAGAATGTCAGTTCAAGCCAGGACAGATAACCCGATACTCTTTATTAGCTAAGGTAAATTACTCTTACCTAGTTTATGCTTCTTCAGATTACATTTTGAAACCTTTGATGCTGAGAACATGTTCATATGCATTGGCATCCTCTTTTTCCTGGCCTGAACAAGTTAGGGGGCAAACATGCTGGTTATGATGTCATGACATGGTGAAGGTTTAGCTCATGAATTTTAATTAGGTAATACTACAATACTACTTTTAAAGGCACAATATGTAAGATGTTAGGATTAAAATATCCAAAAACCACTAGAACAATGTTATATATTTTGTTGATTTGTGTACTTACATTATCCCAAATGTTTACAAGAATGTTTAAATTCAGAGAAATAAGCAATTTTAACCAGGACACCTGTCCGTGCGTCGCCTATCAATGACATCATACCCACGTTACCCTTGATTTATGGTTTTATTTTGTAGAAACCATGGAAACACCAAAGTTGCTTTAAGCAGGAAGAAGCAGGAGTGGTCGTCTGCAGTGGCAGTGGCGTAGGCAGAAAGTGGATAATGGGTGGGCCTCTAATAGTGTGGGTGGGCCGTAATAATTCGTATTACCCCTTAATTTAGAAGAAAAATCTGATTGAAACATAGCAACACAGCTAAAAGTAGTCATCATATGTTGGACCTTTTACTGTCTATTGTCTTTTAATATAGTCTACTTCTACATGTTGTTGCCTTCTCAAGCCCCCGTACGAGCTGTGTTTGTGATGTTTGAGTGCAACGTGCAGAAGGACCGTTTGCAAGGTTGCTTTATTTTTTAAATAAACATAGCATATTTTTATTAATATTACAATAGTTCTAATGCATGACAAAATAAATCACATTTAAAATAATTATTTAAGAATTGTTCAACGTTAGAAAATAGTATTATTTAAAAAATATATATATTTCCCTGGATCTGACAGGATGGGCAAGCTGTCAATCTTGTAGCTACACTAGTGGTCTGCGGCATTATAAAAGCTCAGTGAAAACCAGGCTTCATTAAGCTATGCCTTTGTTTTGTAAAAGCGACCTCTAGTGGCGTAAAATTACATATTGTGGCTTTAATATGAACTTTTATTGTTTGGTTTCATAAATAAATATGCATTGATCTTAGTATGTAAATATGTATTGATAGTTGTTGTATTTGTTCATTTCTGAAAGTCCAAACTGAAATGTAAATTTATTTATAACATTACGATTAGAAATATACATGTTAAAAAATAATTTCAATAGCATTACTTGGCTATTTTTTTTTACATGAAAATTGTTTCTTATTATACAGTGATTTAAGGGAGCAATAATTATTTTCTGACCAATTCACTTGATCAAATGATCTTGCACATTCACCTTGAATACATACTTTTTCTTTACTGTTGGCAAACATAAAAGCCACTTTATGGCATAAAGGGGTGGAGATATTCAATAATGTTCTTTCTCTTTTCACAACAAAATAGTTGCTGTTTTAATAATTGCTTTTATCTTTCAAATCGATGTAGTACCACTTTCCAATTTTGTGGAATATTAGCAATATGAGCCTTCAGAAAAACATGCTTGTACATTGGGTCACCTGAGTTAGACATTCAGAAACAAAGGACATAAAACAAAAAGTACAAACAAACATTGAAAGAAGTTTACAAAATGTAACAGCTAGCACCATGCTGAAACCCCAGAAATGTTCTTGGGTGTAGGCTAAATGCATGCTTGTTAGTGGCAAGATAAAAAGAATGGGAAGATGGAAAAAGAAAAATGGAGAAGTGAGGGGATTTGTTGCTGTAATTGAATAGATTTGGCTTGTTACCACACAGTTGTTAGGTGTCAAACTGGGAAACATTGTGTGTGTGTTAGCATGAAAGTTAGCACATATCCTTATGGGCAAAACGACGTGTGTGTGTTCATGTTTTTCTTTCCTGATGGGGACTTCAACCTGAATGCACACTGACTCATAGGGACCTGTGTCACCGTGGGGGCCTAAATTGAGGTCCTCATGAGGAAACAATCTGTATTCTGTATTATTATAAATAATACGGAATTATTATTTTTTGAAAATGTAAAAATGCAGAACGTTTTGTGTGATGGGTAGGTTTAGGGGTAGGGTTATTTTAAGGGGAGAGAATATACAGTTTGTATAGTATAAAAACCATTACATCTATGGAGAGTCCCCACAAACATAGTGAACAAGACGTGTGTGTGTGTGTGTATGTGTGTGTGTGTGTGTGTGTGTACAATGTCTCTAAGAAAGAGAACAAGAATCTGAAAAAGCATCTGAAAAAGCAATCTGACCACACAGTGCTGTGCTTCTCAGCAAGTATTATTAATAGGTTTTGTTCTTATAGCACCTTTCCAAAAAAGGTTGAATGCTGAAGGTGAACTACATTGATGTATTTATTGTGCACAATTCCACCAGACCTGATCAATGTGATGTCCTCGAAATGACTCATGTGCGTTACCATCGAGTGTCTTTTTAGCAGGCTACCAATGCTAAAGGGATAGTTCAGCCAAAAATTAAAATTCTATCATCATTTTCTCACCCTCATGTCTTCCCAAACCTGTATAGCAGTATTTTCTTAATCTCTCTTCTACCCTTTTTTTCGTAGGCCTTTTCAACCCCCATCCAATTCCTGTGTATAACATTCTTCTGACAACCTTGGACAGTGTTTCATGGGTTGGTGATCAGTACAGCTTCTGAAGTTCATATAGTGAGTTGGAGACAGCATATGTTCAGTCTAGCTCTCTGAGTGAACAATGATGTCATTAAGGTATACTTGACAGCAGACACGGTGAGGTCTCGGTATTACCCAACTTCTTCTAACATAGTTGCCCTATGCTGATTGTGGAAAGGGGCAGTTTTGAAGAGAAAATGAGACCCAGTCCATCCCTGGAAAACACTGTGCATTTTACTGAAAGTACTAGGGCAGGGGTGTCAAACTTAGTTCCTGGGGGGCCACAGCCCCGCAGAGTTTAGCTTTAACCTTACTTAAACACGCCTGATCCAGCTAATCAAGTTCTTCAGGCTTTTTTTTTTAAACTATAGGTAGGCCTATGTCTGCTGTAGGAGGGTTAGAACTAAACGCTAGAACTGTGGCCCTGAGTTTGACACCCCCACTAGGGTGTTGAATGTGGTTGCCAGGGCGTTGCTATGCAGTTTCAATGATGTTCTGTGTGGTTGCAAGGTGGTAACTTACTCAAAAAGAGCCCATCTGTAAGTCTCTGTGATTTACTAATGATAGTACTACTCTGTGATAGTCCCTAGATATATTATGCTTATAGAGTTCACAGTGTATCAATGTATTTTGTTCATATAGATGCAGCCTTGGTGAGCATAAGATAACTTTTGACTTGGCGGAGGATCATTTCTTTAAAATCTGTTTTATCATCCACTAGGTAAAAAAAATCAATCAATAATTGGATAATTTAGAGAAATAATAGCTAACCCCGAACCTTAAGTATGAACAATAATAGTTTGTTTCTTAATGAATTTGTATTGCCAACATACACTCACCTAAAGGATTATTAGGAACACCATACTAATACTGTGTTTGACCCCCTTTCGCCTTCAGAACTACCTTAATTCTACGTGGCATTGATTCAACAAGGTGCTGAAAGCATTCTTTAGAAATGTTGGCCCATATTGATAGGATAGCATCTTGCAGTTGATGGAGATTTGTGGGATGCACATCCAGGGCACGAAGCTGCCGTTCCACCACATCCCAAAGATGCTCTATTGGGTTGAGATCTGGTGACTGTGGGGGCCATTTTAGTACAGTGAACTCATTGTCATGTTCAAGAAACCAATTTGAAATGATTCGAGCTTTGTGACATGGTGCATTATCCTGCTGGAAGTAGCCATCAAAGGATGGGTACATGGTGGTCATAAAGGGATGGACAAGAAACAATGCTCAGGTAGGCCGTGGCATTTAAACAATGCCCAATTGGCACTAAGGGGCCTAAAGTGTGCCAAGAAAACATCCCCCACACCATTACACCACCACCACCAGCCTGCACAGTGGTAACAAGGCATGATGGATCCATGTTCTCATTCTGTTTACGCCAAATTCTGACTCTACCATCTGAATGTCTCAACAGAAATCCAGACTCATCAGACCAGGCAACATTTTTCCAGTCTTCAACTGTCCAATTTTGTTGAGCTCGTGCAAATTGTAGCCTCTTTTTCCTATTTGTAGTGGAGATGAGTGGTACCCGGTGGGGTCTTCTGCTGTTGTAGCCCATCCGCCTCAAGGTTGTGCGTGTTGTGGCTTCACAAATGCTTTGCTGCATACCTCGGTTGTAACGAGTGGTTATTTCAGTCAAAGTTGCTCTTCTATCAGCTTGAATCAGTCGGCCCATTCTCCTCTGACCTCTAGCATCAACAAGGCATTTTCGCCCACAGGACTGCCGCATACTGGATGTTTTTCCCTTTTCACACCATTCTTTGTAAACTCTAGAAATGGTTGTGCGTGAAAATCCCAGTAACTGAGCAGATTGTGAAATACTCAGACCGGCCCGTCTGGCACCAACAACCATGCCACGCTCAAAATTGCTTAAATCACCTTTCTTTCCCATTCTGACATTCAGTTTGGAGTTCAGGAGATTGTCTTGACCAGGACCACACCCCTAAATGAAGCAACTGCCATGTGATTGGTTGATTAGATAATTGCATTAATGAGAAATTGAACAGGTGTTCCTAATAATCCTTTAGGTGAGTGTATGCTCACACATATGTAACGGAGGCCAGCTAGTAGTTACTGTGCGAGTAAACCTCACTCCTCTGATCTCAAGAGACACTCTAGCAACGCTTTAGCCTCCTTGTTAGAGTGTCCGACTCTCATGCTGGTGGACCCGGGTTCAAGTCCCACTTAGAGTGGCCGGTTCAAACAGCAGGGATTACAATGGTGCCATAACCCGGATAGGAGTGAGGTTTAGAGGTGAGTGTAACGGAGGCCAGCTAGTAGTTGGTGTGCGAGTAAACCTGATCTCAAAAGACGCTCTAGCGACTGACGCTAGGGGTTGCAGCCTTTTCGTTTTTTGTCCAACTCTCATGCCGACGGACCCAGGTTCAAGTCCCGCTTAGAGTAGGCGGTTTGAACAGGAGGGGTTACATAGGCTACACAAAGGCAATGTCTACATTAATCCGGATACAAACTGCGTTTTTGTTTCAAAACGCTCTCGGTCCACACTAGCGTTTTCCTAAAGTTTCTTGTCCACCATGAAATGTCAGAAAACACAAAATTAACCTTACTGCCCATGCATAAACCCTCATAAAAGCTCACTGATATCATGAGCCAGACGGAAGAAGATCAATAAAGGTATCCCGCAATACTTCTGGCAGGATCACTTTATTTTGTAAAATATCTCACCATTCACTGATGCATCCAAGTCGCATTCAGTCACCATTATATGTTTAGTCTAAAACTCAACTGCTCTCATGCTTTACCACAGGACAGCAAATGTGAGTAAATATAAGTGTACAAAGTAACATATTAGGAATTAATTTAGTGAAAGTGAATAGCACATAACAGGCACAATACCGGTATAAACATGAATATCTTTCGGTATAATATGCGTCACATGACTAAACATGCGTCATCGTTTTCAAATACCTCCATTTTCATAGTCCACACTACAATGCGAAAATGTGCGGCAACGTTTTCAATTTTATCCACTTTGGAGAGCGTTTTCAAAAAGTTAATAAAAATGCCATCTCAGTGTGAACGGAAGGCCAGAGAAAAACATGCGTTTTCAAACGAAAACGTATTAGTGTGGACAAAGCCAAAATTGTGTACCCAGGCCCACTACATAAACACCCTCCATTCCATTTCCTACACGGCCACACACACATTCATTTGATATGCAACACAAAGTGTGAGTGCGTGTTTATGCGTGTGCATTCTCAAGTGTGTGTGCTTTAAATGTCAAGGGTGTGTAGGTTTAGCATTTCATTTAGCATACAATTAAAAACAGGAAGAGCGGGTAAAGAGGGAAAGATCACGAAAGAAGGTAAGTTAGAAGAGGGCAAGTCACTGAAAATAAAGGTGGGTGGTGGAGGAGGAGGAGGAGGACAAACAGAAGAATTTATTGAGAAGATAAATGGAGAAAAAGAGAGATGGTGAAAAGGCTAAAGAGAAATTAAAAGTGGGGGAATGAATCAAGTGAGAATAGCAGACATGATAAATAAATAAGGTAGCTGGAAGAGGTAACAGAAATACAGTATGAGTTATACAACTCAGAGAGAAAGAGAGAGGGAACAAAAAAGGATTTAAAGATTCTCAGATATTCCTATAAAATATAGCCTACCGCAGTCCATTATAACAGTGTAGCAGGTTTTTTTTGGTGAGAAGTAGCAAATGAATATCTGTTTCCACCCATTGGTAAGAAATTGTATTGCAGTTTATTGAATGAAAAAAGAAACTGAATAAAACAGGATTTTTTGTTTTTATTATATGATTGGTATAATGTGGTTGTGACGTCACAAAATTAAGACATAGCTCATGAATATTCATTAGATTATTCACAAACAAAATAGCATAACCTGTTACTATTCTAGTCTATGTGATGGAGATCCTGCCTGTTGCAAAGTATTTTTTTTATTTCCAGGTCAAAACTGAAATTAATAATAAAAATAAGAGTATAAATGTCCAAAAATGTTATACAAAATTCAGTAAGGAGTTGCATTTTTAACATCAAGGTAAGGCATAGGGCTCAATAAAGGATTTTTTCTGATTTTATTTTATTTTACACAGGCCCCATTATCAGTGTCTGTCAGAAAGAGATATATTTTATGAGAGATTTATTATGTTTTTCCCTCTAAAAATAAATGTATAAATCAATCAATCATTAATTAAATATTAATATTTATTATATTTATTTAATTAATTAAAATTGTAAATGTTATAAAATAAATATTTATTCCATATTCATTTATACATGTGTAAAAGGACAATGATTTACATGTGTAAAAGTACAGCTTCTATCCACTCTTGGTACCTATCTTGTGTCGAATGTTATGGATAGTAATGTACATCACAGAAAACCAACAAAAACATGCACATTATCAACTAATGTAAGACTTAGTGACAATGTAGCACTGGCTTGTTAAGTGACAGTAAACTGGCATGAAACTCTGTCACATTGGGCCATCAAGCCACATAATGTTTGAAAGTTTGTCAAAAGTGTCATTTGTTCTTTCTTTCTTTCTTTCTTCTACTTTTTTACATTTATACTACACACTAACATTACCTGCATTAACTCCTGCTTTGATCCAATAAATTCTACACGTGAACTGTGCTGCATGCAATCCTATTACAGTATTAGACTGTGTCTACTGCTGTTAGTCTAGTTGATTTCAAAGTATTAAACCAGAACTAAAATACTATTCATTCATTTGATTAAGAAAAATCCAGTGAAAACAGACCAACGAACAAATGCTGATTTAAAAACACCAGAGAGTTAGAGAGAGATTTGCTGGAAAATGCCAAAGAAAGGAGGATAGTGTATAGAAGGAGAGAAAGCAAGGGAAGGAGAGAGAAAAAACGTGAGTAGGAACGTGAGGTCAGTTCTAATAATACTGATAAGACCTTGTCATGGCCACCACATCATCTCATTCTGCTGGGAAGAATGGGGGCAGTGTGGGACAACTGTGTGTGTGTCTGCCAGGTGTGTGTATGCATTTGGGACGTGTTTGTATGCGTGTGTCAGATTAGTGTTTGTTTGTTAGAGTTGTTCGTGTGCCTTCTGCAACTGTCTTTTCTCCTGTTCCACTGGATCCCTCATATTGGGCTGGCTGTGCTGATCTGGCAGTCCACGCACAGGAAGATTCAGTTTGATGCTAATCATGTCTACGGTACGCATAGTGTGTGTGTGTGTGTGTGTGTGTGTGTGTGTGTGTGTTTGCGTTCATATGTGTGTAAAAATAAAAAAAGATGTGCGTCTTTTGTCTCTATTATACATTGTTGTGGGTGTATGTCAAGTTTAGTAATATTACAGAAAATACTCATGTGTTTGTGCATGTGTGTGTGTTTGATTGCGTATCTATGTGTTGAGTACGAGATGCCATGTTTCAGTGGTCAAGCAGGCAGATGACCAAATGACACAGCACTTTAATATTCTGATGTCACAGTGAGCAAGCATTGCTCATGGGAGGACTGATATTTATAAAACAGGAGTGGCTTATTAAACCTTTTTTAATGGCTTGGTTCCAGAATTCCATAAATCAATTCCAGAATTAGTCTACTGTATTTACTTGATTCTTTAAAAAGTAGAGATGGAAAGTTAGATCTTACAATAAACAAGCTAGTACATTTTACACTAGCATGACTGATAGTGTGAAATGACACAATATCTTGATACAGTAGCTTAGCTTAACTAAATCTGAGAAGACTCCCTGAGCTGGAAGCCTTTGTATTAAAGCATTTACAGTTTGAAAATAATAAACTTGTCGTTATATCTTTTATTGCCTTTAATGATGCTATCATTTGCAGTGATTTTAAAATCTGTTTTTAAAATTAGTGTTGTTATGGTATTTCCGTCACAAATGACTCAAATCTGAATTGAACTAATCTAACTAATTATTTAAATATTCACTCATAATACAAAAAAAATAATTGTCACCACATACTGGTCTAATGATGTAACACACAGACTTTTTTATTTTTTTTATTTTTTTGGAAACAGGATCAAAAGATTTGAGTTGCCGGGATGAATCAAACTCCGAATTATGTGCTGGTAAGACTCTTCTGGAAAAAGAAGTAGTAGTAATAGTTTGGAAATCAAGTTAATGGACATACTGTAGTTAAAGGGGGTCATGACATGGATTTTATTATTTTAATGTTCCTTGAGTTTCACTTATAAGGTAATAAAGTTTTTTGCTACAAACAAACAAACAAATATATATGTTTAAAAAGTATTATTTTAAACCCTCTTTCTGGCCCTCTCTCTGAAATGATCCGTTTTTTTAAGGGGCGGCTCCTTTAAGGCTGGTCAATAAGTGTCAACTGCCACAATTTTCAAGTATAGGTCTCTGCAGGAGAGTAATAGGAGTTACTAGATCAGTGGGCGAGGCCATAAACAGAGGGGGTCACGGTCTTGCGACCAAAGATATCCTGCAATAATTTTCTGACAGTGTCAGAAATTTTGCATGATCATCTCACAGCATGTTTGCTGCTATGACCTACATCTACTGACTAGCCAATAAAAATGGCACATAAAATGGCATATTGATCAACGCCACACGGCGCTAAAACTTACAACTAATTACCTAAAGCTCCATTTGCAAAATTGGCATGCCAAGTTAGCCTCTTTTTCCTAGCCATGACCATGTCCATATTCTCTCTTTCTGACTTCCTCTCTTTTTCAGCACACATTAAAAACCCACAATTGCCAAAGTGCTTTTCATCTTGCTCTATGTGTTTACCACGAGCACATGGTGGTGACGTTTTATTCTTCTATACTAACTTGCATGGTAGCCTACGAGTCAATAGGTGCCATCATTGTACAGTCTACATACATGTCGATTCCCAAGTTTATTAGATCCATGTGGTACAGTATGGTTTGTAATGATCTTATAGGACTGCCGAAATCGCACAGCCTGTAGCAGGCATAACAGGCAGCTTTTGCTTTCAATTGTAATGACCTTTCAGCACGCCCCTACCTTTCGTCATGCCCATTACTCCAACCTTGCAATTACCTGCAAATTGTATAAAACCGCCATTTACAGACAAATCATTATGAATCATTTACTTACTGTGTGTGATGTAACTACTGTCAGATCCAATACAGTTGGCTACTTTCAACAAATCTTTCATCTTTCAACAAAACTTTCTTTGCAAACTCTCCATTACACTGTGCCTCGTTTACAAAACAATCTGCAGTCAAATGCTCTGAACCAGGGGTGTCCAAACTTTTTTAAAAGGGGGCCAGATTCGATGTTGTGGACACACCTGGGGGCAGGTTCCTTTTCTATTATACACTCACCTAAAGGATTATTAGGAACACCATACTAATACTGTGTTTGACCCCCTTTCGCCTTCAGAACTGCCTTAATTCTACGTGGCATTGATTCAACAAGGTGCTGAAAGCATTCTTTAGAAATGTTGGCCCATATTGATAGGATAGCATCTTGCAGTTGATGGAGATTTGTGGGATGCACATCCAGGGCATGAAGCTCCCGTTCCACCACATCCCAAAGATGCTCTATTGGGCTGAGATCTGGTGACTGTGGGGGCCATTTTAGTACAGTGAACTCATTGTCATGTTCAAGAAACCAATTTGAAATGATTCGAGCTTTGTGACATGGTGCATTATCCTGCTGGAAGTAGCCATCAGAGGATGGGTACATGGTGGTCATAAAGGGATGGACATGGTCAGAAACAATGCTCAGGTAGGCCGTGGCATTTAAACGATGCCCAATTGGCACTAAGGGGCCTAAAGTGTGCCAAGAAAGCATCCCCCACACCATTACACCACCACCACCAGCCTGCACAGTGGTAACAAGGCATGGTGTTGTGGCTTCACAAATGCTTTGCTGCATACCTCGGTTGTAACGAGTGGTTATTTCAGTCAAAGTTGCTCTTCTATCAGCTTGAATCAGTCGGCCCATTCTCCTCTGACCTCTAGCATCAACAAGGCATTTTCGCCCACAGGACTGCCGCATACTGGATGTTTTTCCCTTTTCACACCATTCTTTGTAAACTCTAGAAATGGTTGTGCGTAAAAAATCCCAGTAACTGAGCAGATTGTGAAATACTCAGACCGGCCCGTCTGGCACCAACAACCATGCCACCAATCACCTTTCTTTCCCATTCTGACATTCAGTTTAGAGTTCAGGAGATTGTCTTGACCAGGACCACACCCCTAATTGCATTGAAGCAACTGCCATGTGATTGGTTGATTAGATAATTGCATTAATGAGAAATTGAACAGGTGTTCCTAATAATCCTTTAGGTGAGTGTATATTATTGCTGTCAATCGATTTAAAAAAAAAAAAAAAAGAATTTCTGAACATTAAAGTTTTTAAATATTAATTTATATTACAATAACTTTACATTCCATCTCTAAATTAATGTATAAACAACAAAATATATATTTTAATATTTATGGCATCTTTTTATGACTGAAGGCCAGTATCTCTGATACCAATACTACTACTGATGTCTCTGTCTCTATGAAACTTTTTTCTCTCGCAAATGTAACCATTAATTATAGCCATTCAACATTACAGTATAATTGAGAGCTATCAATTTTAATATTTATTAGACTTTGAAAAATAACAACTAAGTAAAAAATAAACTTTAATTTAAGTAAGCTTAAAGCAATCTCCACAAAAACCTATTATAATAAATGTCATAAACCTGTGACCTTGGAAATATACAAAAAATGAATAAAGTTATCAAACACTAAATTCTAAATTAAATGTAGATTAATCCTTAAAAGTACAAAAATATTGCTTTCCTCTTTTTCTTTTGTTCTTAAATGTGACGCATAACAAATACATACATGCACAGTTTTAAGGGCAGCTTTAATCACCTTTTTGGTAACTTCATGACTTAATTGACAACATAAATGACATTGCATGCTCAGGGTTTCTTTTGTGCTTGAATATGAAATGATATAGGCTACAGCGCGCGCCGCCGCATTTGTGTGTGCAATTAAACACATAACGTAAAGCCCAATTTATACTTCTGCGCCGAGTGTACGCCGTAGCTACGTCGTAGGCTGTGTGTTGCACGCGTAGCCTACGACCTAGCCTACCCTGACAAGCACTTCTCCAAAAATGTAACAACGCGTCGATTCTACGCGGACTGCAAGCGCTGTGATTGGTCTGCCAGAACCCCTCTCTCAGGGATACACATGCTCCCTCTGCATGTGTAACTGCCCGTCACCGCGGACATGGACGCAAAAGTATAAATGAAAATCAACGTATAGCCCATGGCGTAGAGGCTACGGCGCAGATCAGACGCAGAAGTATAAATCAGCCTTTAGTGTTGTTGATTAAGTCAGCGCTGTTTTAACTGGCTTTAAACTAAATTAAATCACAGAGAGATTTGCAGCTTGTACCGGAGACCTCTATGCCGAACTTGAACACTTCTCACTGGCTGTTTAGTGGTTGTGTGATCGAGACACTCAGCAAGTAAACACATTTGTGAGCTTGTGAGTTGCGCGCTGCGCACAAGTAGCGCTGTTTCGTTCCGCTTTTGGCATGTTAATGTTTCCCGAGCCTAAAATCTTTTACTGCCACCTTGTGTTGACATTGTGAAACTGCACGATTTGTAAATTATGCGTGGCAGGCCACATATAATATACACTCACCTAAAGGATTATTAGGAACACCTGTTCAATTTCTCATTAATGCAATTATCTAATCAACCAATCACATGGCAGTTGCTTCAATGCATTTAGGGGTGTGGTCCTGGTCAAGACAATCTCCTGAACTCCAAACTGAATGTCAGAATGGGAAAGAAAGGTGATTTAAGCAATTTTGAGCGTGGCATGGTTGTTGGTGCCAGACGGGCCGGTCTGAGTATTTCACAATCTGCTCAGTTACTGGGATTTTCACGCACAACCATTTCTAGAGTTTACAAAGAATGGTGTGAAAAGGGAAAAACATCCAGTATGCGGCAGTCCTGTGGGCGAAAATGCCTTGTTGATGCTAGAGGTCAGAGGAGAATGGGCCGACTGATTCAAGCTGATAGAAGAGCAACTTTGACTGAAATAACCACTCGTTACAACCGAGGTATGCAGCAAAGCATTTGTGAAGCCACAACACCATGCCTTGTTACCACTGTGCAGGCTGGTGGTGGTGGTGTAATGGTGTGGGGGATGCTTTCTTGGCACACTTTAGGCCCCTTAGTGCCAATTGGGCATCGTTTAAATGCCACGGCCTACCTGAGCATTGTTTCTGACCATGTCCATCCCTTTATGACCACCATGTACCCATCCTCTGATGGCTACTTCCAGCAGGATAATGCACCATGTCACAAAGCTCGAATCATTTCAAATTGGTTTCTTGAACATGACAATGAGTTCACTGTACTAAAATGGCCCCCACAGTCACCAGATCTCAACCCAATAGAGCATCTTTGGGATGTGGTGGAACGGGAGCTTCGTGCCCTGGATGTGCATCCCACAAATCTCCATCAACTGCAAGATGCTATCCTATCAATATGGGCCAACATTTCTAAAGAATGCTTTCAGCACCTTGTTGAATCAATGCCACGAAGAATTAAGGCAGTTCTGAAGGCGAAAGGGGGTCAAACACAGTATTAGTATGGTGTTCCTAATAATCCTTTAGGTGAGTGTATATAGATAGATATACACCTATCAGGCATAACATTATGATCACTTGGTGAAGTGAATAACACTGATTATCTCTTCATCACTGCACCTTTTAGTGGGTGGGATATATTAGGCAGCAAGTGCACATTTTGTCCTCAAAGTAGATGTGTTAGAAGCAGGAAAAATGGGCAAGTGTAAGGATTTGAGCGAGTTTGACAAGGGCCAAATTGTGACGGCTAGACGACTGGGTCAAAGCATCTCCAAAATTGCAGCTCTTGTGGGGTGTTCCCGGTCTGCATTGGTCAGTATCTATCAAAAGTGCTCCAAGGAAGGAACAGTGGTGAACCGGCGACAGGGTCATAGACGGCCGAGACTCATTGATGCACGTGGGGAGCGAAGGCTGGTCCGATCAAACAGACGAGCTACTATAGCTCAGACTGCTCAAGAAGTTAATGCTGGTTCTGATAGAAAGGTGTCAGGGTGCCCAGGGGACCAACACAATATTAGAAATAATGTTATGCCTGATCGGTGTATTTTGATATCTATTTTATGTCTTTATTTTAAACAATTTATTATGGTTTTTAATTTTAAAATCAATATTAACTGAAAAAAGTTATATAATTGAACACCATAAAAGTTATAAATTTTTTTTGGAAAATGACATGCAAAACCTCTTTGTTAGCCAGCTAGCTAATATTATATTGGTGACCTATTTAAATTGGCACAATTTTTAAATCACATCTACATGATCAAAAAATATAGCACATTGTGATAAGACATGCGCACACACACATATCCAAACGCACACACACCTCCTCACCATATAGTCATAATATTGTTTTCATTACATTGAGTATTTTCTCAGAAAGATCAGATGGAAGTGTGCTATAATTTAGTCATGTCAGAGCTGTGTTCATGATTATAGGATAAAAAAAAATAAAGGAACTTTTTTTTTTTCAATACCCTTGTGTTACAGATGGAAAGACCGCTTCAAAGTATTTTGATGGAACCCTGGGAGATCTCAGCTGTTCTACCACCATACACAATAGCTGTAAGTGTGTGTGTGTGTGAGAGATTGTGAGTGAGTGTGAGTGAATATTCACAGTATGACCTATGGGAAAAGATAGCATAAAGGTCATGTTGCTGTATGTGGGTGTATGCTTGTCCAACCATGTGTGTGCACTTTTGTTCGTCTGTGTAAGTGTTTTGTGTTTGTATCGGATTGTGTTTCTGCATAAAGATCACATGGCATGGGATTAAAGTGATCGTAATTGCAGTGTGTATGTGTGTTTTAATCAGAACACTAGGAGCATGTGGTGCAACGGCAGCTCATTTTAAATTTAGTTATGACGGGGGTGGATACTGTGTGTGACACTGCATGTCAGGGTAGAGGGTGTTTATACTGCTGTCACACTCCCACTCAGTCAGTCGGGAAGAGAGTGGTCTGATAGCGAGAGAAAGGTTGACAGTTTACTTCAAAATTTCTCTTTCTTCTCGTCCTCAGGCCATCTTGTCACAATGCAGCGTTCAGCACCTGTGGACCCCACAAAGATGGGTGTTGGAAGGGCCATCGCTGTCCTCACCTCTGGAGGAGATGCACAGGGTGAGGAAGTGTGTATTTGTGTGTATGGGCATTTATGGAGACTAACTTTCTGGATGTAGATACAGAACAAGTTTGCTTATACCTTTGGGGCTTTAAACAGTCTTGGGGTCCAACTTTAAACAGTTGACACAACCTTTTTTAACCTAAGTTCTCACATACTGAATGTAACAAATCAGTGCTTTAAAACATAACTTCTCAGTTTTTATGCTGTGACAACTTCATACAACAAAACACATAATCTGCTTGTGCTGCTTAATATTATTATTTGATTAATATAAAGTTCAAAAGCAGCATTTGTGTTTTTGTAACTTCATAAATGTCTTTACTGTCACTCTTGATCATTTAATGTGTCCCTGCTAAATTAAAATATTAATTTCTTTAAGAAAAATCTTACAGAACTCAAACCTTTGAACATTAGTGTAGATGTTTCTGGGTAGTTGAGCATAACATGTCCATTACCTTTATTATCAGTATATTGAACATAAATCAAGATTTTAGGTCAAAATTTATATGAATGTATAAGGGAAAGTATTTATTTTAGCTTCAGCTAGCATCAGTTATAAATGAAAAATCTTTTATCATTTTTCACCATTTTGTCATTCAACATTTATGTTTGTTCAATGAAACATTAAAGGAGATACCGTCAAGCTTCAATAAAACACTATAAAATTACACATGAAAATGTTCATGATACAAATCTTGTTCATGCTTGCATTCAAAATGTGTGCAATTTGTTCTCCTTTTTGTAGTTGCGTAAATGTCAACCATATACAGTAGATCACCATCCACTTTTGTTATATGGAAAAGAGCAGCAAGAACATTCTGCTAAACATCTCTTGTGTTTCATGAAATACAGGAATAGGGGTTTGGCTTGACTTGAGAGTAAGTACATGATGATATAATTTCCAGTTTTGGGGAAACTATACCTTCATGTAGGAAGGTTTTTCAACTGCAAAATCAAGAGTGATATTCAGTTTCTTCCTCTTTTGCATTAAAATGCAAGGTATAAATTCAAATGTGTGTGGTATTGAATTTGGCCATAACTTGATAGATGATCATTTAAAGTGGTTGTGTTGGATCCTTGATTACCTGATTAAACTACCACCTCCTCATTTACTATAGCAGCCATGTTGAATGAGCAACAGGAATCATATATCAGAGAGGTCATAAGAGGTGCTGCAGCTTTCACACTGACCTTTTATCCAACCTTTAGCAGTAGGAAAAAGCACAGACCTTTAACCTTATCTGGTACCAGCTGGAGAATAAGTCAAATAACTGTGTAATGTCAACTAGTCCTAGAAGAACCTTAACTATGGCCGTCCCATCGTTCCCTCTCCTTCTCACTCAATTCCTCTCCATGATCTCTCTCTGTCTGGGGGGTGTTATATTTAGCCAGTGACCTTTGGGGAAATGTGGTTGCTTTAGAGAGCTGGGCAATGAAGCTTGCCTGTTGTCCTCTCTGGTTCAATCTTAAATGAAACTTGAGCCACTTAGATTGCCCTTTTCAATGGGACTTAACCACCATGTGTTGTTGTGTGACCAGATGACAAGATAACAGGTTTAGAATAAAAAAAAGCAGTTAATTAGTGGTTAGCTTGATATGTTTCACAAACAGTCACCAAAACTTGTGTACAAATGTAATGCTTGTGAAAAATTAAAGAAAACCTTAGACCTTTACTTCTGTATATAAATGTCTAGCAAATCATCATACTTTAAAATATGTGCAATAATTATGATTCATTAATTATTATATCTCAGGCATGAATGCTGCTGTCCGAGCCACAGTGAGAGTTGGGATCTACACCGGTGCGAAAGTCTATTTTGTGCATGAGGTTTGTACACAGATAAGAAATAAAGAAGTGAAAGATTGGCATTCGCTGCACACATAAATTGAGAATTTGTAATTCTAATTCACTGTTATTCGCTTATGTTGGAGAAATTCACTTTCTAATTCACTCAGCTCTTACTCAATTCTAAGTCCTCTCAATCTTTTTAAAGTCTATGCATTATGTAACGTGTGTGTGCATTCAATTATGCATCCTTCAAACTCTCTGTATGCGTCTAGGGTTATCAGGGCCTAGTCGATGGAGGCGATAACATCCGACAAGCAACTTGGGAGAGCGTGTCAATGATGCTGCAGCTGGTAATCTGATAATCTTTTCAACTGATAATATTTCTGCAATCATATCGTGTATTTACTATCAGCTGTTTAGAATCCGAACAAGCAATTTGTGAATGAATCACTATTTATCTAATTTGTCAAATGGGTTAGCAAAAAGGTCTGAAATAGTTTGCGATTCAGTTTGATTCATTCAAACAGGTTTCTGTAGTTCAGTAAAACAGTAAAGCTGGGCACTAGTAATGCCAAGGTCATGGGCTCAATCCCCAGGGAATGCATCAACTGATAAATTGTATCCACCTTATTTTGCAAGACGGACGTAAGCTATTTTGTACAGCTAAAAAAAACTGGAAGTGGATGACAATAAAAGCCAGACACATTCATTTACAAATTGCCGCACCCAGTCTTATGTTAAAAATAAGGTGGATACCTTCAGTCATTGTCCATTGTATGACACAAAACTTGCAAATCTCATCTATCGATACATGTGTCAGCAATGAAGCTGCTTTTTATTGCACATGCAGTTTGTGAACAAGCAGCACACTCTGTACTGCAGGTAAATATTTATATCCTTATATCGAAAACAGTATCAAAAAAAGAGTATTACAATGTGGGACGCTTTTTGATGTACCCCAGTACTTATGAAAGGCTAGAAACGCATTTGCCTTCAACACATTTATACTCATTCAATTTACTCTTGTGCGCACATCAACACAATCAAACCATAACTGAAACTAAAGGGTGAGTGCATGAAGTTATTTTTGTATGCGTGATCATATTGCATGGTAGGCTATAACTACTATGGTCTAACACAAAAGGCCAGAGTTCACACAGAGATTTCAGCTTTCGAGACTTAGGGTAATATTACACACACACATACACACTACTGCCCACACCACAAATTACCATGTGAGTTATGACATTTGCCATAGACAAATGACATCATCGCAATGCTGATTGGCTAATGGCACCACAAGAACGCAGGCAGTTTCAATCCCTGTTATCCAGCCAAACCTTAACTCCTTGGCACCCTGCACATTATGTAGTCAAAAACCATCAAACGCACTTTAGTATATTCCTTATCCAACATCTTGTCATGTTAATATTTGGCATTTTTGCTGAAGTGTCTGTATTTCTGATTATTTTTCTTATTTATCTGTCTATTTTGTCAGGGGGGCACAGTCATTGGTAGTGCCCGCTGTCAGGACTTCCGCACTAAGGAGGGTAGAGCTAAAGCAGCATGCAACCTGGTGAAGTTGGGCATCACTAATCTGTGTGTAATTGGTGGAGATGGCAGCCTGACAGGCGCTAACGAGTTCCGCAATGAGTGGAGTGAACTGCTCCAAATCTTACTGAAAGCAGGTAGGACTACACCATCCGGTAATCCTTGTTGGTCTGTTCCGCAGGGGTTTTCAAACTTGTGAATGTACCCCCTTTTTCATTAATTCAGTGATTGTATTCAGCAAGGACATAACATAAAACATAACGTTTATACTTCAAATAAATGCTGTTCTTTTAAACTTTCTATTCATCAAAGAATCCTGAAAAAATTGATCACAGATTCCACAAAAATATTAAGCAGCAGTTTTCAACATTGATAATAATCAGAAATGTTAATTGAGCACCAAATCAGCATATTGCAATGATTTCTTAAGGATCATGTGACACTCATATTTTAATATTTTTCAGAAATAAAGACACTGTTATTTTATATACACCAATCAGGCATAACATTATGACCTAATATTGTGTTGGTCCCCCTTTTGCTGCCAAAACAGCCCTGACCCGTTGAGGCATGGACTCCACTAGACCCCTGAAGGTGTGCTGTGGTATCTGGCACCAAGATGTTAGCAGAAGTTACTTTAAGTATCCTGCTGAAAGAGGCCACAGCCACCAGGGAATACTGTTTCTCTGAAAGGGTATACATGGTCTGCAACAATGCTTAGGTAGGTGGTACGTGTCAAAGTAACATCCACATGGATGGCAGGACCCAAGGTTTCCCAGCAGAACATTGCCCAAAGCATCACACTGCCTCTGCCGGCTTGCCTTCTTCCCATAGTGCATCCTGGTGCCATGTGTTCCCCAGGTAAGTGACACATACGCACCCGGCCATCCACGTGATGTAAAAGAAAATGTGATTCATCAGACCAGGCCACCTCCTTCCATTGCTCCGTGGTCCAGTTCTGATGCTCACATGCGCCCTGTGTTGGCGCTTTCGGCGGTAGACAGGGGTCAGCATGGGCACCCTGATTGGCTATGCAGCCCCATACGCAACAAACTGCGATGCACTGTGTATTCTGACACCTTTCTATCAGAACCAGCATTAACTTCTTGAGCAATTTGAGCTACAGTAGCTTGTCTGTTTGATCGGACCAAACGTACCACATGTTGGCTGTCCATGACCCTGTCGCCAGTTCACCCTGTTCCTTCCTTGGACCACCTTTGATAGATACTGACCACTGCAGACCAGGAACACCCTTGTCAAACTCGCTCAAAACATTACGCTTGCCCATTTTTCCTGCTTCTAAAACATCAACTTTGAGGACAAAATGTTCACTTGCTGCCTAATATATTCCACCCTCTAACAGGTGCCGTGATGAAGAGATAATCAGTGTTATTCACTTCACCTGTCATAATGTTATGCCTGATCAGTGTATATAGAGAGAGACTCAATATGTCAGTTATTAGAAAGATTTTAGAGAGAAATACATGCCTGTCTGTTTGTGCTCATAGGTAAGATCACAGCAGAGGAGGCTAAACGTTCATCTCATCTGAACATCGTTGGGATGGTTGGATCCATAGACAATGATTTCTGTGGCACAGACATGACCATTGGCACCGATTCAGCTCTGCACAGAATCATGGAAGTAGTTGATGCCATCACAACAACGGCTCAGAGGTATATGCAACACACACACACATGTATGTACATATGGTACTACACAGTTGCATTCTGAGCCTGACAACACATTGATTTGTCTGTTCTTATCTCCCTCTGCAGTCATCAAAGAGCCTTTATTCTGGAAGTGATGGGGAGGCATTGTGGGTATGTTGCAGTATGGATGCATGATATGTCATTCTGTTGTTGCATGTTCCCATGTTATCTGTTCTAAAACAAAAAATCCATATCTTATGGCAATCAGTGTTTGACATGATAATTGATCATAAAGTTGCAGTAGTATCGTTATGCACAAGTTTACCACCAGTTATTTTAGTATAACTGAGATACTATTATAGTTTCTTAGACTAAGCCAGAACTAGGCCTTAGTTAAATTAAAACATTTAAGTAGCTCTTTTGTTCTGCATCTAAGAGTGTATGTATATGTTTATGTGTAAATATAGGTATTTGGCCTTAGTCACTGCCCTGTCGTGTGGTGCTGACTGGGTTTTTATTCCTGAGATGCCTCCAGATGAAGGATGGGAAGACCATCTGTGCAGGAGACTTACCTATGTAACATCTTTACACATTATAACTGCCTTAGTTATCATCATAGTCAACATCATCATCATTATATTCTGTCTAATATAATTATACTGTCTTAATTATGCAGCAAAGAAGCATTGGCCATCGTTTGAATGTCATCATTGTGGCAGAAGGTGCTTTGGATCGCCACGGCAAACCCATCACCTGTGACTTTATCAAGAACGTAAGCCGCACACTGCCAATATGATCATAGGGATTGTTTTATCAGCAGGTACTTGACACGACTAATTATTTGTGTATGTTTGTGTTTGTTTAGCTGGTCACTAAGAAGCTCAGCTTTGACACACGTGCCACTATTCTGGGTCATGTGCAGAGAGGAGGAACACCTTCAGCCTTTGACAGAATCTTGGTATGATCATTCTGATTTCTGATTCTGTTCTTACAGCATTTTTTGTTTATTTGATGCATATGTAACAAGCTGCCAATAAGATCTAATGCCCTCTGTCTTGTTCTCAGGGCAGCAGGATGGGGGTGGAGGCTGTGATGGCATTGCTAGAGGCCACTCCTGACACCCCTGCATGTGTGGTCAGTCTGTCTGGAAACATAGCTGTTCGACTGCCCCTCATGGAGTGTGTGCAAGTGGTGAGCAGGCATAGACGCATCCTGACTTCCTGGTCGCATAATTATTTTATATTTGATGTGTTTTGATGCAGTAGTCTAGTTTATGTTTTAATGTTTTTGAACAAAGCCTCTTATGCTAACCAAGGCTGCATTTATTTGATCAAAAATACACTAAAAACAGTAATATTGTGAAATGTTATTACAATTGAAAATAACTGTTTTCTATTATAATATATTTTAAAATTTCATTTATTCCTGTGATACATTTTCTAATATCTTCCAGTGTCACATGATCCTTCAGAAATCATTCTAAGTAATTCTATGCTGATTTGGTGCTCAAGAAACATTTATTATTATTATCAATGTTAAGTTATGCTGTTTAAGGATTAGTTCACTTCAAAATGAAAATTTCCTGATATTTTACTTCACAGGCACTGCGCGATCCCAGACGAGGAATAGGGTCTTATCTAGCGAAACGATCTGTCTTTTTTTTTTGTTATAAAATTAATATACTTTTTATCCTAAATTGCTCATCTTGCGCTGGTCTGCTACGTGCCAATGATTGCGCAATGTGGGTAGATCAGTAATTTAGTTGATATAGTTAATTTAGTTTAGTAATTACATTTATTTGGATATTTAGTTGAAAATTTAGTGTCCCCCACTGAGCAAGCCAAGCCAAAGGCGACAGTGGCAATTGGAACCAAAACTCCATCAGGTGGCATAATGGAGAAAAATAAACCTTGGGAGAAACCAGGCTCAGTCGGGGTGCCAGTTCTCCTCTGGCCAATTAACAAACAGTGTATGATTATTATTCTGGCAACCTTACAGGTCAGAAGTCATATTAGATCTGAATATTCTAAAGATCGGAGGCATCACGCCGGAGACGGTTTTATTGATGACATGTCGATTAAACAATTATTAAATAGGAATATTCGAAGGAGTCATCGTGCCGGAGACAGATCCATTGAGGATGCCATGTCGATGAGGCAATTTCAGAGGGGAGACTAATTGGCATGGTCTCTGCAGACACTTCAGGGATGCGTTGGTCCTGTCTGGGTGCAGGTCCATCATCTGATCTGGATCCGGCCCGGATCCGGCTGACTGCAGTAAACCTCGGGATAAACAGCGACTAACATTAGCGTAGATGCCATTCTTTTTATGATGTAATGAGTACATCAGGTGTTATGGGAAGTGTTCCCGGTTCCGGCTGACCTAGTTAATGCAGCCTAACAATCATTTAACTGATTTGAATAATATGAATTAAAAATGTTTTATGTGTATGCCATAGTAAAGAGATGGGTTTTTAGTCTAGTGCTAGGAAGACTGTTCCAAAGTTTAGGTGCTAAATGGGAAAAGATCGACCGCCTGCAGTTGATTTTGATATTCTAGGTATTATCAACTGGCCAGAATTTTGAGACCGCAATAGACGTGATGGAGTTTAATGCGTTAAGAGCTCGCTCAAGTACTGGGGAGCTAAACCATTTAGTGCTTTGTAAGTAATTAGCAAGATTTTAAAATGTTTGCGATGTTTAATAGGGAGCCAGTGCAGTGTTGACAGAACCGGGCTAATATGGTCATACTTCCTGGTTCTAGTAAGAACTTGAGCTGCTGCGTTTTGGACCAGCTGGAGTTTGTTTATTAAGTGAGCAGGGCAACCACCCAGTAGAGCATTACAATAATCTAGCCTTGAGGTCATGAACGCATGAACTAACTGTTCAGCATTTTGCATTGAAAGCATGTGCTGTAATTTAGATATATTTTTAAGATCGTAGAATGCAGTTTTACAGATGCTAGAAACGTGGCTTTCAAATGAAAGATTGGTATCAAAGTGCACACCCAGGTTCCTAACTGACGACGAGGACTTGACAGAGCAGCCATCGAGTGTTAGACAGAATTCTAGGTTATTGTAGAGTTTTTTTGTCCAATAATTAAAAATTCTGTTTTTTCTGAATTAAGTTGCAGGAAATTACTAGTCATCCAATTTTTTATATCAGCTATGCATTCCGTTAATCTTGTGAATTGGTAAGTTTTGCCAGGGCGTGAAGAAATATAGAGCTGACGCCATGCTTCCTAATAATATCTCCCAGTGGTAGCATGTACAGGGTGAAAAGCAACAGTCCTAGCACTGAGCCTTGCGGTACTCCATATGAACTTATGATCGGTGTGACATCTCTTCATTTACTGCTACAAACTGATAGCGGTCAGATAAGTATGATTTAAACCATGCCAATGAAATTCCACTAATGCCAACATAATTTTCGAGTCTATTCAAAAGAATGTTGTGGTCGATAGTATCGAATGCAGCGCTAAGATCGAGTAACACTAATAGAGATATACAACCACAATCGGATGATAAGAGTAAATCATTTGTAACTTTAATGAGAGCAGTCTCAGTACTATGATACGGTCTAAATCCTGACTGGAAATTCTCACAGATACCATTTCTTTCTAACAAGGAGCATCTACGTTTTGCGTGACCTTTCTGCCATGATTGCGCAATCCATGGCACGTCGCAGAGCAGCGCAAGATGAGCAATTTAGGTTAAAAGGTATATTAATTTAAAAAAAAATTTGAAAATGACCAATCATTTTGCTAGATAAGACCCTATTCCTCGTCTGGGATCGCGCAGAGCCTCTGAAGCCCTTCGAAGGACTTTGAAACTGCATTGATTTGGACCTTCAACATTTTGGTTGCCATGGAAGTCTGTGATGGGGAGAAAAATCCTGGAATGTTTTCCTCAAAAAACTTAATTTCTTTTCGACTGAAGAAAGAAAAAATATCAGGACATTTTTATTTTGAGGTGAACTAATCCTTTAATATTCTTGTGGAAACCATGATACATTTTTTCAGGATTCTTTGATGAATAGAAACATCCCACATTGAAAAGAACAGCATTTATATGAAATAGAATATTTTGACACAAAATAAGTTTTTACTGTGTCTTTTGATTAATTTAATGAATCTTTGCTGAATAAAAGTATGAATTTTTTTTTTTTTTATCTTACTGACCCCAAACCTTTGTATATACGAAATGTAATATATTATTTATTTTTATTTTTAAATTAATGAATTTTATTTTATTTATTTTTTTGCAGTCAATTTGATGCAGATGTTTGGTTTGTTGATTTGTACCCTAATTAAGTGATCTAATTTTTAAAACATCTTCTCTTATTTTAGACAAAAGAAGTGACCAAAGCTATGGCAGAAGGCAGGTTTGAGGAAGCTGTTAAGCTCAGGGGAAAGTGAGGTTTTTTCTTTCTTTCTTTCTTTCTTTATTTTTGATATAACAAACTAAACTTGTGATCAATTTGCTGTTTCTCTTCTGCAGGAGTTTTGAGAACAATTGGAACACATATAAACTCTTGGCCCATGTGACTGCCCCAGACGTGAAGGTGCGTAACAAGATATTAATCATTTAATCGTTCAAGTCATCCCTTTTGTTAGGCTGAACTCCAGATATGTATGAATTTATTTTGCTGTCATCATCTTCCTCTTTCCACCTTTCTCTCCTTTTTTAGAGTAATATAAACATAGCTATACTGAACGTGGGAGCTCCGTGTGCAGGAATGAACGCAGCAGTCCGTTCAGCAGTCCGAATCGGTATCCTTCAAGGACACAACATGCTAGCTGTACATGACGGCTTCGAGGGACTTGCACACGGAACTGTAAAGTATTTAACATACATGAGGAATCCATGAGTCCATATGAAGAAATGTCTTCTCTTTAATTTAAGCTGTGTCTCCTGCAGATTGAACCAATAGAATGGGGCTATGTGGGAGGCTGGACAGGCAAAGGTGGTTCTAATTTAGGAACCAAGAGGTATGTTTTTGATCAAATAAATGCAGTCTTGGTGAACAAAAGAGACTTCTTAAAAAAAAAAAAAGAAATCTTGCTTGCCCCAAACTTGTGTATATAGTGTATGTTACAACATTTAATTGTTATTTTTGTATATCTTTCCCTGGAGGTCACTGCCAGCTAGTATGATCGAAGATATCAGTCTGAATATAGCCAAGTTTAACATTCATGCCCTGGTTATCATTGGAGGGTTTGAGGTGAGAATCTCAAATACTACTGTCAATGTGAAATAAAATATTATAATCCTTTTATTTGTCCACCGGCTACTACCTTACCTTGTTGTTTCCTTGTTTAGGCCTTTGTTGGAGGTTTGGAATTAGTGACTGCCAGAGAAAAATATGAGGAGTTGTGTATTCCCCTGGTTGTTATTCCAGCTACTGTGTCTAATAACGTTCCTGGATCAGACTTCAGCATTGGTGCTGATACTGCTCTAAATACTATCACAACTGTGAGAAACCACACACTATAAAATTGTATAATATACAATTCACAGACATGTCCCTAACTATATGTTTGGCCGAATTAATCGTCTGTTTTGTGTCTTTTAAGACATGCGATAGAATCAAGCAATCCGCCGCTGGAACGAAGCGTAGGGTTTTCCTCATTGAAACAATGGGGGGATTCTGTGGATATCTGGCGACCATGGCAGGACTGGCTGCGGGGGCTGATGCTGCTTATATCTATGAAGATCCATTTGGCATTCACGACCTGGAGGTGAGGCATGTTTGGTTAGGTTGATGCTTGATCAGATGGATATATGTCATTTTGTTTGTTTTTAACTTAAATTTTTGGTTGGGAAATAGACAAATGTGGAGCACTTACTGGAGAAGATGAAGACCACAGTGAAAAGAGGGCTCATCCTCAGGTTGGTCATTTTGTCACACAATCTGTTTCGGCATCTTTTCGCTCTTTCTTTCTCATTCGGTCAGCTTCTGCAGTAATCTAGACAAATGACTCCAGTCTTATGTCATTATTGTGCAAGCACTGTCAAACTGTTTTCCCTTAGGAATGAGAAATGTAATGCAAACTACACCACAGATTTTCTCTTCAACTTGTACTCAGAAGAGGGAAAAGGAGTTTTTGATTGCCGTAAGAATGTGCTTGGGCACATGCAGCAGGTCTGTGTGTACAATATTGATAGTATTCTGTAGTTTTGGCCTGTGTTTTCCTAAGCTTCCTTGTCATCGTCTCTGGCCTCAATTGCTAACTTTTCTCATGGTATTTTCAGGGTGGAACGCCTACACCGTTTGACAGGAACTTTGGCACAAAGATGGGTGCTAAAGCAGTGTTGTGGTTGACTGATAAACTGAAGGAGTGTTACAGACATGGTGAGTGAACAATAATTTAAATGGCTGGATGACTGAGAAATAGAAGACTGAATGGGTTTAAATTGTGTTTAAATTTACAGCACTTTCCATGAATGGGTTACAAACTAGTGACTGAAGTTTTACACAAACACACACACACTCACACATATGGTTACGTGCAAATGAATAAATAATAAGAATAATTACACATAACATGTTTTACTGCAATAAATTGAATATCAGTTGCTATGTTTCCATCCACCTATTTTTATGCAATCTTACATAATAGGGTGTATGTAACATACCCGACTTTTTGGGACTTTAGCTTATTCACTGTATCCCCTAGAGTTAGATAAGTCCATACATACAATTTTTATCTCCGTGCGTGCCATAACTCTGTCTGACACACCCACCGCTAGCCTAGCTTAGCACAAAGACTGGAGGTAAACGGCTCCATCTAGCCTACTGCTCAATAAATGACAAAATAACGCCAACATTTTTCTATTTACATGTTGTGATGTGTATAGTTACATCGTGTTCTAAGTTGCAATTTTCTAGACCGATATGGCTAGGGACTATACTCTCATTCCTACGTAATAATCCAGGAACTTTGCTGCCGTACCATGGGTGCAGCAGGCGCAATGATATTACGCAGCGCCTGAAAATAGTCCCCAGCACGCTCCCTGTGTAAGCAGGTTGTCACGTTGGTTATGTTGACGGAAGTTAGCCTATTTTCAGGCGCTGCGTAATATCATTGCGCCGCTGCACCCATGGTACGGCAGCAAAGTTCCTGGATTATTATGCAGGAATGAGAGTATAGTCCCTAGCCTTATCGGTCTAGAAAATTCCAACTTTTCATTTTCCGTCGGTCTTAGTACACGATGTAACTATACACATCACAACATATATATAGGAAAATGTTGGCGTTATTTTGTCACTTATTGAGCAGTAGGCTAGCTGGAGCCGTTTACCTCCAGTCTTTGTGCTAAGCTAGGCTAGCGGTGGGTGCGTCAGACAGAGTTATGGCACGCACGGAGATAAAAATGGTATGTATGGACTTTGGGGGATACGGTGAATAAGCTAAAGTCCCAAAAAGTCGGCGTGTTCCTTTAATTCTCAAAATCTTTAATGCATAAAAAAGCAATGGAACACCAAAGTGTACTGTATCCATTGAAAGTGCCTTACATAAATCCTTATGAACCTGACTGTAACTGTGCAAATAATGTTTTCTTTCTCTCTTTCCATAAACATTTTTCACTCTTGTATGAGCAGGCCGTATCTTTGCTAACACACCGGACTCTGCGTGTGTTCTGGGAATGAGGAAGAGAGCCATGATCTTCCAGCCTCTCTCTGATCTCAAAGAGGACACTGACTTTGAGTGAGTGATCCCTGTTACATTTTAGCATTGTTTCTTTGCATCGCACACATTGTCATTCACTGAGTGAATCCCACCCGTTTCTGTTTCTGTTCCTGTTCCAGACATCGTATACCGAAGACTCAGTGGTGGCTGAAGCTTAGGCCCATTCTCAAGATTCTGGCCAAATACAAGATCACGTTGGACACCTCTGAGACAGCTACGATGGAGCATGTTATTAAGAAGAGAGGAGCAGTCTAACAACACACTGACTTACTGTGGGATGAAAAAAAGATCTTAGTATAAAAGAATAATCAGATGATCACCCTAATGTTCTTCCAAAACCATGACTCAATAATGACATAATTTCCATTTTTGGGTGAACTATCCCTTATGAAACCCCACAAATGTTTACTCTTAACTGTCATTTTTACCATTTCACCACTAGATTTCTCAGTGTTTGTTTTCTTATATCTGGCCTAAATTGTACTATTGTTTCAAACTAAATAAAACTGCCAGACTAAATTAAACTTGTAGATTTAATTTTAGATGCGTTCACTGAACACAATATTTCAACAGTCACATTAATATCCAACATTGCCAAAGAGATCCAATTTAGACACTGTATATTTTCTGTTTTTTTTGTTGTTGTTTTTCCTTAAAGGCCAACATGATTCAACTTAATTTTATAAAATGTGAGAACCAATTTTACTTGTGTATCTGGTACTCTTGAGTAGACTTTGCAGAGTGCTTGACTCTTGCATTATCAATACAAGATCTTGACCAAGAATTGATGCACCTCTTGTTTGAAATAAATGTTGTGATGTAATTTCCATCAAGAGGTGCAATTCTTGGTCAAGTCTACTCCAGCACATCCCAAAGACTTTCAAGGAATTTAAGGTGGTCAGAGGTGTCAATTCATGTGTGAAAATGATTCTCCTTCACAACCATTCTTTCACAATTTGAGTCTGATGAATCTTGACATTGTCATCCTGGAATATGCCATGATGTCTCTTCCTACATGGTTGTTTAAGAAATGAAAAGCTATCACACTCCATCAGTTAGGGTTGGAAGAACTGTTGCATAACATAACATGCTAGAAACATAAAAAATCACTGCAATAATGATCCAATCACAGACTCTTAAGCATTTGCTTACACACAGAGAAAAAGGGTGTCAAAATTATACATTTAGGGGTAGCCTACAACAGCTTTTCGCTGGGGCAGTACCCTTAAAAGGACATCTTTGTACCTTTTTTACTCTTAAATGGTGCATATTAGTACCAAATACGTACCTTAAGGTACTACTATGAAAAGGTAAAAAAGGTACAAAGATGTCCTTTTAAGGGTACTGCTCCAGCGAAAAGCTGTTGTAGGCTACCCTTAAAGGTACAATTTTGACACCCTTTTTCTCTGTGTGTATATAAACGGTTTTCTAAAGCTGAATTGTCAGACTACGAACAAATGTGAGATTCAAATACTTAAGAAGTTACTCAACATGTCCAATAGCTGAAAACTTGGTGCTGAAGAGATTACAAAGAGCACCGCCATGTGGTGACAACAGGTGAAATGTTTATCATAACGTTATTAACATTTGCTTTGCAAATATCAATACTAATTTCTTAGCAAATTGTACAGAGCGAATACTATTGCCATCTTATTTGAATATTTTGAAGCGTGTTGGATTTGGCTTGTAGGGGGGAAATTATAAAAGTAAAATACGCTGAAACAACCAAATATAGACAGGAAGAGGTGAACTAAAGTGACCACAATGTAGCTCTTGCATGGTACCTCTGTGACGTGATCGATGTACTGTGTCTTAAATCCTATTGAACCGCCTAGCTAGACAGCATGTTTAAACTTCATAGGCGTGCGCGCGACATCTTTGGGAATATGCACATACATACCCGCACAGTATTTTTTGAGCATCATAGCCGCGTTCACTGCTCAAACATGCTGCACGTGTCTGTAGTGACCAAAAATGCTGTCTAGGTAGGAAGCTCACTAGATTTTGAGACGCAACCATAGACGTGCTGATGAGAATGACGATAACGCCTCCAGTGATTATCACGCTTCGCACGACATCTCACATTTACGGTAAGAGACTTGATTAAAATTATTTCAACTTTTAATAGATTTCGTTGTGTATGATATGAACTCTGTATAATTTACTTGGTTTTGTTAATGCTTGACACGTTTAGTTTATAATAGTTTGTTTAAAAGAAATTAAATAAATGAAGTTTTTTTAAAAAAGTTTAAAATAGTGGTAACACTTTATTTTAAGGTGTCATTGTTACAGTGTAATTATATATTTAAGCACTGAGTAATATTAATTAACAACATGTACTTACTATGGGGTTAGAATAGGATTAGGGTTTGGTTGAGGGTTAGTTTGTATGTAATTATGCATAATTTACTGTTACTATAAGTACATATGTAACAAGGACACTTTAAAATAAAGTGTTACCAAAATAGTTTATGTTTACATGACAAGTAATGACATATTAACTCTACCATGTAATATATGAACCCAATATTTACATGAATAAATAAATGTGCCATTAGTTGGGTGTTCTTGTAACTACACATTGCTATTGTCTTAGCTTAATTAATTAGCCTATACAATACCGCGAAAATGGAATTGGATTAAATTTGATTCCCTCTTACTTGCACTACAAATAGTTTAAAGGTTTTCTAATTAGAAAAAACAACAAAATACATACAAACTATCATATTGTTAAAAAGGTGCTACATTGTCTGTAGTTATGTGTTCTCTTTCTTCCTGTTTTCTATATTGATTGAAGTTTCTGAAACTTACTGCAAAACCTTTGTTTCTGTATTTAATTATGGATTACTAGGTCATTGTAACTTTATTTTATTCTAACTTTAATTATTTTAGTTACACGGTTGTCTACTACAATATGGAATGTATAAAACAACTTTATATATATATATATATATATATATATATATATATATATATATATATATATATATATATATATATATTTTAGCCCAGTTGTCTGTTAGAATGCACTACTGCTTGCTTTACTAAAGTAAAAAACAAAACAAAAATAACATCAGGTGCAGTAATAATAAAAGCACTGTTACTCTGAATGTTTCCATTACTGAAACAGGGCCAACCCACACCTAAAAATGTGAGGATGTTTTTTTCACTCGCTAAAAAAAGTACTTAAAAAATACAGTTGATGGTTGCACCTACATTAAGTTGAGTTTGTAACTACTTAGGAAGAATGCTAAAATGTGTTTCACACATTCTGATTTCGCAGAGTTTCTGGTTGTAAGCCTAAACTTGACATAAACTGTAAACTTGTTCCTCAAATCTGACTCGTTGATTGGAATGTTGTTCCAGAATCAACAAAGATATTGATCGAGAAAAATGTTGCACTTCGTGAAATCAGGTTGTGCTGTATCTTCACCCTTGGATGAGTTGTCTCTCACCCGGTCTATGTCTCTGTGCCAGTTAATGCTAAGCGATAAAGAGGAAGAGTGACATACTGTGGTTTTGTATGTCTGTCTGCCCCCTTGGTTCTCGGATGCTTGTAACGGCTGACTCATTGTCAGATGTCTAGTGTTACGAATGTTCACATGAATGAGAAGTAGGCTATACAGTGTGGTGAAAGTGCACTTGTGTTTTTTAATATGTTTAGCATTTAGTTCTGTTTCTCTTTATTCATGTGCCTGTCATATGATATATGTCACGCACATGTAGAAATCCTGTTTTGTTTTTATGACAAAAGAGCAATCGTAAAATGTTAAAAGAAATGTAAGATGTGATTTGTTTTTCTGGTCCCAAAACACAGATATTTCAATATTTGTTTATAGATTTATTTGTGTAAAAAGAAAAAAATAAGTTTAAAAGGAAGTTTGTTTTGATTAAAAATAGGAAAATATCTTGAGTGTTTAGTAGGAAACTTTATTCTGTATTGTTCTGAGTTTACTGGACAGTATCTTGGAAATACAGTATTAGTAAGTTAGGTATATTTCATATTAGAATATATTCTAATATATTCGACAAGCTTGAAATTAACTATTTTTCATTGTACCTCTCTTTCTCTGCAGATGAAGGCTGTTGTGATAGCTGTGACAGTTCTCTTTCACTGTATACAAGGTAATGCACATGGACATCCATGCCTTTTTAAAAAAATTAAACAAGGTTTGATGCTTTTGATATTTGATTTTATTCAAGTGTATGTGCATTGTAGGGCAGGAACCACTTTGTCAATCTCGGGCTTCATGTTCTGAATGCATAAGGAGTCCTGGATGTGCGTGGTGCACACAGACGGTAGGTTATCATGTGAATGGACCAATATGTACTTTAAATGAACCTGCCCATGATTAGGATGGAGAAGATGTCTTCCTTTGTCAGAGCTGGAGAGAACTGAGAGAAGAGATTGCTGAGAAACAAAGCATTCACATGTAACTTTTTGTGCCCTTTTGAAGGCTCTTTTCCTGCTGTGGTACCTGTGGTTGAGCATGTTTCTCTGTGCAAACTAAACAGCTGCTTCACTGTAAAAACCGTTAAGTTCAAAATACACAAAACATTCGTGGAAACCGATTATCTCAAAACATTTAAGTACATTAACTTTTTTTTTTTAAAAAGTAAACAAACTTAAAGATTAAGTTAGTAGAGTCATACAGTTTTTTTTGCATAAACATCCTATTAACTTTAACTTTTATGATTAAGTGCTAGTTAGCAATAACATGCTAGCTTACATATTAATAACTATCAAAGAGTCTATCACTTGCATGTACATAATCAACATTCAGTATATAGCCGTGAACTTTTGCAGCCCATCCTCAACCTAACCGTAGACTCTGCCCTTCACCACAATTGGTAACACTATACAATTTTTATATAACAGAAACCTCTGTAAATCCCAACATAACAGAACATTATACACTAACACATCTCTTCCTATATTAATCTTGTGCAAAAACACACTTAATTTCAACATTTATTCTCCTTATACAGTCTGACGCAAAGCATTCTAGGAACTAAGTTTAAAGGTAGGGTAGGCAATTTTCTGAGAGGCTAGCAATAGTGAGCCAAAAGCATCAGAGCCCACCATCCCTTCAGAGCTCTCTCCAAAGCCACGCCTCCTTCAAAAAACATGAACGTGTACAGCAGGGAGTAAACAAAATTGTCATGAGAGACAGCGTAAAACTACCTCATGTCTCAAAGCACATAACATTTCGGCATTGATAGTGTTGCTATTGAAACGCATAAATTTGAATCACGAACTGCTCCGAGTAAAACATCACAGAATTTCCATCCCTTACAAATTACAGTAGACCTAGTTATGGAGTAAACGCAGCATAAGCTTGTTGTTTTGGTTCAGGAGGAACTGTAAAAGGTGGCTGCTGTTTTGGTTGCGTGCTCGGTGACTGACGACTAACTCTGCATAGCATGAAACACGCTGATGTCTGTGCGAAAAGGGTGCGCAAAGCCACGCCTCCTTCAAAAAACATGAACGCGTACAGCAGGGAGCAAACAAAAGCGTCATGAGAGTCGGCGTTAAACTACCTCATGTCTCAAAGCACATAACATTTCAGCATTGATAGTGTTGCTATTGAAACGCATAAATTCGAGTCACAAACTGCTCCGAGTAAAACATCACAGAATTTCCATCCCTTACAAATGACAGTAGACCTAGTTATGGAGTAAACGCAGCATAAGCTTGTTGTTTTGGTTCAGGAGGAACTGTAAAAGGTGGCTGCTGTTTTGGTTGCGTGCTCGGTGACTGGTATCTATACGATTGGGGTATAGATACCAGTGCGAAAAGGGTGCGTAAAGGTATGGAAATGCACACGTTGACAGGCTGGTAGGACATCGTATTATTGCATTCTGATCAAAAAATATTTCTGGAACAAATCGCCTACCCTGCCTTTAGTTTAGCCTAATACAATCAGTTATTGAGTTCACGTAACTTTTTTCTAAAAAGTACAATGAACGTTCTGTAATATGTGAGTGAAATGAACTAATTTTACTTAATTAATTTAAACGGTTCGGTTTTACAGTGTTCTTCAGCAATTCATGCTCATACCATACATTTTACACTTTTCACATGGTGACCTTCATGGTTGAGTCTATCACCTATTTCCAAACCTAAGCAGTGTTACTAGCTATATAAGCAATCTTTTGTAGCTTATCTGTTGTGAAGGTATGACCTATTATTTCCTACTAAACTCTTTAAATTATATTTAGAGTATGCTCAAAGTTCGTTTAGTCCATTTCTGAAGCCTTCAGAAGAAAATGGATCGTTAAACAATTTTTGCAATTATTGTAGTTTATATTTGCATATATTTACCAAAATCACTTGCATTTTAAAACCAATAAATCAGTAAATTAATTAAATAAACACTTATACAATTTATGTGTATAATGGGATAAAGAACCAACTATTTGATCATAATAATAAAAAAAAAATTATTTAACTTTAACAAAACAGCACCTCCCTCCTATATTGTAAATGTGACTGTTAGCTTTAATTGTTATTTCTACCCTAATTTGAGCCATAACATGATTTGGTGTAGGTTGATTCATGGATAATAAATACTATAATATAATTTAACAATATTTAAAAAATATTGTTTTTCACTTAAAGAAAACAAGTATGAAGCACATTTTTTTGTATATTATTATTATGATTTTTAAAAATATATATATTTCAAAGCTGATTGTACTTGTAATGCAAATTTCCCTGTGATGTAGGACTTTTTGAAACCAGGCGAGTCTAATGAACGGCGCTGTGATTCTCCAGAGTCTCTCAAGGCCAGGAGTTGTAAAACAGGTCATGTGATCAATCCTGGAAAACATGCCTTGATTCATGTGAAGAACAGTGACCTCAGCAACGATCCTGAATATGTGGTCCAACTCAAACCTCAGAATATCAACATTACACTCAGAGTTGGTGAGCTTACTCAGACATACAGCAGCATGATGCAACATACTGGAACATAAACTTGAATGTACTTGAGTGTAATTGTTCGCTTTAGTATGTAGATGTAATATTATACAGCAAAGATACACAGGCTTGTGTATCTACACAATACGTCATATACCATATTTTTTACTCCCCTTAACATTGTTAATCAATAGTTTTGTGAATAGTATTGGGAATGCACTCCCTAAATCACTTTATTTCAAATGTGCAGGAGTTCCATATGAATTCACAATTGAGTTTAAGAGGGCTCAGGGTTACCCTATAGATCTGTACTACCTGATGGATCTGAGCTATTCCATGAAAGATGATCTGGAGCAAATTAAAACCCTGGGGCAGAAAATCCTCAAGAAGCTGGAGGACAACACAGAGACCATCCGGATTGGTGAGAATCACTAACTGAAATACTAACATCATTGGTGGTTGACCATTGGTCAAATTTTTAACACTTTTACAGTTTTTGAAAGTGTAAAATAACCTGAACTCACAGACAATTAAATCTAAATAAAAGTGTTGCACATTGCATTTCCAGGCTTAAAAAAAGACATTTCTATATAAATATATTTATTTCTAGTTATACTCTGTTTGAAAATATTTAATCAGTTATCAAACTTTCTTTAAAATAAAAATGTGTGTTAATATGCACTACTAGAATATGCACACAAGAAGTGCACTACTATTCAAAAGTTTGGGGTTAGTAAGAGTTTATTAAAATGAAATAATATTTTTATTTAGCAAGTATGCATTAAATTAATCAAAAGTGATAGTTAAGACATTTATAAAAGATTTATATTTCAAATAAAAGTTTGTATTAAATTACAACTTTCTATTCATTAAAGAATCCTAAAAAAAATATATCATGGATTCCACAAAAATGTTAAGCATTGTTTTCAGAATTGATAATAATAATGAATGTTTCTTGAGCACCAAATCAGCAAATTAGAATGATTTCTGAAGGATCATGTGACACTGAAGACTGGAGAAATGATGCTGAAAATTCATTTTTGCCATCACAGGAATAAATTACATTTTAAAATAAATTACAATAGAAAACAGGTATTTTAATATTTCAGAATATTAATATTTTTACTGTATTTTTTATAAAATAAATAAATTAATGCAGCATTGCTGAGTAGACTTCTTTCAAACACATTAAAATGTTATCTTATTGCTTAATAAAAAAAAAAAGGATATGCAATTTGCAATTAAAATAGACCTATTTAAACTGCAATTAAATAACATGCAGGTGTTTAATTAGAGCTATGTTTCTGTCATTTATCCTAAGCTCTTTCTCCATCTTTCAGGTTTCGGGTCTTTTGTTGATAAGGAGATGTTGCCATATGTCAGTCAGGTGAAGGCAAGACGTCAGAACCCCTGCCCCAATCGTATAGATACCTGCCAACCCGCTTTCAGTTTTCAGAATGTCCTGCCACTGACTAACGATGTCAAGGAGTTTGAACGAGAAGTTAGCAAACAGAAAATCTCTGGCAACCTGGACTCTCCTGAGGCTGGTCTGGATGCCATAATGCAGGCTGCAGTCTGTAAGGTGAGAGTTGAGTTGCCATTAATGAATGAATGTACTGTACATGTAAAGATTTCAGCCACAACTTGCTGTTTTTGTGTAAAAGATGTACCAGTGTCTGTGAAAAGCTTAAAAATAATAGCTGCCGCACATAAAAAGGCTTATTTTCCCATTTCTCACCACAGGAGAAGATTAAATGGCATGATGTGACACGCATTCTGGTTTACACATCTGATGATACTTTCCACATGGCAGGAGATGGACGACTAGGTGGTGTCTTTCAGCCACATAATGGACAGTGTCATCTTAATGATAACAGTTCCTATAATGGAAAAGCCTATGTGAGTTTTGCACATTTAGGGTCCTATTTTAACGATCTATGGTCTAAAGCGCACAGCGCAAGTGCACTTAGGACGTGTCCAAATCCACTTCTTCAAGTTTAACGACGAGAAAAATGGTCAGTGCACCCGGCACAACACTGAATGCTTCTCCAGAGAGCAATCCTTTTATTTTTAATATTTAAAAATGTTTGTGTGCTGCTGCGCGTCCCTGTGTGTGTAATAAGCAAAGTGTACGCGCGTTTTGGACCCTCCTATAGGCGCATATTACTAACGCGTTCTTTAAGTAACAAAAAAAATATTGCGCCATTGACTTATAGACCAGGGGCCTGTACCATGATGGTAGTTTAACAAACTCAGGGTTACAGGATTAGTTTCGATTTGACAAAACCAAACCAATCTATTCAGGCTTTGTTGATCCCATGATGCTGATCATCAGCTTTCTCTGTCAACTCCTGAGTCCTGAGTTTAGGAGTTTAGCTGTGACATCAGTAGTGAACAGCCAATAACATGCTCTGGATCAGTGGAACTGAGACTCACTTCTCGCGAGAAGCCTCAAGATTCATTTCTCTCTTCTGCAGAATATTACATGAATATGAAGAATTTAAACAAATTTACACAGCAAGAAGAAAAGAGCTGTCTATAAAAGAGGACAACTTAAAGAAAAATCTTATACGTCAATGCAAGTAAAAGTTATGAAGTTAGTTTAGTTGATATATAGAGAGAATTAAACATTTAAGCTTACATGTAGTAATTTTTATAGCTTTATTTATTGATTTATTGATAAAGCTTATTTGTATGACCATTATATAGGCTATTTATATTAATTTTAACAAAGTGCCTATTAATGATTGATTAACTAAAATGATACATGTGTAATTAATTAAGGGTATAATAATTACATAAATTATATCTAAATCATTCAAAATTATTATTATTATAAATAAGCATTGTTAAAAGCCAGATGCTTTAGTCTTTAAAAACCATTTGCTATGCAGTAACCTTTAATTTGGAGTAGAAAAAGGGGGAGTGACTTTATTGCATCAGAGGTATGCTCACAGCTGATTGGTCCAATTTCAGTTTGAGCTCTCTTATCCAGAACATAACCTGCCCTGGAGCAGGTTAGCCGTGGAGCGTAAGTTACTATGGAGATGAACACTGCTAAAAGCCAAACTACTTTAATGGTACCTAAAACCTAGGATTGGCACAAACTAAGCTTAAGTTTCTGGCTAGCCAGCTAAACCAGCTTCATGGTATAGGCCCCAGGTTTCAGTTGATCAGTCAATTTCAGTTGCCTCAAAATAGCGACACGCCAACAATGTGCCTGAACACACTCGTTTTCAGAGCAGCACACCCATGGGCTCACAAATGGGCGCGAGTGCATTTGCTATTTAAACAACGTGGCGCTGGACATGAAAGTGGTAAATGCATCGGGCTGAAACTAGCAAAAAACACTTGCGTCGTGCTGGTTGTATGATAGGGCCCTGTATGATGAACATTCTTTATGTGTTTCCTATTATAGATGAATGTCAAAGGAATAAAAATCACACTTTAACAGGAAAGTGGGATAGTTTGCATATATGACAACAAAAAATATCATATTAATTTGTCCTACAGGATTACCCGTCAGTGGGCCATGTATCTAGAGTTCTGCAGGATAACAATATTCAGCTCATATTTGCTGTGACTGAGGACATCTATCCAGCATATAAGGTTTGAGGGAAATATAACATTACAGTACTGTTCAAAAGTTTGGAGTGAGTAAGATTTTTTTAAAAGAAATTAATACTTTTATTCAGCAAGGATGCATTAAATTGATCAAAAGTGGCAGTAAAGATCATCTTCATCAAACAATACTGTAACACAAAAATCGTAAGTAGCACAACTGTTTTCAGCATTGATAATAAAAATACATATTCATTGAGCACCAAATCAGAATATTAGAATGATTTTTGAAGGATCATGTGACACTGAAGACTAGAGTAATGATGCTGAAAATTCAGCTTCACCATTACAGTATTACTGTTTTGACAGTATTTTTGATCAAACTCAGCCTCAGTGAGCATAAGAGACTTCTTTCAAAAACATTAAGAAATCTTACCAACCTCAAACGTTTGAACAGCATTGCATATACATTTAGATATTTAAATACATCAATTACTACTAAGCATTTAATTAATCTCTCTTTTTCCATCTTTCACACACACACACACACACACACATATATTCACAGGCATTGAGTGCATTGATTCCTCAGTCAGTGGTTGGTGTATTAAAGAATGACTCTAGTAATGTTGTTGATCTCATCTCTGAAGCCTATGGGGTGAGTGTTTTTATCATTTGCTATCCTGTGTTTTGACCCTATTTAGTGGCTTGTGCACTAACAGTAATTACAAGTGGTTGTTACAACAAAAAAGTCAGCGTTTCCCCGCTGTTTTCCACTTCTGCTTAATGGTTAAATAATTTACTAAATTAACTGAAACTGCGTGTGGGTGTGTTTGTTCCTATTACATGACCTACATTATAAATCAATAAATAAATAGCCATAAATGGAATTATTTAATTTTAAATGATCTTATTATGTGATCATTATTATGATCATGTGACTGCAAAGTCATATCAGAGACATTAAGAAACTGCTTGCCAAGGATAACGGTCAATTGTACAGTTTAGTGGTCATTATACGAAAATATTTGACCATAGTATGAAACAATTGACTGTTCAGCATCAATTCCAGAGAGCCGCATTTATTTTTGCTATTTTAACACTTTTTAACTTTTTAACTAATAATTAGACAACTTATTGAAAAAAAATAACTACATGACAGTATCTATGACACAGACATATATCACTGTATATTTTTACATACTGAATATACATGTTTATGTGGGCCAGAATTTGTCGTCCACGCTGGTATTAGAGCAGGAAGGAGCTCCAAAAGAACTGGACGTGTCCTATAGGTCTACATGTAATGGGAATCAGGCAGATACTGAATGGAAGGAGAAAGGAGAGTGTCAAGGTATCAAGCATGAGAAGGTGAGCGCCACCATCAGTGGTTTCTTCGTAATTATAAGAAACAAGGAATGAAGAAGAATGAAGAAAGTTTTGTATTTCCTTGTGATTTATTGTTTTTATAGATTAAGTTCCAAGTACGCTTGAACGTTTCTGCATGTCTAAAGGAGCCTCAGACATTTCGGATCAAAATGCAAGGTATCAGTGAGGAAGTGAAGATCACAGTGGATACAGAGTGTCACTGTGACTGTGGTGTTCCAGAGAAGGCTTCCAAACACTGTAACAGTACAGGAACGCTCTCATGCGGCGTGTGCAGGTAGAGCCCCCTACGGTCTCACTAGGGAACTACATCAGCTGACAGAATCTGTGAAGATGCCATGATTAAAGCCTATTTGAATTGAATAATAATTGACCTAAAAATTGACCCAACTCTGTATTATTTTCTTCTTCCATGAAACACAAAAGGAGGTCTTTGACAGATTTTTTCCATACAACAAAACTTGGATGGTGATTTCTTCTACCAAGCTCTAAAAAAGACCAAAAAGCACCAGAAGTGTCAGTTCACAAATCTAGTTTACTGCCTCAAATACGAATTGTAATCAGTAAATCAGTGACATACAAGAAACAATGGGGTTTGGCATAAAATTGTATAAAAAATATAAAATTAAATATTTTTTTTAATTAAATATGAAAGTAAAGGACATGTTCAGTAACAGCTTCAATTACAGTCTAATCCTCCAAATAAAAGCGATTGCATGATAAAAATTATTCTGTGGTGAAGTAAATACTACAAAAAAACTAAAAGAAAATGTAATTTCCACATTGAATAAGTTAGTTCAGGCAAGAATAAAAAAAAAAGTGAATTCTATTATTATTATTATTATTATTATTATTATATTAGTACTCAATTCAAGCTTGTAGGAATTAAAGCTTGAACTTATAAGTATAAGTACTTGGAATTGTTTATGTTTACAATGATTTTTTGAGTGAGTATCAAAGTTATAAAATTAATCGTTGCTTTTGTTGTTAGGTTTAGTATCTTGCTGTTTTGTGACATCCAGGGTTTATTTTCTACTCAAAATGACCCATTCATAGTCAAAAACCATCCACTGACTGTTACCGTTATTGTGTATTGTGTACCAAGTATTGAGGTATTGTGTAGATATGTTATCTTAAGTGTAACAAGAAATCTGTGTTGTGTACTTATGTGTTTCTAAGGAATGCATACACTTTAAAAGCATGGTTTAATAAATGCTACATTGTTTGAGTACAATTTACAACGAAAGAGGGAGTAATTGCAAATAAACTTCAAATGAGTGAGTAGAAATGAATCAACAAACTCAAACTGGCCAGTGGCCAAGATAAATTAACATTACTTTTGTTAATTTTACATAACTTAGTTCAATAGATTTTACTTAAATCTGTACATGTGAAATATACTTAAAATATGAGTGCAAAACTTGAGTAAATTTTACTTATTGTTTTCTCAGTATGCTACTTTTTGATACTTTTGTGATGCTTTTTTGTGACTTTCCAGTGAAAATCAGCATCTCCTTTTGTTTTTTCACAGTAGAAAGAAAATAATACAGGGCCAGAGCGACACATCGATATATTTAAATATTTTAAGTGAATACCTGATGTACTGATGTAAATGTACTATGTACAAATGTTTATTTGTCTCACTAGAATTTTTTCAATGTGTGTATTAGCTGTGACGAAGGTCATTTGGGTCAGCACTGCGAGTGTGTGCAACAGAGTGATGCGGACTCTACTGTCAACATGCTGGCGTCCTGTCGGCCTGACAACAACTCGCTGGTATGCAGTGGGCACGGCATCTGTGAGTGTGGCAAGTGTGTGTGTCAACACCTCTACAGAGGGAAGTATTGCGAGTGTGATGCCAATAGTTGTGAACACGAAAATGGCAAGCCCTGTAATGGTAAGTATAGTGGAGTGGCACAAATATTTTGCCTTAATATGTTTGTTTCTGTAAGTTTTGGCTTCAAAACTCATTATCTACTCCTGGATGTGTTCGTCATAGATAAAGGAGATTGCATATGTGGACAATGTTTCTGTTGGGAAAACTACACGGGGTCTGCATGCGCGTGCTCGCCCAGTCAAGACAAGTGTATTAATGACAAGGGGCTTTGCAGCGGTCAAGGCAAATGCACTTGCAACCATTGTCAGTGTAACCCAGGCTTCATGGGAGATGACTGCTCTACATTCATCAACGCTTGTATGCTGTTTAAGTGAGTATCTACCTCTTTCTGTGAGCTGTTATATTTATGTTTCAAGATAATTTTTTTGTGAGGTGTGCATTTGTGTGTGGGTTTGTTTCTTCTTTAAACCACAATTTTCCTCTGAGTGTTTGTTCTATTAATCATAAACTTAATAATGACAGTGTTGCATCGCAAGACATTTGAATTGTGACATAATGTCTGGTCCTCATTAAAGCTTATTCTGGCCACCCACTTAGACTGTAAGAGACTGTCTGATGGACATGTAAAGCACCCAACCACAGTTTGTGCTTTTTAGGGCCGCATTGATCTGAAATATATTACCACAATAATAGACCAGTGTGGGAAAAAATGAATTCAGATAGTGTTAGGGCAGTCTCTGTGAAAGGTGCTAGCAACACTAAGGTCATGGATTTGATTCCCAGAGAATGCATGAACTGATAAAATACCTTGAATCCAATGTACTACAAATGCAAAGTCACTTGGGATAAAAGTGTCTGACAATTGCCTTTCTCTGTTTCAATGTGTCTGTAGGGACTGTGTGGCATGTCATGTGAAATCTGATGCCAGTCTCTGTGCAGTGAACTGTTTCAATGCTGAAATATCTCATCTTGATGGCACTCATGAGCTGCGTTGCACATATCAAGATACTATTTCATACGAAGTGGAACTTGGTGCTAATGGCAAAATTATACTTCGATATGCGGACCTGCCCCGTATGTATTAAAATATAATATTGTTTGTAAAAATCATTCATTTGATTAGACCACACATATACCTGTATGACACACAATTGATGTACCTGTTTTTTTTGTCTCTGTAGGTTCCATTGATAAGACTACAGTTATAATTGGCAGCTCTGTGTCAGGCATCATTTTTATTGGCATTATAATAATCATTATATACCGTGTCTTGCTGGAACTGTATGACATTAGAGAATATCAGAACTTCGTCAAAGCGCAGAAACAGACCGAATGGAACGAGGTGACATGCATGCAAAGACACACTTCTTAAACGCATTTAGCAGTTTTAATTATGCTTTAGTGTGAATTTAAATAATTTACAGATTGACGATTTAACAATCCAATGTTTCTCTGTTCAATGCAGGTCCAGAATCCTCTTTTCAAAGGTGCCACAACAACGGTGGTTAACCCTTTGCATATGAAAAACGACGAGAACGCAAAGCAACATTCTGAAATTATTTAACATTATGAGAGAGGATCTCTCGAAGTTTGCTATTGTAATATTTTGTTTTATTTTTTTTCCCTTGTTTTCTATTGTACATCTTACACTGTGCAAATGTAAACTTCTTTAAAATGTATATTCTAAGCTAGCAATACAAAAACATTGCAATACAGGAGAACAGGACTGTTATAAATATGGTGATGTATTTTATGCATGCTGAACATAAAGTTTCTCTTTTGAGAGCTGTTCAGCTTGTTGTGAAACTGAACAACTATCTAAGAAAACTTGCAATTTTAAGCAATGGGTCCCTTAAGAATGTCCTCTGGGAAATCCTTATAGTCCTTATAAAGTAACTAAAGCAACTTTACAGTTTACATTATAGTTTAATGTTTTATGTCTTATGACTTTGTATGACTTTGTGATATGTTGTTGAAAAAAACATGAATGTTGACCACAGTTTATTTTACTCATTAATTCAAAATAACTTAATATTTATAGAGGAAATTCCCATAGGAAATTCCAGAGGGGACCTATGATGAATTACCTATATGTTGGCCTACCTGATTAGCTTTACTGCAAAACGTTTAATATTGTTATTCTTGTATTTTACTTGGTCTGGGTAAGAATAATAATAAAGGTACCATTAACAACTTAAAAAACAAATTGTAAGTTTTCTTTCATCATTTAGTTTCAGTTCATTTAAATACATTTAATTAATACATCACCTTCTATTGTCCGTTTCCGAAAGATTAATATTTATATGTATTACTACCATAGACCGTAAAAAAAGACTACTACTACTAAATAATGAAATCAGTAGCGTCTTGGTTGATGCGTAAGAATTCTAAAAAACTACATTACCCATGATTCCTTTGATCAACTTCGTGTCTGCAGTTTCCCGATAAGCTTTGCGGTATTTTAAACAAGTGCGCGAGCAGCGCGACTTCATTCTGTTATCCGCTGCTGTCATCCTGATAACGGCGACGTGCGACTGGACAAATTGTACGTTTATATTTATTGAAGATACATATGAACGCCACATTCCCTAACACTCAGATAGAGCCGCTATTCCTCCATATTTGACCGTTTAACCGAGCATGGTAAGTGACAGGCTAACAGGTTTGATTTGTTTACACGGATTGGGGATTAACGCTGGGTTGAGTTAGCTAGCTAAGATGCTAGTTTGCAGTTTTATAGCAAAGTGTGCAAGAAAGCATAGCAGATGATAATAAAACATACTTCTAATGTAGTAATCTTAACTCATTGTTGATACACGTACTTGTCATTCAGCCCAAATCACGCTACAATAGTGATAAACAACGTTATATTTGTTTTTATTATTTTATGTATATATTTATATATACACAATACACAGGCATATATTAGTTTACCACACACGTATATTCGTTTACCACACACGTATATTAGTTTACTGTTACAGTAAATCATCTCAGTATCTAAAATGCTTAAAAAGCAGTTTGTATTGCAGACACAACAGTGATAACAATGAAGTGCCTGAGAACAGAGGAGTATGTCCAACAGTTATCTTGTGTAAAGGACACTGTAGTTCTTCACAACGTGCTTAAGGTAAAAAAAAAAGATTGTTTTGTATGTACATAACATGTGTGAATGGGAATTGTTTATTTCATATATGATGCACACTTCTGGAGTTCTTTTTTTCTTTTGCTGCAGAAACAGGTGGATGATGGGCTTGGTCCTTATGGTCGCACAATGTGCGATCGTATCATCCGGGCATGCAACCAGTGCCTGGGCAGTGGTAATCTGGACCCTGCCCATCAGGGACAGATAGTGGAGTTGGTGGAACTGGCCATCCAAGGGTTCGAATTGCTCGAAGAGTCCGGAATGCAGAGCAACCCATTTTATCTTGAGAAAATAGTCTTCCACATCCTACAGAAAGTCTGTAGCCTTGGAGCTTATGGCCCTGCATGTCGATTGGGCCAACTCATGTATAGAAGACTGAAGCGTTTGTCTGCAGAGGTACAGTATGCTTGAGTCTTGAAAAAAAATCATAAAAATAGCCATCTCAATAAAATAAGTATCCTTTTATTTTTAATCTAGAAAAACCATGGGCATTCATTGGTCAAAAAAATTGGAAACCCTGGAGAATTGACTTAAAGAATTGAAATAAAAGTATCCATATTTCAAGGTACTCTCTGTAGACTTCATATTTTTGTTTTTCGTCAACAGACGGATGACTTCCATGTTCTGGTGCGGAATTGCTTTGCAGTGCTGTGGAACAGTCTCCTGTCTAACAGAACGAGTGGTTCCACCCTCCCTCCACAGGACAGACTTCACTGTCAGCTACAAGCTTTAACCTTCAAACTCCTAGAACAAGGGTCCAGCTCGCCCTGTTTCCCATCCAAAGTTCCTCTGTTTGTAGAGGAAGCGGTAGTGGAGTATGAACGGTCGTGTGGGTGTTTTACTCTCGACGATGTGAGTTTTCTGACCTCTGAATTGCGAGAACTGTTCTTCGGCCCTTTAATCAATCCACAAGACTCTGCGCTGACCTGTCCCTCGCTGGCTGTGCGCTGTGAGGTGGTGTTTAAAGTGTGTAAACTGCTCTGTAAGAGTCGGTTTTCAGCCGAGGCTGTTGGACTGTTGCGCGGCGCTCTGGAGGGGGTCGATGGTCATGTTGGTTTGCGTTCAGCTCTGAACCTTGCAGATTGTGCAGTGCAGCTGCAGTGTGCGTTAACCTCGGGAGGTGAATGCAGTAAAGCTTTCACCGAATGTGCACGTGCACTCAGGGTGCTGCCCTGTGCCATGTCGGGCCCAGAGTCTCATGCCCTATTAGAGGCTTGTCAGCTAGTGGTTTGGGCGTTGGAAGCTGGTCAGTGTAAAGGGATGGATATAACCACATTGCTGGCTTGCTTTTCCTTTTTAGAAGAATATCAGGAACTTCTGCTTGCACAGCAAAAGGTAAGATTGTATAAAAAAATCACTGGTATTCATTGAAATATATTTTGAATGTGAATTTTTTTAATGTTTTGTTTGTTCCAGGAATTGTTTTCGCAGCAGGCGCAGTACTCCCTTTGCTTCAGCTTTTACCAGGGTTTCATTAGTGCATACGATAGTCTTCATGCATCTCAGGTAATATACTAAACCTTCTTTAGGCCATGATAAAGTGATTGGCTAGATGTTTCACATTTATATCCTTCATTCAACATTCATGTATAAAGGTGTCAGCAGGCGATTCTCTGGACAGGGTGCTGTTGTACTGCCAGGCGACTGCAGGACACATGCTTGCTGAACTGCGGACACTCGGCAATGACAACTTCTTACTTAAAGCAGGTACATCTTCCTGAAGTCTGCATGCTGAAATCTGATTGGATGTTTGAATCCATTCTAGAATAGATATACACTGCCACTCAAAAGTTAAATTCAAAAGCAGAATTTTGACGAATGTTGCTATATAGTGACGTAAAAGTCACATGAATTCCAATATGACTGTTCAGACTGAGGTTGCATTGCAAAACATCTGACCTGTATCAGATTTAGGACCACATATGGAAGTGGCCCAAATCAAATTAAAAAGATCAGTTTCCATGTGATTTGTGCTGTTCACACTGTCATGACACAAACAGATCTGAGTCACATATGAGTAAAAAAAAACAGATTTGGGCCACATTTACCTGCAGTCTGAATGTAGCCTATTACCAAAAGTTAAATTGGTAATATTGTGAAATATTATGAATTAAAATAACTTTCTAATTTTTCTTTCGTCCTTAGAAATCATTCTAATATGCTGATTTAGTTCTCAAGAAACACTTTTAAAACGCTGTTAAATGCTGCTTAACATTTTTACAGGATTCTTTGAATAGAAAGTTCAAAAGAACAGCATTTATTCGAGAATTTTCTTGGAGAGAAAAAAACAACTTACTGACCCCAAACCTTTGAACTGTAGTGCAAGTGTACCAGTGACTGCACATAAATTGAATTCTATATTCATTTGTCTTTGTTTTTCCTTCTAGTGTGTGCGGTGAATAATGTGGTGTATGAGCTGTTTAACAGGAAGCTGTATGAGGGAGCCTTTGGCTTGGCTGTGATTGTGTGTCAGGAGCTGTATAAGGACTGCCCACCTTCTCTTCCTCTGGATAGGGTAAGTACTGCAGCTTCCTCTAGTCATTTTTTAGCTTTTGTTAAGATTAAAAGAGAATAAAAAGGAAAAAACATATGTAAAATTGTGATGTTTTAATGTGACTCTTGAAGTTAAGTACCTTGTATTTGTATTGTCTGCGCTGTGTTATGAATAATATATGACTTTCGAACTGTACATTTCAGTTTAAAAGCATGCAAATGTATAAATGACAATATAAGCTCTTGACACTAGTTTTATTGTGTGGATGTTTCAGGTAAATCGCTGTTTCATGCTGACGGTGCAGTGTAGCCGGCGTGGAGGTCAGCTGGAGCGAGCTCTAGACTGGATTGTGCGCTGGATTCAGGTGTTGGGGGTGCATATTTTTGATCATCTTGCAGAACCTGTGTCGCTGTGGGTCAAAACCAAGTGTGATGCTGCCCGAGCAGGAGAGGACGACACACGCCTGAGGTAATCAAAAAGGGTTCCGGTGTACTGTTGTTTGCCACTTAAGAGTGAATGTGCTGAAAATCTCTTTCTCTCTCTCTTTTTTTTTTTTTTTTTCTCGGTAAGGACTCTGAGGGATGGGTTGGGAGAAGCATTAATGGATGAGGAAGTGCTGATGTGTTTGTTAGAGGAGGAGTTGCGTGTATATAAGGAGCAGACTGGAGATACAGCGCAGGAGCGGTACAACACACTCTGTGACCTCTTAGATATCTGCCATGAAGAAACACCACACACACTGAGACGGGCTACTTATCTGTGTGAGATGGCACAGGTTGTGTGCTACCAGGACTTCAGCCAACAGACTGACTGGTGGGTGAACATGAGCATAGGAGGACCATGTTCATTTTATATCTTTTTTTTCTGCTTTTGTCTCATTTGAATCAGAGAAACAAGATTGAAAATATGGAGGTCTTCCTTTTTTTGTTTTTTTTTGTTCTTGGTAATCAGCTCAGCGGTTGACTTTACCCATGAGGCTTTGCGGTTGCTGGAGGCAGAGCCAGAGACAGCAGAGAATGCTGATAGGTTGAAGGATGAGAAGGCACACGCCTCCCTGTGGCTCTACATCTGCACTCTTGAGTCCAACCTGCAGGAGGTTAGTGCCTTGTACACTACCAGACATTACCAGATGTGTTTCTCATCTTAACATTCTGATCTGCATGAAATTATTGTTGTAGACAAATACAAATATATCCCTATCTATTTATTTATGTAGTTGGTTTGTTTGTTTATTTTATTTTAATGGATGAGTTATCTCAGACAGTGTTGGAAACATAACCCACGGATGCCAATATACTTCACTTTTGTTCTAAAATTTAAACATAATACTAATAAAGAATGACTAGGTCTGTCCAAACTTTTGGTTGTTAGTGTACACTTTTGTTCAAAAGTTTGGGGTCACTAAGATTTGTTTTATTTTATTTTTTAAAGAAATAAATACTGTTATTCAGCAAAGATGCATTCACCGACGACCATCATAGGAATAAATTACATTTCAAAATAAAGTAGAAAATCAAATAAATGCAGCTTTAGTGAACATAAGAGACTTTCCAAAAACATTAACTTTTTTTTTTTTTTTTTTTTTTTTTTTTTTACAAACCCCAAACTTTTGAACGGCAGTGTACATTAATTCCCAAAAAATATGAATATACCTGTGCTTCACTTTATTTTCCATTGTGTGTAACAGGCTGTGGCCACGGAGAAGCGATTGCGTGCAGTGCAGGAGGAGAATAAAACAGAGCTGAATATGGATCCGGTTCCCACTAATGATCTAGAGTACGAGGACAAACAGAAATCACAAGAGAGCCAGTTAGTCTATGATGGACTACGCTTCAATCTACTGGCACACAGCAGTAAGCCACACACTCAAACACAAAATACATACTTGCATTAATTTATTACAAAATTTATTACACTGCAAAATGTGCAGTGATAGGGCTCCAGAACGGGTTTGAGAAGCACTGTTTTTTAGGGTGATCTACTAATACTGATGATTCATGTGTGTCAGAGTTAAGTGAGCCTTTGGATAGATGTTTGTCTCTATGGCGGAGTCTGCTCAGGGAGTCCGTGCCTGCAGTTAGAGACCCTAAACTCACTGCTTATTCCATGACACTGATGGCTGCCCTCTACACACTTATGGGCAAAGTAAGACTACACACCCACATCACTCACTGTGTTCTGTGTAACATAAGTCTTCTCAAACTCATTATTACTAAGAGAGGAGAAGTATTTCAGATTTGTACTTATGTTGAATAATAAATATGTCTTTGTTTAGCACCTGCAAGCTCTGGAGGCATATCAGCTCACTGCGGCCCTTTTCCGTAGCCTTGGCGATGCCCAAAATAGTGCGAATGCCCTTTGCCACTCTACCAGGATCCTGCTGTATCTGGGCTCTCCTCAGCTTGCACAGGTGAATTCATTTTAACCAGGACAAACTTTTTATATTATACTGTACATTATATTAAACTCTTAACAAGTTGTTTACACCAGAACATTGTCTGCATGTTTTAGGTGGAATTACAAAAAGCAGAACAGAGTTTGACTTCTGTCAAGAGCTCTGAGGGCACATCTGTTATATCCATGCTGGCTATGCTGCAAAAAGCACAGATACACTATGCTTTAGGACAGGTAATACTCGTTCATATAACTGTTTGTTGACTAGTGAGTAAATTTTATCCAGTACTAGACTCCTGCGAACTGTCCATTAAATTGTAATTGTATACTTACTGACAAAACCACTGATCTGTCCCTGCTCTTTCTCAGGTGGAGCGTGGTGTGTGCTGCCTGATGGAGGTGATAAATGAGTCGGCTCAGCATCATTCTAAGGGCTGGTACCTGCTCAGGGCACGAGCACTGCAGACAGCCAGTGAATACTTGAGTCTGGACACACAGGCTTTAGACTCACAGCTACGTCAGAGCATCACTCAGAATGGTTAGCTCTCATCCAATACACAAATTACATATTTAGGTACCACAAACAGAACAGTTATATCCCATGTATAAGCTCACATAAACGTACAGTTGAAGACATTCCTCTTGCGTGAACTTTCATTGGAGCTAGGGAAAAACAGAGTTGCTTTGATAATATAGAATTTTCAGCCTTTTAATGATGTAAAGCCTTAAATTGTTTCTAGAATTAATTACAAATCAGAAGTTAAAATATGGTGGACTGTTTGCTTGGGGTCAATATTTTTTGGTAATGTATTAGTTCAAACATAAGTAAAAGCAGTAATATTATAAAGTACTATTACTATTTCAAATAACTCTTTTCTATTTTCAGTTTTAAAATGTAATTTATTGCTGTGATGATGGCAAAGCTGAATTTTCTTTAGGGTCACATGATCCTTCAAAAATCATTATTATATGCTGAATTAGTGCTCAGGTGACACTTCTGATCACTGTTAAAAAAACATCTGCTTAATTTTTTTGTGGAAAACATTCATTGATGAATAAAAAGTTCAAAAGAACAGCATTTATTTGAAATGGGAATCTTTTATAATTCTGAATAAAAGTATCAACTTACTGACCCCAAACTTTTGAATGGTAGTGAATGTTTTTTGAATAACTTAATGGATCTGGGCAAAAAATTAGTGACATCACGTACCTATATACTATGTGTGATTTTAAAGTTGTGAATTATGTGTTGTAGGTCTGAAGACTTCAGACACGGCTCAATATGAAGGGTTGAAGCTATTGTGCAGCCTTGTGATGATGTTGCTGGGCAATGGGTTTTATGGTGCCCCTGGACCAAACACAGACTCTCGCTTTGTAGACCAAGGTACAAGCGGTAACAGTTTTGGCTTTTTAAAGGAATCTTCTATTTGTTATTTTCAACTTGATGTTTTTTCTCACTGTAGGAGACAGTGTTGTTTTTAAATGGCTGTTGCTGAGTGAGTTGCTGGTGTGCTCCGAGAGAATGGTGATCGTGAGGAGCAGCAGTGGAGCCATTCATGAAGCTAAAGCTCAATGTCTAGAGGCTCTCAAACTGGCCACCAAACTGCAGACACTCAGCCAGTGAGTGGATGTTCCATTTCTTTGAGTGTGAGAGTTCAGAATGTGTGTGACAGTTCAGGTATGTTTCTGACATTTGAGGGGACATGAATGCTTTTTTTCTCTAGTCACAAGTAGGCTTGAATCTGCTCCTGGGATGCCATACAAATTTATTGTGGATTTATAATTGCATTTGTTTTGTAGCTGTGCTGAGCTGTTGGTGTTGAAAGCAGAACTGGAGTTGACGAAGGGTGCAACTGAAGCTAGTAGTTTGGATCTGGAGCAAGTTAGAAACTTGCTTGATCTCTGTACAGGTAAAATTGTAATTATAGACATTCTGATTCTCCCAGAATTATTACCAATTACCAAACCAAGACACCTTAAACCCTCTCTAGCCATTATTTGTAATTTTATATATAGGCGAAGGTGCCCAAAGGGGGGGTATTGATTTATTTCACTGCTGCTCAACCCAAGCTAGATTTACAAAAACAAAGTATTTCTTTTAACAATAAAATTTATATTTTGGTCTCATTCCACTTGCATGTAGATTTTGGCCAGGGGCAACAGCAGAAGTCTGAGGTGAAAATAAAACCACGCAAAGGTCGTCCAGCCGCCCCTTCTTCCTCTGGTCACACACTTGAGGAAGATGATGATCTGAGTGGAATCCTTAGCTCTCGTGCCCTTCTCAAGGAGCCTGTAGAAGCCATGTCTAGATTAGGGAGCCAAGGAGCATCTCCCCCTCTGAAGCCCAAACGCCAGCATGGGCTTTCCTGTCTGACCCACGCAGAGACCTGCTCCTGTCCCTGCTGCAGTGAGCTTAGTGTGGCTCGAGTCAGTATCCACTGGGCACTATTACAGGCAGAGCTCCAGACAGACCCCGAGCACTCCCGCCGACTGCGCCAATCTGCCAGGAAACGCTGCCATAGTGTCACAGCTAAGCTCCAAAGCAGTTTGGCAGCTCTTGTATGCTCTAAAAAGTCAGCTGCACTGTGTCTGCTCCAGGCGGAAAAGGGCAAAGTGCATTTGGGTGCTGTGCTTCAGCTTCTCCGAACAGGAGACAAAGGGAAAGCTACAGTCCTGTGTGAGGAAATTGAGGCAGGATTGGAGGCAGTGACACACAAAGGGGCACTGAAACCAGAGCTTGGGCCCATCAGAGCTGCTCTACTGGGGGCTAAAGCTGTGGCCTGCTGCTTGGCATTGGCCATGAAGAAACAATGTACACCTGAAGAACTCTTTTCTTCTGTATGGGGCTGGAATCCACCGAAAAGTAAACCACAATTAAAACTTAAAACTGAATCAAAGCATCGATCCAAGAGCCCCTTTTCTGAAATAACTCTTCCAGAGGCAGGTGTTAAACGCCACCCTGACAGTAAGAGTGGATCTGCAGACCATGAAAGCAGGAAAACCAAAGAGACTTCTGTAGTTTCGAAGAAAGCTAAGGACTTGGTGCCCAAAATTACCATCACAAAATCCTCCATGGTTTTCAAAACGCCCAAAGCAACAAGGGCATCCCGGTCCAAATCTGTCTCCACAAGCACTGGTGTTGGTGACTTAAGAGCATTTGACTTCACTAATGAGGTGCCTGAAATTTCTGTCAACTTCACCCCCTCTGTACACACATCTGCCAGCCATCGTGGGATTACAAAGTCAAAAGTTGCTCCAAAGGGATCGTTCAAGGTTTACAAAGATTCTTCTCCTGCAGAAGAGAAAACTGTGGTCGTGCCAGCTGCTCCTAAACGAACCAAGCGTTCTCGCTTTAAGGTTTGGCCCATTGATTGGTTTCAGATTTTTGAGATGATGGTAAGAGATCTTCATATCATAAATCGTCAGTTAATTGAATCCATCTGTTCTGTCTCAGGTCGAGTTCAGTGATGAAAGTGACGCTGAAGCTGCACCTCCTGCTGTAGTGGAAAAGTCTGTGGAAAAGTCTGAGAAAAACTCAAAAACATCTCGCACCCTGAAACCAGCCCTGAACACCATTCCTAGTGACACCAAAGTTGTGATCCCCACTGTAGAACCAGAACCTCCCCGGCGGTCACGGACCACTAAGAAAAGCACAGCCCTCGCCTCTATCAGCTGCCTCTCTTCTGAGGAAGAAACTGCTGTATCTTCCCAGACACGCACACGCAGAGGACGCTCAAAAAAGAGTCAGAGTTCAGAGGTCACAGAAGAGCCAGAGAAGATGAGGATGATTAAAGAGGATGAAGATGAGGTTCTTTTAGATGTCAGCCTGGAGGAGCTCAGAGGGTCTGACACAGAAATAAATGATAGAGGTGTGTGTCTGTAGAACAAAAATGATGTAATTTGAACTAATTCTTGTTGGACCACATTCATTTTATGTGTGTGGTTCTAGGCAGCCCAGATGCTGATTGTGAGGTCTTGAGGAGAGATCTGGCTGCAGATGTTGGGCGAGAGTGTTTCCGTGAGCTCAGAAGAACTGGACAAAATGGCTCTGGATCTCACACAACCCTACCACATGCATCTACACCGCTAGGTAATACTGTGTGGCATGTGCACTACCATTCAAAAGTTTTGGGTCAGTAATTTATTTTAAAGAAATGTATACTTTTATTCAGTGACAGTGAAGACATTTATAAAGTTACAAAAGATTTCTATTGAAAATAAATGCTGGCCTTTTGAACTTCCTGTTGATCAAAGAATCCTGAAAAATGTGTCACGGTTTCCACAAAAATATTTAGTACAGCCGTTTTCAACATGGATAATAACAAGAAACCAAATTACGTTTTAGAACGATTTCTGAAGGATCACGTGACACTGAAGACTGGAGTAATGGCTGCTGAAAATTCAGTGTTGCCGTCGCAGGAAAAAATTACATTTTAAGAGATATGAAAATAGAAACTTAATTTTAAATTGTAATCAAATTTTATTGATTTTTTTTTATTTTTTTTTTATTTTTTTTTATTTTTTTTTTATAAATAGTGCAGCCTTGGTGAGTATAAAACACTATATAATAATTTTTAAAAAAAAGTCTTACAGGATCCTAGTTTTTTTGTTTTTATATTGTAATTTGACTTGTCATTGACAAAATTGTTGAATGTCTTGAATACCAAGTGTATTTATTTCATATTTAGCTGACCTGTCCGTAGAGGCGGTCCAGTCGTACCTGCGTTCCTCTTGGCTTCTTCTCCACCACTTCCCGCCTCCCTCGCTTTATCCCCACGTCTGCTCACTTCTCGCTCAGTCAATCGGCCAGACCGATCCCATCACCACAGCAATGCTGCATGCACAGTCACTGGGTGTGTCCACTCGCCACCATATGACCCGTCATGTGGTTGGTCAATTCAGGTATGTCAGTTAGTATGAAATGCAAATATTTCGGCAGAAATTTTTTAAAGCGATAGCCTGTATTATAAAATATTTGGACGAGGAACAGAACTTCTTTCTGTATCTCCGTAGGAAGCTGAAGAAATCTTGTAATGATGTAGCAGAAGGTCTTGGTGCTCTGAGTCTGGAGGAAACATCTGGGGCGACACAGTCTCAGAAACTCTCTGCTCTGGAGCAGATATTTTCCTTCGCCTCATCACACCCAACACAGTTCCCACAGACACACTGTCAGCAGTTCACACAGCAGATGAAAGATTTGCCAGCAGGTAATAACTTAGTCTAAAAATTCAAGGGATAGTACTTTTATAATTGATGGATACACTTTTTTTTTTTTGGCCTTCAAATTTTGGGCTGCCATTCACTGCCATTATAATGCTTGGAAGAGCCAGGACATTTTTTTAATATAACTCCCTATTCGTCTGAAAGAAGAATGTCATATACACCTAGGATGGCTTGAGGGTGAGTAAATCATGGGGTAATTTTCATTTTTGGGTGAACTATACCTTTTTAAATAGATTTGAAGAATGGTGATAGCCAAAAACCATTGCAGTTCCCATTGACTTCCAGTGTAGTCTTTTATCAATAAAAAGGAAATCAATGGGAACCGAAACTGTTTGGTTATCAACATTCTTAAAAATATCATCTTTTGTGTTTTGCAAAAGAAAGTCAGTCATATAGGTTTGGAATGACAAGGGGGAGAAAATGACAATTTTCATTTTTGTGTGCACTATCCCTTTAAACAAAATGGCCACATAAAGCTAACAGTAATACCCTAACCCAAATCATTAGAATAGTGAATTGTCTATGCTGCTGAAAGTGACCTAATGACTGGCACTGTTTGCTGCAAGTATGTAAGGGCAATGTCTTTTGTCATAGGGACAACTAAATATTTTAAAGAAATATGCAAAATAGATTCATGGTGGTAAGAAAATGTAAGGTAATTTTGGGCCCTGTTGGTATGCATTATTTGTCTGGCTATCACCAGACCAAGCTTAATCTTTTAAAATTGAACATTGGTCTGGGGAGTCTGCTATGTATTTTCTTCTGCACAAGAGGCGTGACCAACGAGCATAATTCAAAAGACTCTGAACGCAATTGGATAGTCCTTCAACCAATCAGACCACAAGAGGTGTGATCAACAGGCATCGATCTATTGCTTCTCTATCCGTCATTGTGTTAAACCCTCCAATAGCGCACCAGGTGGATAAGCCAGTCTGTGATTGGTTCCCGCAAATGTGTAACAGGAGCAGGATAAATTAATGTACAGGTTTCCAGCCTGAGCTGCAGGGCGAAATCAAATCGCTGGCAGATCAGGCTGGGTTTACCCAGTCTAATGTATTATGAGAATGATACAGAATTATATAAATGTGATGTGTATTTGCTTTAGGAATAACAGTGTGCATGCTGTCACTTGTGGGAGTGTATCCTGATGAAATTGGTAGCACTATTCTTTTGACTCGACTTGAGTGTGGCTCTACCCCAATCACTGTTCGAATCCCTACTGCAAAAAGAGAGGTACCTAGTACTTTCGTATATTACCTAATGTGATATAGCGTTTTAAACTTTAAAATAATCTTTTCACAATGAGAAGGAAATGGGGAGATCTCACAAAACACAAATCTGTTTTTTATTTTCACCTTTTGATTAGTGCTCTGTTGCCATGCTGCTGGAAGAAATTGATGGAGTCTTGAAGGGACAAAAAGAAGTGAGCATGGTGGCTGAGAAATCGCAGTGGTGGGAAGGAAGGAAGTCATTGGATGTCCGTGTGGAGGTGAGACAAGATCTTTGACAGTTAGAAAATGATTAATATGAAAGGGAGTATGTTGGATATACTGAATGTGAGTTCTTTTTCTGTCCATCAGAAAATGCTCGAGGAGATGGAAGAGACTTTAGGGGTGTGGCGAACTCTACTCCTGCCTTTAACCTCTGACCCTGAGCTTCAAGTTCAGGTAAAGAGCTTCCAAAAGGCACTGAAAGGAACAAAGATCACACAGGACATTCTCAGGGTATGTGGCCTCTATTTGCACCTGCATTAGTTTGATCATCACGTGTTCACACCTGTAGCAGTTTCTCTATTTTTCTTTCTCCCTGAAGGTGGTTCTCTCAGCATCTCCACTCCTGTCCCTGCCAGACCTGCAGTGTCTTGCAGAGGGAATGGGTCAGCAGGACAAAGACTTCCTGAGGCTTCTGCAGTGCGGTGTGACTAAACTGAGAGGAAGGGAGGAGCCACAGGGACATACAGTGCTTATCTTAGACAAGGTACACTAATAATATCCACTTGCGTGTGAAATAATAAAGCCATGACTATTTTCTAGACAATTTGTTTTGAGCTGATTCCATATGCATGTTTTGATCTTACTAAAAGTTTTGTTTCTACAGTACTTGCAAAGGTTGCCATGGGAGAACATTGCTTGTCTGAAGTCTTGTTCTATCACTCGTATGCCCTCATTACATGCAGTACTTGGACACAGTCATCTGAAAGAGGTATATGCTACTTATTACAAGCAAAACATGTACAGCATTTACTAAACATATTGAAGCTTTAGCTTCAAATGAAATCTAATTCAATTAATTTTTGAATCTATCGCTTCCATTGAACACAAAGGAGTTATTTGGCAGAATGTCCTTGTGGTTCTGTTCTATTGGTAAGAACTAATGATGTTTGATGTCAAAAACATGGCTGAACTCAATTAAAATTTGAGTCTATTTCTAAACAGTGCTCGGGGATGAGTGCTAAAACAGGGATCCAGGGTGATGTTCACTTCCTGTCTAGTTGGCCTATTTACATCATCACTGTAACACTCATATTTATGGCTGCAAAAACCTTTTAAATAAAGCACTATGAACCACTTTGTTTTGAAGCTCAACAGCCCGTCTCCATTCAGTTCCATTGTATCTTGTCATCATTTATTCACTTGTCATTCTGAACCTTTATGATTGATTTTCTTCATTTTTAAGATGAACTGTTTCTCTAATGAGAATTCTGTTTGTCTTTCTTTTCTCAGATGGATTCAAGTTGTGTTCTGTCCTGTGGTGTGAACCCCAAGAAAGTTTACTATGTGCTAAACCCAGATGGAAACCTACCTGACACTGAGAATCGCTTTAAAGAATGGTTTACTGGGTAAGTTCACAAAATATGCATAAACGCTGGCAGCCACAGCTGTGTAACTGGTCCTGTTTCCAATCTGGCATCTCTGTCTGTGATTGGCCAGTGAGCGGGCGTGGCAAGGGGTGTGTGGAACTGCTCCTGATCCAGATAAACTACATGAGGCTGTAACCACCAAAGACCTCTACATGTGAGTAAAACTGCAAAGAGTTGCTGTTATTTACTAAAGAATGGATGATGAAATCTAAAAATGAGGTGACGTGCTTGACAGTATGTATGTGTACCTCTCTATAGTTACATAGGACATGGTGCAGGTGCCCGTTTTCTGGATGCTCAGAGGGTTTTGAAAGGGCCTGTGCGGGCAGTAGCTCTTCTGTTTGGCTGCAGTAGTGCTGCTCTCAGTGTACTTGGCCATCAGGAGGGAACGGGCATCATCCTCAGCTACCTGACCGCAGGATGGTAATGTACACCTCCATGTACAAAAATATTTTGTGTAGATACTTATAAATTGCTTTATTATTAAATGTTTATTTGTCTCTTCACCAGCCCATTAGTGCTCGGTAACCTGTGGGATGTGACGGATCGTGATTTAGATCGTTTCACGTCAGCTCTGCTCCAGTCCTGGCTCTCTTCCGGGTCTGGCTCCTCCCTTCTTCAGCATTTAGCCCAATCACGTAATGCCACACATTTAAAACATATAATTGGTGCTGCGCCCATTGCATATGGTTTGCCTGTGCATATTCACTAGCCCAGAATTTACATTTGAACTTTTATTATTCACAGCTAATATAGTGATGTTTTTTTATTTTTTTATTTTAATTTTTAAAATGTATAAATGCAATTATATTTTATTTAAGGTCCAATATAATCTCAGGGTTTACAATGCAAATGCCTAGGAGCTTGAAGTGTTTTGCCATTTTTAATTCCTCCCATATGATTTCTGCCATGTTATTTTGTGGTTGCAATTGCTGATTTAGTTTGCTCATACCGCATACCCGTTTTACTGAAGTCTTTTAAATCACCTTTTTTGATGTACAAGTTCTTTCTTGTACATTTTTGTATAACATTTTATTTTCTGTTTAAGTTATATCAAATGCCAAACCGCTTTGAAATAAAATGATTTTATAATACATTCTTTGACTGGTGTTTTTCAATAATGTGTATTGCGAATGAGGGAAATGCATATAAGAATTAAAGGGTACAAATGGTGGAAAAAAACATGAAGTGTCAAACTGTGATGGATTTAACTGACAGGCTGTTCCAGTGTCAAGGACCATAAACACTGCAGACAGTGTCCTCATAATGTCAAGGGCAGCGGCGGAGGACATGGGGGATCTAATATCTGACGTGTGCAGGGATCGGCTCAATGATCGATCTGGCACAAGTGAAATTAATTAAACCAACAATAAGATCTTTTTCCATTATATATTTAGGTGTCTTTGATTTATCACTACATTTTGGGCTTCAATAAATCAAATGTTCAAGACCCACTTTACTTATGTTGGAAAGTTTGCTTAGAGTTTTGACAATGCCTTGAAAGTTAAATACTTTTATGGTGTTACAGAGTGAATTTATAAAAGCCATCAAGGAATATTTGTCAGCCTTACAAAATATTTCAATTATGTACTTATGTACTTTTTTTGTATTATGATTTTTCTATTGATTTTTCAAAATATACTAATATTATATAATAAACGAAATACAAAATCACTGCTAAAAGTCCTTCCAGTTGTGTCCGGTTGACCCGGAAGCTTTCCTCGCCCTATTCAATTGTCAACATGGCGGTGAATCTGACTGAATTGTCTCTTCCACAATTAGAAGGCTTGAAAACGCAGCTTGATCAGGTAATGTGTGGTATAAATATAACATTTCTTTGATTTCAGATGCCTAAATTGTAACATTCCCTGTTATTTTTCTGTTAGTGGTTTACTGACATGCGCGCAGCGGTTGTCATGCTGTCTGTGCGCGTGCTGCTGGTAGTGCTGAGAGTAACCATATTTAATTCACTATTAAACGGATACTTAAGACAAAATGTAATATCCTGTGATTATTTACCAATCTTCTTGTTTTTTTAAAGTCATTTTGGAACACAAAAGGAGATTCAGAATGACAACCACCATTCACTATCATTGTATAGAATGAAAGTGAAGGGTGAGTCAGTCAGTTCTCAAAACAAATTATGACAACATTTTCATATTTGGCTTAACTATTCCTTTTTAGAACTATTTTAACGAGTATATAATGAGCAAAATTATATATTTTTTTACCGTGTCTATTTTAGGATACAGTGAAATTTTGCTTAAACAGGACATATCTGCACACATTTATTTAGTATAAATTGCCCTTATTCCCTTATTATTTTCCTTAGTAAGCAGCATTTTATCAGAGCCATGTTAATGAATGAAATGACACAAATTTGTTTTCTAGGAAACAGAGTTCCTGTCATCATCCATCGGTCAGTTAAAAGTCGTCCAAACAAAATATGTGGAGGCCAAAGAGAGTTTGAATGTCCTTAACAAAAGCAATGAAGGTATTACTGCTAAACTTTTTATGATGCTTCTTCAATATAAATTATAATATTCTGTTCACTGGCTTCTTTTTGCTATTACTTTTTTCTTTTAGGAAAAGAACTACTTGTTCCTCTCACCAGTTCTGTATCCTCGCAACAGCTGAGTGATAAATGAGTGCTGACTGATTTTCTGACCCTTAAAAAAACTCACATAGGCAGTTTGTTTATTCATTATTTGTGTCAATCTCAGATAGGCTGTTTCCCTTAACTACTGTATTGCAGATGTATGTGCCTGGAAAGCTTCATGATGTGAATCATGTCTTAGTGGATGTCGGAACAGGTTATTTCGTGGAGAAGGTGAGCCAGGATTTTGCCAGTCTGTTTAAAGGGTTAGTTCACCCAAAAAATGAAAAATGTCATTAATTAGCCCTTCGCTAAACCCTGCCCTCCTTAGTTAATGTTGCTACGCCTGACAAGCTTTCGCGCCTGGCACGTCTATTACAGTATGAATGTGCTGGTGTCAGACATTCCCAAGGAGATAATTAGTAATTTTTGGCGAACAGGTGAAATCTAAGAGAGCAAGACAAAAGGGACTGCAGTATGCATTCGAGGGATATATCCACGACATAATATGCAACCGATTAGAGAATAATTTCATCAAAATTGAAGCTAAAACCTATAGGTTTCAGCGCAAGCAGCAGCTGCCTAATACGCTGACCATTCAAATGGGAAACACACAAATTGAGGAACAGCTATGTTCATGCACAGCAGGGTAAGTGAAATTAGAAAATAATCTAATAATTATAAATCAAACAGTTTATCCATAAGTATTGTGGAATAAACACAAGACATTAGCCTGACCACTTTGCAATGATAACATTATAAATAATAATATAATATAAATAATATAAATTGCTGTCTATGGAGGGGTCAGAGAGCTCTCGGATTGCATCAAAAACATCTTAATTTGTGTTCCTAAGATGAACGAAGGTCTTATGGGTATAATTATGAGTAATTAATGACAGAATTTTCTTTTTTGGGTGAACTAACACTTTAATAGTTTAAACTTCTAAGTAAATCAAAGTCTAAGTAAATCTCACTGCTTTTTATCTTTTCAGAATGTAGATGATGGCAAAGGGTTCTTTAAACGCAAAATTGACTTCCTTACAAAACAAATTGAGAAAATTCAGCCTGCCCTTCAAGAAAAACATGCTATGAAACAAGGTAGTTTTTTACACACACATTATATATTATTATGTTATATATATTATATAAATATATATGTATTTTACTGTTTCCAAGTCAAATAATTACTAATGATATGGTTATCTAGAATACTGGTATTCTGTAATTCTGGTAATGGATTATTAGTTTCATGTCTATTTGGTTGGTAGTCATGTAATAAGCAGGATAACGTATAGTCTTTATCATTATCACAAAAGAAACCCCTTCAGAATCATACAACACCCCGGATCAACCTGTTGCGTACTGTCATGTTTTCCGATAATGATAGGAAAACCTGCACAAAATCGTAAATGCATTAAATGAGTTTCATCTGCCTCCTAACAGCTGTAGTGGAAGTCATGAATATGAAGCTTCAGCAATTGCAAAGCCAACAGGCATCACAGTCTGGCACCACCAAAGCCTAAAAACGGTTACAAGAAGCATGGCAGAAAATTCAGCGGGAGATCCTAAGCATTCACCTGTTAGATGGATCCATTCTGAACCCTTGAAACAGAGAACCACTTGCTCTGATGTCAACATGTTGTTCAATTCTCCTTGGGGGAGAATGAAGGTCAGCACTTTGCCTGCATTAAACAACTATTCATTTTTTTCTGTTCTATGTTTTCATTGTCATGTTTGGTGAACAAATGAAGCATTGGGCACGGCCTGTGGCTGTATCCGCAAAGCCTTCCACGACTGGGATTAATGTCTTTGGAGGAGATTTACTTTGTGCAAACACTCGGCATGGATTTTTAATACAGCAAATATTTACATCTGAAATCGGCTAAAGAAAATGTTCTCACTAAAGGTGAATTTACAGAAATTTACAAGCAAAACAATGTCAGAATCAATGGCTTGATTTGTTGTCCCAGGCATGCTCTCATGTTACAGAAAACAGAAACTTTATGACTACTGTAAAATGTTTATGTACAATTTTCCACCCATGCTGAAACATAATAAAAATTGACATTTCAAAACTGACACTACATTGTGTTACATTTATGAAAATGTAAGTCCACCCATCTATCTATACAATAAAATGATTTACTTTAATTGTCAATTAGTTTGAGTGCGAAGTCTGCGGTAATTATATGTGGATTATTCGCTGTGTCATGGTTTGCAGTTTCGCTGAGCGTCTGTCGTTATGCGGCGAGAGCGCCTGCTGGTTGCTATGCGGCGCAGCGCGTGTTTCGCTCTGTTGCTAGGGAAGAGCGAGCGCGATGGAGGGGGTGGTTGCATTGTCTGTCGGGACGGTGGCGGTGTGTGAATTTCTGCCGTCTGTCAGAACCGCTCGCTGATCCCCATTAAGGCTTATTCGGGTATGAAGTAGCCTACACCCCTACTGGAGATAGATTCGTAAGCGTTAGTGTTAGCGCAGCTCCCTTTTCCATTTTCGTTTAGTTTCTGAGCAAGTGCTTGTTGCATTCAGCTGGTGAGAGGAGGTGAGGAGTGGCGGATCGGGCGAGGAGGCGTACGGCGCTTGATCGCGGATCAGGGTCGAGAGCGGCCGGCCGGTGCAGAGCCAAAGGCGGCCGATGACTTCGGAGAGTAGCAGCCAGGCGCAACAGAAGGAGGAGGTCGAGCCGGCATCAGTCGCCCGAGATCAAGAGGAGAAAACCGGCGAGGACCACGGCGGCATGGTGAGCTCAGGCCTGTGGTGCTGAATCTGCACAACCCATTTAACTCTTCCCCCTAAACACAGCGTTACTGTGTGGCAACTTTTCGTTTAGAATGTACCACTTCCATATTTAGAACAAACGTGTTTAGACCACGTTTATCGAACAATTAAGCACCAGTGTCTACTTGCAATATGCTGACAAACTACCTGTGTCTTTGCGCGCTACCCAGATTGTCAGTTCGTTAGCTTTTATCGATCGATTAATCAAATTGTTGAGCTTAATAACTGCTTGGCTGAGTATTAGCTACGTCTGGCTAGCCGGCTTTAAGTCGGACACCAGTAAAACGACATTACTAGGCAACGTGAACTAAATATATTGACGCCAAGACTTCGTCTGCGCTTAAATGACATAGCACGTGTTTGTATCCTGGTCAGCGGAGCGCGCTACTGTAATTGAGCAATGTTTTCATGACTCTAGGAAGCGTGACACAAGCTAAGGTTTAAGTTTTCTATTACAAGCGTTAAGGTCGTTTGGAAATTAAAATGCCTCACGATCACCTGACAGCTTGCTTTAGGTTACAATTAACTACTTTTCGAGATATCTTTCTAGTTATAGAATAATTCAAATCTAGAGTAATAACGCTGGTTGCAATTGTCAAAAACAATTATTTTGAATAATTTAAATGTATTAAAATTATTTAAACTTAATTAGTAATTAAATGTATTGTTGATGATATTATAGTCTAACAAATCAAGATGCATGACTGTTTTTCCATTTATTAAAAAATAAAACAAATGCTACAAATGTACTTTAAACATGGTTTACTCTCTAACTGTGACACTACTGTGATTACAAGTAGTGCTGGGCGGTATGACCAAAAATTTATATCACGGTATTTTTCTAAATTATACCGGTTTCGCTGTATATGACGGTATTTTTTTGCCTATGCATGACCGGCCGTTAACCACATTTTCTACTGATTGAGAGAGGAAATACTGCAGTAGATTGAATGCCCTATTTTACTGTAATGATTAGTGAATATTGTAGAAAATTTCCACACTAGAATTAATACAGGTTTGCAAAGCCCCACAAAATGTGGCTGAGGGGAGACAACAACCAATAAAACACAGACCTGCAACACACTTATTACTGACACACGAATATTAAAATATGACCACGGAGAGAAAAAAACAGTTGAGGGCACCTTAAGCATTTTAAAAATCTAACCCTATATAACAACAAACTGCCAAAACGAGGGAGAAACGCGGAAGAACATTTCAAAGGTCTAAGGATATTTTCAATCGTTTTAAGAGCACTACAGTCTCTGAACAAATGACACACGTAAGTTTAACACAGAAAGAATAAAGCAGTTGCTTTTTGCCCATTCTTCTTTGAAGTGTCAGTCTATTAATCATTGTCTTCGGTGTAGCAGAATCGTGTCATTGCGGTCGTGATCAGGCTGTATCAGTGTCCTTGTTTGCATTTCATTTGAAGAAGACGTGATGAAATACGTGTGCATACACGCTGCTGGTTCCCGTTTAGAGCACTCGAGTATATGAAATATGTCCATAAAAAAAACTTAAACGCGCTCCCTCCGGTCTGTATCTGACTAATATGATCCATGTGGTGAGCGTTGTTAATCTCATCACGCCGCTCCGCGCAGAAACCGCTCTCTTGCGCGTTTAAATTATCCACTGTAATCATATGCTGAATCCGAAATCGCCCCCTAAACCCTCAAATAGGGCATTATTTGAAGGGACAACCATTGTAGTGGTGTCCGAAACTATAGTGGACATTATTGAGTGCACTCATTCAATCCCATATTGCACCGCAATAACGAGTGTACAGCATAGGTGTACAGCCGATGTACACACAATGGCTGCCCGAATTCACTCACTCGTTTTTATACACTCCTTCAAGTAAACTGTATTAGTGGACTAAAGTAGGGAATAGGGAATGAGGGTTTAGGGGGCGATTTCGGATTCAGCCATGTCCTCACTACAGTGCAACAGTGAAAAGGGACCCCTCTCAAACAGTGTCGCGCTGCGCCACGTTCCGAACGGTATTGCGGTATAATCAAAATTCATATCATAACAAAAATAAATACCGGTATTCGGTATGAACCGGTATACCGCCCAGCACTAATTACAGTTACAATATACATCTATCAGGCACATATTGCTTGTTAAAGATTTGCCCAGATTCTTGTTTCATGCCGTTTTTTTGCCTGTTGAATGTTAAAGAGGCTTGAAGTGCATGGTCATTGCAATGAATGTTTTAACATGGTGAGGAAGGTAAACGTTAAAGGTGTCATATGATGCTTTTTTAATGTTTTCCTTTTCCTTTAGTGTGTAATGTATCTGTTTGTACATGTATACGATATGCAAAGTTAAAAAGCTCATAGTCTCTCACAAAGGGATTTATTCTAACAGAGAAAACTGATCCAGACCTGCCTAAAACGCATCGAAGTCAGATATATTACTTCCTCAAACGTCTACATCACATTGTGAAAAATTAGCATAAAAAAAGGCAAAGAATACGCAAAGAGAGAAGACGAGACTGAATTGTAGCGTTGTTGTGTTGCAGAGACACTGTATGTAATTGGATGCAAAAGAAAAAACACTTTGTTTGGTCTTCTGAAAACAGATGTATTTACAGCTGTTTGTGAGCAGTACAACCTAAAAGTTTGCTTGTGCACAATTTAACAGAGAACAGCTTTCTGAACCTGGGAGAGTACAACACTGGCTTTATACAAAGACTACTTAGCACTGTGAAACATTCTGCTCAAGTCATGCTTGCAAAGTTGGTTATGATCAATCTGCTTGATCCTCCACACTTTCAGAATCTGACTTGTGCTCAAACTGATACAGTAAAACCGACTACATTATTAACAGTTTTTTTACATTTGCTTAAAGCCTTGGAAGCTGAAGCTTGCAATTATGGTAAGGGGCGTTATATTTCCAGTTTGGCCAATCACAACTCACTGGGTCTGCTGGCCAATCAGAGCACACTGCGCTTTTCGGAAGGAGGGGCTTTGTAGAAATCACTGCGTTTCAGACAGACTATGAATTTAGGAGCTGTAATATTGTACATTATGCATGTGAAAAATGTGTTAACCTAATCTTTTAACCCAAATTAAACAAAATAATGAACACTAGGGATGCCATTCAATGTTAATACTGTGGTGTTGAATGATTACCATATTCATGTACCATGGTGTTAACATAGTACCTTAAAGGTGGGGTAAGCGATATTTGAAAAACGCTGTTTGAAAGTTGGTCGGACCGACACAACCAGACACAACATCAAACGTGTAGCCAATCAGCATTAAGAAGCGTATGACGGTGGAGGAGAGAGAATAAGCCAGAGGGAGATTTGAAGAAAGACTGTTGAAAGAGAAAAGCTCATAAGAACATCACTGGAAAATAACGAGTTATGATCAGGCAGGAGCTTTAGGACCCGTGTTAATATTAGAAAAGCTTTCCAGCACTAGAGAGCTATGCAGGAAGGCCTGAAAACAGATGCGGAGGTTGCTTTAATTCTTCTCCATACGTGAGTAACACTGGTTTTGAGTGTCATATTGTTTGTCTGGAGCTGCTGTGCTTTTGGCAACTAACAACAAAATCTTTTGTGCTTCTGATACGATAAATAGACATCCACTCTTGCATTGCGTGTGTAATGGAGGTCAGCTAGTGAGAGTTATGCAGGCTGGTGACTGCTAGAGAATGTGGTGTTTACTGTTTAGCGCCCTTGTTAGTGCACTTGCCTCGCATGCCAGCGATCGTGGTTCGAGGCCGACTCAGAGCAGGGCGGTAAGGATTGAAGGGTAAGCTTTGGAGGCGGAGAGGGGTGGGTTTGTTTGGGTTGATTTCAAATATCAACAATGTTCAGCAAATATAGCTTACCCCACCTTTTAAAGAATATAATTGTACTACCCGGTAATGACAGATGTGGACTTGACACCAAACTGAAGCTCACATATTTATGTTTTAGATTTGCAGAGTCTCTCTCTCTTGTTGAATTATACAGACACTAGTCTAACCTGTGAGAATCCTTTTAAAGCAGTGGTTAATGCTAGTTTTGTCTTATTTTAAATACTTTTAATAATTTTGAGGCCCCCTTGGAAGTCTGCTGAGGCCCTCTAGTGGGCCCCCTGGTTCAGAACCACTGTTTTTAAAATGTTCTCTGTATGGATACAGAATAAAATACAATTTAATATAGCTAGTATAGATTAAGATGTCCGTAATTAGAGTTTTAGCAGTAGAAAATATTTATAATAGGGTTAGGCTTATAATTTATGGGGAAACAATGGACTTTCCTAAATAATAGGAATAATAATTTCATTGTGTAATTAATATTGTTTTGAGCAAAAGGGCATAGTACCAGATTTAATTTTGTGTCTGACTTACCATCAAACCACATTTTTATTACAGTTCTGGAAGACTTTTTATGGGGACCTCAACTTTTGTTAAGTCTTGGTTTTCTGTATTATTGTCTTCAGATTTTTTAACAGTGGTTAAATACAGTGAAATCCAGCCACCAGATTGTCCATGATCTGAATTGGGCATTCCTAGTACTATTCGATGTCTCGTGCGTGACATTACGATATTAGACACTGTGTCATATGGTAATACACACATATTTTAGCTTTAAAAGCCGTTGTATTGCTTCCAAATGTAGTGTTATTTGTAAAGTACTCATATTTTAACTACATTCATTCATTTGTCAGGCCTTTACAGCATTTGTCTCAGCTGTCGCCACGTGCTCAGCAGTGATCTTGGTGGCAGAGGTTACAGTTCCGGTAACGTGAACATAAATTTGACAGACGTAAGCCCTGTCCAATCATATGGAGATTCCGTATGACGTATTTCAGCACGCACCAATCCCGTAACGGTGGGTGGAAGATTTTCAAAATGTGCTGCTGCATGTGATCACAAAGGAGGCGAAGGAAAGACAAGCGCACGGCCAATCAGACTCGTCAGGCGCTGTGTCGATGCTTACGCAGAGCAAAGGGGATTGATGCAGATAGTGGCCGCGAAACTCTTCGGCAGTGAACTTGCACTTTTGTTTCAAACAGAAATAAGTGGAATCCGTTTCTGCGTTATTGTGAGCTGGATTAATTCGCCTACAAGGTATCTAGCGAGTGATAACGTTGTCGGGGGAGAAGACCATGCTGTTGTTTGTGGAGGTGAGTTAATGAGGTCATTTTGGCGACCGCGAAGGTTCTTCACAGCTGCGGCATGGATTCAGCTCGATGGCGCCTGCCATGAGTTCAACCAGAGGACATTATTGTGGTTTTCTAGACCTGCTACAGCTATTATTTGTTTTCTAGTTTAAAAGTAAGTAGTTAGCGATGAGCAAGGTTAGTTGAGCTGCTATGTAATACCTTGTTTATGTGGACGCGAACCGACCGTCGATTGCGAAAGATCCACGTGCGTGCAACAAATGCTAGCTATTTAGCCAGCCTCTTTTATTCGCGTAAGGTGCGTAACTTTTATTGGTGAAATTCACAACTAAAGTAACGACCGCATCAAATACTTAAGGTATCCACGAATTGCATCAGCTTTTAATTTGACCTCTCGTTCAAAAATAACTTTAGCCCATTCAAATCCAATAAAGCGCCAGTCAGGTTAACCAGGCTGCGTTTCAGATGCAGGTTTGTAGCTCTTTGCCCTGAACTCTCGCTCTGGTTTATCGGAGTGGCTAATCAGATTAAACGGGTGAAAGGCCGACTATTTAAAACCTCCTGCCTGTGTGCATGGAGTATTGCGTCGGGTAAGTAATGGATCTTGTGAGTGAGGTTAAGTAGTAGCTTATAAAGTATAGAGAAGTTGTGCACATTTCTGGTTTTCAAACTCGTAGTGTGTTAATAGTTGGGGCCCTTGTCTGTCCTGTGGTGTTTATGTGCTCTTCAGACGTCCTTCACCAAGGTTGTGGCTATAACGCACAGTTTCATTTGAGATGGCAGATATGTTATATTCGATGTAGTCCCAATTGAGACGCTAGAGCAAGGTTGAAGCAGTGTTGTAATTTGTTCCTCCGCGTGTCATGTGAAACTTTGATAGCGTCGTATCTGTTACCCCTAAAAGACCCAAGCCCTGACATTGATATTTTTTATTTTCCCCCCTTTGGAAGTGATATTAAAAGGAAGTTTTTTTTTTTATCTCATTTTGGATGTATGTTTGGAAAAACTTTGCAAAATTGCAATGCTGTGATTTCAGGGCTGCAAAAGTTCATCCCTGTTATAATGAAGTATGCAAATACTTTCTTGAAGCCTTCACAGGGTGTTAGGAGGCTTTGGATGCGTTTGTGTCTGACCATACCGCTTGCACTCTTTAAACTTTCAAGATCTGGGATATTAGTACATCTCACTGGCCACCTGTAAAGTGCACATGATGGCATATTTAAAGGCCTACAGTGAAGTTGCTTTGACCTTTGAATTAAAGGCTTCCCATTAAACAAGAATGCTGAAAATTCAATGTTCACCTGACACTGCTAGGTTTCATTAAGCTCAAAAAGCATTTAAAATGTGTTATCTATGGTTACTGAATGGGCACCATTGTGCTAAATATATAAAGATTATTGCCCTTTGTAGCCCACTATTGCATTTTTTTATTTTTTGCACTTAGAAAATGTCTCTTATGCAATTTGATATAGTGGGGAATGTAGACAAAAAAATAATAATCATTTCACTTAACATGTTGGGAGTTGAGAAATACAGTCAGGTACTTGTAAAATTACCAATTCTAATGCTGTCCTAAATGCCTCAAATGTTGCTTTGAAGTTATATTAGTTCAAGTTTTTAATTTTTTTTTATTCACCATCCCACTTTGAAACAGGGTGGGTAAACTATTTGCCTAATACACTGATGTCTTAATTACATGTTGCCAGTTCATTCAACAGTTACTCCACATTAAATTTGTTGTTGTGCCACAATGGATATCTGTCAGTTTTAGACTACGATAATGGGTAGTTAAATGACTAGTAATGTTGTAGTTAAGTCTCAATTCTGTTAGTGTTAACTAACGCTACAGTTAGAAAATGGGACTGATTTCTCCTGGTTTTATTCTACTGTGATCTGAAAATCTGACTGTAAGAATGTTGTTTGTGAACCTTAACTAAAACATTTTTTTAACCTTGTGTTCAAGGTGACCACCAAGGGGGCCGGTCTGAATCCCAATGCTAAAGTGTGGCAGGAAGTGTCTGCACCATCCACTCAGGCTCCGGAGGCAGCCACAGAGACGTGCCATTGGCCACAAGCAGAAACAGTCTCTACTGAGGAGTCAGAGGGTACGTAATATTGATTTAGTGCTGTAAATGATGTGTAAAAATTGACTTAATGTGTTTTTTTTTTCTACACGCCTGATTAAGTATATTTATATTAAATATAAATGTAACGTGTTTGCTTGGTGTTGTTGGTTAATGACATGGAGGTAAATTAATAAAATATTTTATCTTTTGTTAGTTTTATTGATTTGTGTTTATTAAAAAATATTTTATTTAGCCAAACATTTAATAATTTAATTGACTATCAACTCAGGAACACCCTGAAGTTCCTCACAAACCCTCAGGGGTTTAGAATTTAGAAACTAAAGCCCATTTAGGACATGTTAAAGTTTCCTAAAACCCAGTGATGATCAGTATCGCGCTTGGAAGGACCCAGAACCATTCTCACTGTAGAGATCTTTAACCCTAATTTCTCCTCTCACGCCCTCCCTCCCTCCCTCCATTCTGTTCTCATTTCTTTCTCTAATTCTCAAACAAAATTTCTTGCTCTTTCTCGCAGTGGATTGGGTCTGCCCTAATGACCGTGAGATTATGAGATCTGAGGGTTGCATGGTCTAGATCTGTTCTTGTATGGTAACTGATCAGTAAGTTTCCAAACTCATTTTACTACTACTGTTGTTCCTCGACTGAAGGTTTCAAGGAGTATGTTGTTGGCTATGGTGACTCTGAGTCAGCCCCTCCTATGGAGAGCAGCATGTTGAATGGCATGGAGTCAGCAGAACTGGCTTACCCACTCTATGAACCAGGTCTGCCACACACACCCACTGTCACACTTTAATTCTGTCAGTGATGCTTAATGGCTGATTGTCAATGGGGACTGTATGTTTTGTCGCTCAGTGGAGGGCGAGACGGTTGAGGAGCAGCCTCTGCTGTCTGAAGAGAGTCTAAAGGAGTCATTGAAGAAGCAGCTAGAATTTTGCTTCTCAAGGTAACGCCCACTCTACGCCCAGACATGCTTACACCTGCTCCTCCATATCACATCTTTTTTTTTTTTTGCATAAGACCTTAAGGGATGAATGGAAATTCATAATCACCAGAACAATAAAGCAATGCTTATTATACTCTTGCTTGAAACAATTCTCATTCAGTAATTAAATGCAGTGTTGTAATGGATCTATGATTTTGGAACTGATTTCATATTCAACAGTATTGTAATTGTTGGTAGTCAAGTACACATAGTTGCAATCTCTTTATAATTTAATTCAATATGAAATAATAAAGAATAGATCACCCAAATATTAAAATGATCACACTGATGCCATTTCAATGCAGTATGGCCAGTAGATCCCAAAAGTCATTTTATTTTTGCGTGCCATGTGACTGATTGGGAAGTGTATTGTATAGGTCACCATTTACTGATTAGTGAGTTCAACTAGTGTATCTAGATTTTCTTTTTCCACCATATGGATTTTTTTATGGCCGATTTATAATGGGATATTTAAAGACTTCTGTCAGTCTGCTCTTAGGTGCTGTCGACACGCATTGGCCATTTACATATAATGGTCCACCACTAGTTTTAACAGCAGATTTTTTGAGTGTTGAAAGAATAATTTTTTTTATCATGCCCTTTAAAACGCTGTTATACCCATGTGCATTCAGACGTACATTTTTTGCTGTTGCATAATGACTTGCATTGTTTTAAGCATTCTGCCACAAGTGTTGCATTTAAGACTCAAAAATAAAGTTCAGCTTTTCAAAATGCCTCACATTTCTCGCCCCACGTGGGTGTCCAATAATCTTCAGGTAAACTGAAACTAGCTTAATATTACATGGCTTCTTTAGGAACAATTGGTTGACTAGTTGTTCAGGAAACTTACTGACTAGTCTATTTTGAAAATGGAATCAGTCAAAAGCAACACAGTATGTAGAAATACTTCTACACTTCTGTGTACAAAACATTTGGACTTGTTTTTCATTTGCTTGTGTGAACTTAAGTGAACATGTCCAGTGGTGTGATAATGAGTTTATATCAATGGGATATGTAAATCATGCAATTGAAGCTTGTAGTTAGCAAAGTGGACATTTAAAAATGTCTCACTATATACACTTAATCTGTTTTATCAAGTGAAACTCTTACGTTTTAAGTGCTATGAATATCACTGCAAGTGTTCAACATCTGTTCATAATTTTTTTTTCCTATAGGGAGAATCTTTCTAAGGACCTTTACCTGATATCTCAGATGGACAGTGATCAGTTTGTCCCTATTTGGACCATTGCGAGCATGGAGGGGGTCAAACTGCTGACTACTGATATGGACCTGATACTTGAGGTGCTACGAGGTATAAAAAAAAAAAAAAAAAAAAAGCCTGACCACAGTTACAGAGTTTGTTGGTTATTCCTTGTATTTAACTGTGCTTTTCTGTCCTTCTCAGCCTCTCCCATGGTGCAGGTTGATGAAAAGGGTGAGAAGGTACGGCCAAACCACAAGCGATGCATCATCATTCTCAGAGAGGTCCCTGAGATCACGCCTGTTGAGGTGAGACTATGCTGTATGTTTATCTCTTGTGGCTTACTGTGGTTACCCCCGATGATGATCAGTATCGCGCTTGGAAGGATCCAGAACCATTGTTGCTGTAGATTTCATTTTCTACCCCTCTTTCTAACTCCTTTTATCTATTCTTATTTTCTCTCTCTCTCTCTCTCTCTCTCTCTCTCTCTCTCTCTCTCCCTCTCTCCCTCTCTCCCTCTCTCCCTCTCTCCCTCTCTCCCTCTCTCCCACTCTCCCACTCTCTCTCTGTACAGTGGATTTTGCCCTAATGACCGTGAGATTATGAGATCTGAGGGATATTTGGCCTTCTGTTTCTCAGTAGTATTCACTCATTCTTTTCATTAGCTGACTAATAATTTTGTCTCTCTGTCAGGAGGTGGAGGCACTTTTTAAAAGTGAGAAGTGTCCGCAGGTTATCAGCGTTGAGTTTGCGCACAATAACAACTGGTACATCACATTCCAGTCTGACACTGATGCTCAACAGGTATATTGACAAACACATTCACAAATTGTCTTACTCGCAGAATAAATGTTAAAATCCTTCTTTCATGTCTGAGGGTTATTTCAAGATCTGTGCCACCAAATTGAGTTTAGACTCATTTATTTATATCATATGTTGCAAGTAAAATTCTAAAAAAAAAAAATTTCTCTCTCTTTTCTCCATGAATGGCTGTGATGCCATTTTTTGTGATATGGTTCATGACTGTAATCTGTATTGTGTAATTTTCTGTTAGCTATTATAATTCATGAAATGACTATAATGAAAAATAAACATCAGTAAAGTCTTAACGTTGCATCAATGATTATTTATATATATATTATACGCTAGCTGCTGATTAGCTAGCTGCTCCATTTGAAATGCTTAACTGAAGTTATTTTAACTTAATTTTGACACATTTGCTGATGATAAACAATATGGACTTTGGCTCTGCTGTTGTATGGATGAGGCCTAAAGTGTTTTTGCGTTTTGTCTGCTGATTTAATAAATGCAAATGGTCTCTTTCTGGTCACATTGTTTCACAGGCTTACAGATACTTGCGCGAGGAAGTCAAAACCTTTCAGGGCAAACCGATTATGGTGAGTGTACATTTTGTATTGTTGTAAGCATGCGTGCCTGGCTGACACTTAAAACGCAACCAGTGTCACTTTGACCACTTGCTCTGTGTCTTCTAATTTGACCAGACTGATTCGTGCCAGCATTTGCGCATGCTTGTGTGTTAGTAAACAGATGTGTGAATGTGCCCTCAATTTCTGTTCTATAAGTATGGCTGCATTGTTCTCAAGGATGCTGTGATAATTAGCAGCTTTGACCCTTGTTTTGTCAACCAATCAGTGATGAGGTATCCTATCATTATGTAACCAATAGGAAAGACCCCTGTAGATTCTTGTCCAGCCCACATCCTTAAATAGTCAAACATAAGGTGTCTGTATGAGTAATGCTTGAGATGCATCTGTGCTGCTTGAAGGGAATCTACATTTATAAGTAATTTCTGGACGTTGCATGTACTTTTTAACTCTTTGTGTGTGAGAGATTCTTCTGCTTGTCCCCCTCTCGGCTCTGCCCTCATGACTGAAATTGAGATTTGGCAGATTGATGTGCAGTTACTGATTTATTGTCATTTATGGCCTCCATTTAGTTTCAAAATGGAGTGCACCACACATAATGAATGATTTTCTTGGATGTTCTGGGCTCAGTTGTTCAAAAAGTTTAATCTGGATCAGAATTATCTAGATTTGGAAGTCCAATGATTCGGTGCTCTAAATTGGGTTATACATTTCACAGTGGCTACTAGCTATGTAAAGAATAGGTCGAATAGTCAGTGTAGGGTCACTTCAAGAGCTTTTATTTGAAGAGGAAAACGCATACGAACGTCCCATTCCATTTTCCTTAAACGATCAGAAAAAAATGAAATGGGAGAATCAGGGAAAAAATTAAATGGGAGAAATTACGTATTTTAATTAGAGGTGCGCCGATGTAAAGGCAAATATTTTTTACAATCTGCGATTTTTAATTAACAGATTATATCCTGTCAATCTTAAACCCCTTAAACCCCCCCCCCCCCCCCCCCCCCAAGTGGCAAGTGGGGCATTTTGACATACCCCAAATAAAAGGGCTGCTGCTCGCAAGTCTTTCTGAATATACACATAAGTAACATCTAGAAAGCCAACACTTAAGAGTTTACAATTCAAGACTCAACAATCCGGACTGTTATTAATATGGAGATATATGTAGGCTCAAACATTAAAACAAAAAATATATATATTAATATATTTTTAAATGTATAAAAATAGTATGTGAATGTAGTATAACAACTTATAACCACAACTAAAGTGAAGCCACAAGTGTGGTCATGCTGCATTTCAAATCTGAGGATGAAATCTCTAAAATTATGCATTTTATGAAGCATATTGTATGGCATGTTGTGAGTTTTTAGCGAATGCTAAGATAAGATGCTATCATTGTTGTTGGCCTGTAAAACACATACTTGCAGTCTACTAACTAGTCTTTCAACTGCTTAATTCATACTCTATTGTTTTCACTCAATGAACTTTTCACATGTCTGTCATTAATGACTTAATCCTCATTCTTTTATAGTAATTATTTTGTTTGTATTATGTCCATTATAGCCTATTAAGGCATTCTGAATGGGCCATCAACCCCACATTCGTCCCACTTTACATTAAAACCTACTATCTGAAGTCTTTCTAGCAAACAGAAAAACACAAAGCATGCTTTTGGTACATTATGTGAAATATATTGCTCCTGGTGTGACAGGTGCATTAGAGCTACTGTTAGCATCAAGCTACATAACAGAAAATAAAAGATTAATATTACATTTTAACTCCAGACTCCCATTAAACAGCCAGCAAGTGTTTTTATTTACTTCACATTGCGATATAATGTGGGTTTCAGTGATGTTCAATGATGTTAAAATGTTATATTTAGCATTTTATATGGAGCTAATCGCTACACCTGCTTAGCATGTTACTGGAAACATTCTTTATTCATATGAAAATATACCAAATCACATGCAAAACCCACACAAACCATATGCCATCGTAATCGTGCGTTTATTAGCTTTGTTTTCACGTGTTGCAATGTTTACAACAGAGAGATGAGAATGAGGAAGTGCACTGAACCGCATGACCAGATGGGGCAGGATTGTTGTCACGTTGAGTCGCATAAGATGATTGACAGCTGTACAGCAAATGAGAGCAGCAGGAAGCAACAGACACAGAGATCGCTCTGAATGTCATTCAGCTCTTCAGATCAGCATAATTCAGTGAGAAATGAATAGAAATGTTATTCTATATGCCAAAATATTTTGCAAACATGATGATAAATCTATATTTGTCCAAATATGTGCACGTTTGGACTAAGAACCCGAACGGATGCTGTTTAGTGCATGTATGTGACCACAAATAAAACAGAAGACGTGACTGGCTTTTGATTCTTGTTGATATTTCATAAATTAAGAAATTAATGTCACTGCAACCTCATTTTATCATAAACAGTGGTCAAATAACGAAGCTGGAGGCTTTAATCTTTATAATTTATACCAAGTTTTTCCAGATGAAGTAAGTGTGTGATGTTTTAACGAGCAGTGAATGTTGAACAACAGTAATCTGGGGCCGTCGGCGATACTTGACCGCTAAGGGGTTACCTTATGTGCAACTAAATTGCATACAAACATTTCAGTTTTTATTTGAGTGCAATTATTATATCTGAAAATAAATAGAAGTTGATATAATAGCTTGTTGTTAATTTTAACCCTTATATTATAGTAATGTACCAAATGAGAGGGTTCCCTATATAGTTTAGTCCCCCCCCCCCCACCCCCCTTAAATCAAAACTCTGCAGATATTCTGAATGATCAGGTATCGGTGTTGGCTGAGAAATTAAATACCAGTACATCTCTAATTTGAATAATTTTACGATCTCTTGATTTTTGCATTCCCCCAAGAAACTTTTGCATTCATTCACAAAGAACTCAACAGTTTTGAGAGTGAACACAGTTTCTTAAGGGAATGCAGAACATTTGCGAGAGAATGCTAAAACATTCAAATTAATTTTTCCTCCCATCACCATTTCCTTTGTGTTTCCGTAGCCCCTCAGTGATTAAAAAGAACTCTTAAGTTATATATTTTTGTTTGATATTGACAGCTGTTTGAGGGATTATTTTATGGTGCCAAAATCTGTACTGAAAAGCTTAAAAGGTAGCCTAATATTTAATTTATTACTTTAACAGTTAAACTAATCAAGAGCAATAAAAGGTATATTACATGATACAAATGCAAATCAAATAAACTACTGATTTGATCCAGATCTATACCAAGATTTCAAATTTCAGAATCCTTTTTTTTTTCTTTCTTTTGAACAACCCAATTTGAAGATTTAATTCAATCCGATTAGATTACTTTTGAACATCTGGGCCCAGATTTTAATACAGGTCTGTCTTTTGTATGTTTTTGTCATGGTAGGCTCGCATCAAGGCCATTAACACGTTCTTTGCGAAGAATGGTTATGGGGCTGTTGACACTGGCGTGTACTCCACTCCATCACAGTACTCGTCTCCAGTTTACCTGCAGCAGGTGTACCAGCCTCCACAGCAGTACCCTCTCTACAGCCTTCTGCCACAGACGTGGACCCCCTCACCCACTCCTTATTTTGAAACGCCATTGGTGAGAACTTAAAATATATTTGCTTGAAATATTGTGAAGTGTTTTACAGATGAATTAAAGGGATTGTTCACCCAAAAATTGTCATTTACTCACCCTGAACTTGAATGAAATTCTTTTTGTTGAACACAAGTTATTTTGAAGAATGTTAGCAACTAAACAGTTGATAGGGCCCCATTGACTTTCATAGTATGGGAGGAAAAAATATTATGGAAGTCAATGGGGCCCCATCAACTGTTTGATTACCAACATTCTTCAAAATAACCCCCCCCCCCATATAATATATAAGTTGCTCAAGAAACTGTTCTTATCAGGGTCAAAATTTGTTGTGCTGCATTATATTTCAGTGAAAACATGATGCATTTTTTTTCAAAAGAAAAGAATTGACTTTTTTTGTAAAGTCTTGTCCTTTTAATTTAATGCATCCTTGCTAAATAAAAAAAAAAATTTCGTTAAAAAAAAAAAAATAATTACTGAACCCAGCCATTTGTTTGGTAGTGTATAGGGATGTGCGCAACGACACAATTTCATACGTTTAAATGGAAGTTTTTCAACTGACTAATCGAACGAACACACTTCTTGTGTATGAAAAGTATGTGAACATGATGGGTGGCGAAAATCGCAAGAAAAGGTTGCCATGTACTGGCAACTATACATTACTTAAACCAGTGGTTCCCAACCATGTTCCTGGAGGCCCCCCAACAGTGCACATTTTGCATGTCTCCTTTGATTGGCACACCCACATCAGGTCTTGGAGTCGCTACTAATGAGCTGATGACCTGAATCAGGTGTGTGTGTGTTTGAGGAGACGTGCAAAATGTGCAGTGCTGGGGAGCCTCCAGGAATGTCGTTGGGAACCACTGATTTAAACATATGATTGCGTATGATTTTGTTTTCCGCTCCAGATATACACTTTCAAAATAATAATGTATCACTTAACCTGGCAGTAATTTTAAGTGTAGCCTTTGTTAAAATATAATGTGCAAAAAAATAAATAAACGACTAGTATTTCCAAGTCGACTCGCTGTAGCTGTATTATTTAATTGACTAGTCAAAATAGTCTTGTACATCCCTAGTAGTATAAATGCAAATTAAGATAATTATTTTATTAAAACAATATATTTTTAGATTTTTTTACATTTTTATCTGGTCATTTAAGACTACAGGTTCACAAATAATGCTGCATGTTCAGAAACACAAATGTAGCTGTATATGAAAGGTGATCAGAGCAGATTTGGTTGTTTTGACCCAGTGATGATCAACTAAGCGCATAGAGGGAGGCAGGGAGTGATCAGAAGTTTTGTGGAGGGTTTTTTCCTTCTTTTTTTTCTGCTTTCTCACTTCTCATCTCTCTCTCTCTCTCTCTCTCTCTCTCTCTCTCTCTCTCTCTCTCTCTCTCTCTCTCTCTCTCTCTCTCTCTCTCTCTCTCTCTCTCTCTCTCTCTCTCTCTCTCTTTCTCTCTCTCACTCTCTCACTCTCTCACTCTCTCACTCTCTCACTCTCTCACTCTCTCTCTCTCTCTCTCTCACTCTCACTCTCACACTCAAAGTCGGTCACTCTGGTCCCAGTGAGCGTAAAGATTATGAGATCTGAGGGTCACTTGTAGAATGACAAATAAATGACTTTTCTATGGCCAAGCATTGTAGCAACAGTCATTTTTCAACAAATTTGAATGTGACATCCAATAAGCTGTCTTTTTTGTTAAATTTGTATTGTATTCACGGAGGCTGAAGGTATAAGCTGATGCAGTCTCAGTGGGTCTCTGAGTTTGTAATCAGGGTTGTGATTGCAGGGAGTTTCAGGAGTGCAGTATGAAGAGTCAGTCAGGGCAGGTGACTGCTTTCTAAATGGTTACCATACCAACAGTTGTTTGGTTCATTTAGCATATCACATTAATGTAAAGAGGTGCTTTGGGCATGCGTCACAAAAATGTGAATTGAAGATAATTTGAAGCTTGAGGATGTGTGGGTTAATCTCAGCTGTTCTTTCATCTTGCAGGCTCCATTTCCCAACAGCACATTTGTTAATGGCTTTGGCACAGCAGGATCCTACAAAACTGGCTCTTCACCAATCAACCTTACACGCAACTACCCCCGCAACCGGTAAGATTGCGAAATCTGCTTGTTGTTTTAAGAATCTCTTTCTTAACCTATTATGTTTTTGGCAGAGATGGAAAGGGATAGGCTGTTTCTTCTACCATGGGAACTTTTTATCCCAGGGGTTGGTTTTTAATAAAAACCAACTTGTTTTATCAAGGTCACATTAAAAGCATCTTGTAGACTACCTTGCCTTGCTACTTTTAAAATATTTGTATAAAGATTGTTATACATGTATTCACTTAGCAGATGTTTTATCAGAATCAGACATTTGATAATTGATATTTGTGGGAATTATTTATACACGACTAACATTTCTAATTAAATTGTGAACTACATTGATTTCCTTGTCGTGCAGAAAGTGAGGCAAAACTCTGTGTTTGAGGCACTGGAGTCAGACTGTCTTTGTTACTTTTACTTTCTAGACTTCCACTTTATTCCAGAAAGAATGTAATCAATGCCTTCAGGTAAATTCGCTCTGCTTTTACAGAAGCATTTCTTCATCTTAAAGGGATATTCACCCAAAAATGAAAATTATCATTTAATTACTCGCCCTCATGTCGTTTCAAACCCATAAGAACACAAATTAAGATATTTTTGATTAAATCCGAGAGCTCTCTGACCCCTCCATAGACAGCAATTTAATTAACACTTTCAGGGCCCAGGATGATAGTAAAAACATAGTTAAAGTAGTCCGTGACTCCAGTGGTTCAATCTTAAATTTTATGAAGCGATGCAAAAAAAATAGTGTGCAAAAAACAAACAAAATTAACTTTTATTCAACAATTTCTTCTAGCCTGTGTCTGACTCTTACACTGTTGACATAGTGTAAACAGTGCAGCACTTCCGAGTTCTACGGCAGAACGACTCATGGGCATGCGACGTGGTGCTCACATGAACGGCGTCGGCCAATGGTAAGCCGGCGTTCTGGAAAGTCTGACACAGGCTAGAAGAAATTTTACGCAAAAAACAAACAAAAATAACGACTTTAAGTATCCGCGTTGCTGCATAAAATTTAAGGTTAAACCACTGGAGTCACATGGACTATTTTAACAATGTTTTTACTACCTTTCTGGGTCTTGAAAGTGGTAATTAAATAAATAGCTGTCAATGGAGGAGTCAGAGAGCTTTCGGATTTCATCAAAAATATCTTAAGTTGTGTTACGTAGATGAACGAAGGTCTTATGGGTTTGGAACTGCATGAGGGTGTGTAATTAATGACAGAATTTTCATTTTTGGGAGAACTAACCCTTTAAATCGTAATCTAATGCACGTTCATCTTAGTGCTATTCAACCATGAGTAAGAGCTCCATAGTGAAAGACCATCATGACTCAGCTAAATGCTGCATCTTGATGCATGTTGGCTTTCACAGTGAATGAATATCAGTGCATTGTCACCAGATCTGTCATGTAACCCTGTCCTTGCATGTATCTGTTGCTCTGCATGTATGAGAATTTCCTGATGGTGTCTTGAAGTACATGCATTATAAATAAAATCTGCATGGGTGTTGAATGAGGACAATTAGCCAATGGCCTGTATAGTGCCCATACATGCTTAATACAATTTAATGGCAAATGAGATGAAGTATTGGCTTAAATGTAGTAAACACAATATTTGGTCACTTTATATTTAACTACTATATGCTTGTTAGGTACAATTTACTTATTGTGTTCATGTTGTTTTGCAAAACATGTTTGCTGCTATTGAGGTGGGATGTGTGTAAGGTTAGGGACAGGTTTAGTGGTATGGTTAGGTTTAAGGGTGGGTTAAAGGGGGGTATCACACAGTTTGTCAATCTCATGTCAAACTTGAGTACCTATAGAGTAGTATTGCATCCTTCATATCTCCAAAAAGTCTTTAGATTTATCATATTTATAAAAGAAAGATACGCTGTACCGAGTCTTTCCGGATAAAACCGAGCGGCTGGAGGAGTATCATTTGGGAGGAGCTAAAGAGCCACGAGTGCGCGCAGCTATTGCGTTGCGAGTGTCTGAAAGCTATGACATCGTTAGATAACGTGGAAAAAAAACGTTGCCTATCAATCAGTTTCAGAATACGTTCATATACATATATGGTCCAGAATCAAATCCAGAGGCTGAAATTGAAGAGAAGCAGCAACAACTACAGCAGGACGTCTCTGTGGTAATGTTATGTACTGTAACTGTATATATTTGCTAAGCAGCTTGTGTAAATGACTAATTTCTTCTTTTATGTCGTTGTAATTTTTTTATTTGCCCGTTTTAAAAGGTGTACATGTGGGAAGTGCACATCGCATGCTTCATTGATAAATTAACTATACGTGATCATTGTTTATTTGATGTGCACTTGAGCGCCGATAACCAACAACACACACACACAGACATTTGAAGCAGTTTTACTCACCGCCTGCGGTAACAACGCATGACCGTGAACCTTTATCGTTGGGACCACTCCATCTTTCAACATTAGACTATCTGCAAATCCGGAGTTGAACTGGGCCTTGTTTATAAAACAATCATCGCCGAAATGTAGGGATCAAACTGAACAGGGTTGTCTAAACACACTTCTTTGGTGACATTGTTGAAGTCCTGTGACCTGTGCAGCGCAGCCGACGACTTTCCTAAAGCCGAGCAAAGTGCGTTGTTGGGAGAAGTTGCCTGTACGGCCTGTACAAGGAAATTTCACCTTTGTTGACGTCACGCAGACCCATACACGTGAAAAACTTTCAGAAACTTGTGAGAAAGTATTTTTGGCACACAAATACTCCATCAAATGTCTAACTTATTTTTTGAAACTTTGTCCATGTTTAGCATGGGAATCCAAGTCTTTATCAGTGTAAAAAGCTCAGTATGCATGAAATGGCATTAAGGTGTAGGGGTGAAATGAATCATAGTTGATCCGTGGTTCAGTTTCGGCACGCATGTGATTTTCATGGATCAATTGCAAAGTTTAACCATCATAGAGTGAAAGTTTTTAATTTGGCATGTTTTGTCTTGCCAATTTACACATTCAAGGGATTTTACACCAATCCAGTGCAAGAAGAGGCAAAAGATAACTATTCGGTACTCGCGCGCACAGAAAGGCGTGTTTCAGACGCGCAAACACCAAATTGGTTCCTCTTATGCATCTTGTGCTTGAAAAGACACATACACACAAAATTGTCCAATATACCCATCTAAGAAGTATTCTCGTAAACGCAGTCAGTTATGTATTAATGAACGTATCATTAAATTGGATCAGTGCATTCACTGCTGTCTGTCATTAATGTAAATCATACAACAAAACACCGCTTTTAACAAAGATTTAATCTGCTGTGTATTTAAATTATAGAGTGAACACTATAGTGTTTTTACATTTAGGCGTAATTGAATTTCTGTACATGAATACAACAGTTAGACCATACTTTATTTGTAACTGTTATTGTATTCTTCTATGCTTGTAATTTGTTTACTGACTTTTCAATTCTTTAATGTTTAAACTTTATTAGTTAGGCTTGTAGTTTTTGCTGTGGTATCGATTGTACTTAAAGTGGGCTTTAAGTAATAAATGAAAAGCAAAGTTGTTTTTTTTTTTTTGCTGATCCATGACTCAAACCGCAATATGATCCGAACCACAAGTTTTGTGATCCGTCGAACCACTGTTAAGGTTCAAGGGAAGGGTCAGCAAGTGTGTAATTATTGATGTATGTTTAAATACAAGTACAATGTAAAAACATTTACACAATAAGTGCATTCTATCAAATTAATTTAAATGTTAGTACATATTCGATTCATTTTTAAATTTGCATTCGCACATACTGTGTAAAGGGAGTGGCGGAACTGACTGCACATTTTACAACACAAGATGTCAGGATCTGTTGCGCAGCAAATCCTCTGCCATGGTCTTTTGTAAGTCATCTCCTTACTCTTTTCAAGTGAAATCTGACTCCTGCTGAAAATCTGCAGATTGTACTGCAGGTTTGGAAGGATGTTTTCAGTTTGTAATTGAAGTCTCTGTTGTCCAACTGAACTAAATGTTTATTTCTATAAAAAAAAAAAATGGCAAAATGACACTGGGGGTGGTGCTGTGGTGCCGAACAGTGTAACACCAGTAATTGACTACTGCAGCAAGCCTGCTACAAAATAAATGAAAATGGTGTCACTTCAGGAATTTCTCAGCAAAATAAATGTTTCTTGTCACTACAGCTCTCATGCATAACATCTCCATTTGTGATGCTTGTTTTACACCGTGAGAGAGACCACCCCTAAAGCCCAGCTGGAAAAACTCTGTTCTACAGATGTTTACTCGGCTTTGCTCTGGCTTTTAAACCTCGGTTATAGTTATATGCTATCGCTTCTGAGAAATGGCTGATTTTTCTGTGCTCTGTGCAGGAACCATGTAAAGCCACAGCCTCGTGCTGATGTGAGTCAGCTGACAGAGACTTCGTCCGGTACCGGTAGTCCTCAGCCCCTGTGCACCCCCACTTCAGACACCACTGCCTCCACCCTTACCCCGCTCTCTGAACCACCGGTTTCCCCCAGAGAGAACCACCACTCTGAACTCGGCATCAGCAGCCGGGCCAGGTCAGTACACACAAATTATACAGGTAAAAGAAAAATGCTGCTACATGTCTTATCTAAGTAATGTAACTGTATAAGCAGCGTAGTTGGTTGTTTTGACCCAGTGATGATCAACTAAGCGCATAGAGGGAAGTAGGGAGTGATGGGATGACTTTAGGAGTTCTTTATTTTCTCTCTGATCACTTCTCATTCTCTTCTCCTTTCATTTCTTTCTTTATCTCTCTCTGTCTCTCTCCTTAAAGTCTGTCACTCCTGTCCCAGTGAGCGGTAAGATTATGAGATCTGAGGGTCATCTGTCAAATGTGTTCTCTGAATGGTGACAGGTTTGATGATAGGAGTGTATGTAACAAATTGTGTGGTGTGTCCAGGAGAGGAAGCTATCGTGGCATGAGGAGAAGAAGAGAAGATGAAAGGACGGTAAGTCCTAAAATTTTATTGCATGGTTCTCTGAAATGGTCTTTTTTTTCTTTTTTTTTTCTGTCTCTCGTTTCATTCAATTTCATTTTACACAGAGGCAGAATCCTGAATCAGAGGTGAAAGCTCCGCCTCCAAAGTTTGACCTCGCAACCACTAACTTCCCGCCTTTGCCAGGAGGTGTGCCAAGTTGTCTGCCAGGTGTAACAATTCAAACGGAGTCAGTGTTGGAGAATCGCATGGCAGATGTAGTTAAGGGCATCAGCAGGGACAAGGTAGTATGAACTACTTCCTGTGACTGTGTATTATCAATTACGTTTGTTTTGCTTTTTCACAGAGAATCTCAGATATCACTCAAGTTGCAATTTTTCTGTGTGCTTTAGCCTGAAACAAATAAGCAAGATATCAGTCAAGATCCCAGAACATGTCATGTGGAAGCCCAGTCGACCGGACTCTCCACTCCAGTGCCAAAGCTTCCTGCCACAAAACAGGATACACCTACCACTAGGTACACACATGCATGTCTGATAGGATTCTATGCTCGGAAGAATTTAACACATTAAGCATCATAAAGTACTAATGAACCATTACTTTTACAGCATTTATTAATGTAGGTTTAAATTATAAGTGTAAAATTAAACAACTATAACAAATTATTCATAAATATTACCATTAAGTTTTTGAATAGAAGCAGGTTGATTAAAAACTGAAACTCCACGTTTCTCTGTACAGTGCGTCACATCAAGTGAAGAAACCAGAGAAAGAGGTTCAGACCTCTGACACGCCTCCAGAGCCTGCATCAGTGACCACACACCACGACCAGCCCATTTCCACCCCCAAACCTTTGTGCAGCCAATCAGCTTTAAGCACTGTATCCACTCCACCTCTCCCATCAAGTACAACTGTACAGGTAAACGACTTAATTTGCTAAATTATGAATGCTCCTGGTGCTTGTTCACATATGAAAGTAAAACTTTTAAGGTTTTATTTGACTCCCCTCAGGAGCCTCGGAAGCTGAGCTATGCGGAGGTGTGTCAGAGGCCTCCCAAAGACCCTCCCCCTACACTAGTAGCCCCGCCCAGCCCCAGTCCCACTTCTTCTCCCACCACAAACCAACCACTACGTGAACTTCGGGTCAACAAAGCGGAAGGCCCAGCTTCATCCCGCTGCAGCCCCGGTGATAAAATGGAGAAAGGAAGCGAGAGTCGGACGTCCAGAGAGCAGACTGGCTACCAATGTGGTAATGGCCCCAGAGGGTCAGGCTTTAAGCTCAGAGAGCAACAGAGACGGCCTCTACAGGGTCGACGCTCCTCTCCACAGTCGGGGTATAACAGACGCATTGGAAAAGAACAAAACATCCCACCCAGATCGCCAAAGTAATGCCTTGTATGCCCACAACACATGCACACTCGTGTGTATACTTAGATACACATCTTATTCACAAAGCAAAAGTGTGTGTGTGTATATATATATATATATATATATATATATATATATATATATATATATATATATATACATATATATACATACACACACACACACACACACACACACACACACACATACACATATGAAAACTGGACTGTCGCACTGTGGTGCCGAAGAATCTGGTCTCCCGAATGACTTGATATCTGGGAAGATGATTCTTAAAAGTACAGAAGAAAACTAGGAATTTAAGAAAGATGGAAAAACCTCTTACACTTGAAAGAAAAAAAATGGACACCATGCTTCCTGTGTTGTCTGTGATTTACAGTGATTAATTAGCTTGTGAATGAGTTTTGATTTTAATTGGAGTGTTTAAGATCATGGCACTAGTGTACAATGTTGTACATTTTTAAAAAAATATATTTTTTTTATAATTATCTATAGTACTTTATCTAGTACTGTTGGTGAGAAATCAAGCCAGCACATGTTGTTTGTATGCAACAGATCACACAAAGACAGCATGACACCGCCCTCACCGGTCCACAAGTTTGTGCACTACTTCCTATGTTTGCATCAGTCCTAAGAGGGGACTTTAGATGTGATGTTCTCCCAGATAATTTTGTAATTGACAGAATTATTTGTGATTTTCATAGTTGTTTGTCATTTAATTTATTGGAAACATGCGCAAGATTAAACATTACAGATATCGATGAAAAAGGTTCCCACTGCTCGCTGGATTTCCAGGCTTGAAAAAAAAAAATCAGAAATTAATAAAATGACTAGGGTAATTAATGTCAGTTATTTCTACAGCTAGAAATTACTCTAATATGATGAGTCTAATCTCTCTTTAAGATTACTTATAAAAATCCTTATGTAGTCATTAAAAACGTCTGGAAAAGTCGAGGACTTTTTTTGGTTGAACATGTGGGAACCCTGTCGATATGTGGCATGTAGTGCGTAAGGTCCGCCATGTTTCAAACAGAACTCTCAAGCAGGTATTAAGGGTTTGGCCTGATTCAGAAAGCTCAAAGCACTTCGTGACTGAATTAAAATTTAATCATGAGGTGCTTATTGATTCCCACCCCTGGTCTGGAAGACAAGTGTTTGTGTGAATGCTGTTCAGACAAAGAAAGAGGGGAATGTGTAGGTTTGAAGGATACATTGAGACTGAACAAGAATGACGAATAGATGGAATAGTACTAGACATCCATAGAAAAAAAAAATCTAGACAAATATAATACCGGTGTATATTTAAGGTGATTGAGTTGGTGTGTCGTGCTGTGTAATGTCGTACGGTGTCATCTGTGATTTGTATGGTGTTTTTGACTGCTGGGTCTGTCAGTAACCGGAAGATCAAACTACTTTGATGCTGAATGAATGGATTCATTTGTGTAAATGAGCTAAGCCACTGTTTGTCTTCCTTTTCTTTTGGAGTGAAAGTCCTTGTTAGTGTTTCTAGCGATCAGTACTGTCAGCCTTTGACTGAATTTCTGTTTTCCGTCTGCTGTAGATGCTGGTGACAATAATCAGGTTGGATTTTATATGCTCTGAGTTAGTGCTGCTTTGGAATTGCTGTTCATGTCCTAGTCTGTGATTTATTGAGTCAGTCTGTGTGTTTTCTTTGTTTGTTTAATGATGATCTGTATGTGACGCTTGTGTTTATGCCTATACATTTCAGGTGTGATTTACATAAAATATACCTACTAAAGCGCTCATAATTTACTCGTCATCCCGTCTCATGTCGACTTTTGGTAAAAGAGAGGGAACTCAGGACCTCAGAGGAAATTGGTGATGTGTATAACTGCTAATTTTTTTTTTTTTTTTAAACGTAGCCTTTTGAATTCAGTAATCAAATTAATCTGTTTAGGGGTCTTAAGTTTCAGTTAATGTATATTTGAATGTCTAAAAAAAAAAAAAAAAAGTTTAATCAATGACACTGTAATGCATGATTCTCTCCTCAATTCGTTTCCTTCCCATCTTTGTCTCATTCACATGTATGGATGGGTTGTGCACAGATCAAGACCAAAGTCAAATCAGCAGAGAGACAATCTCAGGAAGTGCTGTTTGAATGCAGTAGCTCCTCCCTCACTCCTCTCTTATTCTGCCATAGGCAGGGCCACTGTATGAGTAGGTGATTGTAATCATGATTGTTAATTAGTAAGTTGAACTATGTATGAAAATTGTGTGTGTGGGAACCTTATAAAGGTGTCCTAATGAATAATTTCTCAATCCCCAACTTTTTATTTGACCGTTTTAAAAGAAACATTGGAGGGAAATTTCATGCATCAGTTTTGTTTTAACTTATTTTGTTTTAAATTTGTCTGTTTTTCTGTTTAACTTTCATTGTGGCTTTCTTGCCCAAACATATGTGTGTTGTTAGTTTGAGATGTTTTCAGTTTTTTTTTTTTTTTTTTCTCTGTCTGGCAATATTATCCTTGGGCGCAAATTATGTAGAAACTGTGCCACTAAAATTAGAAAAATCAGTGGACCTGGTTTTATTTTATTTTTTATTCTTTTAACTGAATTAATGGATTTGATTCATAACTGGTTGGTGAAATGAAATCGATTACGTTTTGTTTCTAATCTTATATCCTGTTTAGGCTGTAAGCTTTTTAGATACCATGAAATGGCGCAGTTACAAGTAGCAAGTCTTTAGCCAAAAAAAGTATTCATTCTTTTTAATTTTATAGGGGGATAGGCTTTGTCCTGGGAGAGAGGCATAGCAACTGCTGAGTGAAGTGTTTTGGATGATATTGTAGATGTTCAATGAAAATGCATAAGGAAGAAAAAAAATGGAAGAAAAAAAAATAAATGATAAAAGGATTTTAATCTGTGTTTGACTGTTTTTGAGCACCCTAGTTGAAAGTATGCATTAGTAATTCTATATACAGTGCGTCCGGAAAGTATTCACAGCGCTTCACTTTTTCCACATTTTATGTTACAGCCTTATTCCAAAATGGATTCAGTTCATAATTTCTCAGAATTCTACAAACAATACCTCATGACACCGTGAAAGAAGTTTGTTTGAAATCTTTGCAAATTTATTAAAAACAAAAACTGAAGAAAAAAATCACATGTACATAAGTATTCACAGCCTTTGCCATGACACTCAAAATTGAGCTCAGGTGCATCCGGTTTCCACTGATCATCCTTGAGATGTTTCTACAACTTGATTGGAGTCCACCTGTGGTAAATTCAGTTGATTGGACATGATTTGGGAAGGCACACACCTGTCTATATAAGGTCCCACAGAGCACAAACCAAGCCATGAAGTCCAAGGAATTGTCTGTAGACCTTCGAGACAGGACCGTATTGAGGCACAGATCTGGGGAAGGGTACAGAAAAATGCCTGAAGCATTGAAGGTCCCAATGAGCACAGTGGCCTCCATCATCTGTAAATGGAAGAAGTTTGGAACCACCGGGACTCTTCCTAGAGCTGGCTGCCCGGCCAAACTGAGAAAAAGGGCCTGAGTCAGGGAGGTGACCAAGAGCCCGATGGTCACTCTGACAGAGCTCCAGCGTTTCTCTGTAGAGAGAGGAGAACCTTCCAGAAGAACAACCATATCTGCAGCACTCCACCAATCAGGCCTGTATGATCGAGGGGCCAGATGTAAAGTAAAAGGCACATGACAGCCCGACTGGAGTTTGCCAAAAGGTAACTGAAGGACTCTCAAACCATGAGAAACAAAATTATATGGTCTGATGAAACAATTAACTCTCATGAAAGAATGAAACTCAAAATAATGAATTTAATCCATTTTTATATATAAGTATTACCACCACATCACATATAAAGTAGACCACCTAAAACATGAGTAATTCAAGAGTAATTTAAAATTGTGTTGTAAAACACTGTGACTTTGTGTATGTTTCATTAAATACAATTGTTCTGATAAAGATCATCAAGTAGCTAATATCCAACAGAACTCTAAAGGAAAGAAACCCTTGTATCATTTCCAGTAGGATTTTATTTTATTGGCCCCAAATTGTGATAATCTACCCCTTTGGTGTTTTTTCCACAGGGTTATTTTGTAAAAAAAAAAAATCACAGTGCATAAATAGACAGCATTGCATTGAATTTAGAATATGTGAGAGAACATTTGATTGCAGTTTTGTAATTTTTAATGATTTAAGGATAAAGCTACAAGTAATGGTTATCATTCCATGATATGCTTAAATCTTTAAGAGCTTTATTCCATCGGTAATACCTGTTTGTTTTTTTGTTGCGTCATTCGACGTGTTCGGTGACAGCACAGACATGCGCAAACTAGAGCATTGGATTTTTCATCAGGGCTCCAAATCTGTTACGTAACGATTTTAATCTGGTTTGAGTATTACCTCAACATATCGCGAGATTTTCATACTGTGAGCTAGCTGGATGAAGGAGTTCCAAAGGTGGGAACGCGGAGAGAGAGGGAACGAGCGAGAGAGGGAGGAGCAGGGTAAGTTTGTAAACACTGAAATCGTTGGCTGAAGAACAGGTGACACGCAACACATTCGGATTACCTGATGCATTACAATTAGCGATTTCAAGTGTAGCGACGCTGGTCTCGCGAATGGTGGAGGTGTCATGAGCACCGTGTGTACACTGCACGAGACGCGACACAATTAGAACACTCCCATAGAATCAACGACATCTTCGCGCGCTCGCATTGTACACTCGTTTAATATAATGGGAGTGTTCTTGTTTTGTCCCTTCGCGTCGATCGCTTGCAGTGTAAATGGGGTGTTAGAGCCTGTTGGCTCATGTGTGGTTAGCATTAGCCATTTAGCTTTAGTGATGGGAAGTCAGACTCGTTTTCGCGAATCGATTCGTTTGAACAGTTCGTCTCAAAGAACCGATTAAACACGGATTCAGCAATTCTGTAATATATCACGTAATTGCGTCATCTCCTAGTCACTGATTGTTAATTTTGATCATTGATAATTAGTAATAACAGTTTTATTGTTATGTAATGTCTCATTTTAATTGTTGTTTAAAAACAAAGCCATTTAGAACCTTACATATAATTTGCCACTGCAGTAAATATTTCTACATCTTTTTAAGCTGTCGTGCAGAAAGCCATTACAGTGCATTTTAATTGTAAAATTTCTGCTATTCAGCTATTAAAGTAATTTACATTTCAGTTAACTATAAATGCTCTTACTGTCAGCTCTCTGATTCAGTCCGATTTGTGGATGAATCGCTCGGTCTGGTTTTGTGTATTGAAAAGATCCGATTAAAAAAACGACTCGTTCACAAATTGAACAGCTAAGAACCTTTTAAACGAAACACACTGCGCGCTAGGAGTTGCAAACCCTACGGCATGTTGTCGTGTGGTTAACATAGTTGTTAAGGCTTTATTACATACTAGTAGGGATTCATTTTACTGTGGAAATCTCTGGAAATGCTTAGAGAGGAAACGCATGCTAGCTAGCGGTATGTTTTAAAGCTATTGGGTTGAAGCTGGTTTAATTGAGCGGAAATGTTCTTTAAACAGGAATGATCTCAGACAATAGTCAAATGAAAGCGTCTTATCATGTAATCATGCACATTATGCAATCAGTTGAACCCAGCAGGCCTCTGTGCAGCAATGAAGTATGGATTCCTGTCATCTGTCAAGAGACTGTACAACATTTCAAATGGAAAGTTTAGGAGGAATTCATATTTTACATAGGTTTTTTATGTTTAGATGATTCTTCAAATTGAGCTGAAATTAATGTAAATTAGTCTTATAAAAAGTCTGGATCTCATAAGATAAATCATAACTGTTCTTTCTGAATGGTTTTTAGAAGTAACACAGGAAGTAGTTGATCTAAAATGGGAGACGATCGACCTTTTGTCTGCACTGCCCCAGGCTGTGGACAGGTAAGAACTATTTTCGTTCATTATTACTCTTAAATTATTTTTGTCATGTCGTTCCTTTCCCACTGTGTAATGTATATGTGCAGTCCTGATCCTTTAGTCGAAGTGTTCAAGATTCTGGGAGCCCAAATCTAAAGGTTTAAGGATCTGTCCCTCAATTTCTTTTATGCCCCTTAATCTTGGGGACAGAAACAAATTGTTGCTCAATTTTTATTCTGAAATCACTCCAGTTGTTTTAATCCCTACTTCCACTGGGCAACTGTAAGAGGCTCCCATAGCACTGCCTAACTGGATAACATAAGCCGTCATCAAAACAACAGATGGCCTGATATCATCCACTGCTTCTCTGTCTCTAGCTTCCATCTGATTTGAATTAGGACCCTGAATGAGATGCAAATTGACTAAAAACTTTGCTGTGGGTTAATGCATGTGTCTCTGACAATGTTTCTCTCACGTCAGAGGTTCACCAATGAGGACCATTTAGCCGTGCACAAACATAAGCATGAGATGACCCTGAAGTTTGGACAAGCCAGAACAGATACAGTTATTATAGCAGGTTTGTGTCCCCACATGGATGAATTTCTGTCATTCTGGTTGTTCAGTGTGTGTTGTGTTCAAAATAAGTTGTTATGGCCCGTTCACACCAAGAATGATAAAGATAAATATTTCAGTGTCCACACCAATGCACAATAGTATTGTGTTTATCGTAAGCGCTGAAGTTATGCCTGCTGCAGACTGTGCGATTTCAGCAATCCTATAAGATCATTACAAATCACACTGTACGACATGGATCTAATAAACTTGGGTACAACACGATGATGCCAACTATTGAATCGTAGGCTATGAAGCAAGTTAGTTTAGAAGAATAAAACAGCATCAGCATGCGCTAGTGGTGAACAAATAGAGCAAGATGAATCACAATATGGCAATTGTGGTTTTTAATGTGTGCTGAAAAAAAAAAAGAAGAGGAAGCGAAAGAGAATATGGACATGGTCATGGCTAGAGAAAAGAGGCCAACTTGGCATGCCAGTTTTGCAAATGGAGTTTGAGGCAAGTACTTTTAAGTTTTAGCGCCGTGTCACTTTGATCAATATGCCCTTTTATGTGATATTTTTATTGGCTAGTCAGTAGACGTAGGTCGTAGCAGCAAACACGCTGTGAGATGATCATGCTAAATTTCTGACACTGTCAGAAAATTATCGCAGGATATCTTTGGTCGCAAGACTGTTACAACAGCCGTCTTCAAAATCGTACAATGTGTACCAGGCATTAAATCTTTAAGCTCAACAATCAGCTGGAAAAAAACATTCTGAAAGTGACTCTAATGGTATCATTCCTTTGTGTCATTATCGTTAAGGCCCGTTCACACCAAAAACAATAATGATAACTATAAAGTTTTAATAATCGTTCTACTTTTATGAGAATAGGGAAAAAGAAGAAATATAGAAACCATATAACTGGATTTGCTCTCATAGCGATTTTCTTTTTCAGCTGATGATGAATGATAAAAACTATGTTTCCATCCAAAGTTGCGAATTTAACTTGTGCTCAGAATCGGAATGTTTCACAAAACATTTGTAAATAAAGCACCATTTCAATCCCATGTTTTCAAGAGAACAAAATCGTCACTTCCTGGGAAACCGCAAAATATCTGTAATAAAAATGGAAGTTGCTGCAATTGGGGAAGCCACTGTGGCTTTTTTCCACACATGACTTGCACCTCAGAGCGTGCAGACGAAGCACAGTGAATGCTGTCATGTCCTCTTGTGTTCGAATGCCTAGTTTTTGGGAACGCAGTTGTGCAAGGCAGTTCTGGGAGGTCATTATACCAAATCATTTTGATGGCTTAGGCATTTCAGAATGACTCCAACAACATTTGAGATAATCTGCCAATAATTCGGTCTGCTGGTTAGTCCAGTTATCCAATCCTCTTTTGAGTTTTTTGGTTGCGCATTGAAGGATTTATTCGGTAAATGTGTTTCCATTGTAGTTTATGCGCATGTCGTCTTATCTGATAAAAAAATGATCCGTCTCCAATGAGCACATACATTTTTATGCATATTTTTTGAATTTACAGGCATCTTTACGGGAATTTAGGGGCATCTATGCGATATCCTAGAATTCACATGAAAATAGATGGATGGAAACATAGCTAGTGTCAGCCAATCAGAATCCATCCTGCTTTAAAGGCTTCCAGCATTTAAAGTGACAGATGAAAAAACGTAAGCGCATGCCAATATACAGAATGCTATCTTGCGCTAATGTGGATGCTAATATAGTTATAATATAATATTAGGGGTAGCTCGATACCACAATTTTGATTTCGGTACGGTACCACAATCTAATACCGAAGTACCGATATTAAATCGATACCACACAGGGTCTGATTTTGGCGCGGGTATTGCGCATAGTTTTACTCATTCTCGCAAGTTTTGGGTTTATAAAGTGGGAAATTACCACAAATGTTCATTAGTAAATTAATCAACAAAGATTATCACATCAAATCAGTCATTTGAAAACTTTCTTGTGAGAAGAAATTTCAGCAATACTGCGTGTCTCCCTTCTCTATCACTCAAAATGAGCAAATTGCTTCTGCCTTCAAAAGACATCACACCTACACTAAAGCAATCTGCATGCTCCGATTCAACATTTTCACGTTCGTTTTGGGACAGCTAACGGAAATCACTTGCCCACGTATTTTTAAATCTTGCAAATTTGAACATTTCAAGCGATTATATAGCATTTCGTAATACATGGGATGGGAGCTCTTGGAGAGTTTTCTTTGCGCTCATACCAACAACGCACACACAAGGCTGGTAAAGAGCTTGCGCATTCCAAATTAAGTTTCCTTAAACAGTCAAATACACAAAATGATGTAAAAAATATATACCGGTATTTTCCCAGTACCGGTATACCACGCATCCCTAAAATATATATCATTCTTGGTTTGAACAGGCCTTTTTAGTTGTGGACTTCATTGTAATTCTATTAGGGATTGTAAAAACTTCATCATTATAGTAATCGGGGGTGTGAACTGGCCTTCATATTACAAAATAATAGTAATTATAATAGTAACTAAATTTGAGTCTGGTTTTGATTTGGTTGTTAATATAAATTTTAAAGAAACTTGTGTTTATTGTAAATATGTTTCCTCTCTGCCAATGACACAGCAATTAGCATTTGTTGACAGTGTTAGTATTGAGTACTGAGACTGTGTGTGTGTGTGTGTGTGTGTGCAGATCAGACACCCACTCCCACCCGTTTTCTTAAGAATTGTGAGGAGGTGGGTTTGTTTAGTGAGCTGGCTGGCTCCTTCGAGCAAGATCTTCGCAAAACGCAGGAGGAGGAAGAGAGGAGACTTAAGGGCACGGTAAGATTTCAAATAAGGAAAGTGTTAAGTATCAAAGGTTATCAACTTATATGCTTGGTTTGACCATTTTTTGAACAAACTTAATATCTTGAATCTTGCTTCAAAGCTTCCAGCTCTACAGACACCTACAGAGGTTAAAGAGAGGGAGGGGCCTCTTGAAATTGACTCCTCCCCTCCAGACAGCCCTGACTCCACCTCCAGCATGACGAACAGCAAAGATGCAGTTGCCATGGCAAAGGAGCCTATTGCCTTGAGGAAAGCCATGGTGAATTTGAATTTGCGAAGATGGATTACAGTATTTACAGTGCAGGTTTTTTTTTAGTTCAGCGCATAATATTGTCATGTAACTCACTTTTACAGGATGTTCCTCCACGAACTGCAGCAAGTTCCACCCCTACACCAACCATAGTGCGGCCAGGCTCACTCTCACTTCACCAGGGATTCGACTCCATGAACCCAACTCAGCCCTCTCCCACCTCTGTTATCACTAGGACCCCTCCATCAAACAGACTCAGGTACACTTGTGTCAAAAAGGTTGTGTCTAGGGCTGTCACGATTCCTCTATTGAATTTGAGTACTCAATATAAAAAAAAACATTGATTGCAATTTGGCCGTGTCGATTAACCAGCAAGATACCGGAAGTGGCGCATTCCATGGACTAGAATCCATGAACCGCATAATTGGACCATTTTCAACAGCTGCATGATATATTAAAACCATTTAAGAATCATAATATAGCATAGTGCTATTGTGAAATCACAAATGCTGTGATTCAGTTAAATAAATAAATATATGCGCTGCGGGTTTCAGCGTCAGCACAATGCTTGAATAATTTACATGTGTGCAGGTGTGAGCTCCTCCGTACACAGTAAATGCTGCTCCACACAAACTCAGTCTCTGCATGTGCTGTTTGTTTGGGTTTCCAATGCCGGAACGCATAAAGTCTGACGTGCTTTGTGTTTCATGCTAAGTGTTGCACTGTTATCATTAAATCGTTAAATTGCCCGTTATGCTATTTTAAAGGCTCCTGATTTTGTTTTGAGGTTTCCTACAACAGGTTTAAATGCATCAAAGGTCAAAAAACACTTTCATTTTCTCATAAAATACATTGCACATCACCACATTGTTCAATGATTCTCAAACGACTCAATGGATGAATCGGTCTCTCTAAATCCCTCCTGTCCGTGAGCTACTCAGACTGGGCCATCTGACCAATCAGAGCAGTTGTTATTGGTCTACCGCTTACAGCGCACACCGGAAACAAGTGGCCATTACTATAAACTTCAGCTCTGTGCAGAGACTCTCTAAAAATCAGCGATTGTACACACTGTAAAGACCGCAACGATGGCGTCACTTTTACCATATCAATCCGAGTGTGAGTCCAATGAGGAAACGTTGGAAGAACTAGTTATTCAACCCGAACCTCCATCGCAAGGATGACATTTTGAGGTAAATTATGAGATGTTGCACTCTGTATTTCCTCACCATCAGCATTAACATGAGTATGTACATCAACAAACCGATGTGTATATTTCTAATTTATTGCGGTGCACGTGTGAGAACTATATCAATAACAGTTAGCCCAGCACTAACGTGATGACTGATGTAACAAACGTTTGTAAAAACAAATCTTGCACAATATAATACACAAAACAACGTATTTTGAACACCCGGTAGAAAATGTATACATCAATAATTAATAATACTTACAGGTTGTGATTCTAAGGAGCAAGCTAGTCCAAAAAAACTGGGTACTGACCCATCTTTCAAGAGCAAGTGTTTTGCGAATCCCGCGTTGAACGCAGAGATTTGAGAAGCATTCGTCAGTAAAATGATGTTTGAGGGCTGGTCAAGTTGTTCGCAGACAGACAACGTACAACATTGGTGGGAATTATGCAAATATCATTTCTAGTGACGTAGAACTGTCACGCAGTGGGATTTGAACAAAAAAACGACTCGTTAAGGCGGTTCAGAGTCAATTCTTTCTTTTGGGAGACAATAACTTTATTTATCATGCACTTTCGACTTTACAACTTTGCAGAACGTTTACATTCCCAAACAGCTATATTACACACTGCATGAAAGGGAATATTCGAAAAACCATAATAAAGGCACTTTAAATGCGTGGAGCACGTCTCAAAACTCCATCTCTGTATATGCTGCGAGTTTGGGCTTCTCATAACGTTCATCGGAGTACGCAACCTGCACCCTGTAAACCATTTATAAACCTAAGCCAACAAGGGAGAATACATCAATATGTTTCTAAATATGCAAACTGTTGTTCATCGCGATTTCAAAATAAAAATGTCATTTATATCGTAGGTCCTGCTAGTATTGCAACTTGACGGCTCTAAAAAGCTCTAAACAAGCTATTCTCTGTTGCACTCTACACTCTGTACACTGAATTCAGAAGGTTTGTTCGTTTTTTTTTTCGTGGGTGCAATTAATTGTGATTTTATTATATTTTAATCTATTGACAGCCCTAATTTCAAGTCAGTTTAATAGTTATTGTTCACTTGGGTCTATTTTTATTACAGAAACAAATGATCCGATTACTATAATAATCATCAAAATAATCGACAGTTTACTCGTTATTGACCGCACTAGTTGCGTCCCCTTTACATACAATTTAGGTGTTCATCCATTCAAATGAATAGCTAGCCTGAGTTTTTGATAGGTTGTGTTGATCCTCAGCAGTGGAGCAGATTCACTTCGAGTTGAATCTTTTTTTAATTTGCATGAGTCATTTCAGTGTTGTTCACACCTCTGATTTCTCACCCTGTGTGAGGGAAAAATGTCCTAAAATAGTACCTCTATAAAACTCTTTTCAGCTCACCGTCTGGTTCTTTTCCTATGCTGATGCAGCTTCCAAATGGTCAGACTGTTCCTTTGCTGCCCAGTCCAGGGCAGACTTCAGTCATATCGGTATGGAGATCTCACATACGTATGATTATCAATCAGTCTTTAATTAGTTAGTCAGTCAGTTATTATGCATTTTATTTCAATATATTTTTTTATTACATTTTTTGGTTTTAGCTTTTTATATTTTTATAGCTTAATATTAGCTTTAATAATTTGAACCAAACCCTTCAATACATTTCAAGACAACTACTTCAAGACAATTGACTTCAAATACTTAAAATTACCTGCTGTAAGGATTGTTCCTGTTTTTTACATAACCCTGTAGTTCTCTGTGTTTTGTGTGAAATATAACAATATAAAATACCATTTTTATATATTTTGTCTTCTTTTTTCAATAAAGTTGTATTTTTTTAGTTTAAATATTTGTGGAATAGCTGTTACCCTTTTGGAGGAATGTGTGTTTTTGCACTCTGTGCTATTTTCTTTTTTTTTTTTTTTTTTTTTAGCAGCTTTTTTTTCAGCTTCTTGCACCATCAGCATATCAGGTTAAAAATAGTTCAACATTTATGCATTCTCTTGCACCCTGTCCAGCTGTTGCAAGAATGCAAGAATACATCCCATGTAAACAGCCCTGGTCACCATGACCCTAAATCATTTTAATAATCACTTTTTTTATACCACTGATTAGTCGATTATGAAAATGTATAGTACATCTCTACTTCCAAAGATATACACTGCCTGGCCAAAAAAAAGTTGTTCTTTGGATTTAAATTGGCAAATGCTTAAGTGTCAATGATTGGATCATTATTGCAGTGATTTTTTTTATTTTTTATGTTTCTAGCATGTTATACCTTTGGCAACAGTTCTTCTAACCCTAATTGAAGGAGTGTGTAGCTTTTCATTTCTTAAACAACATGTAGGAAGAGACATCATGGCATATTCCAGGATGACAATGTCAAGATTCATCAGGCTCAAACTGTGAAAGAATGGTTGGAAGGGAGCATGAAGGATCATTTTCACACATGAATTGGCACCTCTGAGTCCAGACCTTAAATTCATTGGCAGTCTTTGGGATGTGCTGGAGGAGACTGGAGGAGTGTTGGACTCTTGCATTGTCAATACATGATGTGGACCAAAAATTAATGCACCTCTTGATGAAAATAAATGCTGTGATGTAATTTTCATCAAGAGGTGCATTGATTTTTGGTCCTCCCAACCATTCTTTCACAGTTTGGGCCTGATGAATCTTGACATTGTCATCCTGGAATATGGCCATAACGTGTCTTCCTATATGGCTGTTTAAGAAATGAAAAGCTACACAATCCATCAATTAGGGTTGGAAGAACTGTTGCCAAACATATAACATGCTAGAAACATTAAAAATCACTACAATAATGATCCAATCATTGACTCTTAAGCATTAGCCAATTTAAATCCAAAACGGCTACTTTTTTTGCCCAGGCAGTGTATATTGCTCATAAATCAAAATAATAGTTTTTTTTTTTTTTTTTAACTGTATCTGTGATTTACGTTTTCAGCAGTATGACCCTCAAAACAAGTACACACATATTTTTTGTGTTTGTGTCTATGCTTTGTGTTTATAGTATGTTAAACTTGTGTTGCTGTGTGTGTGTGTGTGTGCGCGCGCGTGTATATATACATAGCTTGCCAGATCATCAAACACAGTGCCCAATATCCCAGGGATTCCAGGCCCTCCTATTGGTGGAAGCAGCAGTGGCTCCTCCTCTCCGTCTGGATACAGTACACACTCTGAAGCCAAGACGGTGAGAATTGAGCACACGTACACCCACACTAGCACATGTAGCGTTTACATGGGTATAAATGCTTAACAACGGGCTTATTATGTAATAATTAACTTACTACACAAATGTAACACACCGGTTTTGAGCGTTAATTTTCACGCTGTGGTGTTTCCTTGTGTTTGTGTATGGGATCTGTCTCCATCTAGAGGCTAAAAGCAGCACTATCTCAGCAGTGTCCTAGTGGACCAGCACCAATACAAAAAACCGATCACACTGAGACACCATCACCTGCTCAACCACAGGTGCTCACAGACACCTCATACCTGTGTTACATATATGCTAGTATTTGCCTGTTCTTTTTTAATAGAGTTTGTGACGTTTAAAAATAGTTAAATGAATGGGTTTAAATGGGATATATCATAGTAAATAAGCTCAACTAAAGCATATGTCAGCAGTTAAATAGTGTATACTGACATAATGCTTAAGTTCTAAATGTGTCTGACAGCAAAAGCAATATCTTGTAGGTATCCCCTGCTCCCCCAAAAGGTGGCCGTAGACGACGGGGGGCTGATATTGAACCGGATGAGCGCAGGCGCCGTTTTCTTGAACGGAACAGAGCCGCCGCCTCCCGTTGCCGGCAAAAACGGAAAGTGTGGGTTAGTGCCCTGGAGAAGCGCGCCGAGGAGTTAGCTACTGCTAACGTCACGCTCACTGTGAGTCATACAGACAGAGTAAAAAGATACAGGAAATAAGATGATTTTTGATTCATTATGAATGATGTTGTTCAAATGTACACTATGGTTGAAAAATCTAGAAAGGACACATTACTTTGATCAAAAGTGACAACAAATATTTCTATTTCAAATAATGCAGTTCTTTTAATCCTGAAAAAAATGTAGCACAGTTTCCACAAAGATATTAAGCAGTACAGCCATTTTCAACTGTGATGATAATAAGAAATGTTTCTTGAGCAGCAAATCGGCATATTATAATTATTTCTGAAGGATCTTGTGACTGAAGACTTGAGTAATGATGCTGAAAATTCAGCTTTCAAAAAATTCAGCCATCACAGGAATGCATTACATTTAAATTTAAGTGAACTTAAAAAATCCTCACATAAACGCATAATAAGTGTCATATTTACCTGTGAAATATACAGAAATTGAATAAAGTTATCAAACAGTCTGCACTGCCTAAATTCTAAATTAAATATAGATTAATCCTTATTAAAGGAGTAGTTCACTTTAAAAGGAAAATTACCCCATGATTTATAAGCCATGCTAGGTGAATATGAATATGAACACAATCTATTATATTAATAAATATCCTGACACTTCAAAGCTTTATAATGGCAATGACGGGGTCCATTGAGTTTGAAGCTCAAAAAAGCACATCCATCATCCATAATAAACTTTATAAAGTAAAATATCTAGCTTCCGCCAGACGTAGCGTAAACTTTTTGAACTGCGAGAGGCGTTACACTTTCTTCGGAAGTTAAATACGGAAGGTGGTCTGGCGAAAGCTAGATATTTTAAATATGGATATTTTTCTTACAAAACCCCATCGATTTGCTTCAGAAGGCCTTTATCAACCCCCCGGAGCTGCGTGGATGTTTATGATGGATGGATGCACTTTTTTTGAGCTTCAAACTCAATGGACCCCGTCACTGCCATTTATAAAGCTTGGAAGCGTCAGGATATTTATTAATATAACGCTGATTGTGTTCTTTAGAAAGATGAAAGTCATATACACCTAGGATGGCTTGAGGGTGAGTAAATCATGGGGTATTTTCCATTTTAAAGTGAACTACTACAAAAGGCCTTTAGTCAAAAGCAGAGTCATTTTCTCTGTTACCTTTGTTCTTTGATTAACGTTAATGACACTTTAAGACCTGCCGCTGCTGCACATGACGTGGATCTCACAGCGTCTCATTTTCTCAACTCTTTACGTTCATTTAAGACTTTAACTAATTTAAGACTGCTCTAATGAGAATACTCAACAAAACTGACATCTTGGCATAATCATGTGTTGTTCATTCAAGCGTGAAAGAACTCGATTCTGGCGTGCTGTCTTTCTGTGCGTTGTGTGTGTGTCATATAGACAGGACATTCACAGACAGCGCATTCTCTTTTGACTTGTCACACTTGAATGGTTTAAAATCATTTGCATGGACAAGAGAGTGATCCTATAATGTAACGCTAAACCAAAGGATGACAGAAAAAATGGATGCTAAACTGAAAAAATGAATCGCATATGTTATAGTGTTAACATTGACAGCACAATTATTATTATTTTTTTTTTAATGGTATGGTTATATTTTTGATCATGCCATTGGTTGAGCCAATGTTGCGGTTGTATACATGTTCTTGACAGGGTGAAGTGTCCCTGTTGAGGACTGAGGTGACACAGCTGAAGGAGCTGCTGTTGGCCCATAAGGACTGCCCTGTTACTGCCATGCAGAAAAAAGCATATCTCGGTAAGATATGCCCACATGTTTTCTTTATTTGTCATAAATCCTTCATGCATAACGTTCATTCATCCTTCCTTCATTTCTCTCTCTTTAGCTGCAGGAGTAGATGAGAGTTCAGCATCGGCATTGGTGATGCCTGTGTCGGTCCCGGCTCCGGTGTCTGTTAACGGTCTGAGTGTGCGTGCGGCGGAGGCTGTTGCTGTTTTAGCGGGAATGGGCTCGGGTCAGTGGAGTAGCACGTCTGGAGATGCTTCCTCCCAATCACAGCCCACATCCAGATGATGAGCATATCGTTCAACCAAAAGGAACTAAATATACTTTGAGTCTTTCAAAGGAGCGAATTTCCTCCCAAAACTCTGTCACGGTGTGTTTGTAAATCTTCTCATGTGACAATTGGGAACCAATGTTACCACGTTCTGACCACACCCTGCTCACCCGTAGCCTATCACAGACTCTCCGGGCAACATCATAGAGCGCCCCTGTCAGACTGCACAGACTAGGAAGCACTGCAGTGGAAATGAATTCTCTTCTGTCATCTCTATAAAATACACCTTTACCTAAACTTGTATAGCTCTTCTCACTGATGCATTCAATTGATATTTGTCTCGTTTGCAGATATTTCTAATTATTTTGCATTTTATTCGATGGTTTTTCTAATATAATGATTCGTTGCATGATTCTGGCCACATTAGAAAGATGATTACTACACTATGCAGATAAATTTAACACCTTCTTTCTCAGTCTCTCTTGGTGATGCTTTCTCACACGTACTTACTCTCACCATTTCTCTCAGTTTCCTTTTCTCTCTTGTCCTCTGTCTTAATTTTATTGTCGTATCTAAAGTAATTTCTCTCAGGTCTGTGCTTCTGTGGCTGTTTTGGTGAAGATCGTGTCTCACATTAGCGTAACCTGGCGCCGCAGAATGGACTCCCAAAAGCTTAAGAATGGAGAGAAAATATATTTTTATATTTGAATATTGTTATCAGTTTGTCTGCATTTTACTTACACATATATATATATATATATGATGTAACGGGTAGCGTAACCATGTGGACATGTTTTAGATCAGTATGAATATGATATGCTCTGCTGAATTATAGGTATCTTTAACCAAAATACATAAATCGTTTTGCATTAGAGGTTAGACCCCCAATGTTTAAGTGCATCTGGTCTCATAACAGGAAACGCACACACACACACACAAAAACTCACATGTAATGACTCTTGTGCTTGCATTTTGTGAATATACAGTAGTTACCTAACCCAGCTATGAATGTGAAGTCTTGTTTCAATTTGGTTGAAATGCTTTTGAGCAAAGTTGAGTCTTAGAAAGCTGTTATAGAAATAAAACATTATTTCTTTTTGGGGGCCTGAAAGACTCACACTTGGCCACCCTAAATGAATTTCATGTGGTGTGCATAACTAACACGTAACTTAAGATGTAATCCATTAAACGGTTCACACCAATCACTTTTTCAATAGGATAATCTGCATTAGTTCAAGCTTGGCTTTTTTATCAAAACCAATGCTGTTTTTTTGTTTTATTCAACTTTGAATATCTGTTTTTTATGGAAGCTTGTTGCCAGCAAATAAGGGGGAAAAAATAATAAATTATGATTTGGTAAATAATAATTGTGACAAGAAGACCGTTATGACATAAAAGTTGAAATTATGATGTACAAAGTCATAATTATGAGAAGAAAGTCAAAATTATTGGTTCTAAATTATGACATACTGTCATAATTATATTAAATTATAAATTATATTAAAATATAATTATTCGTCTCATAAATATGACTTTTTAATCTTATAGTTATGATTTACCAAAGCATTTTTTTTTTCGTATGTGGAGGAAATGGGCTTCTGTAGGTTTTGGATAAAGTCATAATTTTTCCTTTAATAATGTGTTTTGATTTGATGGTATGTAGGTTTTATTTAAATGATCCAACCAGCCATATCAGTTTCTGTCATTGACCATTTTTGCATCTGGATTTATCATATTTGGATGTAGAACTTACTGTTTTCCACAGTGTGTATAACTCACTGATCCCAAATTGTTTAATGTGTCGCTGAAGCCCTTAAACTAGAGCTGTAAATATGAAATGAGTGTCAGCATACAAACATTGCTTACTGTATGATATTGACTAACTGAAACAGTCCTTAAGATATGTCATAATTAAATATCGATGGAACTCTAGCCTCTTGTACTGAGTTAATGAGATGCTAGTTTTGTGCTGATTTTTATCATCTTGTTTTGAAGGTGTGATATTCCCGTGTATATAGAAGTGGTACGGTGTGACTTGTGTGCGTGACTTCTCTGTGTATATGGAATAGCTTGGATGAGGTGCATATGCATTGTTGATCAGTGTGAGCAATATATTATAAAGCTTGTATAATGTCTTTAAGTTTGAGCGTCTAAATGATGTCCATTACTGCTTCAGTGCAATCTTATCTTACATCCACCCTTATCTCTATAGTCAAAATCTACCTTAAATTATAAAATTAGGACACTGGTTGGTTATTTTGGATGAAAAAAAAAAAAAAAACTTGTAAAAATGTAATTTTAATGTTAAAAGAATGGGAAAATGCTATGGTAAAATATACTGTTAATGGTGAGTAAAACTAATAGCTCTAATGGGACATGTCATGCACTTTTACAGTAAAATACTGTTAAATGTACAGGTTTTGGATCTAAGAACAAGTAACTTGCAGAACATAAGAACAAGTCATCTTATTTACAGAGAAAAAACAAATTGACATTCCCATATTTCTTCTAGGTTTTCAGTTATGTACATTAGGGTTTTATTTTACATCTTATGTTGTTAAATGATTGTTTATTGCATTATTTTAGTGTTGTGTGTTACCATGATGTTTTTTTTTATTTGTGTGTACGACACTGCACCGTCTTCTATATAGGCCTATTATTATTTTCCTCCGCTTGTGGAAAAGATACTTGCGTACAACTTTGATTCATTGTGTGCTTTTTATCAGTTGTGTTTTTATGTTGGTTGTCACTGTTATAAAAAAGGTACAAAACAGATTTTAGTTCTTAGGCATATTAACATTATATCAGTTAAAGAAATCTTTATTTTTACTGTAAATTTCAATCCATAAAGCTTAAAAGGTTGCTACTGTATTTTCAAGGTAAAGTTTTTACCATACATTTCACAGATTTTTCTTACAGTGTATGTTAAACGACTAAAAGTAAAAAAAAAAAAAAAAAAAAAAGTTAACCCAAAAATCAAGTGATGCTATTATTTTTTTCAACCTTATGTCGTTTATAATTAATATAACGTGTTTAAAAAAAAAAAAAAAAACTTTTTTGATAGCCTTGTTTGCTATGAACTAGCCTTGTATGGAAAAGATATGCATGAAGCTTCCACAAAATGTCTCCTTTTGTGTCTCACAAAACAAACTACAACCTACGGATTTTGAAAGACACAAAAGTGAGTAATTGCATTTGCAATTGCAGAATTTTCATTTTAGTGGAAACCATTGCTGTGGAAGATATTGCATAGATAAAGATTCTCTCTCACCACAGCAGAGGGAGCAAAATCACCACGGCTTCTGACCACAGGCTCAGACTCCTCATCCCGAGCCTTGGTCATGTGACTCTTCCCATCGGTTGGGATTTCTCTCGGCATGGCGGAGATGATGGAGCTTGGTCTGCTGTCTAATACCATTTGTTATTTACTGTGAGGAGGACACGGGCATTTTTGTTGTCGGTAAACCGTTCTGCGCCGTTCTTTTCCCCGGTGTCTGGCCATAATGGCGGAGCGCGGTGTGGATGTGTCCGCTCTCCCCCAAGAGGTCCGGGAGCAGCTCGCTGAGCTGGACCTGGAGCTGTCGGAGGGTAAGCCTTTAAACAACAAGGGCTCTTGTTTGAATGCGTGTGTTTGCATAGATATGTGTTGATTTGACAGGCTCAGTCGTGCATCCTCCAAACAGCATCCACACACAGGTTCTGTGCTGATGATGCTTCAATGTCGCCGCCGCTCGCGGAAACATACTGACCTCTTTTTCTGCATCTCACTGGTTCAACATCGCATTTATCTGCACTTTAAACGCATATTAAACTTCGTTAGCTCTTTAAATGTCTTGACATTGGTCTAATATGTTTCCTGATTTGATGTTATGTTGTGCAAAACAAAAACACCGAGTCTGTGAAGCGCTGGACGTATTTATGTGGTTATTTACAGGCCATGGTTATTCTGCATATGTCCTCCTCATATTTACAGACTTCATCAACTAGTAATATTCAGTGTTAGTTGTATATTTGATCTTTGCTGTCAATGGAAATAATATTAAAATATATAAAGTAGTTTAAAAACGATATTGCTTCAGTAGCCTAATATTGACACTATATTGCTGCTATTATAATGGGTATTCTGTTTATAGGTAAACTAACATTTATTTTAATGGTCGATGCTTTGTTAATGAATGTACTGCTTGACACATTGATAGTGCTATTAATAGACCGAAACTCATTTTTCCTCAATAAACAATCAACACCCATAGGCTGTAAGATTCAATGAGAGGTCAGGTATGGCAAGCTGTTTTAACACTTACTAACAAGTTATTAGTTCTTATCCCATTCTATTAAATTATTTAATTAAGAATATTATGTATAAATTAATCTTTATTATATAAATACAGGTAAAACATAAGTGGACTGTCAATATCCCAACCACAGACCCCCATATAAATCACTGACAAAAATTAGCAATTTATGTCCAGTAAGAACTAGTATATAAAGAATAGTCAGTTGCAAATTTGACAATGATACTAATCACTGAATTGCTTGTAATAGTATCATAAAAATAGAAACTTGTTTAAAGGAATAAATGTTTAAACAGCTTGCCATAGGACATGTAAATCGCTCACTCAAACAATGGAACTTGGAGTGGCCTGGTGTCACCTGTGAAACTTTTTCCTGGGCCTTTAAATGAATAGCGTCAATGTAATGCAGTATATATGCACGTGTATAAAATTGATATAAATAGCATATTACTCTTTATTTAACATTTAAAATGGTCTCCAGCATGAATGTTGTCTAAACCTCTGCTGATCAGAAATACATTGAAGAATTATAACACAGATATGTATGTGTGGTTGTTTACATTTTAATGTGTCGTTATTGTCATTGTGATTCACTGCAGAAGGGGCTCGGTTTGTTTGTGTGTGTGTTTAGTCATCCTTATGCGTTATATAAGCCTTTCAGCAGTGGTGTGTGAAGATTCAGAAGAGCAAAACAATATCTTAAACAGCATTACCCAAATATAAAAAGAGATTCTCATTAATCTCTGCACCAGAGAATTGTTAGGTATAACAGCTGATCTGCCATCAGTGCAGCCTGGATTCATTCTCAGTATGTCTCCCACACAGCACATCAAGAGAGCACCTGGAGGCAGATTACAAATTATGGACTAGTTTGCTTTTGGCTTCACTTACTATTGTTGGTGTGCTTTTGGATTTCATGGAAGTTGTGAACATCATCTTGTGTCCTTGCTGGTGCAATTTTGCAAACACACACCCCCTTTTTTTCCTTATTTCTTTAATGTGTTTTTTATATTCCCAAAAGTTTGGCATGCCTGAACCATTTCGTACGCATTATGTATATGTTTATGTATTAGCTAAGACTGCGTATCTGTTTCTCAAAGCCCACAATGCAGTCCTGGCACAATTCACAGTCCCCACCTACAGTCCTCACTTTTTGGCTCTTAGACAGGATGCAGCCCTTAGAATAGAGTTAAAACGGACTTATTCAGTAAGTAGCGAGGTTTGCTTTAGAGAAATGTTTGTCATGTATATGAGCACATGTTTAGTGTCACGCCCATATCTTATGTCCTTTGCACTGAAGATTGTATAGGTGATAGCACAAAGAAAATGTCACAATAAAAGACTCTTTATTTCCATCTTTGAAGGACCAGTGGAAGTAGTAAGCCTCTTTAGTGATGGCTGCCTCCAGCTCACTTCTGCTGATGATTTTTGTTTGGGTTCAGACATAGTAGATGTGAATTTATGGCCATAGACGATAGTTTATAGAGCTGCTGTTATATAGCCTGCTGAGATAGCATAGGCTTTTTATTGTTTTAATAGCAGAATAATGTGTTATGACAACATTAACACGTTTGCTTAAATAGGGACAGTTTTTACTGTACTGTAAAATATGATTGGATATGTTGCCATTAAATAGCTTTTTGGATCAGGGTTATAGTTAACTAAAACTAAAATTAAAAATTACTAAAATGACTTTAAATAAAATAAACGTGAACAGAAATTATATATATATAATATTTCAGCTAGTTGCTAAGCCATAACTTCTGATTTTCTTTTAGTTTAACTTTAAGTACTAAAATAACTCAAACTAAATAAAACTGAATAAGAAAATGAATAAGAACTGCATGGACATATTAAAAACAACTAATAAAAATAAAAATGACAAAAATACACAACAAAATGACCAAATAACTAAAATGAAAATAAAAAATGGAAAATATAACAAAGACTAATCCAAAATATTAAGAAAAACTAAAATAGTATATAAATAATACTAAAATAACACTTTTTTGGACATGTACCACACAAATGATGGTATGAATAATTCATTTATACAGTATAATTCTCCTTCTATGGGGAAGTGCCCATTTTACTTCTGTAAAGTGACATATTTCAAAGTGAGATATAGGAGGATATTCAACGACAAAAATATTATTTAATTAAAAAGTATTTAATTAAAAACTGTAGGAGGACATTCAATATAAATGTATCTTTTGTAAAGAAATCCTATAATGTTTAAATAGCCTTAATATTTAATCAAAATATAATTTAAAAATATTTTGCTGAGAATTGTTATATTTTTCCTGGGCCAGCAGAAAAATATCCTTATCGTTTAGCTCTGTAAATTATACAAATTAAGGCATATACTCTACTTATTAAGTATACATTTGTTATATTATTTTATTAAAGCAATAAATCGGATGCATGTATTTGTTTACAGTAACAAGATGAGTCAAAGACTGCACCATCAGCACATATTTGTTATTTGTAATGAACGTGTTGTGAATGAAAGAGTTTGTCTCCGTGTGTGTGTGTGTCTTCATGACAGAGGAAGAGGGGTGAAGATAGGAGGTTGTGACACACACTCATACACACAAACAATGAGCACCATTGAAAGCATCAGGGCTGAGCAGTCGTGATCTCTGCTTGAATTCCCAGCACATACTCAGACGCTTTTATGCACTTAAGCTGATCAAATGAGCTGTGTGTGTGTGGAAATCCTCTTCCTGGTCAGCATATACTTAAACTAAAGAGGCTCGGACCGACTGTATAATGTCTGATTGTGTGCATCTGTTCAGGTAACCTCAGTAGCTTAAGCACCCACTGCGACTGTAGAAGGACAGGCAGGTTTTCTGAGTTGTAAAGAAAAAGAGAGAGAGAGAGAGACATTGTGGGAGAGAGAGACCTAGGGACAAAACAGAAAGAGAGAGATTACTTTAATCTAGGTCACAGAGCATCAGGAAGCGAATACACTCATTTACCCATGATTCACAGCAAGCTTTCTAACATGTTGCGCTGTCTCTTCTATTATCTCCTCTCTCTTTTTTTCTCTCTCTCACCATGTTATTGCTTATTTTTTCCTAGTTTGCCTAGCTAGCTCGCTCTCAAGCGCTCACCACACAGGACATGTTAATAGTTAATATCTTTTGCAATGCTTGCGATATAGGTTCCTCAGTAACTGAATTATTCACTGGTCTGTGATGGACATCAGGCTCGAAAAAGAAGTGATGCACACTTTATTTCTGGTAGACACAGACTATAGTAGACACACATTCAGTCAGTGAGCAGAGCTTTTCCAAACTGCCATTGGACTGCCATTGCTCTTAACACTTGCCACTCAGGTAACTAGTGCTTATGTGAATGAAAATTTGTATATTATAATTCTGCTATTCTTGTCTATGTTAATGTATTATGTTTGAAAGTTTCAGATTTAAAAATGGACTCTTGATGCAATCTGAAGTCTTAAGTAACAAAAAATACCATGTTTTTAGACATATATTGTTATATTTTTTGAAGTACATATGTAAGTACTGAATATTAATATAGTAATCATTCATGGTGCATGTATCAAAAATCTGATTTGTGCATTGCATCTGCAAGATTTTGGTAGCAAGTTGGCTGAGTAATGACAAATACAGTTTAATGGCACAGACATGTTTAAAGGGTTAGTTCACCCAAAAATGAAATTACTCACCCTCATGTCATTCCAAACCGTTAAGACCTTCGTTCATCTTCGGTACACAAATTAAGATATTTTTGATGAAATCCAAGAGCTCTCTGACCTCTCCATAGACTGCACCGTAAATGCAACTTTCAAGGCTTAGAAAGGTTTTAAAAACATTGTTAAAATAGTCCATGTAACTCCAGTGGTTCAAACTTAATTTAATGAAGCGACAAGTATACTTTTTGTGCACAAAATGTTGAACTATTCAACTTCTTCCCTGTCCCTCTCTTACACTATTCACTTTGTTCGGGCTATTTACAAAGTACAGCGCTTCCAGGCTCTATGGCAAAACGGCGGCTCACTATTGGCCGAGCACAATCCCATGATCACATGCATGCGTTGTGGTGCTTACGTGAATCGCGTAGGAGACTGGCACAGAAGAGGAGAGATTGTTGAATATTTTTTTTTTCTTTTTTCGCAAGTATTCTCGTCACTTCATAACATTAAGGTTGAACCATTGTATTCACATGGACTATTTCAATGATGTCTTTACCACCTTTCTGGGCCTTGAAAGCTGCAATTACTTTGCGTCTATGGAGAGGTCAGAAATCTCTCTGATTTCATCAAAAATATCTTAATTTATGTTCCGAAGATGAACGAAGGTCTTACGGGTTTGGAAGGACATGAGGGTGAGTAATTAATGACAGAAATAAAATTTTTGGCTGAACTAACACTTTAAGGTAACTCTATTGCTCTCATCCATAACTACTAAGGTTTGTTAGCACAAGTGCAACGCAGGAGCGTACAATTGCGTTTGCATAAACTGTTACTGGTCTTACGTTCACTCAGCAATTTTAAAGGGTACATAACACACACAGTTTCTGCCAATCTGATGTTAATCTTGAGTATCTATAGAGTAGTATTGCATCCTTCATATCTCCGAAGAGTCTTTAGTTTTATCATATTTATAAAAGACAGATACGCGGCTGTACCGTTTCTTTCCGAACAGCCGAATTTATGGAGGTGTGCAGTGGGCGGAGCTAAACAGTCACGAGCAGACACACACCTATGACACACACACAATACATCATGGCATTATCCCTGGATAACTTTCGATTCACTATACGTTTGTGTTGTTTACATTATATGCACTTGTGCGCCGATTGCCAACAAAACACAGTTTCACTCACCGCCTGCGGTTTTGAATCGTGACCGGGAGCAAACAAACACACTTGCAGAACTCCATTGCTGCTCCGGAAAAACAAACTACATCCACTGTTTCCTTAACGCTGGGTTATTTGGGAAGCTGAACAAGGTTATCTTTCCCTCACAACCATAAACACACTTCTTTAGTGACATTGTTGATTTTGTGGTCTAAAAACAAAATGAAAGCGCTGTCGACGGCTTCTTTAACGAGAACGAAGCTTGTTGATGGGCGCACTCTTGCTATTGCTTTGGTTGATGTGCGCACGCGCTCATCCAGGAGAAGTGCAAGGAATACAAGGAATTCCACCCTTTATGAAGTCATACAGGGTCCTACTCGAAAAAACTTGTTCGAATCCTGAAGGAGTGTATTTGGCACAGAAATACTTTTTTGAAATTTTTGGCCCTGTTTAGCATGAGAATCCAATTCTTTAACAGTGTAAATAAGTCAGAATGCATGAAATAGCATTAGACCCCCCTTTAAGCGTTCCTGTGCTTTTATTGTGGCTAAAATTATTTCTCCAAACATGCATAACTAATTTCTTATCTGAGTAGGATTTTGTGTTGTTTTAGTATGTATATGTGTGTGTATTTGGGTGGGTTGTATTTAGAGTCATAGTTGCTATGGTAACAGTAGAGTTTGCCTTAGGCTGTTCTCATTCATAACGAAAAAGCTAAAGCATTAAGAAGCACATATGCCACAAGAACAGCTAAAACCCAACAGCATGACATAAAACTTTTAACCACCCCACACAGTATGACCTTTATTAGAGGGCTGCTAAAAGGTCTAATGTGTATTTTTTGTGTCACAACATAATTGTATAAATAGCTGAAGACAATGTGAATGGTGCTTTCCTGCACAAATCTTGCTGCCACAATGTTAGAGGTTTGTAATTGTTTGCGAGAATGTTACTATGTGGTTGCAAAGGTGTTTAATGTTTTCTGGCATGTTGTTAGGTGGTTGTTCTGGGCGGTGGCTAGGTGGTTGCTTTTGGCCCAAGTCGAGTCTTTATGATATTATGGTTCCCATATATAGCTCCTTCAGTCTTAGTCTGTGGGAATATTTTTTGCCTGTTTTATTATCTGTTAGGGAAAAAAACTGTGACAGCTCACCTCTCAACAAGCCAAATGATGTGTGGTAATATTCATGTTCAAAGCATGACCCATTAATACTAGCACTTACTATTCTATATATCTATTAAACACCTTTCTATATGTACTGTGCTAGAATAACTGGGACTAGTCACAGCACTTACATATTGTTGCCCTATTGTAGGCTTGATTGCTTCTTTTTCTCACTTTGGATAAAAGCGTCTGCTAAATGATTCAATGTATGAGAATGTCTTTCTCATAATTTTTTAAATAATTATTATACTCAAAACTTTATTTATTTTTACAATCATTATTTTACTGTATTATAGTAAAAAATTAATTAGCTATTTTGCAATAATTTTAAATGCAGTACAACAAATGCAATATAGTATGAATAATTCATTTGTATATTATAGTTCTAGTATTCTGTATGTTAATGTATTATGTTTGAAAGTTTCAGAATTAAAGATGGACTATTGACTCTGAAGTCTGAAGTCCTAAGTAACAAAAAGTACCATATTTTTTTAAGTAAATACTGTATATGAATATAGTAATCATTCATGGTTTATATCAAAGATCTGATTTGTGCATTGCATTGGCTAAAGGACTAAACATAAATGTAAAACGTAAATTGTCATAACTGTAATAATTTATTTTTACTATTCATTATTTTACTGTATTATAGTCTAATTATTTTTGCAATGATTTTAAATGCAGTACAACAAATGCAAATTGTATGAATAATTCTATTGAATAATTGTAATATTATAATGTACAAATGAACAGCAATGCTGTTTTTTATACAAAATACTTGTAAATTATATATTTTATTTATTTGTTACAATAATGAGAATGAGACTTTGAATTTCACATTACTGTAATGAGAACTGAGGACTCAAATGAGCTCAATTGTCCCTAAAATTATGTCATTATGCAAAGAATTACATAAGGGTTCTAAAATTAGACTTGGTTTTACCCTTGCACATGGTAAACCACACTGTAAACACAGGTCAGATCATTCTATATACTATATTACAAAGTGAATTAGGAAGGTAACACCTGACAAGGCATGTTCCCAGGTGTGTGAAATGGTAATCTGAGTCTTGTTGTCACCTGCATGCACACACCCTGGTAACCCTGACTTTACTCTTTCCATGAGCAGGTTTTCAAAGCCGGTTTGTGGATATGGTTGTATAATTTAGAAAGATATGAATGAACTGAACTCCCTGTTGTGTTTTTTTCTCTGTCACTTTCTGTCTGTCTGTGTTTCTCTCTGTCTCTCACAGTCTGTTTTTATGTTCTCAGCAGAACAGGAAACCATGTCATAGGGTAGAAGATTTAGCACTGGAGAACATGACATCATCCAGAGGGAAAGGAAATGTGTGTGTGTGTGTGTGTGTGTGTCTGTAAAGAGAGACAGAATGTTGGATGTGGACAAAAGAACAGTGAAGGAGGGCAATGAAATTCAACTTCAGTACAGTGTGATACAGTGTTGGCAGTTGCTGAATGGTGAGTCACCATCTGGTGGTGGGTAACCAAGGCTGTGTGTGTGTGTGTGTATAGACACAATGGAGAGATAGCCGTATTGTGTCTTGAGTGAAAGTCATTGTGTGAGCTCTGTTGTGTCATAGTGTTTCAGGGCCAGTGATGCAGCACACAAGAGGGAGGGTGGATATGGGTAGTTAATACTTTTCAAAGGAACAAGACAAGTTCTCTCAGTCAATAAATTAAAAAAAGAAGGGAAAAAAAACTTTCATATGTTTCTCCATCTCTTTCTCTTTCCATACATACATACACTCTACTTAGTCGGACACAGATCCCAGATCCAAGAACTTTCCCACAGTCCGAGCAGCTGGTGTGCGTCTGTTGTACAGAAAGTCACTAGAGACACTAGACGGTCCAGTCTCTATTGCATTTATCTTTACAGAAAATGCATAATGTAAAAAAACATTCTTTAATGTTTTTTTGCAACATTGAAGAATATATATATATATATATATATATATATATATATATATATATATATATATATATATATATATATATATATACTACCATTCAACAGTTTGAGGTCAGTATAAAAATTAATACTTTTATTCAGCAAGGACACTACGTTAATCAAAAGTGACAGTAAATATACTTATAATGTTATAAAAGATTTCTGTTCAAAATAAATGCTGTTCTTTTGAATGTTATACTTATCAAAGAATCCTGAAAAAAATTACAAACTTCATAAAAATCTTACATTTTTAATAAATAAACATTGATAATAAATAGGGAATGTTTCTTAGGGCATCAAAGCATCAGCATATTAGAATGATTTCTGAAGGAAATCTTTGCCATTGCAAAAACATTTTTTTTATTTTATTTAAAAAAATATATATTTTAAATTGTAAAAATATTTCACAATATTAGAGTTTTTACTGTATTTTTTTGAGCAAATAAATACAGCTTTGCTAAGCATATGAGACTTCTTGCAAAATCTTACTGACACCAAACATTTGAATGTTAGTGTTCATATATATTTTTTATTTATTTACTAAAGCCAAATTTTTGTTTAATAATTTCCCCCCAGAATTTAAAATAAATGTATTTTAGTGTTTTTATTTATTTATTTATTTATTAAAATAAAAACATTTTTAATTAATTTTTAAAAGTACAATTATTCCATTTAGTTTCTTTGAGGTCATTAAATGAATGTAAAATAATTATGCAAGAATGACAAAAAGTTGCTTTCATTTAGGTTACTTGTAGGTTACCAGAGACAATGTTTACTTTTAGGGTTTAATTCTCACTATTAGCTAGTTGCTTATTAGCATGCATATTACTAGTATATTGGCTGTTAATTAGTACTTATAAAGCACATATTAATGCCTTATTCTGCTTGACCTTATTCTACATCCCTTAATCCTACCCAATACCTAAACTTAAACGCTACAAAAACGACCTTACTAACTATTAATAAGCAGTAAATTAGGAGTTTGAGGCAAAAGTCATAGTTAATAGTGAATTTGTGTTCCCCATACTAAAGTGTTACCATACTTTCTATTTTGATAATCACAGTCAAACAATAACACACATGTAGCTTTAGCTCTTAAAGGACTGACATCCTCCTTTCTCCCAGGGCCCAAACAAATCCTCATGTTTCTGTCTGTGTGTGTGTGCATGCATGCCAGTAGTTGTTTATGTATGCATAAACTAAATAAAAAATTCCAGAGACAGGAAAAAAACTGCTTTACTGAAAAAGGTCACTTGTCATGGGACTTTTGCCCATAATGCCATGCAAATACCAAAAAAAGTAAATATGGGTAAAAGATGTAAAATGCGTATTTGGATTAGATGTTTATGAGTGGATTTATGGCATTGATTCTAGTTAAAATAAGTTTTGGATCTCAGTATAGCACAGTTTGGTTTGTAGTCCTGGAATAATTGACCCTTTTCAGGATGGGTTTGCAAATTAAATTCAGAATTAAGGTTACATTCAAGGCAGAATGTCTGGATTACAGGTTAAGATTTTACATATGACATGCAGGTTATATGGTTTAGAATGGGTAATTTCACTATACTTAAAAAGGAACAGTAATACAGTTCCAAATTTGGAATTATGGAAGTACGATTTTGAGGTGGTATTGTAGCATAAATGTTACAGGTTACTGTTGCATGGACTGACAGTGTGTGTTGATGTCTAACTTTAGGCCATGCCCTGCAGTGAGTGATCAAGGATAAAAGTAGATTTCTACCTTAGTGTGTGGTCACTCACTTCACATTATCATCACTCTCCAAACAACCAATCGCAATCCATCAGAGCCTCAGTGTGGACTGGACCACCTTAGGCCACCAATAAAACCTACTAGTTTGCGGTAGAATTAGAAGAACGCATTTACTTGTGCCATTTATTGCAGTCCAAAACATTCTTTCTGAATAGCACTCAAAGAATCATATACAAAATGAACATACACTCACCTAATGTTACAATCCACGCCTGTCCTGGACTCCATTTCCCATGATCCTCCCTGTCTCACACCTGAAATCACTCACTCCTCATCTCTCCCACTCTCCCTGGATTCCCTGCACCTGGTCATCGTCATTAGCACTCCCTTTATATTGATCTCACTTCCCTTCACACCTTGTCCGTTCTTATGTGTTATGCTTATGTGTGTCGTGTTCTGTTTTCCTTTATAAATAAATACCCGTCTTTGTGAAAGCCCTGGATCTTCTCTTCCCTGCTGCACTACACACCGTAACAGAAGAACGGACCAAAAACTGCCAGGACTGCCCTGAAGATGGGAATCTTCCTGACCCCGATCTCTCCCGTGTCCCCCCTTAAAGACACGACAGCGGTGGATCGTCTGTGGGGTCTCAGGCAGGGCGGTCGCCCGCTGGAGAGGTACGTGGAGGAATTCGCTGAGCTGTCTTCTTTGGTGAACTGGCCAGATGCACCACTTAACGCGTGTTTTCTGATGGGCCTGGACGAGGACACTATTCGATATATTGAACCTGCCTGTCCTTTTCCCTAGTCGAGTCGATGAATCTGATTCTCTATTTAAATTGTTCCAATTTCGAAATTGAAGAGGTTCAAGAGAATGAGTGTCTTCCTCGTCCGGTCCCCTCAGAGAAGCACGCGGCCTGGTCAGTTCACCCACAGCCAGTTCCCTCCACATATCTCTCCAGTGGGCCTTCCCGTGTTGTCCTGCCTGTCCACAAACCCAAATGGCAGAGAAGGAGGGCCAACGCCAAGCCCTCGTCTCCGGCCAAGATGGCCGCCGCCACGCCAGAGCCACAGGACCTCTGGTTCATAGACTTTTTGGAGCGATCCTGCCGCCTCAGTTCCCACTCCGAGTCTCCTGGATTCCGCTCCAGGCTTCCCCGTTCCCACTCTGAGTCTCCTGGATTCCGCTCCAGGCTTCCAAGTTCCCGCTCCGAGTCTCCTGGATTCCGCTCCAGGCCTCCAAGTTCCCGCTCCGAGTCTCCTGGATTCCGCTCCAGGATTCCAAGTTCCCGCTCCGAGTCTCCTGGATTCCGCTCCAGGCTTCCCTGTTCCCGTTCCGAGTCTCCTGGATTCCGCTCCAGGCTTCCCTGTTCCCGCTCCGAGTCTCCTGGATTCCGCTCCAGCCCTCCTCGAGCCCGCTCCAGCCCTCCTCGAGCCCGCTCCAGCCCTCCTCGAGCCCGCTCCAGCCCAGGAGCTCATCCCATTCCGCGTGCCCTCCATACTACCCCTGAATTCCCCCAAGAAAGTTTTGGGGGGGGGCTATATACCCGGGGGTGGGGAACATGTGGGTGGGGCTCCTGATCCGCCATGGACTCCCAAGGCTCCTGATCCGCCATGGCATCCCACGGCTCCTGATCCGCCGTGGACTCCCGAGGCTCCTGACCCGCCGTGGCCGCCCGAGGCTCCTGACCCGCCGTGGCCGCCCGAGGCTCCTGACCCGCCATGGCCGCCCGAGACTCCTGACCCGCCATGGCCACCCGAGGCTCCTGATCAGCCATGGCCGCCCGAGGCTCCTGATTCGCCGTGGCCGCCCGAGGCTCCTGATCCGCCGTGGCCGCCCGAGACTCCTGACCCGCCATGGCCGCCTGATGTCCTAGTCCCGCCCTGGAGACCTCTGTACCTGTCTGCACCTGCGTGTAGGTCTCCAGGGCGCCCACCCCCCCTCCCCGGTGTTTCATCTAAGGCGCGAGGACGCGCCTACCAGGAGGGGGAAGTAATGTTACAATCCACGCCTGTCCTGGACTCCATTTCCCATGATCCTCCCTGTCTCACACCTGAAATCACTCACTCCTCATCTCTCCCACTCTCCCTGGATTCCCTGCACCTGGTCATCGTCATTAGCACTCCCTTTATATTGATCTCACTTCCCTTCACACCTTGTCCGTTCTTATGTGTTATGCTTATGTGTGTCGTGTTCTGTTTTCCTTTATAAATAAATACCCGTCTTTGTGAAAGCCCTGGATCTTCTCTTCCCTGCTGCACTACACACCGTAACACCTAAAGGATTATTAGGAACACCATACTAATACTGCCTTAATTCTAAATGGCATTGATTCAACAAGGTGCTGAAAGCATTCTTTAGAAATGTTGGCCCATATTGATAGGATAGCATCTTGCAGTTGATGGAGATTTGTGGGATGCACATCCAGGGCACGACGCTCCCGTTCCACCACATCCCAAAGATGCTCTATTGGGTTGAGATCTGGTGACTGTGGGGGCCATTTTAGTACAGTGAACTCATTGTCATGTTCAAGAAACCAATTTGAAATGATTCAAGCTTTGTGACATGGTGCATTATCCTGCTGGAAGTAGCCACCAGAGGATGGGTAAATGGTGGTCATAAAGGGATGGACATGGTCAGAAACAATGCTCAGGTAGGCCGTGGCATTAAAGTGGGCCTAAAGTGTGCCAAGAAAACATCCCCCACACCATCACATCACCACCACCAGCCTGCACAGTGGTAACAAGGCATGATGGATCCATGTTCTCATTCTGTTTACACCAAATGACTCTACCATCTGAATGTCTCAACAGAAATCGAGACTCATCAGACCAGGCAACATTTTTCCAGTCTTCAACTGTCCAATTTTGGTGAGCTTGTGCAAATTGTAGCCTCTTTTTCCTATTTGTAGTGGAGATGAGTGGTACCCGGTGGGGTCTTCTGCTGTTGTAGCCCATCCGCCTCAAGGTTGTGCGTGTTGTGGCTTCACAAATGCTTTGCTGCATACCTCGGTTGTAACGAGTGGTTATTTCAGTCAAAGTTGCTCTTCTATCAGCTTGAATCAGTCGGCCCATTCTCCTCTGACCTCTAGCATCAACAAGGCATTTTCGCCCACAGGACTGCCGCATACTGGATGTTTTTCCCTTTTCACACCATTCTTTGTAAACTCTAGAAATAGTTGTGCGTGAAAATCCCAGTAACTGAGCAGATTGTGAAATACTCAGACCGGCCCGCCTGGCACCAACAACCATGCCACGCTCAAAATTGCTTAAATCACCTTTCTTTCCCATTCTGACATTCAGTTTGGAGTTCAGGAGATTGTCTTGACCAGGACCACACCCCTAAATGCATTGAAGCAACTGCCATGTGATTGGTTGATTAGATAATTGCATTAATGAGAAATTGAACAGGTGTTCCTAATAATCCTTTAGGTGAGTGTATATACACAACCCCCTTCATAGCTACATGTGATAGAACAGTCTGTTGAAGCTAAAAATACCCCATGGTGCAGCTGGGTTCGGTCCTCATGCATTACTTATGGGAGTTGACTCTTCCTTCGCTATTTTCCGTTTTTTGTTAATGTGGAAAATGCTTTGAAAATGCTCTTGAAAGAATGGTTTGTTTAGTGGCCTCTCTTATGAATCCGTGCTGTTTGCTGTCAATGTTTAAGCGTAAGGTCCAATCTGATTTCTATGGGATAATAAATATTTAGAAATATTAAGACTTGAAATCTTTCCCCTTTAGGCGATGTGTTGAAATGAGCTTAAGCTGCTCACGTATCATAACCAAAGCTCTCTCCATCCTGCATAATCCCACTAGATTACACATTCTGCTCTCTTTCACACTCACAAACACACACATGAATCCAGCATTAACTCACACAAATCAACTTGGCTATCAGAATGTAAGAATGTGATGATCTTTTAGGATTTGGTAACACTTTAGTATGGGGAACAATTCTCACTTTTAACTAGTTGCTTATTCGCTTGCATATTGGCTGTTTATTAGTACTTATAAAGCACATATTAATGCTTTATTCTGCATGACCATATTACTTCCCAATGCCAAAACTTAAGCGCTACAAAAACTACCTTACTAACTATTAATAAGCAGTAAATTACGAGCTTATTGAGGCAAAAGTTATAGTTCCCACACCTCCTTCATCAACTCCAGTAATGCGTTCCTTTCAATATTATACTTGATATTATTTAGCATTATTTTTTGGGGTTGTTTTTTGAGTGTTTGGGGTCGGAGCATGCTTTCTCATGCTTACCAAGACAGTGAAATCAGAAATATTGTGAAATATTATTACAACTTAAAATAATTATTTTCTATTTGAGTATATATTAAAATGTTATTTATTCCTATGATGGCTAAACTGAAATTTCAGCATTATTACTTCAGTCTTCAGTGTCATATGATCTTTCAGAAATCATTCTAATATATGCTGATTTGCTGCTCAAGAAACATTTCTTACTATTATCAGTCATTTATGTCAAAAATGCTTTATGTTTTTGTGGAAAACGTGATACATTGTTTCGGGATTCTTTGATTAATAGAAATTTCAAAAGAACAGCATTTATTTGAAATGGAAATCTTTTGCAACATTATAAATGCCTTTACTGTCACTTTTGATCAATTCATCCTTGCTGAATAAAAGTATTACTTTCTTTTAAAAAAAACATCATGAGATAATCACAATTATTTTAATATATTGACAATCCAGTTATAATTTCCTATAACAATCAAAATATTTCCAGGTACCCCTTTGAAGTGCTTGGTTGGATGTTTTGTGAAAGTGTCATTCAAATTTGTCTTTTTGGGGGCCACTGTATGTTTAAAAATGACTCTGATCAACTGGAAAGATAAACCAAAATCTATCTGGCTGTTCAATAACATTTGACCAAAAAATTTACCCCAAAACGAAATGTGTTGAATTCATGCTGTTCCTGTTTTTTTAACTGGTAATCACATTATCCCTCTTTTTTTAGGTGACATCACACAAAAAGGATACGAGAAGAAGAGGGCCAAAGTTTTAGCACCCTACTTGGCACAAACACAAAGTAAGAACTACAGAAATATCCCTGCTTCACTCTCCTCCCTCCATCTCATTTTGCCATATTATCTCTCTCTCCTTGTTTCACTCGTCTACTGACTCATATGATAATGTGGTTATGAAACATCTTCTCAGGCTGTTCCTCTTGAGGTTGAAGGGGTTCCATCCAAAGTCCCTCTGCACTGCCTTCTACTGCTCAAATATAGGACTGCAGCATGAAACGTTATTATTTTATTGTCAGCTCTTCACATCTCCGTCCCATTCATATCTTCCATTTTCTGTAGTCATTGACTGCATCTGCCAGTTTGAATGAAGTTCACTCTTATTATCTCTACAGATTTAGCTCCGCCTCCGGCATATGATGCGCAGTCCCCTGGTCCAAGCTCTGCATCTGCACCTGAACCTGGCCCGTCAAACTCATCCTCCTCCTCTTCTCGCCACCGGCGCACACGGCGGCCACACCGAAGCAGCGGGACTAGAGATGAACGCTACAGATCAGGTTAGAACAGCTTGACAACATACAAAACTTTTTTTCTGTTACATTTTCTTTATCTGTCATTATAGTGAAAGCCAGAGAAATTCAAAGATGACTTTTTATACAAAATAGCAAAAATAATGATACACAGCAGCATTATTCAATGTGCTGACTTAATTTCCACTGAAACAGGAAGACAGGGCGGGACATAACAACTCCTCCAAAATAGCCATTAGCATTTAGTTTATATCACAGCTCGGCCAGAGCCGCTGAGCTCGGTAAAGCCACAGTTTCCTCCCCATCTCTAGCCGTTTCCCCTCTTTTAATCTCCTCCATATCGCTTTAAAATATAGCATTCTGTGCAGAATTCACATGGGTCTGGTGTGCTGGTATGCGCCGACTCACGCATAAGATCCGCTCTGTGGTATCGTGTCTCTGGACCGGTTTGCATGACACTAACGTGAAACCAGACTTCATTCACCCCATTGGAAAGCATTTACACTGTCTGAATCGTTCCCTATCACTTATATAGTGCACTATGTGCCATTCACCATGTAGAAAATATGTGTGAACAAGTGACCAATTTCAGCCGCAGCTTCAGCGTCTATTTATAATGTAGGAGGTGGGAAGCTTTAGATTCTAGAGTACATTTGATTGGACAGAAAATCTGATGAATGGCTGAAATGCGGAGTGATGTCAACAAAATCATTGATCCATACTGGCGGAAGTGAGAGACTGTAAGTTTTGAAGGCTTATATCTTCTAAATGCGAATTTTGTCATTGTTTTGGCGCACACTAGCTTATAGATAACATTAAGGCTAACAAATTCATACTAAAAGTAAAAAAACTTTTTTTTTTATTTAATGGGAACTTTAAACTGGGATAGGAGAAAGTATTTCAACACTGAACAAACAACACACTCCACCTATAAAATGTTGTTATAGAATTCCATTTAGCTGTATATAGACTAGTCTTTACTTGAGATTTATGGGGTGTGAGGCTTACAGAGTGTCTGCAGATGGTAATATTTTCCTGTTCTCTGACCATATCCTTGTAAGAACTGTTTAGTCATCTGCCATGGCAGTTGTACTTGGACAAAATGGTTGCCTAGATGAAATGTATCTTTGTGGATTTCTAGTGCCTTGTGGCAATAGAAAGATAGTAGCTTGCATGCTTGTTTGTATTTTGTTGGTTTAGTTGCTTGTATGTGCACAGTTATTTTATAAGTTAGTTAGTTATTTTACTGTTATTTTACTGTCCTACTGTTGTCATAGAGCATGTTCATGACCTTGTTGTGTAATTATTACCAAAACTGATAGGTGAATGCCTATTGCTTAAAAAGCTTTGCTGATAATACAAAAGTTACTGATTTGAATCGAGATAAAGGCAGACAGTTAATGAGATTCAAATCAGTTTTGTACTCTGGAGCAAAGCATTTAGCCCCAGGATGTTCAAGGTTGACTTTACCTGTCACTTTGAATAAAATCATCTACTGAGGCATCTGCTAACATCACACTAAGTTTTTTTTGTTGTCTCAGATATCCACACTGAGGCAGTCCAGGCAGCGTTGGCCAAGCATAAAGAGGAAAAGATGGCTCTGCCCATGCCAACCAAACGTCGGTCCACATATGTACAGTCACCAATTGACAACTGCACACCACCAGGTAATGTATACAAGCATTAAAAACCATTACACTAACATACTAGACAGTTAGAGTTAAATATATCATGTAAATGTACAGAACAACATCACATATAGTAAAGAAATATATCAGTTTATATTTAATAGTTAATATATTTATTCTACAGCTTACACTTTTCCTGTTTAAAATGGCAAAGTACTGGTACTTCTCAGTGAAACTCTGACAGCGTCAAATCATTATCCTTATGTATTTTATATAATAATCATGCAGGAAAGATTACACCCATTATTTTAGTTTTAGTTTTAATTAAAAAAAAATTCTTTTATTTTTTGCTTATTTTGTTTGTTTATCAACATTTAGTTACATAAATCTCATAAATAAGTTTATATCTCATTTTTATATGTTATAAATTATTATAATTTTAGTTACTTTTAACTTTTTAACATTTAATTTTAATTTGTGTTAATATTCATATATATTTATTATATTTATTAATATAAATATTAACCAATAAAATGAAAACAAATTTTAAAAGTTATTTTAATAAGTTTATATCTAATTTTTATATGTTATTATGTATTATAATTGTAGTTACTTTTAAATGTTTTAACATTTAATTTTAATTTGTGTTAATATTCATATATATTTATTAATATAAATATTAACAAATAAAATGAAAACAAATTTTAAACGTTATTTTAAATTTAAATAATTTACTTTATATATATATATATATATATATATATATATATATATATATATATATATATATATATATATATATATATATATATACAGTCAAGCCCAAAATTATTCATACCCCTGGCAAATTCTGACTTAAAGTTACTTTTATTCAACCAGCAAGTTTTTTCTTGAGTAGAAATGACACAGGCGTCTCCCAGAAGATAATAAGACGATGTACAAGAGGCATCATTGTGGAAAAAATTATTACTCATCTTTTATTTACATTTGAACAAAAAGTGGCATGTCTAAAATTATTCATTATTCAGTTTTTGGTGTGGTGTTAAAATTGGTAAAATTCTATCAATATCTTTCTTGTCTTTTAATTTCTCTTTCTCTCTTTCTTCTTCTTTTTTCCCTTTCCCCTCTCTCTCTCTCTCTCTCTCTCTGTTTCTCTGTCAGACTCCTCATCTTCCTCTGATGATGAGGCCGTGTCAAGTGAAAGCACAGGGCCTCAGCAGTCTCCAGACACCTGGATTAATAGCTCTCTGCATGCCTCCTCCACCTCCTCCTCTGCCTCCTCCACTCTCTCACATGGGGAGTCTCGGCCCACCCAGGCCCCTCAGCCTCAGTCTCAGCAGGTCACACCTCCACCCGCACCTACCCACCCGCCCCACTCCCACTCCCAGCCTTCCGCCCTGGCTGAGGCCTTCGCTCAGACACGCATCGGTGAGTCACGATTACCCCACACACTTTTTGTAATTTTACATACACTTTAGATTTTACCATTTGGTTACAAGTATTAATTTTAGCAGCTTAACTAGGCATTTTTTGCAAGTGTTTTTATTGCTTCATTATTTCTGAATTGTTTGTCTTTTCAAATCTTTATTTTCTGTTCATTTATATCTTTTGTGACTGTCAGTGAGAAGAATAGGAAGAGGTAAAATCAAGTGTTAGAAATCTTTCACCTTGCTCTGTGTGTTTAAGATTTGTTGTGAGTTACGAATATTATCTACCCCTCCACACACTCCACCCTTAAGCCTCTGCCCCACCTGTGTGTTTCAAGCCTATGAATGAGTGGCCTGTCTATAGGAGCTGATGAAAAATTAATAAAGGTTCTCAGAGATCTGGTTGAGCTTGTTATGTGGTTCAGGACTGATCATCCATAGCTTAATACACACTTGATCCCAGACTGTACTTATTCAGAGTGTGTGCTTTTCCTGCACGTGACATACCCTGAGTGTGTGAAATGTCAAAAGATGTAGACAATAGCTGTAGAAAGCATGTAGACTGTGGGGTTAACCAAGAGGAACTTCCAGTAATCCATTGTGAATGCAAAGACAACATGAAATGGTATTCGCACCCTTGCAAAAACCCTTGTTTATTTGCATCAGACTTGAAACAGAATATTCTGTAGGCTATGATATTATATCTTTTGGTTATTTTTCTCTGCCCTCACAGCCTTGGTCTACAGAGACAGAAAGTTATTCCATTTTGATGAAAGATTATGAAAAGAATGATGTATGATGATGATGAGACATAATACAACCAGAGACAGTTATGTAAGAGAGGTTTATTTTGGGATAATGAGCGAGTGACTGTATCTCATGAATTACACAGCTACTTAGCAATGAAATAAATAAAATAACATTAAATATAAATTTGAGTTTAAGTTACTTTATAGTGTGAGAAGGAAGAGACTGCAAAGTGATTTGAGAGACATAAAACTAAATTAGTCAGTAAGATTTTTTGTTTTTGAAAGAAACACTGTACACATCTAACACTGTATCCCCCAGAGTTAGATAAGTCCATACATACCATTTTTATCTCCGTGCGTGCCATAACTCTGTCTGACGCACCCACCGCTAGCCTAGCTTAGCACAAAGACTGGAGGTAAACGGCTCCATCTAGCCTACTGCTCAATAAGTGACAAAATAATGCCAACATTTTCCTATTTACATGTTGTGATGTGTATAGTTACATCGTGTACTAAGACCGACGGAAAATGAAAAGTTGCAATTTTCTAGACCGATATGGCTAGGGACTATACTCTCATTCTTACGTAAAAATCCAGGAACTTTGCTGCCGTACCATGGGTGCAGCAGGCGCAATGATATTACACAGCGCCAGTCTTTGTGCTAAGCTAGGCTAGCGGTAGGTGTGTCAGACAGAGTTATGGCACGCACGGAGATAAAAAAGGTATGTATGGACTTACCTAACTCTGGGGGATACAGTGAATAAGCTAAAGTCCCAAAAATTTGGCGTGTTCCTATAATAAAAAATACAGTAAAAATAGTAATATTGTGAAATATTATTAGAACTTAAAATATTTGTTTTCTATTTTAATATATAAGAAATTATTCTAATATGCTGGTTTGGTGCTCAAGTAACATGTCTTATTATTGTCAATGTTGAAAACAGTTCTGCTGTTTAATATTTGCTGAACAAAAGTATTAATTTTTAAATATATATATATATATATATATATATATAATTTAATTTTTTTTCAATGCAAAAAACTTTTCAACAGAAGTGTATGTAGGAAATCGGTGTCATTTACTGTATACAGTTTAAATGGCATTGTATAGAAATATTTGAACACAGAATTATTATTCAGTCAGAATCAAGTATTTTAGAAATCCATATTATAATAACAAAGTAAATAGTAAATGTTATCTTTAAAATATCTTTGGGCTTATCACTAGTTTAAGCAATTGAAGGAAGCATATGGTGAAAGCAGTCCTGAATGGACATAGTTTTACACAGACTCTTAAAGGAATAGTTCACTAAACAAAACAAAAAAAACAAAAAAAAATGTCATTCTATTATATTTCTCCTTTAGTTTCCTCTTAAGAAAGAAAGCCATACAGATTTGGAAAGACAGAGTAATTAGAAATTGATTTTTCATTTTTGGGTGAGCTATTCCTTTATGAGCAAGGGTAAAATATCTTTAAAACTTTGAGGGTTTGTTATGAGTGAGTAATATGTGTTATCTTTGACCAGATCCAGGAGGAGGAGTCGGGCCTCCTGATGTGTCATCCCAAGCTCAGGCCAGAGGCTCTCGTGTGGATCTGCCTACCAATGCCGTGGTGCGAGGCATGAGTCGAGGACAGAGCCGGTCCAGCATGATGGAGACAGCAGATGGTACTGAGTGTGTGTGTGTGTGTAAAAGAGAGAGAGATAAAAAGAGAAACATGTATTCGTTGTGTGCTACATAAACATACATACTCTGAAAATGTATGTCAATCTTTAAGCGCCTTTTCATAACTTACTTCTCATGTCTCTCAGAACTTTGTGTTAACATCTCAGTAGGGACAATTTAATAAGTCTTTATGAATGCTGTGTTTGATTGCTTCATTAATCGCATCCCGTTTCTTTTTTCTTTTCCACCTTTTATCCACTTGTGTCATGTTGCTTTTCTCTGTCAGTGAGAAGAGTAGGCAGAGGTAATGATTGGTCTTAGATTGACTTTAAAGCTGTGTGTTTGTATGCTGTATGTCTGTCACACAGATCGAGAACCAGAGTGAAACCCTGCACTTCTTTAGGAAAATAAATAAATAATAGTAGATCACTCATCCCTCCATCTCTGCTTACATGTGGTCTTGATCCTCAATTCAAAAAGATGCAAAAGCACCATACATGTATGATAAAAAAGTCAATATGACTTTTGCACCATATTCCAAAGTCTTTTAGTATTTTTTATATTGGAAAAATACAATAATATATCAGAATAAAGATGTAAAAGTGCACTACCATTCAAAAGTTTGTGGTTGTTAAGATTTATCTGATTAAATACAGTAAAACAGTAATATTATAAGGTATTTTTGTAATTTAAAAATATTATACTTTAATATATTAAATATTGTAATTTATTCCTGTGATGGAAAAGCTGAATTTACTCCAGTCTTCAGTGTCACATGATCCTTCAGAAAGTAGCCTAATATGCTGATTTGGTGCTCAAGAAACATTTCTTATTATTAAATATTGAACATTTTTTCCATTTAGTTTATTTTAGATATATTTGTTTGTATTACTGGCACAATTTAAAACTATTGATTTATTTTTTTTAAAGTATTAGCGATCCCAAGCTTTTGAATAGTCGTGTATACTGTATGTAATTTTACTTAAATTGATTTTGTGTTTATAATTAGCTATTGTATATCAGGATATCTTTGGACCAGGACTAATAAATACCACTGTAAGAGAGTGTAATACATGTATATACTTTTAAACATATGCTCTAGTCGTGATTTGCGAATTCCCAGGTCAGTTGAAAGTGTGCGTGAGTGTGTCTTTGTTCGTCTGTCTCATCCCACCCTGCCTGACCCCAATCCTGGTGTAGGTGTTCCGGTGTCCAGTCGCGTGTCCACAAAGATCCAGCAGCTGCTAAACACGCTAAAACGACCCAAACGCCCGCCACTCAGCGAGTTCTTCATGGATGACCAAGAGGAGATTGTGGAAGGTACTTGGATAACTTCAGTTCTTGACATTTCTCAGACATACTCTGAAAGAAAGAATGGTGCAGTAATGTAGATCAACGTGCTTCTTTCTCCTCAGTTCCTCAGGCAGATCCTAACACCCCTAGGCCAGAAGGCCGGCAGATAATCCCAGTGAAGGGGGAGCCATTGGGTGTGGTCAGTAACTGGCCTCCTGCTCTTCAGGCAGCATTAACTCGATGGGGTGCCACACAAGGCAAAAGCCCCGCCCTCACAGCACTGGATATCACAGGAAAACCACTCTATACACTTACGTATGGTAAGACTGAGCTTGGTCACCTTCAAAGCACTTATCTTGATTGAAAGCAGATGCTGGGATTGGCAAGAAAGGTCTTTAGGCTGATTGGCATGTGATTGACAGGGAAACTGTGGAGTCGTAGTGTAAAGCTGGCCTACACTCTCCTCAACAAGCTGGGAACCAAAAATGAGCAGATCCTTAAACCAGGAGACCGGGTAAAGAAACCTCTATGTCATTAGATTATTTCCTGATAATATAATTCAGATTTAGGTGTTTACTTGACAAGTTTGTGCACATAAACCAGTGTTATATTAGAATTATTTATATGCTGTTATAATATGAATCAATATTTTTAGCTTTTATTTTTATATTTTGAGTTTTAATTTTATCTTTGGTTTGAATAATTTTATGTGGTTTAGTCACGTTTATTTTTTTCTATTTAGCTTTATTTCAGTTAGTTGCTAAAGCAACATTTCTAATGAACATTTCTAGTAAATAAGTTTCTGCCTTATTTAAATTAAGAAAATGTTTAAATAGTTTAGTTAGCAATAACAACACTGATATAAACACTCATTTACTTCACATTTCTATAAGTAGTATATATTGTTAAAAGCAACCTTTGTTTTAGGAAAATGCTGCTGTTTCATTTTAATTATTTGCAAGTAATGTTTTGTTATTGATCCAGGTGGCGCTGGTGTATCCTAACAGTGACCCTGGTATGTTCTGGGTTGCCTTTTATGGCTGTTTGTTGGCTGAAGTCATTCCTGTGCCCATAGAGGTTCCACTATCCCGAAAGGTAGCCACAACAGCTAACTGGAGTGCTAATAATTCATATTGGTATTGTGGTTAAAATGTTTTCCATGTGTTTACAGGATGCGGGTAGCAGCCAAGTTGGTTTTTTGTTAGGTAGCTGTGGCGTGGGTCTGGCTTTGACCAGTGAGATCTGTTTAAAGGGTTTACCCAAGACCCCCACTGGAGAGATATTACAGTTTAAAGGTCAGAGACTCACCACATGCACATGCACATGCACATCACATCCATTTCTTTTCAAAAGCCAGTCAGTGATGGGAATTTTATGATGGATCTAATACTACTTGGGTTTCTGATAGGCTGGCCCAGGTTAAAGTGGGTGGTGACAGACTCCAAATACCTCACAAAGCCTTCGAAAGACTGGCAGCCTCATATCCCAACAGCCAACACAGACACTGCATACATAGAGGTAAGATCATGTGCTTCATGTGTTTCTGTGTGTATGTTTGTTGAATACATGTAAATCTCCTCCTCTCTCTTTCTCTCATGCAGTATAAGGCCAGTAAGGAGGGCACAGTGATGGGTGTTGCGGTTTCAAAAGTTGCCATGTTAACACATTGCCAGGCACTCACTCAGGCCTGTAACTACTGTGAGGGTGAGTGATGCTGTTGCTATGGAAACACCATCCTTTTGTTGCAGTTACACTAATCCAAAGAACTAGCTATGCAGCTTTTGCAGTGCTTGTTTGGAAACGTAACAAAATGTGTCTATACGCAGGTGAGACACTGGTGAATGTTTTGGACTTTAAGAAGGACATGGGTTTGTGGCATGGTGTTCTCACGGTGAGTGACAAAAATGTGTACGTGTCATCAATGCTTTTACTTCAGATGTATTCAGATCAGTGCATCAACTATTACAATGATGTGTACTTTTGTATTTTTTGCAATATAAATATAAATATAATGATAAATAATGATATCACAGTAATGATAATGAGGTTACTGAGAATTGTGAGAGTGTATGTGCTTTATTGTATGGTCCTAAAATAAGCTAATTTCTGTTTTTTTTTTGTTTTTTTTTATTTTAGGGTGAAATCTGACCTAGGCAGTTTTCGCCCAATAACATCTATGTGTGTTTCAGAGTGTGATGAACCGAATCCACACCATCAGTGTTCCATATGCAGTAATGAAGGCCTGTCCATTGTCCTGGGTTCAGAGAGTTCACATACACAAAGGTACAAGACCAAATGTATGTCTGTCATCTACACACATTTGTCTGGATGTGATAAACGTCTTTGTTTCAACAGCACGGGTTGCCTTGGTGAAGTGTCGTGACCTGCATTGGGCGATGATGGCTCACAGAGATCAGAGAGAGACCAGTCTGGCCTCCTTGCGCATGCTAATTGTTGCTGACGGAGCCAATCCTTGTGAGTTATGCTAACAGGTCTCTTGCAGAGACTTAACTGGAGATGATGTTCATTTAATATTTATATTTAACAATTTCACTCTTTTTGTCTCTCTGTATCTCCATCTCTTTCTGGTTTAGGGTCGGTTTCATCATGTGATGCATTTTTAAACGTATTCCAGGCTTATGGTTTGAAGCCAGAGGTCATCTGCCCATGTGCTACATCACCTGAGGCTATGACGGTTGCCATTCGCAGGTATATATTTTTTTTAGATGAAAAAAACTGCAGTGATCCCATTTTAAATGCATTAGGGCCAGATTTACTAAACGGAAAATTAGCGTGAGAGTGCAATTCCAAAAAAGCGCCAATGGGAGTGGAAAGTTCAGTGTGTGATCTACTGACGACACGCAAATTAAAGAACACAGACGCAGCCGGATCATTTCCATAATGACCAATAACAGTTAGCGTCTGGTTTAAGATATGCTTTTTTTGGGTGGTTAATAATGCCGCAAACACCACTAAATTGACAAGCGCAAATGTTAGTAAATCACCTTGCGTGATTCATTTAAATACTCTTCTCCCATAAATTTTGCATCTGAAAGGGAAACTCCTGCATATGCAATAAGGTCAGCCGCAAAAATAACCCTGTCCACGCCTATTCAGCGCTAACTTTTCACTGTGTGTCTTTAGTAAATCCTGACAGTAGTTTTTTAACATCAAAAGAGGGTTTGCGCTGGCGCAAGCTGTTAGTAAATCTGGCCCTTAGAATTTGTTTCCTGATTGTGTGAACTTTCTCCAGGCCTGGGGTCCCTGGTGCACCTCTTCCAGCGAGAGCCATCCTGTCCATGACTGGGCTGAGTCATGGTGTTATCAGGGTCAACACTGAAGACAAGAACTCTGCTCTCACTGTCCAGGATGTGGGACATGTCATGCCAGGAGGTGTGTGTGTGTGTCTGTTACTAATATTCATTTTATAATTGAATCTTATGTGTGATTCACATGTCTACATAATGATATTACTGCGTGTGTATAGACCATAGTGCTATGGTACTGTCACTCACATTTCCTTCAGAGAAAAATCTAGTTCATAATACCATATGCTATCAAAGTTTGTTATTGTCATATGTGCATGCCTGAAGTCAGCATGTGTGTTTATGTGTGCTTTAGCATTGATGTGCATTGTGAAACCGGATGGGCCACCCATGCTGTGTAAGACGGATGAGATCGGAGAGATCGTTGTGAACTCTCGTGCTGGTGGAACCATGTACTATGGCCTGTCTGGAGTCACTAAAAACACCTTTGAGGTATGAGGTATACAACTTAACACTTTCATACACAGACAATGATAAAACTTTGTACTGAATTGCACACCATAAACATATTTTTATGCAATCTCACAGGTGATCCCAGTCAACGCTAGTGGTGCTCCCATTGGTGAAATCCCATTTGTGCGGTCGGGATTACTGGGTTTTGTTGGACCGGTAAGAGTGTGAAAGAGGAAAACAACAGAGGGACAGTGCCATTTTTCATGTGTTACAATCAGGGCTGTCAATGTTAACGCATGTGATTAATTCAGAATCCTAAGTAAATTACTGAAGTAATTGCGAAATTGCGTCATTAATGTAATTTAGGTCACACAGTTAAATGATCTTAGAAGTCTGGAGTTTATCACACGCATCTAACGCACCTGTAACCCTGGTAGGCGGAAATTTCTATTCAAACCCTTCAACCCGATTTCGCTTCTCTGTTTGCAATCAGATCATTTTAAGCCACTAAACTCCAGATTCATTCTTTAAAGGGTACTATCTTAATAGAGCAGTATTGCAGCCTTCATATCTCAGAAGAGTCTGTAGTTTTATCATATTTATAAAAGACAGATACACCGATTCTTTACGAAAACAGCTGAACTCCTGGCGGCATGCAGTGGGTGGAGCTAAAGAGTCACTAGCATACACACACACACACACACACCTACACAGACACACACACACACACACACAAAATACATCATGGCATTACCCCTGGATAACTTTCGATTCACTATAAGTTTGTGTTGTTTACATTATATGCACTTGCGCGCCGATTGCCAACAAAACACAGACATTTGACGCAGTTTCACTCACCGCCTGCGGTTTTGACTCGTGACCGGGAACAAACAAACCTACTTGCAGAACTCCTTTGTTGCTCCGGAAAAACAAACTGCTTCCTTTGTTTCTTTAACGCTGGGTTATTTGGGAAGCTGAACAAGTTTATCTTTCCCTCACAACCAAAAACACACTCTTAAGTGATTTTGTGGTCTTAAAACAAAATGACAGCTCTGCCGACGGCTACCATAACCCGAACGAAGCTCGTTGATGGACGTGCTCTTGCTATCGCTCTGGTTGATGTGCGCACGCGCTCATCCGGGAGAAGTGCCCATACAAGGAATTCCGCCCTTCATGACTTCATAAAGGGCCATACTTGAAAAAAACTTTCCGAAACTTGTTCAGATCAGTGTATTTGGCACAGAAATAGTTCGTCATACGCCCAACTCGTTTTTTGGCCATGTTTAGCATGAGAATCCAACTCTTTAACAGTGTAAATAAGTCAGAATGCATGAAATAGCATTAGACCCCCCCCCCCCTTTAACTTTATTCAAACAAACAGTCCAAAACAGCGCTAATGTAAAGAAAACCAGGCTGATTACATCAGAGATGGCAGAGAGAACACTGACTCGTGGCTAGTTTTCAGTGAATTATTCATTCCAGTGTCTGTTTAGCTTTAACACACACGCTCTGTCATATTCTGTTATTGTTTCTGAAGAGCGCAAGCCCTCACACATTGCGCTGTGTAAACATCCCACGTCTGTATGGCCAGATGATACGCAAACTGCGTTTCACAGCTGGATAAAGCAAACCAGCGTCTTACTAGTAAAGTTTTGATGGATGTGGATTGCAATCAAGGTAAAGACGATTGCGGTGACATACAGGAGTCATACATTAAGCAAGCGTGAGTCAGACATAGACTTGACTTGTCTAAAATATAAACAAGCTCTTTGATGTTGAATTGTACAAATACTATACACTGTGAATTCTGAAGTTTCTTTATGGGTGCTTTGAAGTGCATAAATGTATGAATTAAATGGATTCCTTATATCATTTGGTTATTTAGTGTCCTTTTGGAGTCTCCAAGTATCATCTTTTGGATCGACACCTACATTTACCTTGAAAAAAATACAGTTTTGTGAGAATCACACTTCAATCTGATGGTTTACTTTGCTGGATATAGCAAATGGTGACAAAATGAATGTATTAAACAAGATAAATAGTCTATTCTTTATTCCACAGTAAAAAGTGTGATTATTTGTGATTAAAAAACAAGCACTAGTTAAAATCTATTTTTTCATCTCTCCTCCTTCCGCAGGGTAGTCTGATATTTGTGGTGGGTAAGAATGAGGGCTTGCTGATGGTGAGTGGTCGTCGTCACAATGCTGATGATCTAGTAGCGACAGCACTAGCGGTGGAACCAGTCAAAACTGTGTACAGAGGCAGGTGAGGGTTACCCCTTTGAATATACAGAGTGAAATTGTATCTTAATCTTTGTTTTAATGAGAATAGATAATCTTATGTGTGGGTGTGTGTGTTTTGTAGAATTGCTGTGTTCTCAGTGACTGTGTTCTATGATGAGAGGATAGTAATCGTAGCAGAGCAGAGGCCTGATGCCAGTGAAGAAGACAGCTTCCAGTGGATGAGTCGGGTTCTGCAGGTACAGACATATTTATTGCAGTAATTATAAAATAGATTGTTTTATAGTTTAAAATCTGATCGGATGTACCATCTTAAAGCTCTGGTACATACACACTTGTGATTGTACTGCCAATATGTGCTATGGACTTCATCACATGGTGGAAAAATGTTTGTAGGGATTAAATATTTTTGTTTCAAGTTTATATTCAAGTTTATTGAATATTTAATGTTTATGGATTATGTAAAGCTAATTATATGTTGTATATGTTGTAACTAAAACTCTAAAAAAAAAATTTTTTATTGAAATAAAGCTAAAATAAAATATAAATATTACATGAAACATTTAACCTTTAGTAGTGTATACACAAATTAAAAATATTGCCTTGGCAACTAAGTAAAATTAAATAAGTTTAAGTTACTAAATTACAAAAAAAAAAAATGCAAATGCACATAAAAAAATTACTTAAACTATAAATAAAATAAAACCTGAAAATATAAAAATAAAAGATAATTTAAAATATTAATAAATACTATAATAGTATATACGTAATACTAAAACTAAACTGATATAATTAGCTGTATGTGGTTATGGTAGTCAGATTAATGCATTTACATTGAATATGACCAAATTCTTATTAATATCGGGATATTTTGTGCACGTTAAAGCAGTCAGTGATTTACCATGGTTAAGGTAAAATTACAGTAATGCACAGTGTTGAGTGGCTTATTGCTTATATACAACAGTTATTTAATTGTTTAGTTTACTACACAAAAGTTAATCCTTTATGTATGCTTCTTTTATTTGTTGGTGGTTTTATGTATTGTTTCTCGACTTCAGGCAATTGACAGTATTCATCAAGTGGGATTGTATTGTCTTGCACTGGTTCCTGCCAACACCCTGCCCAAAACTCCCTTGGGGGGCATTCACATCTCAGACACCAAGCAACTCTTCCTAGAAGGGTCGCTGCACCCCTGCAACATCCTCATGTGCCCCCACACCTGCGTTACCAACATGCCAAAACCACGTCAAAAACAACCAGGTGTGTATGCAGGGATTATATGGAGATCTTGAAGGTGAAAAAATCTGATGTATATGATATTTTTCTCACAGTGTTCTATCCTGTTATGTCTTTTATAGTTGGTGTCGGCCCTGCATCCATCATGGTGGGTAATTTGGTTGCTGGGAAAAGAATTGCGCAGGCCGCAGGCAGAGATCTGGGACTCATAGAGGACCAAGACCTGGTCAGGAAGGTAAACTCAGATTTTGCATTGTACTGTGAACCTGTATAGCAGGAAGTAAAGAATGCAGCTTTTTATTTGAAATGCATTGTGTGGTATTTTAATGCTTTCATATGGATGCAGCTGTGCATGTGGCCTACAATGATGGTAAGCACTGTGATCGTTATGGCACAATCACATGCCACAGGCATGACACAATCATTTAATGTGTTTTATTGATGTTATATGTTGACCTTACTGATGATGAACTGTATGTCTTGTCTTTTTTAGCATCAGTTCCTTACAGAGGCTTTACAGTGGAGAGCACAAACCGATCCTGACCATACGCTTTATGTACTTTTAAATGCTAAGGTAAAAAAAATACTCATACACACCAAAACAAATAGTGGAGGGAATAAACTTGATTGAATCCACAAATTCTCACTGAGAATTTATGATTTGTCTGCCTATGCATTTTATCTCTCTCTCTAGGGAGTGGCAGTATGTACAGCCACATGTGTTCAGCTTCATAAAAGAGCAGAGAAGATTGCTGCTGCTCTCATGGAGAGAAGTGGTATTAACATGGGAGAGAATGTGGTGCTTTTGTATCCACCAGGTAAATCACACACACTATGTTTGAAAAGTCATAGGTATTTAAAGAAAAGTGCTTTTTCTAATTTCACATGTGAAGAGGGTATTAACATATAGGTGCCTTTGAGGGATAGTTCACCATATAATGAAAATTAGTGTTGTGCTAATACATTATGCCTTTCTGTCTTTTTCGGACCACAAAAGAATGTCCCGCTTGTGCGTTTTTATCAATCTTGATTTCTCACAACTCTTTCTTGTGCTCTTTCTGGGTGAGTCGGAGTGAACTGTTGTTTACCAGGGGTGCCAATAATATATATATATATGATTGCTTGTTTATGAGACTCTATTAGCGCAACAGTTCACCCCTGGTAAATATGATCAAAGATGGCTGTAAAAATAAATCTGCAATGTTTATCCTTTTGATCTTTTATTAATCTAACATTTCACTGAAGTAAAATAATTGAAAGTAGGGGTAAATCACATTATAAAATAAATGCTTTTCTCCAAAACATGTTGGCCATAATTATTGGCACCTTTTTATTAAAGGTTAAAGTTCTCTGATATCTACATAGAAGGTATGTGGCTCAGGTAAGGGCAAAAATACAACCCTAGGATTTGTCCCTAGAATGAAATGGGCTGTTATTACCTTATCTGGAAGGGTCATGAATAATAATGTTGAGCTCTGCTCTGATTGACTGTTTCACAGCAAGGCTCATTTCGGTAGCTCACACAAGTGCAGTTATTCAGCAAACACAATTGCAAACATCACAAGCTGCTCGTGAGTCGTGACAGAACACAGACCGACTGAATGACACTTTAAGCAGAAAATCTCTAATGGAGATTGCTGAAATGCAGCTTACTTGTTTATTGGTGTTTTCAGATCATAGAGAGAGCTTGCGTGCACATGATTGCCAGATTGCACAATTTAAGTAAAACACCGGATATAACACGTGTTCTTTTAACAGAAAAGCTCTGATTGGGAGATTTAAATTATTGAAATTTGGCAACTGCAAACATGAACGCTGAAACGCTCCTCTTTTTCCTCCGACAAAACCAAAGAGTGATTTTTTGGTCAAGTTTTTATTTTTTAAACTACATTTTAGTCTCGTCTTTTTTCGTCAACGATATTGCATGATGATATAGTCACAGTTATCGTTTAAGGATGTTTGTGTCATCTCGTCTTGTCTTAGTCATGGAAAAAAAGGTTGTCAACAAATTTTTTTTGTCATATTTTCGTTAATGAGGAAACTAAAAACTTTGAGTTAAATTAGTGCGGTATCCTGTTATAGATAAACATCAACCATGCCTGTTGACAGTTCTGTTCTGTGGGAAGATTATGAAAAGTGCTCACATCCCCTGCACAGCCTGGAACATAACATTTGTGTCCATGATCTGCCATTTTCGCTATATTGTCCTCATCTTCACAATACCTGCAGAACTTATGATGATTCGGCAGTGCAGGTCCACGTTAATACTGCCTGGCCTAAAACATGCCATGGGCTGGTATATGCAAATTTAGGGGGCATAAATATTAATGACCCCGACTGTTACATCACAGTCAGTGTTATGTTGGGATTCGCCCGTTTTTCAGTTGTCTTTTTTACGCACAAGATTTACATATGAAGGAGGAAACAATGGTGTATGAGGCTTATGTTATGTCAGTTCCATGTACTGGACTCTTATTATTCAACTATGCCAAGGTAAATACAGTTTTCCATTCTATGGCACCTTTAAATACTTTTTGCCATGATAACAGCTCTGAGTCTTCTCCTATAATGCCTGATGAGTTTGGAGAACACCTGACAAGAGATCAGAGACCATTCCTCCATACAGAATCTCTCCAGATCCTTCATATTCCCAGCTCCATTTTGGTGCTTCTTCTCCTCAGTTCACCCCACTCATCTTCTATAGGAGTCAGGTCAGGGGACTAGGACGACCATGGCAGAAGCTTCATTTTGTGTTCAGTGACACATTTTTGTGTTGATTTTGATGTTTGTTTTGGATCATTGTCCTGATGAAAGATCCAACCACGGCCCATTATAAGATTTCTAGCAGAAGTGGTCAGGTGTTGATTTTTTATCTGTTGGTATTTGCAAGAATGCATGATACCATGTATCTGAACAAGATGTCCAGAACCTCCAGCAAAAAAATAGGTACTTTTTATCCCTGTTTGCACCAAACACATCTGGTGGGTTTTCTGAACCAGGTCCCTTTTGAAGTTCCAGTCGTGTCTGACAACTGAATATGCTGGAGTTTGTTTTTGGATGAGCAAGGAAGATTTTTCTTGAAACCCTCCCAAACAACTTGTGGTGATTTATAGGGGTTGTTTGATTTTTTTTTTTAAGGCTTTCTGACCCCAAGCCCTCAACTAATCTTTGCAATTCTCCAGCTGTGATCCTTGGAGAGTCTTTGTCCACTCAAACTCTCCTCATCTCCGTGCATTAAGACAATATAGACACACGTCCTCTTCCAGGCGGATTCGTAACATCTTTAGTTGATTGGAACTTCTTAATTATTTCCCTGATGGTGGAAATGGGGATTTTCAATGCTTTAGCTATTTTCTTACAGCCACTTTCTATTTTGTGAAGCTCAACAATCTTTTGCTGCACATCAGAACTATATTCTTTGGTTTTACTCATTCTAATGGATGATTAAGGGAATTTGGCCTTTCTGTTTCCTCATATTTATACTCCTGTGAAACAAGAAGTCACAGCTAGACAATTTCATGCTCATAGTCACCCTGGTGTGCTAATTTTAAAAATATTAATGGGAATATACTTGAGAGATATTTTACTCATAAAAATGTTTATGGGTGCCAATAATTATGGCCAACATGTTTTGGATAAAAGCATTTATTTCATAATGTGATTTACCCCCTACTTTCAATTCTTTTTCTTTAATGAAAGGTTAGATTTTTGCCATTTTTTTGAATGAAAGATCAAAAGGATAAACATTGCAGATTTATTTTTACAGCCATCTTTGATCATTTTTACCAGGGGTGCCAAATTCTGGCCATGACTGTATGGGAATATATATATAGTATATTGTGTGTGTATATTGTGTGTGAGTATATTTATATATGAATGAAGGAATAAATAATAAATAAATACATTTTTAAAATAATTTTTTGCATAATAAAAAATTGCATTGCAAATGAATTCTCTGAATGTGCAGGTATAGATCTGATCGCAGCATTTTATGGCTGTTTGTATGCTGGTTGTATTCCTGTCACTGTGAGGCCTCCACACCCACAGAACCTCTCAGCCACTCTGCCCACTGTCCGCATGATTATTGATGTAAGTCTGTGTGTTTGCATCTGTTAAACACCTTTATTTGGGTGTGTTTTCCTTTAACTGCTTTAAAGGCTTTTCAGCAGCCAAATTCTAACATTTTTCAATTGTTTCTCTCCTGCTTTCCTCAGGTCAGCAAGGCTGCTTGCATTCTCACTACTCAGGTTTTAACAAAGATTCTCAGATCTAAAGAAGCTGCAGCTACAGTCAACATAAAAACATGGCCCATCATAATAGACACAGGTAACATACACCAGTCAATTTTCCATATAGCTACTGGGCAGAACATACTGTAATTTGTTTGTATAATAATAGGTTAAAGTCATCTGATATGGTATAATATGGCATATACACTCACCTAAAAGATTATTAGGAACACCACACTAATACTGTGTTTGACCCCCTTTCGCCTTCAGAACTGCCTTAATTCTACGTGGCATTGATTCAACAAGGTGCTGAAAGCATTCTTTAGAAATGTTGGCCCATATTGATAGGATAGCATCTTGCAGTTGATGGAGATTTGTGGGATGCACATCCAGGGCACGAAGCTCCCGTTCCACCACATCCCAAAGATGCTCTATTGGGTTGAGTTCTGGTGACTGTGGGGGCCATTTTAGTACAGTGAACTCATTGTTATGTTCAAGAAACCAATTTGAAATGATTCGAGCTTTGTGACATGGTGCATTATCCTGCTGGAAGTAGCCATCAGAGGATGGGTACATGGTGGTCATAAAGGGATGGACATGGTCAGAAACAATGCTCAGGTAGGCCGTGGCATTTAAACGATGCCCAATTGGCACTAAGGGGCCTAAAGTGTGCCAAGAAAACATCCCCCACACCATTACACCACCACCACCAGCCTGCACAGTGGTAACAAGGCATGATGGATCCATGTTCTCATTCTGTTTACGCCAAATTCTGACTCTACCATCTGAATGTCTCAACAGAAATCGAGACTCATCAGACCAGGCAACATTTTTCCAGTCTTCAACTGTCCAATTTTGGTGAGCTCGTGCAAATTGTAGCCTCTTTTTCCTATTTGTAGTGGAGATGAGTGGTACCCGGTGGGGTTTTCTGCTGTTGTAGCCCATCCGCCTCAAGGTTGTGCGTGTTGTGGCTTCACAAATGCTTTGCTGCATACCTCGGTTGTAACGAGTGGTTATTTCAGTCAAAGTTGCTCTTCTATCAGCTTGAATCAGTCGGCCCATTCTCCTCTGACCTCTAGCATCAACAAGGCATTTTCGCCCACAGGACTGCCGCATACTGGATGTTTTTCCCTTTTCACACCATTCTTTGTAAACTCTAGAAATGGTTGTGCGTGAAAATCCCAGTAACTGAGCAGATTGTGAAATACTCAGACCGGCCCGCCTGGCACTAACAACCATGCCACGCTCAAAATTGCTTAAATCACCTTTCTTTCCCATTCTGACATTCAGTTTGGAGTTCAGGAGATTGTCTTGACCAGGACCACACCCCTAAATGCATTGAAGCAACTGCCATGTGATTGGTTGATTAGATAATTGCATTAATGAGAAATTGAACAGGTGTTCCTAATAATCCTTTAGGTGAGTGTATAGTGGATCATTATTTGCCCTTACATTGAAACAACTTTTAGTTTTGTGTAACAGTTTGTCCAACAACAGACTTATCACCACAATAAAGTCACTTTAAGCACTAGCAAGTCTTCATGTTACATTAAATAACAACATATAACATAAATTTCTTATCCAGTCACATGCAAAGCATGCAAGGAAAATATCTTGCTTAACTGCAGTAATGCAGGGAATTATTTAGTGAGAACAACACTATTTTTTTTTGCAAATCTAATTGAAGTCTACTTGCAACTAGTTTAATTTAATGAAATTGATACATTTTAAATGAAAGTAACATGAAACCACCAGTCGTTCAAACCTCAGATTTTTAAAAAAAGACTCAAGAAATGGGCGTGTATAGCTGGATAAAAGTGGGAGTGTAGAGGGTGGGAAGAGGGGATAGAACAACCAATAAAACACAGGCACCTTAATACAAAGTTCTGTCACAAAACTTGGCGCAGGCTGATAAGTCCTTAACTCAATCTGCTAGCAATCACATCGTTCTCTATAGGGCACAGCTGATTGGTTCCTGCTCTATCAGTAGCCAATGAGCTCGTTGCTCAACCTTCAAATACTTTGTCAGCATTTGCTGTAGCAGTTGCAGCGTGCTTTTAGAAACGCTCCATCTTCCTCAGCTCCACCTGTATAGATCTGCTATGGGTAATACATGTATGCTCTATTGTACAGCAGCAGCATGTCTTATTTGCTCACAGCAGTGTGTGGTGTATGCATTGGCAGTAGCAAGTCCCGTACTTGCTCTACATCAGCAGCAATAATCAAAAGCAGCAGCAGCTTAGCAGATCTAATCTATAAGACCAAACATATCAACATTGTCATATCCATTACCATAACAAACACTCAGAGAGTTGTCATGACAGAAATGTTTTTCAAAAATATAATCCTATGACAACAAACTCACAAAAATCTTATCATTAGAGACTACTAACAACTATCATGAACAGATAAAATACATTTTGATATTATTCTGAAAAATATAAAAAGAATTATAACTTTGCAGAGCAATTGGTCTGTATGAAAATTCAAAATGTCTAATAATGTTTTCATTATGTTTATGAGCACTACAATCTCTGAACAAATTACACTTCAGTTTAACACAGAAAGAATGAAGGCATAGATGCTGTTATAGTTTTGTCAATCCTTATTTTAATTTTCGGTCTAAATAAGTGTTTTCTGTGTATCAGATTAATCCATTGAGTCATCACATTCATGATCAGACATACCGCTGTATCAGTGCCCTTATTTGCACATAGAAGACATGATTAAATATTTGCACATGTTTGGGACACTAGAGTATATGAAATATGTCTATAAAAACTTGCTTACTCTGGTCCAGATATGAAATGTGATCCGTGTTGCGAGTGTTGTTAAACTCATTACGGCGTTCCGTGCAGAAATCGCTCTGATGTTACATATTAAATATAGTTACAGTCATATTTTCCATGTGTTGGTAGTCAAACTTTAGCTCTGACCACATCGTGGGGAAAATGCAAACAACACTTTGTTGTTACTGTACTGGGGAAACATACACTTACAACACATGTGTAATGGATATCAACGAGCAGAGGTGAACGAACAGCGCTGAAACGTCAATGAAATCTCCACTGTAATGCGATCTCATGCATAATACAGCTCAGTGATTGGAGTAAACAAGTTGGTTCTCATGTTAATGCGAAGAAAAGCTCAGAAACTGTTGATGTAGATGCATACTCTCCAGCCACGGCCACTCCGAATTAATTAAAGCATATACCTCACTTTTTGTGACACTGGTTCAACTTTGCTTTTTAAACCAGAGCGAAAATGGCTCAAAAAAAAAAGATTTTCCCTTAATAATGAACACGAGTGCTATAGTTTATTGTTTTGATTGATGTGGTTTTCATGACCCTTTAAATGAATCAAGTTTACAGTGTACTGCAAGAGACTTCAGAAACAGAAACAGCAGGAAAATAAATAAAATAAAAAAAATTTAATTCTTCAAACTTCAAATGGGTGGCGAGTTTAGAAATACACCGATCATACATAACATTATGACATGTGAAGTGAATAACACTGATTATCTCTTCATCACGGCACCTGTTAGTGGGTGGGATATATTAGGCAGCAAGTGAACATTTTGTCCTCAAAGTTGATGTGTTAGAAGCAGGAAAAATGGGCAAGCTTAAGGATTTGAGCGAGTTTGACAAGGGCCAAATTGTGATGGCTAGACGATGGTCAGAGCATCTCCAAAACTGCAGTTCTTGTGGGGTGTTCCCGGTCTGCAGTGGTCAGTATCTATCAAAAGTGCTCCAAGGTGATGCACATGGGGAGCAAAGGCTGGCCTGTTTGGTCCAATCGAACAGACGAGCTACTGTAGCTCAGATTGCTCAAGAAGTTAATGCTGGTTCTGATAGAAAGGTGTCAGAATAGTCATGCTGACCCATGCTGACCCCTGTCCACCGCCGAAAGCAGCAACAATGGGCACGTGAGCATCAGAACTGGACCACGGAGCAATGGAAGAAGGTGGTCTGGTCTGATGAATCACGGTTTCTTTTACATCACGTGGATGGCCGGGTGCGATTGTGTCGCTTATCTGGGAAACCCATGGCACCAGGATACACTATGGGAAGAAGGCAAGCCGGCGTAGGCAGTGTGATGCTTTGGGCAATGTTCTGCTGGGAAACCTTGGGTCCTGCCATCCATGTGGATGTTACTTTGACACGTACCACCTACCTAAGCATTGTTATTCCCTGGTGGCTGTGTCCTCTTAGCAGGATAATGCGTCCTGCCACAAAGCAAAAATGGTTCAGGAATGGTTTGAGGAGCACAACAACGAGTTTGAGGTGTGAGCCTCCAAATTCCCCAGATCTCAATCCAATCCAGCATCTGTGGGATGTGCTGAACAAACAAGTCCGATCCATGGAGGCCCCACCTCGCAACTTACAGGACTTAAAGGATCTGCTGCTAACATCTTGGTGCCAGATACCACAGCACACTTCAGGGGTCTAGTGGAGTCCATGCCTCAATGGGTCAGGGCTTTTTTGACTGCAAAAGTGGGACCAACACAATATTAGGTCATAATGTTACGCCTGATCGGTGTATATTTGTAAGTGCAAGTTGAACAATAAATTCCTCTTATTTTTCCCCAGATGACCTGCCTCGCAAACGACCTCCCACAATCTACAAACCGCCTAATGCTGAGATGATCGCCTATCTGGACTTCAGTGTCTCAACCACAGGCATGCTGACAGGAGTGAAGGTGAGAGATCTCAATGGATGTGTTTCATCACAGTTTCAGGCAGTTTTGGTGGAATGCTAGGGTCATTAAATAACTGACCAATCAGAGGTGTTTTACCCAGATGGGAGTTTGTTAATATATAGTGGTGTTCAAAAGTCTGAGACAACTAGTGAAAATGCTTCTATTTTTCAATTTTCTTTTTTTAGAAATCACAATTTTTGGTTTAAATTAGATTTCCTGATTGTCAATGTTATCTTAGATGTTTTGGACCCCATTGTAGCAAATTTCTCCCTCTGACTTAAAACAAATGTAAGTTGAACTGTACATTTGAGACTCCCGTTTCTGATTGGCTGTCTGTCAGATCTCTCACGCGGCGGTGAGCGCTCTGTGCCGCTCTATAAAGCTTCAGTGTGAGCTGTACTCCTCTCGCCAGATCGCCATCTGCCTCGACCCCTACTGTGGACTTGGTTTTGTGCTCTGGTGCCTTGCGAGGTAACAGATGGATACACACAAACAGTCGCATACAAATGACTCATACTAACATAGAAATGACTCACAGCTTTATCATCTCACACTATGGCTTGTCCCCTTTATAGTGGATATGAATGTGTTCTGAAGGTATTATAAACCTAATATGTGCCCGTGTTCTGCAGTGTATACTCAGGTCATCAGTCCATCCTGATACCTCCTATGGAGCTGGAGAGCTCACTGACCCTGTGGCTGGGCACGCTCAGTCAGTACCGCATCAGAGACACCTTCTGCTCCTATTCTGTCATGGAGCTCTGCACCAAGGGCCTGGGAGGACAGACGGAAATGCTGAAGGTACATTTAGGGTACATGCATATGTGCACACATACAGGTGCTGGTCATATAATTAGAATATCATCAAAAAGTTGATTTATTTCACTAATTCCATTCAAAAAGTGAAATTTGTATATTATATTATATTCATTCATTAAACACAGACTGATATGTTTCACATGTTTATTTCTTTTAATTTTGATGATTATAACTTACAACTAAGGAAAATCCCAAATTCAGTATCTCAGAAAATTAGAATATTGTGAAAAGGTTCAATATTGAAGACACCTAGTGCCACACTCTAATCAGCTTATTAACTCAAAACACCCGCAAAGGCCTTTAAATGGTGTCTCAGTCTAGTTCTGTAGGCTACAAAATCATGGGGAAGACTGCTGACTTGGCAGTTGTCCAAAAGACGACCATTGACACCTTGCACAAGGAGGGCAAGACACAAAAGGTCATTGCAAAAGAGGCTGGCTGTTCACAGAGCTCTGTGTCCAAGCACATTAATAGAGAGGCGAAGGGAAGGAAAGAAGTGTACAAGCAATAGGGATAACCGCTCCCTGGAGAGGATTGTGAAACAAAACCCATTCAAAAATGTGGGGGAGATTCACAAAGAGTGGACTGCAGCTGGAGTCAGTGCTTCAAGAACCACTACGCACAGACTTATGCAAGACATGGGTTTCAGCTGTCGCATTCCTTGTGTCAAGCCACTCTTGAACAACAGACAGCGTCAGAAGCGTCTCACCTGGGCTAAAGACAAAAAGGACTGGACTGCTGCTGAGTGGTCCAAAGTTATGTTCTCTGATGAAAGTAAATTTTGCATTTCCTTTGGAAATCAGGGTCCCAGAGTCTGGAGGAAGAGAGGAGAGGCACACAATCCACATTGCTTGAGGTCCAGTGTAAAGTTTCCACAGTCAGTGATGGTTTGGGGTGCCATGTCATCTGCTGGTGTTGGTCCACTGTGTTTTCTGAGGTCCAAGGTCAACGCAGCCGTATACCAGGAAGTTTTAGAGCGCTTCATGCTTCCTGCTGCTGACCATATTTATGGAGATGCAGATTTCATTTTCCAACAGGACTTGGCACCTGCACACCAAAGCAACCAGTACCTGGTTTAAGGACCATGGTATCCCTGTTCTTAATTGGCCAGCAAACTCGCCTGACCTTAACCCCATAGAAAATCGATGGGGTATTGTGAAGAGGAAGATGCGATATGCCAGACCCAACAATGCAGAAGAGCTGAAGGCCACTATCAGAGCAACCTGGGCTCTCATAACACCTGAGCAGTGCCACAGACTGATCGACTCCATGCCACGCCGCATTGCTGCAGTAATTCAGGCAAAAGGAGCCCCAACTAAGTATTGAGTGCTGTACATGCTCATACCTTTCATGTTCATACTTTTCAGTTGGCCAAGATTTCTAAAAATCCTTCCTTTGTATTGGTCTTAAGTAATATTCTAATTTTCTGAGATACTGAATTTGGGATTTTCCTTAGTTGTCAGTTATAATCATCAAAATTAAAAGAAATAAACATTTGAAATATATCAGTCTGTGTGTAATGAATGAATATAATATACAAGTTTCACTTTTTTAATGGAATTAGTGAAATAAATCAACTTTTTGATGATATTCTAATTATATGACCAGCACCTGTATATTAGTGCACTTAAAGTTGGCATAAAACGGAAGTCGCGATAGTGTTTTCTTCCCGATTGTGACGTATATCTGAGTGAAACGGCTTCTCGTACAAGAAAAAATTTAGGATGGGACTTGATTTTGTCCATTGTCCAGCTTTTTCACATCAAGGTAATTTTAGAGTCTGCCTCTGAGAAAAGTTTGCATAAAAGCAAAACACACCGAAATCATTCACATCTCTGCTCATTTTTACCCACTAACAAAAATACAACATAGCTTGTATTTTTTTTTTAATCTTCACATGTTCCTCTAATGTTCTTCGTGTCCATCTGACTTCAGGCACGTGGTGTGAATCTGTCATGTGTGAGGAGCTGTGTGGTGATTGCTGAGGAGCGTCCGCGCTTGGCTCTCACACACTCCTTCTCCAAACTGTTCAAAGACCTTGGCCTCTCCATGCGGGCTGTGAGCACCGCTTTTGGGTCGAGAGTTAACCTGGCCATCTGCCTACAGGTAGATTATCTGAAGTTTGAACTTCGCAAGTTGATTTTCTTTTGCAATATGTGTGTCAGACCTGCTGTTTCAGTTATTTGATGTGCAGCTTATCTGTGTGTGTGTTTGTGTTTTTCATAGGGTACAACTGGACCAGACCCCTCAACTGTGTATGTGGACATGAAGTCCCTCCGACATGACCGGTAAGAGAAAAACGAACTCATATAAATGTACACACAAAACAAATAAGGTTTAAATACTAGCTAGTTTCTGGCTCAAGCAATAGTAATTGCATTTTGTGCCATTAGTAGAGCAGAAATCACATGGTTTTTACTGATTTAAATACTGTAGAATTATATCCATTATGAACTTTGGTTTTGTCATTTATGAAAAAGCTCCAGAGCTGCTGGTTCCTCTCGACGAGTGATTATATATATTATATATCGACTCTTTCTTTTTATATAACACTGATGATGCTGTTTCTGTGTTGTAGGGTGAGGTTAGTAGAGCGAGGAGCGCCACAGTCTCTTCCTCTCATGGAGTCTGGAACAGTAAGTGCGTTCCACTGGTGGATCTAGAATGAATGTAAAAAAGGAATTTTGTTAAAGCTTTCATTCCTCTTCCTCTCTCTTTTAGATTCTTCCTGGTGTCAGGGTGATCATAGTCAATCCAGAAACTAGAGGACCGCTAGGGGACTCTCACCTGGGAGAGGTGCGTTTACGTATATGATAATAATATTTGGGTGTTTCTTCAGCTTTGTGCATTTTTAGAAAATAAACTACCTTAAAACACACTTTCAAACACTCTTTATAAGTTATTTTATTTGTATACTAACAATCACAGGAGAATAATTTTTTTCATTATAATATTTTCTGAACCAACAAACACATTGCAAATTATGTATGTGTTCTATGTGTTTAATAGAATTCTGTGGTGAAAATTAGGCAAATTTCAAAGCTAGCATTATGTATCCCAAATACACACAATTAAATAATATTTTTTACACTTTTTGCATAACTTGACAAAATTACAGCTTGATTGGAAATGACTCATGACTCTTGATTGGAAATGATTTTTTTTCTCTGGTTGTCTTGTATTTCATCTCAAGTGTGTCTTTCAGACACTGTTTTTCACTGAACTTTATTAGGGGCAAAATAGATTCCTATGCTTCTCCAGTAATACACTTCACTCTTTCCCAGATTTGGGTGAACAGCCCCCACAATGCAACAGGATACTACACAATATACGGAGAGGAAAACCTGCAGGCTGACCACTTCAACACTAAGCTGAGCTTTGGAGATCCTCAAACACTCTGGGCCAGAACTGGATACCTGGGCTTTGTCAAGAGAACTGAACTCACAGATGCCAGTGGAGGTGAGAGAGAGAAATAAAATTGGATGAATAAAGAATTAAGGATGCAGTGCTCATAATAGACTGGTGGGGGCAATGTACTGTGAGATGCAAATGTCTGAGACCACATTGAAAATATTGTTTGAAAATATTATAAAATATTGCATTTTGAAAAATGTTAAACCCAAAAATGTATTAATGTATGATTAGATTCTAGGGCTCTAACCAGATTCTAATCAAATTTAAAGAAATTGTGACATTGACCATTATCAAAAAAATTTTAATAAATTATGTGATCATGTAATTTATCATTTTATATATTTTTTATTAAATAAGACATTGCAACTAGTGGTCTCAGACTTTTGGACCCCACTATAGATATATAAATTATGGGTAACACTTTACAATAAGGGGCTCTATCATACACCCGGCGCAATGCGGCACCAGGAGCGACGCAAGTGTTTTTTGCTAGTTTCAGCCCGATGCAGTTATCATTTTCACGTCCTGCGCCACGTTGTTTAAATAGCAAATGCATTTGCGCCCATGGGCGTGCTGGTCTGAAAACAAGGTGTGTTCAGGTGCATTGTTGGTGCGTTGCTATTTTGAGGCAACTGAAAACGACTACGCCATTGACCAACAAAAAAACCTGCTCTAAAGTCAATGCCGCAATTTTTTTTGTTATTTAAAGAGCACGTTAGTAATATGCGCCTATAGGCAGGCCACAACTCGCATACACTTTGCTTATTACACACACAGGGACGTGCAGCGGCCCACAAACATTTTTAAATATTAAAAATAAAAGGATTCCTCTCTGGGGAAGCATTCAGTCTTTCCACTTGCAAATTCCACCATGTAAATAGCAATCCGCATGGTGCAAGCGCAACTGGCTTTTAAAGGGAATGGGAGATGAGACTCTGATTGGTCTATTGCACGTTACGCCCAAAACACACCCATTATTCATTAAGAGAATAGGGACAATCCTTTTAAACCATGTGCCTGGCAAGCAGACTAAACTAGCAGAAGTGGATTCGGACATGCCCTAAGTGCACTTGTGCCGTGCGCTTTAGACCATGCGCTTAGATCGTTAAAATAGGGCCCAAGGTCTCTTTTGTTAACATTACTTAATGTATTATCTAACATGAACTAACTATGATCAATACATTTGTTACAATATTTTTTCATAAAAAATGTTAGTTAATAAAAATCCAGGTGTTCATTGTTTGTTCATGTTAGTTCATAGTGTATTGACTAATGTTAACAAATACAACTTTTGATTTTAATAATGCATTAGTAAATGTTGAAATTAACATTAACAAAGACATGTTGTAGAAGTACAGTTCATTATTAGTTAATATTAACTAATGAATCCTTATTGTAAAGTGTCACTAAACTTGGTAATTATGTGATGCATTGTTATGCCACAATAAATGAATGTTCTTGTAAAAATGTCCCTGCTTGTAACACTTTATGTTTAGATCGCCATGACGCCCTGTTTGTGGTGGGCTCTCTGGATGAGACTTTAGAATTGAGAGGTTTGCGATATCATCCAATTGACATCGAGACCAGCGTGTCACGTGCCCACCGCAGCATCGGCGAAAGGTAACATCTCAGAGACACACTCTTTGCTTAATTTTTTTCTTGCATTCATACTACCCTTTAACACTTACATGCTCTTTTTCCCTCTGCAGTGCTGTGTTCACCTGGACAAATCTGCTGGTGGTAGTGGCGGAACTCTGCGGATCAGAGCAGGACGCTTTAGACCTGGTTCCGCTGGTAACCAATGTTGTATTAGAGGAGCACCATCTGATTGTGGGTGTGGTGGTTATTGTTGACCCAGGGGTCATTCCTATAAACTCCAGAGGAGAAAAGCAGCGAATGCACTTGAGAGACTCCTTCCTAGCAGATCAGTTGGACCCCATATACGTAGCGTACAACATGTGAGCTGAGATATGGCCTGCCAGAGCAGTGCTGTGGAGCCTGGCCTCAGAACTTGGATTGAGTTCATATACAGAAAGACTTGGCCCTGTTTATTCAGGGATAAGGTGTCATTTCCCAAAATACAAATGTGTGAGATGACTGTTTTGGAGAAGGAATGCTGTAATAGAATTTCCCTTTTTGGTCAATTCCTTCTCCCCCAGAACCCCACTTTCTCAGAAAAATGCCACATAATGTCTGTCCAATACTTTGTCATGATTTAAATTTACTTGAATTACATAGCTCTTTTTTCTACTCAAACGCACTCCTATTCTAGCACTGGCTGGCTTGTACTTTTTTTTTATTATTATTAAAATGAGCTTAAAGCCTCAGTTTGTAAGTTTTCACCTGGGTTGTTCGACTTCAGAATTTTTTATTCAGATTCCAAGTTTTTTGAATCAATGGAATCAATTCCAGGAGTCAATTCTCAGACTAAATGTTAAGTAATAAAAGGAGTTAATGTGAAATCTTAAAATAGTGCAATATAAACTATAATGATTCATAGAATAAATGATAGGAGCTCATGATGGATGGATGGACGGACTACGAAAGGTCAGTGAAGTAATTAAGTAGATTTAGCAATATAAATTCTGTATTTTGAATTAGTGTTGTAAGACCCTTTTGGGTTGTGTAGTAGTGTGATAATCAAGGTAATGAACACAGTCTTAACAGACTAGGACGTCAAGACCCTGAATCCCAAAAGTGTATATATATATATATATACAGGATTGATCTGCAACCCAGCTGATCTATGGTGCTGTGTTACAGGGCTCTAAAATGTAATATTTATTGGACAGCATTGGGGTAATAGGGGCCATTTGTCATTCATCAGATGCTTGTGTCCAAAGCAGCTTACATTTTACTTAATACAGGGACAGTCCCTCAAGAGCAACCTGGGGTTAAGTGCCTTTCTTCTAAGGGCAGTATTGGTGATAGGACATTTCTGTAACGCTCCAGTTCATAGAATGCCCTTACCCAGGTTAAACGCACACCTTTATCCACCATCATTTTGGTTAACACACACAAATGTATTAGTGAGACTGCAGCTGTCAGCTCATTTTGCTCTGTCAGCAAACCATTTAGTGTTTTAAATCTTACCACTGGGGCTTTAACAAAGTTTATTACAGATATGCAGCTATTCAGGTGAAGAACCTGCATCTTTTCATTTGTTTTAATTCTACAGTATTTACAAAATATCTATCTATCTATCTATCTATCTAGATAGATAGATAGATAGATAGATAGATAGATAGATAGATAGATAGATAAATAGATAGATAGATACAGCATGATGCTGCAAAGGCAACAATTTGTTCAATGAATTACTCAAAGTGAAAACTTCATTCCCTCAGCCCCCTCAAGTTCAGCATGAGGATAATCACCCGTATGTTTTTCTTTATCCTTAATGCACTTTATTAGATAATTGCAGATATATTCTGTAACATGGACTATTAATATCTTTCAATAAGGGCATATGTGTGGTTTTTATTATATAATTACTTGCATTATTGAGTAGCATATGAAAGTGAAGGCACATAAAAAAACAATTTGTTTAGGACTAAATGCCCAGTCTAACCTCAATACCTGCATTTACAAACTGTTCTCAGTTTACGTCTCCACATATAACAGTAAGAAACATGACTGCAACATTCAACTTCAAACCTCATCACAAACAAAGCCCAAACCAAACACAAACTGAGATACGTATAGCTCTATTTTTGCTCTCATCTAAAGGTGCTTATACACATCAGGACTAGCCATTTAAACCTCTAAATGGCAAAAAAAAAAAATATAGAATTCAGGCATCTGTACAATAAAATAAAACAACTGTAAAATAACACAACTCTCTGTACAAGCAAACCCCTTGTGAACACCTAACTGTACAAAGGCATAGATTTTACATGTTTGGCAAAGGATCTTCTGTACTATAGCCATTTTTACCAGGAATGACTAACTTCTTGTAAACCATAAATAACTGTAAATAATTGCTTGTGTACAGACAGATGAGAAATTCTACTGTACTGTAAGTTAGTTGCTGTATTCTGTCAGATTTTTTGGATTAATATGAATATTAACTACTGTCACTGACATTCCTTCGTAGCTGAACGGGGGTCTGAAGTTGAAGACTGGTTGTAAATAGCTTGCTCTTTTTCTGTTTGTTCTTTTCTGATTGATCAGAAATGTGATGGGTTAAAGTCTGTGCTCAGATTTGTCTGTCATGCATTTCTATTTAGAATTCAGATTCAGAACTCTTTCGGTATGTACAAGTTTTAATGATGTAAGCATGATAAAGTCAAGCACTGCGGGGGCTTGAAAGACTTCTTTCAAAGTCCTTACACAACCGATCACTACAGTATGTTAGCCTAACCTCATTCTGTACGATGGGGTTGAGTATGTGTGCGTATGTATGGTCACAGCGTTGAAAGATCATTTGTTTTGTTGAGTTCCATAATGCCCTTTCCCAAATCAGAGACACTGTCATGAAATGTATTCTCTCATTCTCACGTTCGTCATTAATGGTATCAGAGCTGAGTTTATGCGATGAAAGCACAAGCGAGTGAATGAGCTTTAAATGGGGCATTCAGGGAAATAGTGCTTTCCAGGATGGAGAGGATATTCATTTATAAATATTCACTTTCATGTTTGCAATGATTTTTGTTCTTTAAATAAAAGAATTTATTTGTCATTTGGGTTAACCACGTCTTAATATATACAAAAACAAAACAATAAATAAGACATAATCGGTTCAGTTTATTGATAATCTGACATGCCAGCTAAGTGCTGGAAGCAAAAGAAATGTTTCACACACTATGCAACCAGCTGCAGTTCAATTTCAAAGTACACATCCAGCACACTCACTTCACCACTATACAAGAAAAAAACGCGAATTATTTGCTTGCTAAGTATGGAATAAAATAGGAACATGCAACATTATTTTGTTTACACAATGCATATTACTCTTATGTGTTGATAAAAACATTCTGTTCAGTTCTTATAATATTAATAATAAGAATGTGATACTTCACATTCATGGATATAAATGAAAGTCATGATTATGCAAGCAAGCATTTCCCTGTTAATTCACATTTCTTTCTTTTTTGTACATCGGTTACTGTAACTGTTTTATACTACAATGAAAAACACGAAAAAATAATAAAAGGCTTTTATTTTGCATCTCTGAAGTTTGTATTTTTATAACTTTTTCTCTCTGTCTATCTCTCTGTCTGTCTGTCTATCTATATATATATATTGGGCTTTATATTATAAAGAATTTTAAATATAATAAAATTGAATATGGTTTAATTTGTCATGTTGTGAATTTCTATATTCTGCATGGCAGATACTATAACCCCAAACAAAATGTTCAAAGCATATTCCAAAATGTAACTTATTTGTACTACAAATAAAGTCACTGCAAGCTTATTATGAAGATTGCTGCGGCTCAGTTTCTAGTAAAAATAAATGAACATTTTTGTTGTGATTATAGTTTTTGACATGCATAAGGCCTATAGAAATAAATGCATTGGTTTCATTCATGTTCCCAGACCCCTTTTGCGTTTCAATGTGATATTGGCCAATCACAAAGCTTAATACAGATTTACGTAACACGTCCTTCTAGGGGGCGGAGCTTATTGCGGCCTTTAGAAAAAAAAACCCTCAAGCCATCTAGATTTTTCAATGGAAACCGCCCAGGTTTATTCTATGCATTATTAAAGAATTACTTTTCAAATTATATCTCGAATATTGGCATCTATATAGACGGCGTCGTTGTTCCCAGGAGCGGTTCAAACGGATAAAAGGTAAAGCGTTGATTTTGTTTTGTACTCTTTCTCTTCTGCCGACCTGTCGGTGCAGTCATGGCGCCCGTCCGCTCGGTTGTAGCACTCGTCTTACGGGAAGGTGTTTTAATGGCTCCCCGTATCGCTGACGTCTGTTGACGCGGGCACTTGCGTGCCAGTGACTAGCTTGGAACTTTCTGCAGAGCGCGGCATAAAGTCGCCCACAGGCTTCACAACACACCGCAGCGGTTTGTTTTATTTAGAGATGCGCTTTTAATCAGGATCTCATGGGGGAATAAGACTTAAAGACTCTGACACTCGTTAAATATTCGCAACATTACTTAAAAATCTATCAATCTCTTGTGATGGAGCTTTTGTGTAAGTTAGTAGAAACAAACACGCTTATAAATACTGGCGGGATCTTATGTATTTTGACAGATACGTTAGAAAATGAAATCATAGAGATGTCTAATTTTATTTAGCCTGTTAGCTGCTGTAGCCTTAGATTTGTTAGTTTTAAATGCGGACTTTTAACAGATAATATTATCGAAAATATTGAATCAACAGGTCAGTATATCTCAAACGGTTATTTTAGCTTAATTAAAAAAGAAATTAGCCAGATATTGCTAGTTTTGGAGGAATGTGAGTGTTTGATGGGCGTTATTTAGCATCCGGTTGTGTATGAAGTGCTGTTAATAACACAAAGCAGCTCCATCTGATTTACTGCTACAGGAGCTGTAGTGTCCTCCATGTTTTTACCATTACTTTTTAATTTAGTGATTTTATTTCTCATTTATTGTACTGCTTACATGATTTTACTGGAATCAAATCTTAAATTAGGACATTTGCAGCATGGTTGTAGCAATTACGTGTAGAAAGCAACCCACAAAAACAGTGTAAGTGTTGTGTGGTGGAGCTAAAGGTTTGAGAGGGACTGACTCAGGGCTGGGGTAAAATGGAAACACTGACTAAATCAAGGCCTTTTACTGTTAGCCTGGGTTGACCACAACACACACACACAGTTTTTTCAGCATTCTCCTGTTTGCTGTCAGTCTGTAAAATAATACATCAAAAAGTAATAGGGCTCAGCAGTTTGTCCCTGTAGTTCAGATTTTTGTTTGTCCTGGAGAAAAAAAAAAGATGGTTCCCATCTATACGTATTATACATTTGTTTGAATTTAAATGTACATTTTATTACAAATGTGTTTTTAAGCATGTACATTTTCTTTTAATTTTTAAAATAAAAATTCTCACTTTAAATTTGATTTTTTTATTTTATTTTTTACATTTTTAATTTAAATCCTATTAAAAAATATTATTTATTACTAAACATTTTTGCATTTGTTTGCAAGGCATAAAAATGTATGTACATTATCAAAAATGTAAGATGTCAGAAACCTGGAAATGTAAGAGGAAATTAAAAAAGAAGGATGTGGATATTTCTGTAACTACTATTTAGTTTTCATCTCTAAACTACTAGCCAGAAATTGCTCATTTTATTTATCACAGAAAGGTCTGATTAGGTACTACATTTGAATTTACTTCAAGACCATTAAATATTATGTATATGTAGTAGTATGAATGAAATTCTGACGTACTACATCCGCCATGTTGTTACTGTCACGTGACCTACCAGTGTCAGTTGCGTCGCTTCACTGCCATTCATAAATCCCCTCCTGTAGCTTCACGGGATAGTAAAGTGTCCATTGAATGCACACTTCAGAATTTTGGGGGAAGTAGTAGGTCGTCTTTTTTCGACTAGTATGTATTCAGACATGCTACTCTTTTGGCGTACTGTTTTTCACATACTATATAGTAGGAAAGTATTCGATTTCGGATGCAACATAGGAAATTCAAAAATTGTGGAAGTCTATTATATGGGTACTGACCATGGAAAGCATCACATCTACATTAAGTATTGACCAAAATCATTTCATATCATTTTCATGTTCATTTGCAGTGGCAATGGAGGAGGTCCAGCAGAACAACAGTAATGGCTCTGAATCCCAAACTATTGCCATCCCCACAACTATAACTGCCTCTCACATATCACAGATAGCACAGGTACTGTTAATCTATGTACTTATTAGGGCTGGTTAAAAAATATAAATTTCTTGATTTTTAATCGATTCTTATTTTTACGAAACAATACTGATTCTTAAATCCCAAGAATTGATTAGTTTCAACTGTTTTCAGTTGATGAATGAACGGAACATTGTAGTGCGCCTCTCATCCAATAAATCACAATAATCTTTGTGCTTTACTTTTGATATGAAACAAAGTCTCAGATTTCAAATAACGTCCATTTTATTACAAAATTAAAAAAAATATAGTTTTGGCACTGTGAATTGTAAAGTTAGTATTATAACTTTATTATTATAAAAAAGTAATTTAAGTGTTTGGAAACAAACCAGTTAATTTTAACCTTCAATATTATAGTAATGTAGTACCAACTGACTCCCTGTAGAGTTTACAGCATTAGTTGAGAGATTTTCTTTATCTGTATCTGATATATCCAAAATATTCAATATCGAATCAGATTGAATAGAAATTTGAATCGAATTGAAAGCTTGTGAATATAAATTGAATCATGAAATTTGTGTCAATACCCAGCCCTAGTACTTATGTACACATATTTTCATGATGTATTAATATGTTGTTTGACTAAAACAACAATAAATATGCTTGTTTCATGTCATGCATCATCATCATATTGTGGAAAGATGTCTCTGGGTGGGAATCCAGTGGCTGTGGTTCAGCTGCCCAGCGGTCAGTTCCAAGTTCAAGGTGTGATTCAGTCAGCACAGTCATCAGTTATCCAGTCTCCACCAGCACACGCACAGGTAACATGCGCGCACACACAGAACTTCCTGATCTTTGTTTTTACATCAGGTTGGAATCAGTGACATGTTTTCCCTCCACTTAAACACTGTTTCCTATTAGGGTCAAGGATCTGACAGTGATGATTCTCAGGAATCAAGCGACAGTGGGGCATCTAACCAGAAGTCAAGAGAGATCTTGGCTCGCCGCCCATCCTACAGGTATAGAGAATATATATACGCCTGATGAATACCACCCCAAAATCACAGATTCTTTTAATCATTTTAAAGCCGGCATCCTACTCGTCTTGATTTTGTTGTTGGAGAATCAAGGGAGTTAGTGCAGAATTCAACCCAGTGGTCTTGTAGACCCTCTGACCACATCTAGCAAGGTTGAATTTATCAGAGCCATTCGGTTGGGTGGACGCTCATGGCTTAGGCAGTGACCGGCAAGCTTCTTCTCACACGGAGGAACTGGATCCGTTCCATAATATTCCCTCAGTAAATGCACAGTACACAAAAATCCTTTCTTTTTCATGGTGATTGTGTAACCAAGCATTTTCTCCCAAGCATGGTTTTCCCGCACTTTAATGACTAATAAAAAAAAAAGAGATACAGAAGACATTTTTAGTTTAAGTCTGCCTGTTATGGAAATTAAAGGAAGTTAAATGTTATGCGGGCACATCAATTAATACAAATAATGTGCATGGATAAATCATTTATAATAAACACTGCAATGATGCATAAAAATAAAGATTGTCAATGTACAGTAAATGTTTTTCTCATTAATATAGTGCTTTCTCCGGCACGCACCAAATACATTTAAAGGGATAGTTCACCCAAAAATGAAAATTACCCCATGATTTACTCACCCTCAACCTATCCTAGGTGTATATGACATTCTTCTTTCAGACGAACACAATCAGAGTTACTTTTTTGGGCCTCAAATATTGGGCTGCCATTTTTTCTGCCATTATAATGCTTGGAAGAGCCAGGACATATTTTAATATAACTCAGATTGTATTTGTCTGAAAGAAGAGTGTCATGATGTTTCTCAGTCTTTTTTAGTTCATGTGGTTGTTCTAGGTCACGTTCGACTTTCTTCATAACGTTTTAAAGTGGTAAATTCTCAATAGAATTCACATTTTATCAACAGCGTCACGATAGGAACTGCTTGCGCAAATCTTATCACACTTTTGGAGCGCACTAGTGAACACGCGCAGAGTATACCGGGATTTGCGCGTCACTCACGCAAAATTATAAACCGGGCTTCAGTCATATTGCGCAGATAACCGGTCCATTCAGTTCATACGGGAACTTAGTGCTTATAAAAGCTCTGAATGCGCGATGTATATAATTAATTAATAGCCTGAGGGGTGAGTAAATCATGGGTTAATAATATATTTTTGGGTGAACTATTCCTTTAATATACCCAATCACAAACATTCGTATGATTCACAAAGCTCACATTAAGCACATCTTAAATAAGTTTATACGATTGTTTGTTTGTGTGGTATCTTCTGGATCCTTTTTTGCTTTATTTCAGACATGCCCTTACACACATAGGGTAGTTAAAAGTAAAAAATGCCAACCTCTAAATTCTAGGCATGTTTTTGAAAACTTTCTGTTCCTTTTTGTGTTTCAGGAAGATTCTAAATGATCTATCAGCTGAGGAAGTGGCGACTCAGAATGAGGGCGAAGAGGAAAGCTCTACCTCCTCTGCCATAACAAGTGTCTCGCTCCCCACCCCAATCTACCAGACAAGCACTGGCCAATATAGTAAGCCAAGCCAGCATGCTATTTGAACACAATGGGTTTTGTGAGGTATTGAATGCATCATGTGGTAATTTCCTACATACTGTATTTTGCAACAGAAATTAAGCAAATGGTTGCGTAAGTGCTTAACGACACAAATGATACAAAAGCCGATGCAGTTTGTTTTTTAATTACAAACTTGATTTTCATAGTGTATATTAGGGGTGTAATGGTTCAATTTACTCACGGTTCGGTTTTTATCACGGTTTTAGGGTCACGGTTTCAGTACGGTTCGGTGTGTGCTATGTTCAGGAAATTAGTTATTAGCTATATTCAACTGTCAATGAAAGAATATAAGAACATAATCAAACCACAAGCAACAACACGTACATACGGTGGTTTTCAGATACAGAAACTGAATAAAGTAATCAAATATAAAATAATAACAATGCATATTATAATCTTCACTGTATTTAAATAAAGATTAATCATTATTGAAGTTACAAAAGCTATTCAGTCAAGAGCAGTGAGTGATTTCTTTGTCATTTGTTGTTTGATTAACATTAAAAACACAGACAGCAGGAATAGGCTTATTTCCCTTTAGGACATAATGCACAGATCCAGTACATGGGTCAATGACATATAAGGATTTTCAACTGGCCAATTTTAAAATACAAAAAATAATATTGCAATTGTTCAAACATTAAGAATGCTGTGTACACATAAATTCATATTAAAATTTGATTTTACTTTTTTTTTTTCACCTAGATGAATTGGCTGTAGCCTTAAAAAATGTAATGTGAGATGGTGCGATGTGGTGATTTATCTTAAAATTTATTTATTTCCTTAACATGCTTAACATTTTTTTTAACAAGTTCTCAGTAATTAAAGGGTTTATGAACAAAGTATTTGCATTTCTTTTGAGTTTTTGCAAAAGATGATCTCACATTTGTTTTTTAACTTCAGAGTTGCCTTTTTAAATGTAGTTAACAGACTTATTTTTCTTGTAAATTGCATAAAACTGATAAAAATGTTTTAAAAATACAATTCACTTAAGCATTCTGTATCAATGATTCCTGTTTCAGTCATAGAAATTATATATATATTTTTTTTATTTAATACAGTTATTGCTATTATTGGTCGCACCACATGATGAGTGGTTGCTCCAAAAGACATGAAGATGAATATTATTAAAAATCTATTTAAAGAGATCAATAAACAATACATTTCATACAAAGAATTTTAAGAATTAATTTCACAGAATTGTTTTTATGAACATAAACAAACACTTTATATATATATATATATATATATATATATATATATATATATATATATATATATATATATATATATATATATATATATATATATATATATTATTTTATTAAAAACTAATTGCAAACAAGTGCAACATTTCTTTTAACTTGACAACTGAGATGATGGAAAAAAAGAATTTTTATTTAATTTGGATCAGAACCATGTATAATCATGGCTTGTCATGAAGAGTTTTAAGTAAATGCACATTTGTGACCCTAGAGCACAAAACCAGTCATAAGTCTCACAGGTATATTTGTGGCAATAGCCAACAATACATTGTATGAGTCAAAATTATAGATTTTTCTTTTAATGCCAAAAATCATTAGGATATTAAGTAAAAATCATTTTCCATTTTGTACATTTCCTACCATAAATATATCAAACATGTATTATTAGTAATATGCATTGATACGGACTTCATTTTAACAATTTTAAAGGTGATTTTCTCAATATTTATATTTATTTTGCACCCTCAGATTCCAGATTTTCAAATAGTTGTATACCAAATATTGTCCTATCCTAACAAACCATACATCAATGGAAAGCTTATTTATACAGCTTTTAGATTATCTCAATTAAAAAAAAATTTACCCTTATGACTGGTTTTGTGGAAAAATACATTTCCACCAGGTAATGAAAAACACACAGGCAACTCCATGTTGCTTTATTTATAGTTTAAATGTAAAAAAAAATTAACACACCTTTCTCTTCTCCTGGCAAGATACTCTGTTCTTGCTGCAGGGTCAGAGTTAACACGCTGCAAGTCAAGTCACCTTTATTTATATAGCGCTTTTTACAATGCAGATTGTTTCTAAGCAGCTTCACAGTGTTAACAGGAAAATAATGCAACAGAATTTAATAGAAAGTAATATAGTTAAATATTTAGTGTCCCCAACTAAGCAAGCCAAAAGCTAAAGGATGGCTCTGCCTATGGCGAGCGTTTTTTTTGGTAAAATAGATGTAAATAGTTTAAATAAATAAATAATAAATTACTAATAAATGCATAATTACTCAAATAAAATGAATGCTCTAAATTACTTTTTGTATTTGTTCTGTGTACACAGATTAAAATTAAATAAACCGTCTGAAATGTTTGTAAATTACCCAAATTGGATAAAAATCTATTCCAAATAATACTAAAATAAAGTACTTTATATAAACCATCAATTGTATATAAAAGCACAAAAACTGCCAATCTATGACATATATCTATCATGGAAAACACTGCAGTGGTCGCACCACATTATATTTTTTTAATTCACTTTAAATTTACAGGCATAGAATTGGCCACCTAAACAAAACAAACTAGATTCTCACAAAAGGTCACTATGAAATTTATAATAAAAATATATATTTGTAGAAATACCATAATATTCATTGTTTTTTTGAGGTCGCATCACGATATCCAAATGTGGTAACTACATTAAAACACAGCCGTTAAAAAGGTTATTTTTATTCCAAATTTGAGAGTTACAAACCTGGTTGCTGCTTCAGTGGGTCCTTGGCAAATTGGTATATGATGCAACTTCCTGTCTCTGAATGGATTTCAACAAAAAGTCAAAAAATTGGTAGTTTCTTGATGGTGGTACCACATGGTATTTCATAAAATGGACATCATTGGACAATGTTTGTTTGTATATTGAAAGAAATAAAAAAACAAATGCTTTGCAATTTTGTGCAGGATTACAAAACACTTTGGAAATCATGCCAAATGGTATAGAAAATAAATTTGAATACATTTAGAGACATTCTAAAGATGTTTCCAAAACAGAAGTTATGGCCGGATGGTCGCACCACATGATATTTTGACACTTTAAATAACAGAAAAATTACAAATAACTAATGTTTTAAAAAAAAATAAAGTGAGTACATACATGGGAGGTACTACATATATATGGTACCTTTTTTGCATTTTAAACAAGTTTTTAAATGAAAAAAATGCAATCGGACAGAAAATTTAGGCATCACGTCATTGACCCACTTACTGTTACACATGAACACGTCTTTCTCGACTGTTTACATTTTACTTAAGACATAACTACTATGTTTGCTAGGATACTCTCCAAGAGAGGCATGTCAACATATTTTTTGTGTGAAATTGTCCGTTCAAGCGCAAGACTTAAAAGAGAACTCAATATTTACGCGCTATCTGCAATGCGCCATGTGCGTGCTTCAGATGAGTGGACACACACACACAAATCTTCTCTCAGCGTGTGTGATTTCTCTTTTGTGTCTTGCTCCTTGAATGTTTGCAAGGCTTAAATGAGTTTAGTTTAAACACAAATAGCAATGTGTGGTGTTCAGGTCTCACCTGCGCTCGCATCCCGGGTGACGTAAATGACTGGGTCATGTTCGAGCATACGGCACTCCATACAGGAGTGACTGTTTTGTCCACGCTTTTTGATCATCGATGTTGTAATGTATTGGGAAACCAGAATGTGTATCCATTGACAGAAACATACATTAGCCTCTGTCTGTCTGTTTTACGTGTTATTTTCAACAAACCATATTATAGATGTCTCGTTAGATTGGAGTTGAACCGTCCGCGGTGCAAGTGCGTGCCGAACCGTGAGTGGAGAACCTTATGGTTCCATTTTTTTTTTACAGGGAACCGTTACATCCCTAGTGTATATACAGTATGCACAATTTCATAAAATCATATTGAAAAGATTTATCTTCATGCATGATTCATAATATACTGTAAACCATCCGTCACAGTTTTGTTTGCTTCTTTGCAGTTGCGATTTCATCCAATGGCTCGCTGCAGCTCACCAGTGCTGGTTCAGAGGGTATGCAAAGCCTGCAGACTCTCACCATGACCAACTCAAACCCAAACCAGCCAACTATACTGCAATATGCTCAGACTGCCGACGGACAACAGATTCTGCTGCCTAGTAACCAGGTGGTGCTCCAAGGTTGGCAAGCAAAGGCAAAAAGACATTTTCAACTGGCAATCAGCTCATATTGTTGCTTTAGTACACATGGGACACACTCTTGCTGTGATACTGTGTTGTAGGTGCAGGGGGAGAAATGCAAGCTTATCAGATCCGCTCCTCTTCCTCTTCGCTGCCTCAGACCGTAGTTATGACATCGCCTGTTATCAGCTCTCAGGGCAAGAGCGATGACCCGCAAATGAAGCGAGAGATACGCCTGGCAAAGAACAGGTGGGTGTATTTGAGCAAAAAGAATGAATTTGTTTAGCTAGATCAAGTTTGTTGTAGGTACTTTTTTGCATTGTTAGCCTAACTGTGCTTTTTGTCTAAACGGAATCTCTGCATGCAGGGAGGCAGCCAGAGAGTGTCGCAGAAAGAAAAAGGAGTATGTGAAGTGTTTGGAGAACCGTGTGGCTGTCCTGGAGAATCAGAACAAGACTCTTATCGAGGAGCTCAAGACGTTAAAGGACCTGTACTGCGTTAAAACCGGCTAGTGGGACATCTCCAATCATGCTAATGGGACTTTACTGGCAGACCTGTCTGCCTACGTGCTTATACAAAAACAGACACAGGGACTTTTTTGGCATGGGGAATACATTTAATCCTTCTGCCAAACGCTTGTTTTTATACAACTCATTTTTAACTAATAGTCTAAGAACGATTGACCAGAAACAGTTATGCTTTTAAGAATAGAAGAAAAGAGGGATACATTTTTCCATTAACATATTTTCCTTTGCAGTCAACAGATGTTTATATTTGTAAATGTATCTTGTGCAAGCATTGGCACGTCTACACTGGGAGATCTTGCTTTATTCTTGACCCATTTGGTTTCCAGGGAATTTTGAATGTTAATATTATTGAAGCGCTAGCTTAAATTAGTTTTTTTTTCTATGGTAGAAGTGCAGAAGTGACAGTGGTATTTTTACACCTTTCTCAGAAGCGCTTGTATGTATGAAAATTGTGCCGCGATTGTGTGTTTTATGAAGTCATGCAGCTGTGTTCTTTGCATTTTTGCGATTTCCCCCTTTATAGGAAGCTTTGGTATTCCTATCCCCATTCCATATTTTATTTCACTGAGTTTTAGTGAGACGTTTTCTACAGAGACAGCAGAATTTAAGGTGAGGACTTTCAGCTTTATTATTATTATTATTATTATTATTATAAGTAACATGAAACAGTGGTAAGTTCATTTAAGCCTTATTCTGGATTGATAGACTAATCATGTAGTTTAAACTGTGTCCTTTTTAGTCCAAGCCTTTGTAATATGTCTGACTCATCTTTAAGCCATATACACACTTGGGTTAGGACCGTTGTTGGTTTTAACTTAATAATTGGCCCAAGGCTTACCACTGTTTATAAGCCAAGCTGTTACAAGACAATCGAATCAGGGAGCATACGATGAAAAAACAATGTCACTTGTTTTTGGTAAAGTGAAAAAGCTAAATAAATATTTTTCCAGCCTTTGACTGTTTTTCTTCCTTTCCATTTCAATGTTGCTTGACTGCTGTCTGGCTCAATGAGCCCCTTGAAAAACTACTCAGATGATCAGATAGGAGATGCAAGGTTCGCTTTAATAAATTATGTTGGTCAGTACTTGGGAAAACATAACGCCTTGGTTGTTGCATTAAAAAAGAAAGCCAGAAAACCATTTCACATTTAAAAAGTATAGCCCTTTTTTTATACCAAATGTAAAGAATAGTGTGGAGCCCTAAAGGGACATGGTTGTGGGAAAAACAATTGCGATCCCCAGAGCAACTGTATGTTAGTGTGTTAGCTAAGAGTAGGCATGCATATACACTCACCTAAAGGATTATTAGGAACACCTGTTCAATTTCTCATTAATGCAATTATCTAATCAACCAATCACATGGCAGTTGCTTCAATGCATTTAGGGGTGTGGTCCCGGTCAAGACAATCTCCTGAACTCCAAACTGAATGTCAGAATGGGAAAGAAAGGTGATTTAAGCAATTTTGAGCGTGGCATGGTTGTTGGTGCCAGACGGGCCGATCTGAGTATTTCACAATCTGCTCAGTTACTGGGATTTTCACGCACAACCATTTCTAGAGTTTACAAAGAATGGTGTGAAAAGGGAAAAACATCCAGTATGCGGCAGTCCTGTGGGCGAAAATGCCTTGTTGATGCTAGAGGTCAGAGGAGAATGGGCCGACTGATTCAAGCTGATAGAAGAGCAACTTTGACTGAAATAACCATTCGTTACAACCGAGGTATGCAGCAAAGCATTTGTGAAGCCACAACACGCACAACCTTGAGGCGGATGGGCTACAACAGTAGAAGACCCCACCGTGTACCACTCATCTCCACTACAAATAGGAAAAAGAGGCTACAATTTGCACAAACTCACCAAAATTGGACAGTTGAAGACTGGAAAAATGTTGCCTGGTCTGATGAGTCGCGATTTCTGTTGAGACATTCAGATGGTAGAGTCAGAATTTGGCATAAACAGAATGAGAACATGGATCCATCATGCCTTGTTACCACTGTGCAGGCTGGTGGTGGTGTAATGGTGTGGGGGATGTTTTCTTGGCACACTTTAGGCCTCTTAGTGCCAATTGGGCATCGTTTAAATGCCACGGCCTACCTGAGCATTGTTTCTGACCATGTCCATCCCTTTATGACCACCATGTACCCATCCTCTGATGGCTACTTCCAGCAGGATAATGCACCATGTCACAAAGCTCGAATCATTTCAAATTGGTTTCTTGAACATGACAATGAGTTCACTGTACTAAAATGGCCCCCACAGTCACCAGATCTCAACCCAATAGAGCATCTTTGGGATGTGGTGGAACGGGAGCTTCGTGCCCTGGATGTGCATCCCACAAATCTCCATCAACTGCAAGATGCTATCCTATCAATATGGGCCAACATTTCTAAAGAATGCTTTCAGCACCTTGTTGAATCAATGCCACGTAGAATTAAGGCAGTTCTGAAGGCGAAAGGGGGTCAAACACAGTATTAGTATGGTGTTCCTAATAATCCTTTAGGTGAGTGTGTATATATATATATATATATATATATATATATATATATATATATATATATATTTATTAAATGTCTACTCTTAGCTAATCCCATGATACTATAACAAGTATAGAAGTGTAAAGGGCAAAAATTAAGTTTATGCTTCATGAATATCTTTTAAAAGTGATACACTTTGTATGACACCCATTCCTTCTAACCACTAGATGGCTTTATGGCTCTTTTATGCATTCATTTTTAAAAGCCTTGTTTTACCTGCTTGTATTTTTGTACCATCATGATAGTGATGCGTTACAGACAGGATATCTATACAAGATACAGTAATATAAAATGCAGTCTTAAAATGAAGTCTTTGCATGTTAAACCAACCTATTTTATGGTTTAATATAAATTGTGCATCCATGTAAACACATTTAAAAGATGGTGAAATAAATCAGCTTACTGAAAGACTACCTAAGAATACCTATTAATTTATATTCATAATTTGACGCCATAACCAACAGTGTGTGGTTTGATCATAAAAAACAGGAGCTAGGATGTGGCGTAGTTGCAGGTCAGTAAAGCCAGCTGCTTCAATGCGTTTCCGGTTGTATCACAGCCATCATTTAAATAGTACCTGACAAACATACCAGTAAAGTTAGACTCTTAGTCCATTGTGGTCATATTCTTTGTTACCAATATTTCAACATTGACGTGTTAAATGGATACATCCTGGTGTTATAGCAAAAAATAAATAAATAAAATAATAAAACCACTTTATAAGTAAAATATAATCGTGATTTTATAAATAGTGTTTTCATATTACCAGAATGGCTGAAGAAAGTAAGTCCAGGTTGAGGGGTCAGAAACCACGTGTTCAAGGAAAAAAACATGCTCGTCGTCCCTGAGAAAATAAGTACAATATTTATATTTCTCAACTCAAAATTGTGTATTTGAAGACAAGTTTTTTTTCTTCATACGCATACTATTACAACGGAATACAAAAAATCAGGAGGAAAATAATTAAGTGACTAAAAAAAGAGCTCTGTTATACCATATCGAAGTAAAATACCAAAGTGTTATCGTATTCTCCTGACGTTTGAAAATAGAGCATGAAGGACATTTTACAGTTCATTCAAACTATGGATAAGGATTATTTGTAGCGCAACCTTATAATTTTAAATGATTTGTTTCGGTCGTTTTGAGTGGAACTTCCCTAAACCGGAAGTGACACCCACAATCTGATACTCAGTAGGTTCGTTAGGAAAAATTAATTGTACGCGAATTGAATTAATAGGGGAAAAAATAATGTACGCGAGGTGGTAATGCGACCATGACGTGAAGCAGTCTGTCAAAATGTAAAAGTTGAGAATCTGGGCTGATACCTTTTATAAGTATACTTTAGATAGTCCCATGTTATTAGACCAAGACACACACCGTCGGTATCACAGACAATGTTTAAGCATAGTCAGGGGTGTTGCTAGACATAAACTCTACTGGGGCACAGGCCCCCATTACTATTTTTCTTGAAAGCCTGCTGCGTGCAAGAAGTGTGCCACACAATGCACTATACACATTTTCTTTTACTTAACCCACTATTCATACACCGCAACAAGTACTGGGAAAGGTAAACATGTAGAGATATTAATAGGCCTATTTATGAATATATATATATATATATATATATATATATATATATATATATATATATATATATATATATATTATTCTACATACTTTACATGAACATTATCATGTTTTATGGCATAAAAGGCATAATACTGTATATGGAAATAATAAAACCAGAGAGAACTTTCTTGCAGATTTGCATTCTTCTACATTACACAATGATAATAATGACTAATTCAGTCTTTTTCAAGAATTTACAATGACAACATATCAATAAACCAGTAATTTTATGACAACAACTAAAATTAAGAGCATATACTAAAAGAAAACAGCAATATTTACACATGATTTGAAAGTTTATTTGAATAAATATCAAAAATGTAAATGGTGTGCATCATAGCTGACACCTAGATGAATACTTTACAGTTGTTTTTATGACTTTAAGTCATAAAAGTTGAAGTTAGAAACGTGTATACAAATGTCTTATGTAACTTTAGAGGCGGTCCCTAAATTTGCAATATCGAACCTCCAACGTCAAGCCAACTTTATGCCAGTCAAAAACGTCAAAGTATAGTCAAGTTATGTTTACCAAAGGCTTTATTTTACACATAAATCGAAAACCCCATAAGAAAATCTCGAGGGAACCAGTGGTGAACTTAGCTGGGAATGCATCACATCACACCTATTTAAGTTAGAAACGTGTAACTTTAGAGACGGTCCCTAAATTCGCGAATATCGAACATCCAACGTCAAGCCAACTTTATGACATGCTGTTCTAAAATGTAACGTTAAATTACACGCACCAAAACGCGAATTTTAATATGTTCATTCTTGAAAACGTGGTTTTAATACGTTTTTAATAACTAACTGTTAGATAAGACAGTGTGTGTACTGCAGTGTACGTTGTAAGTTAGAACAAAACGTAAAAGTATCGTCCAGTTATGTTTACCAAAGGCTTTATTTATCTTACCTCCCTCAAACTCATCATCTCTCTTTTCTGCTTCCCCGTCCCTGCTTCGTACAAAAAAATGTTCTGAGTTAAAATAATATTATTACTGGACTTCTGTGTGCACTGCAGTTGCTAGGAAGCACGCGTCAGTTTGTTTTTGGTTTTCTGTTAAACTGCGTTGATTGGGTTACAACGTTGCATATAGACCCATTATCAATCTAAATACATTGACAATGACAAATATAATACAATGTTAAAATTCAAGTTTGAGATTTATACTGGGGCACGCGTAACGCAACTGTTAGTACCATTGTTTTGTTTCAAGATGCACACCATTAACGTTAATTGTTTTTTCTAGGGAGCGTTAAAAGCCACTTAAATGTCCTAATTTAACTAATGCCTAATCGTGGCTTAATCTAAGCCCTGTCTGTGAAACCAGGCTTAAGTATATTAGTATGAAGGCAAAAGTATTAGGTTTATGCTTAACGAATTTCTTTTAAAAGTGCTACTTTGTATGACATGCATTCCTCCTAACAGATGGCAGTATGCATTACCACAACCTCACAAAAGCTAGCCTTTATCAATTTCCCAAAGCCTGTTTTATATAGATTAAAGTATTTTGCCGTTTTACCTGCTTGTATTTTTGTACCATCTTGATAGTGATGTGTTTTACAGATACTACACCCATATGCAAGGTACATTTATATAAAATATACAATGCTGTCTTGAGATTAAGTCTTTGCATGTTAAACAAAGGCATTCAGTTTTATGGTTAAATACAAATGGCTCTTTCACACACATTTAAAAAGTAGATGGTGAAATGAATTGGTTTACTGAAAGACACATGCTTGATAAAACCTTTAGAAGGTTTTTCTTTTTTGGCAAAATTTATACTCATTATTTGACGGCATAACCAATAATGTGTGGTTTGATTATAAAAAACAGAGGAGCATGGATGTGGCGTAGCTGCAGGTCAGAGAATCCAGCTGCCTCAATGTGCTTCCAAGTAGCACGGGTTGTCTCACAGCCATCGCCAAAATAGTACCTGACAAACATACAAGTACAATTATAGACTTTTTTTTTTTATTGTGGTCATATGCTTTGTTACCAGTATTCTATAATTTTATGGTAAATGGATACATTCTGGTTTTATAATCAAACCATTCCTCTCTCTCTGTCCAAATAACCCCATGACCTCCAGTTATGTGTGGGTGATAAGCAGTGGGAGAGTGAGTGAATATATATTTGTGATATACACTCACCTAAAGTATTATTAGGAACACCTGTTCAATTTCTCATTAATGCAATTATCTAATCAACCAATCACATGGCAGTTGCTTCAATGCATTTAGGGGTGTGAGACAATCTCCTGAACTCCAAACTGAATGTCAGAATGGGAAAGAAAGGTAATTTTAAGCAATTTTGAGCGTGGCATGGTTGTTGGTGCCAGACGGGCCGGTCTGAGTATTTCACAATCTGCTCAGTTACTGGGATTTTCACGCACAACCATTTCTAGAGTTTACAAAGAATGGTGTGAAAAGGGAAAAACATCCAGTATGCGGCAGTCCTGTGGGCGAAAATGCCTTGTTGATACTAGAGGTCAGAGGAGAATGGGTCAACTGATTCAAGCTGATAGAAGAGCAACTTTGACTGAAATAACCACTCGTTACAACCGAGGTATGCAGCAAAGCATTTGTGAAGCCACAACACGCACAACCTTGAGGCGGATGGGCTACAACAGCAGAAGACCCCACCGGGTACCACTCATCTCCACTACAAATAGGAAAAAGAGGATACAATTTGCACGAGCTCACCAAAATTGGACAGTTGAAGACTGGAAAAATGTTGCCTGGTCTGATGAGTCTCGATTTCTGTTGAGACATTCAGATGGTAGAGTCAGAATTTGGCGTAAACAGAATGAGAACATGGATCCATCATGCCTTGTTACCACTGTGCAGGCTGGTGGTGGTGGTGTAATGGTGTGGGGGATGTTTTCTTGGCACACTTTAGGCCCCTTAGTGCCAATTGGGCATAGTTTAAATGCCACGGCCTACCTGAGCATTGTTTCTGACCATGTCCATCCCTTTATGACCACCATGTACCCATCCTCTGATGGCTACTTCCAGCAGGATAATGCACCATGTCACAAAGCTCGAATCATTTCAAATTGGTTTCTTGAACATGACAATGAGTTCACTGTACTAAAATGGCCCCCACAGTCACCAGATCTCAACCCAATAGAGCATCTTTGGGATGTGGTGGAACGGGAGCTTCGTGCCCTGGATGTGCATCCCACAAATCTCCATCAACTGCAAGATGCTATCCTATCAATATGGGCCAACATTTCTAAAGAATGCTTTCAGCACCTTGTTGAATCAGTGCCACGTAGAATTAAGGCAGTTCTGAAGGCGAAAGGGGGTCAAACACAGTATTAGTATGGTGTTCCTAATAATCCTTTAGGTGAGTGTATTTATGCAGAAACCCCCCATATTTTATGCTTTTACATTTACCAAAGCTGTAATTTCAATTAGAGTACATGCATTTTGCCATTATATAAATACCCCTAATTTTACTTATGTACTAGCAGCTTGAGATGAATAACGTATAAAAGTTATAAAAAATAATTGGAGACCGGAAGTAAAATATAATGGTGATTTTATAAATAGTGTTTTATATTACCAGAATGGCTGAAGAACATGTTGAAAAAAGTAAGTCCAGGTTGAGGGGTCAGAAACCACATGTTCAAGGAAGAAAAATGCTCCTCCCTGAAGAACAAAACAAGTACAATATTTATTACTCAACCTAAAATTGTGTATTTTTATTTAGTTTAAAAGAATCTAGTATTTAAAAGAACTTGAAAACAGTAATTTACTCATCTCTTTGGTGACATTTGGCATAAAACAAACAGTTGTTTCTAATGGGATTATCACAGCAAAGAGCGATCCACATGTGGTTACGTAATGCCGTTACCTTTGATCTCAGATGTAATTATTTTAAACTTTAAGTAATCTTTGATGGCTTGGTAGTGATAAGAGGACACTTTATGAAATGTGACAATAGCAAATGTGATCATATTCCACCTGAGCACTGACTGTCATAAACTTACAGGCCTAAGAACTCTCTTTGCTTCTTGCAGAACTTTCGGCGTATCTTTGACTGAACACAGAACAAGTGTGCACACCACAACATCCACCGAGTTGTCCTCCACCGCATGTAGATTCTCTCCCGACGCCACTATGAAGCTGTCATATACGAGGTGGTCGTTCTTCGCCATATTTTTCTCCAGGTAGCTTTTGAAATGCGGGTTGGGGTCGATGCATGTGATCTTGCAGCCCGTCGGGTAGTGCTCGAAGTTCGCTCCGGTTCCGCAGCCCACTTCCAAGATGCGCAGAGAGCCTTTCGTGGAGTAGAATCTGGCCAGGTTTCGAAACAGTTCCCTTTTCTTGTCGTTCATTTTTTCATTGTACGAGAACGTAACTTTATTGACGATTAGAGGAAACACGCGTTTGTAGAAAGATAAAATTCCAACCAGTTCCGCAACGTGCAGCGGTAGAGTGAGGACTTTGAATAAAAAAGTGCAAGCGTTCATAAACACCGTCATTTTTAACCACAATCCTGAGCTATATTTGACAGACTAGAGGGGAGTAGTAGCTACGCGCACCTTGTGACAACTGACCAATCAGCATCTTCAACGCGTGTAATTATACTCCAGTCAGGACAGTACTCCAGCCTGTCGGCAGATGGCGTCCGTGTATAAATAATCGTAGTGTGGGTTTAGTATTTTTTTCCCTTACTAAAAGTTTTAACAATGGAAGAAATTAATATGAATTTTGAGAAATATGTTTAAAAGCGTGTACATAGATAAGAGATAAAGACTCTATCAAAGGCTTATAAAAAAGCTTATTCTACGTGGATCGGTCATCTCATTAGGGCCAATATGTTGAGATCACATGACCAAATGAACACTCAAAAAAAATGTAATTTATACATTTATAATAACATTTTTTAATTTAAAATTAATTAAATTAAGATCCACGAAATTGAATTACATTTTCCCAACAAAATCTAATTAGTTTGAAATTATTTGTTTTAATCTTGTTGTATGAACTATATTTAATTTATATGCCATGTCATATAAATAAATGCCATGTCAACTACATACATTTTTGTCCTGCACAAAAATTATATATATTTTTTGGGTTACCATTGTGATGAAGAGGTGAGTTTGTGCTTAAGTTGTGAGTAGCTGTCATACACACACATACACATACATGTTCCATGATTTTTTGATTGAGAGGGGTAGAACTGATGACCAAATGTAGACTGTGGGAACTGTGTCAAACTAATTTATTTTATTTATTTCTATAAAAACGAATAGCCAACGCAACACTTATTCACATGCTAAGTGTAACATTTGCAGCGTGTAAGTAATGATCAATTAATAAAAATTATCACTGACATTAGCACAGTTACAGCTCATTGTGAACAGCATAGATTTATTACACGTATCTACCCACAGCCTAACCACAAGGTTACTTCAGCATAATGGTAACCTCAAAAAACAATATAACTGAGCATCAAACTTTAACAGGTCTTTCCCTTTACTAAAAACATATTAAACAGCACTTAATTTCATCATTTACTTTCATGATCTATCCCTATGCAAAGCATGCTGGGAACTAGAATTCCACTGCCCAGTTTCAGTCAATGCAACAGAAATGATTCATGTAGTCCCAACACAAATGGTTTAGGTTAACTTAACATTTAACAAATGTAATTTCATTTAATGTAATAAAATTGAGTGCAAATGTCAATTACTAAAGTAAAAAACTAAAGTTTTGTGTTGTTTCAGCTTATTTTATTTAAATAAATTGAGCAAACAGCTAGAATAATTTTTTTTGAGATTACTCAGTTCCTAGCCTGGATGCCAGCCGAATTTAGCCCCGCCCACAACATTTGAGGTCGGGAAGTTCGGTCTGGAGTTGTGGAGTAACTATGCCCGAACAGGAGCTGTTTGGACCAATCAAATTGTCAGGGCGAGCTTTATACGATAATGGACAGATGATAAACAGTAACGTAAGCATTCACGTCACCAATGAGCGCTTGGGTTGAATTTGTTCTAATCCTAAACGGAGAACTTGTTCGTATATGCATTCACCGTTACTATTTCTCTCAAAAATGATGATCGTGTTGGTAAGTACTCTGTGTATCCTTAAATTCTTTTTATAACACCGGCAAAGATCGTTTACACTCATCTTCTTCTTCTACTTCTTCCAGCGTGCGTGCAGTTGAGTTCTGTTGACAACTATGCGTTAGTGATTTGTTGTATATGAACTAATCTTAAATATGACTCTGGAACAATGAGTTGTCTCAGAGAGCGATTCGTTCATTTTGTTGACCGTGCATGCGCTGCATATATACATAGACGATACATGCCATCGGTTCTGTACAGGATCTTCTGCATTCAGCCTATGGGGCTGTGAGTTGGTGAACGGATGACTCGAACCCGAAGACTCGAGAGGTGAACTAATCAATTCTGTTTTCGGGACTGCATGCATTGCATATGGGGCTATCACGGCCCAGATCAGACACTGATGACGGAACTAACGACTTAAACTCGAAGACAGGAGAGGTGTACTAATCTTGCTGCCTTGACGTGCTCTCGGAATTATCGTAAAAATGAGTTTCCTAGGTAAAAATTGCACATGAACGTCCTCACATTTTGAAACTTGAATGCTATCACGACTTCAGAAGTAGGAATGATCAAATTTCCGATAGCACGTGAAGGCAGCATAAATGTGAAGTGACAAAAGAAAGAACGACTCAGATTCAGAGGTGAGGTTAACTAACAGACTGCATAGCCTGAAGACCCAGCTAAGCAATTAATGAATAATTTCTTTCTTAAAGTTTGGCCTTGGCTGCATTAGCTTATAATGTATTTTTTATTCCAAATGTGATCAACGTTTGCATAAGTACTAGATGTGTTGGGGAATTTAACATGTGACATTTTAATTATATTCTGCTGAAATGAACGAAATGACTTGCAAAGGCATTTCCTTTCCTGGTTCGGTTGTAAAGCCCCAATAATCACAGCCCAATGGAGCAGTATCAGACTCATATTCTGACTAGAATTGAGTATGACGACATCAGGCTACTCAGTTCCCATTCAACCGATGAATAGTAATCTCGCTTGCGAGAGCCAATCTACTTCGAGTGTAACTAAACGAGCCAATGCACATTGGCATGCAATGATTGCACCAGCTGCTCATGCCACGCAGCGTGGGTATAAATGAGGCACAGGTGCTTGCATCAAATTAGATTTTTGCTTCGGAGCCGAGTGGTGGATGGTTTGTCCTAAAATCACTCTCTACAAAGCAGTCTCACTTTTTTGTCCGTAAGAGCAAACACAAAAGCTGTTCTCACAGCTGGTTCGGTGCGCTAGCTGGAGAGCGCTAAAAAGCCGTTCTTACGGCTGGTAAGAGAGCGCCTTCGTGAGAGAGAGCGCGCACGTCAGGCTGCGCTACTTCCCTGACTGTCGCCGCGACCTTTCCCCCTGCTTCAGCACCAAGGAGAGTGTCCTTCTAAAAGAGCATACACAGATAGAGCTTGCATCTTTTTCAAGATGACATTCTATCTATGTTTCTGGATGCGGCGGTTATCTGTCACCAAGGGATGGTCACCAGCGCTGTATCTCGTGTTTGGGCGTTTAGCACGCTGAGGCAGCGCTGGTGGATGACTCATGTTCTTACTGCAGGAACATGACCATCTCGGAGTTGCAGTTGAGACTCGCAAGGGGTGGAGACCCCACGCTTCTGCCTCGATCTAACCCTCCACAGAGAGTTACTTTAGGCAGTAACATGGGTGATCTGAGGGTTATGGTGAGCGCGCTTCCCCCAGGGACCTAACCCCTGGGGAACCCTCACTCCTCCTGCACTTCGCAGCCAGTAGAGCTGCCGTTGGAACACAGTGGGCCACCCACGAGGTGTGTATCATCTGTATCCTTCGGGGCTCCTCTTGATGACCAGATGTCCATCGCTGCATCGGAGGGAGGGTCAGAAGCTTCTGGAGATGACGTGTCGGTGCAGGGGGCTCCTTTGGGAAGATTTGCTGTGCCCAATATGGATCCAGAAATGATGGCCATGCTTTCCCAGGCCGCTGAGAGAGTCGGGCTCGTGTGGAACCCTCGACCGTGTCCCGAACCCTCGAGGCTGGACGACTGGTTTCTCGGGATGGCCTGTGCTGGTTCTCAGCGCCCCACCCTGGTTCCTTTCTTTCCGGAGGTGCACGAGGAGCTCACTAGGTCATGGACCTCGATAGTGGAGCTGCAAAGGGTTACATGCAGGTTCCTCCTGTGGAACGGGCCATTGCTATGCAACTGTGCCGTAACTCCACATCCAGGGGGAACCCGTGTCTCCCCTCCCAGGCCTGTAGGTACTCGTCCGATCTGATCAGAAAGGCCTACCAGGTTTGTGGGGATGCTGCCTCCGCCTTACACGCTATGGCGTTGTTGCAAGTTCATCAGGCCCAGGCACTGAAGAGCTTGCACGAGGGTGGTCACGATCCCGCAGTTCTGCATGAACTGAGGACCGCAACAGATCTCGCCCTTCGTGCAACGAAGGTCACGGCATGGGCAGTGGGTCATGCGATGTCCACTATGGTGGTCCAGGAACTGGTCTGGCTGTATCTGGCCGACATGAGGGAAACAGTGAAACAATTTCAGAGGCTCCTGGGGCATATGGCGGCCGCAGCAGCAGTAACACCGCTCGGTCTGCTTCATATGAGACTGCTTCGGCATTGGCTTCACAGCTGAGTACTGAGATGGGTGTGGCAATGCAGCACTCACCGGGTGAGTATCACAACGGCCTGCCGCCAAACCTTCAGCCTGTGGTCAGACCCGTTGTTCCTTGGGGCCGGAGTGCCCTTGGAACAGGTGTCCAGGCATGCTGTGGTTTTCACGGATGCCTTCACCATGGGCTGGGGGGCCACGTACAACGGGCATGCAGTACATCTTGCACTGAGCCACCCCAAAAGGCTGTTACGGGGCAAAGATGTATTGGTCCGAACGGACAACACTGCGACTGTTGCGTACATCAACCGACAAGGTGGTCTGTAGGTACTCACAACTCGCCCGCCATCTCCTCCTCTGGAGTCAGAAGTGTCTGAGGTCGCTTCGGGCCATTTATGTCCCCGGTGTGCTCAACAGTGTGGCCTGCGAGCTATCACAAGCTGCGCTCCCGGGAGAGTGGGGACTCCACCCCCAGGTGGCCCAGCTGATCTGGAGACAGTTCGGGGAGGTGCAGGTCGACCTGTTTGCCTCCCCAGAAACGTCCCACTGCCAGTGGTTTTATTCGCTGACCAAGGGAACACTCGGCACGAATGCACTCGTGCACAGATGGCCACGGGGCCTACGCAAATATGTGTTTCCCCCAGTGAGCCTACTTGCTTACAGGTCCTGTTGGTGGAGGACTTGGTTCCCAGAGCTAATGCTCCTCGTGACAGCCCCTCCCTGGCAGATTCCTCTGAGGAAGGACCTTCTGACACAGAGACGGGGCACCCTGTGGCACCCGCGTCCAGACCTCTGGGAACTTCATGTCTGGTCCCTGGACGGGACGTGGAGGTTCTAGGTGACTTACCCCAAGAGGTAGTTAACACCATCACTTCAGCATGAGTACCGTCTACGAGACAGAGCTCAGGAAGCTCACACAGGGCACAGGAAGGGGGCAGAGGCCATGGCGCTTTGGTAGGGATTCCTATTCATCAGTCTTCGATGTGGCGTCGGGAGTGACCGACTGAATGGGAATGTCTCGTTTACATATGTAACCCTCGTTCCCTGAAGGAGGGAACAGAGACGCCACGTCCCGTCGCCATGTCCTCTGTACCCTGCTGGGGTGCCAGTTCACCTAATCGGCTCCTCAGCAAAAAACTAATTTGATGCAAGCACCTGTGCCTTATTTATACCTGCGCTGCATGGCATGAGCAGCTGGTGCAATCAGTGCATGCCAATATGCATTGGCTCGTTTAGTTACACTCGAAGTAGATTGGCTCTCAAGAGCAAGATTCCTATTCCTATTTGTCTCCATTCCCTCCTTCAGGGAACGAGGGTTACTTACGTAATCAAGACGTTTATCTTGGTAACTATCCTATTATCGGATAGTTATACACTTTACACTTTCACTATACACTTTCTTTTGGTTTTAGAAGTCCAAGACAAGTGCCATATCCATCCATCCATCCGTCAAATGCACTTATCCCTAAGATCCTCCTGAGATTCGGATTCAGGGATTTCTTATTAGGATTAGGTTTACAGTAATATCTTAAGACACTGTAAGCTCATGTAATATATTAACATATTTACATCACAAAACATTAAAATGTACTCTATTAATCTCTGTTTGCTCTGCAGACAGTGTTATGTTAAGATGCCTTTATGTGCCATTTGGCTCACATACAAAGTGGAGCGTCAGCACCAAGGACAGTGACCAAACACAGACTTGGCTGGTGGCGCATTGCACAGCAAGGCTTCATCCACTTGGGGCTCATCAGTGAGGACCAGAAAAGATGCTCAGGTGGCCCAGAAGGGGGAGTTAGAGGTAGGCTGAAAGTCTAAAGCTGTTCTTTCCTTTCCTGACCACTTAGTACCTGCTTCCACAACCACAATGCCACAGGGCTTGAACCAACCCCACAAATACAAACAATGCCACAGCCTATTGTCAAAACACCAAAGCTCCCAATGAAACCTGAACTAGTTTTCCTAACACATACTATTTTGTGTCCAGACTTTTCCCAGGAGTTTTCATAGAAATATCTGTGTTTGTCCCCACATAGAGATTTTAGTGACATTTAGTTTCATAAATGTATAGAGAATATTGTGTGTAGGCCTATTGTTCAATGCTCTTTAGAAATGGGGCCAGTTGCATAAACTGTTAAGACTAGTGTTACAAGTTGTACATCTTTTTTATTCCTTTATCATAACGTTTTTTAAATGAGTTACACAAAAACATAGACTAGCCTAATTTGATAAGACCGAATGCCCCTTGACTAACTTCTAGTGGGTCATACTTAAGAGAACATAATGGCTATGTTTATGCAACTAGCCGCTGAACTTCTTTTCTGGACAGAAATTAAAATTGTACATACTGTGCAAAAGTGGTATGCCATTATATTCTTGTATTCTTTAAATAAATGTAATCGTAAATAAATAACAGTCCTTATTTGACTATGTGAATTCCATTTTAACAATTAAATTTGAGACAATTTGACAGTTGTTGAGACAGAAACTAGGATATTAGATGAATTTTACGGAGAAGTGGTAAATATAATTAGAATCGCATCATTGTGATTGATATTCCCTTTTAGCGCTGTTTCGCTTACGTTGCAGCGTTCCCTCCGTCAGTACGGAAGTCGGAAGTAGGGTACTTGTAGACGCTCCCTAACAATTTGCTGAGAGTCATCAATTATGCAGGCTAGCCGTACGCACTGGGAAGGAAGATAGCGGCAACAATATGGCGACATCCGCAGTTTCTCCTGGGTCTTTTACACATCCTTAGGCACGCAAGATCTACATGGATCGCTCTTAATGCCGAAAAAGTAAGTAGACTTTCTCTTGTCTATAGCGCAAGTGTGGTGTTTTTTTTCAGGTGTTTATAGCCCGTTCTGAGCGTGTCTCATACCTGGACTCATCTGCCGCAGAGCGGTCTCTCGCGCTCAGCATCTTTTCTGCTCACAGATGTGGATTGGCTTGCTGCAGGAAACACAGGGAAACGCCAATTAACACGCCAGGCACTACTTAACAGCTTTAGTGCTGGTCAAATAGAGGCTATGCATAGGGGCAAAGTCTGAGATAAATGAGGGTGTTGGCCTGGCGCTGGAAACATAACATTAGTGTGTGTGTGAGTGTGTGTGTGTGTGTGTGTGTGTGTCTGTGTCGAAATGTAGAACATACGCATACCATGGGACAGGCAAGTAAGACCGCAGCAAACTTTATTGCATGGGAATATTGTGCGGACAGACTGACGCAAGACGCAGTGTTCAGCATTCAGGTGACATTTATGGCAGTATTTTGCAACGTAACATGTCAAAATCACTAATGTGGCAGTTTTTAGTCCCCCTGCGCCTGCATTCCCCCTCCCTTCGAGTCACCCTCGCCATACTTCATTGGGCTGGACTCTCTAGAATCGGTGCGTTTCCTTTTTTACCGTTAAAAACAGCGATTACCACCCTCGTTTTCTCACTCACTCCTCCCTAAAGCGTTAGCGGCATGATGTGCCCGACCGTTTGCGCGGTTGCGGGTTAAATCACAGAGAGGACGGTCTGACTGCACGGGTGTGGTGCTGGAGCGGACAAGAGTCCCAAATGTTCTTTAAGTGTTCCGATGAGAATGAAATCGGAACCTAGACTCTAGGCGTGTAAAACATTGCAGGCACGGCTGTCTGAGACGTCAGTGGCGTTGAGATTTAGATGTTTCACAGATTGATTCGCTGGCTCGTGCCTTCGCACAAGCTCACTTTAGCTCCACTGCAGTATTTCAGTCGAGAGAGTGGGGCCCACGCGTGTACGTCCAGATGCCATAATTACTGCAAACAAACTTGGGCATACTAATCTGTAAATCCCATAACATGTAGCGCCTTCAGACGCGCAAAGCTTGTTAGGAGGAGAAATTGCATAATACGGGTGTGAGGGGCCAACAGGGGCGGAAGTATGAATCAATGCTTTGTAAATTATATTTCCTTTGAAATGACGAAGACCGTTCCCCTGAATAAGCTGCATGTTACTTTTGGCGTAACACCAAATATATATTAAAAATGTAAAATATGAGATGCATTTAGTCAAGCAAGGAAATATCTGTGTTTATGTGTATTGAAATATAAAAGAGAGAGTTATAGTCAGATTATAAGGATTTTATTCTCCACACGGGATAGGCCGGCGAGCTTCGTCCTCGTGACAGCTGTGCTGCTCCCCTCCCCTCGATGTACAGTGCCAGAGGCCGAACATTCACTTTCCATATCATTTAGTTAAAGACATCAAATACGGAAAAGTCGCTTTAGTCGGGATGTTTAGTCGTGGCTTGAGGCATCATCTGTTATTTCCCCCCCATCACCTAACCTAGAGGACAAGCGTGAGCTCGCGCTGAGCGGTGCTGAACGGACAGCGCCGCCAAGAACCTGCATTCGACGGCATCCAGAAGGCAGTGGATTTGGGTCGGCTTCCTAAATACAGACGACACTTATCCTTGCCTGATAAGGAATACCTTTGCGATGGAACCGGAAAGTACATTTTACCAGATATTAGAGTAGGCAATGACTTGAAGGCACGTAAGTAGCCTATAACCTGTCGAATGGCATCGGTTATTTTGGTTTTTACGTGTAGGTGTTTAACTTGGGGCAATCGGAAAGTAGAGGGCGTATCATTAAACGGCATAATTTTTCTGTAACCAGTGCTGGCAAAACACCGTAGTATACAGGGAAGAAAATGCAGGAGTTGTGTTAAGGTCATTGTGTCTATTGTCAGGGCCTGTCTATCTGATGTATCACCTTGAGCTGAGGCGTCTCTATACACTATCCCAGGAAGGAGACTTGGAGGTTGGACACAGCCAGTGTGTAATTTAAAACGCACATAATTTTAATTTGTCTAATCTGTTCATTTTTGAAAAAATAATTACTTTGTTGCTGTACCTAATGCATCTATGGCAAGCTGTTTTAACAATTATTCATTAACTTGTATCTATTTTTATGTTTCTAATACTAGGTTATTAAAAAAAAAACCTTTTTAAATTATGAGTGAGTGGTCCAATAGTAACTAGTATCTTATACAATTTTGCTATTAAATATTCATTATACACTGGTAGTTATTCTATTGTTTCTTGTAACTAAGAAATGAGTTCTACTTCTTAATGAATAGTAAAACTGGTACCAGCAATAGCCGGAAAGTAAACCAAGAAGTAGCAAATAAATAAGTACTAGTATATGTACTGTCTTGTCTATTAATGAACAAGTACTAGTATATAATGAATACTGAATAATGAAAAAATAAATGCTACTCAGAGTTGGATTGCTTAATAGTAATTTAAAATAATGCTAGTTTAAATGAATAAATGTTAAAATGACTTGCCATATGTCTGTTGTCGATCAGGACTTGTGTTTTTAATGATGATAAAGTCGCCCATCATAAAGAGCAATGTCACGTGGCCATGGGCACTTTACTATTGATTTGACCAGTGCTGACTTAACTGAATCAGTTTTTGGTGTATAAATAATTAACAGACTGTGTCATTAAGAATATAGAGAACAGGGATTCAGCATTGGACATAAAACAATCCCACAAAAAGACAAGTGATAAGACAATCGTTGATGTAGGCTGTTAGGTTTAATATATTTGAAAGTGAATGTGAAGGAATGTGATGTCTGTATGACACTGCATTGGTTGATTTCAGTCAGCATATCATACAGCACTTACATTAGTTAAAATATGCGGATGTGTGGAGATGATGGTCTGCAAACGTGCAGCTTCATGAATCAGTTGAAGAGGGCATTATGGCAGCAGTGGTTATGTGCGTTTATACAAAGAGTCATAATTTTTTTCTTTTTTTTGCTTGTCTAATTAACTTAGTACTAGAAAAGGTTACATGTACTAGAAAGGACCGTAAATGCAAGTTAGCTTTGCAGTACAAAATGCATGTAAAGGGAAAGGAAAAGGAATAGCCCAGTTTTGTGGAGCCTGAGGGACTAGGCTGGGACTGACTCTGCGACACACACCTGGAACACAGGAGAGTGACTAAGTACTACTTATGTCATTTGGAGATTTTCCTGCACATTTATGATAAATCTCTTTGAATTGGATTCTCCAACAAAGCTCCACAGGGGAAGTCAATTTGTTAACCTGCAATAGAACTGCTAAAGCAAGTTTAGTGGGCAAATTCTACAGCATTTCATGAGTGCAAGTGTGACTACTCCAATCAAACAAAATGAAAGAGTTTTAATGTGCAACGTTGTTTTTGTTGCAACTGTGTTTAAAACCAAAGTCTGCCGATATAGGATTTCAGTGACAGATTTTGTGAATGTTACTTGCACTAAATCATCATATTAGAATGATTTCTGAAAGATCATGTAACACTAGAGAATAGCGGCTGAAATTGACATCACAAGAATAAATTATATAAAAAAAAAAAAAAAAAAAAAATATAAATATATATATATATAAAAAATGTTTCTTTCAAAAACATTAAAAAACGGTGTAGATAGATCAGGGGTTTTCAATCTTTTAGATGCCATGGACCCCCAAATATGATAATCTTGGTGCGAGGGCCCCCCATCCTAAAATTTAAAAGGCATCTACTGTATATATTTTCATGTATAAAGTAATAATTTGAAAATGAATATGATAAACGTGTAAAAATGTATTTAGAATTTTTCTACAGCTTATTACTGTGCTTTACTGTATATGTATTATTTATTTAATTTATTTTAATCAATCGATTTATTTTAATCAATGTTTTATTTTAATTCAGTTTATTTACTTATTAAGTTACTCCTATTTTTGTTTTTCTTTAGACTTTTCCACGGACCCCCTAGCACTCATTTGCGTCCCCCTGGGGGTCCATAGATAGATAGATAGATAGATAGATGCACTGCTATACACGTAAAATGTAAAAGGAAGTTGTTTATCTATTGATAAGTACATTTTTGAAATTGAGACAAAGGGAGGTACCACTTTGGACACAGTTAATCTCAAAATATCGTCTGATTAATAAGTCTGGTCCATATATTAGGTCCAACACAACTCGAAACGTAAATGGCAAAGGGGCACAGTGCATTTTGTTATGTTTATCATCAGTATTTTCTGTCCTAAACCTTTTTTATGACAGTCTTTATTGACAGACACATATTGTGCCACAAAACGTTACAGTGTTGTTGTGTTTTCTGTATAATTTAGGAAGTGCTGGAGATTCATTGTCAAGTCTCTAAAAGTCAGCACACACATACACAAATGCATCTTTGCAATAGAAATTAAGTAAGATATAGTTCCTGTAAGAACATAATACATCACAAATGTGACATGACAAGTATGACTTGACATTAATGTTGTCTTTGAATTTGTTAAGACTGCACTCTCTTGAGCAGCTAAACATCCTGCAAATGAGATTATGGACTAAATCAAACATTTGCGTGATGAGAGAAAATCTTGCACAGAATTCTCAGTTTTATATGATCTGAGAAGAAAAACCACAACAGCCAGAAAGTGTTTAATCTGCATAGTGTGTCTAATGTTTAACCTTAGTATTAAATAGGTAAAGTGGAGAGTTTGTGATATATGATCCACAAACACCTGATTAAATGTGGAGATTTCTATCTGAACAACGACATTACATAATAAATCCGGAAGGGGCAGATTAAATACCTGAATTGATATAACTGATTGAATATTTAATATAATGTTGTTTGGAACAGGCTTGATGACATCATGGACTGGAATATTAGTTCGATAATCTAGGTCATCACGGAGGGTTGATAAGGGCAGTAATGCAGTTATGACCTTAGCCTCTAATGTACAGTCTCTCTTGTTCTCTCTCTCTCTCTTTCATGCACACACACATACAGGTTGAGCTTCCAGTGCTGCAGCGCATTTGGTATTATTCTGCTTGGTCATCTACTTCTTAATGGATGTAATGAATGTGTGTGTGTGTTTGTGTGTGTGAGTATAAGAGTGAGAAAAAGAGCAAGAGGGAGAGCTGCAAAAGAGGATGACCAATAACACAGGCCACTGAAATCAATGGATTATTCGCAAACACGCACACACACACACACACACAAACATGCTTGAAAAATAGAAATGTTTTACGTTTGTTTTGTTTGTGTGTGCTCATTTGCTTTGTTTAACTTTTATGACTTTTGAACTCTATTGAACTCTATCTGTTATTTTTCTTTCCTCGTTGTTCCCTTTCTGCATCTGTCTGGGTGCCTCCCTCTCCCCTCCTTTTCTTAGAGCTGGCTGTCCTGAATGGCTTCTAAATAAAGAGGACTCTGCTGCAGGATGACAATATGGCTGCGCAGCTGCTTGCACCTCCAGGCCCCGATAGCTTCAAGAAGTTCACCCCAGAGTCGTTGGCCAACATCGAGAAGCGCATCGCTGAGGAGAAGAAAAAGAAGCCTGTTAAGCCCAGATCTGACAGCAGTCACCGTGATGACGATGATGACAACAAACCGAAGCCCAACACTGACCTGGAAGCGGGGAAGAGCGTGCCCTTTATTTACGGGGACGTCCCCTCCTCAATGTTGGCTGTGCCCCTGGAGGACTTGGACCCCTACTATATGAACCAGAAAGTGAGTGAAGTTTGAGCCCATATCATCCATGTTAAAACTCATCCTCCATGCAGGTGGAATACAGTTACCCTCATTATGGTGAATTAAAAAGTGTTCAGAACGCTTCGCTCTCCAGCATCTGGGAGAACAAGATTGATGGTGGAAAAGTTTGGAGATGAATCAAGGAGACTAATGTTAAATACTTTGTACATTTGGATGAATGAACAGATGAGATGAGATAGTAACAAATAAGAATAATGATTTACAAATTTACAAAACAAAAAAACAAAAAATGTTGTTAGTAAAGATATTTGTTAAGATTGATTTGTTGAAATTCAGATTTCTCAGCAAAAGGTGATTCACAGCTAACAGTTCACAATAGATTTTTTTATTTCTGTAGTTTGGGTTAAAATGGATGTAGTTAAAGGAGCTATATGTAGAATGAACTGAGTGAACTGCAGCCAGTAACTTATTGCTCGTGCTCGTGCACACGTAACATACAAGAGACCAACTTGATTCAATGTGATTCACTATACTAACGCCAAAGTTCTTTTTCGTTTTTGCTTAGAAGTAAATATCTCTGCAGCGATATACTGTGATGAACATCCCGACGCGTCTACTCTGCTTAGATGAATATGTCTTGTGGTCTTTCCTCTCAATAACAAAATAAACACAACAAAAATAACATTGAGAAAAACAGCAGTTAAGAAAGCATCTGATCATGTTGTGGATATGTTTGCACCAGCTCTGCAATTCACCGGCATCATGTCTCTTAATCCCTTTTCTTTGTATGACACATTAACATGACAGTACAGAATGGCTGTTTCAGCATTATCCTGAACATTGTATAAGCATTCATTTAATGTGTCATTGAACGGAAGAGAGGCTCTCAGGGGGTCTCGTTTTTTAAGTTTCAAGCTGTTCACACATTGGCAATAAAAATGCGATTAACACATGTCAGGAGGGTGTGTGGCTTTAACAAAGCACACAGTGATGGAGAGTTCACAATAGTCTTTTATTAAACAAAAACATGCAAGAGAATAACTAGGAGGTTAACATACAACCACTACATGAATAACAGCAACGAGACCGAACACAGAACTCAGGAAACTCCGGGCTTAAATACATGGGGAGAGATAATCAACCGAACAGAAACAGGGGTGTGGAGTTAACAACCAAGGAAACTAACTAGGAAAACAGTACACAGGAAAAACAGGAGCATAGCACTGACTGAAAACAAAACCAAAACACAGTGAAACTAAACAGAACCAAGCATAACCCTGACAACATGAAAATTCTTACATATAGCCCCTTTAAATTCATATAAAAGATGTAAACATCATAAAATAAACGCAGTGTTTGCCTGTTTGCTATAATGTAATTAAGAAAGTCCAAATATTTCAATTTACATTTCAGTTGTAACTAGCCCTCTTCTGAGCAATTATTGGATGAGAGGAAATGGCATTCAATTTTTACTGCCTTATTTTAAATGGAATGCATAGTTCTTTACTAATGCACACTGCAGTGATCTGTTTGGTAAATTGTGATCTTCCAGTGTCAGAATGTACAATATGAATCTTTACAAATGTTATTTGTATGTATACATTTTCCTATTCCATATCAACAGGCAGAGTGGGAATTGATGAGTATGCTTATTTTATAGTTTTTGTTTTCTTTCTTTTTCTTTCTTTTTTTTTTACTGTAGGTGATGTTGGTGGAATGACAGAATGGAGAGCTCTTTAAGAATAGCAGTAATGAGGTGGAGAATTGGGTGTGAATTAGGGCTGTACAATATAGAGTCAAAATTATATTTCAACTGTACGACACTTTGATATTTATGTATTTACTATGAGATGGCTTAAATAAAAAACAATAAAATGTAGTCAAAAATAATCAGACAAATAATTCACTAAATAATTTTTATATGCACCAGTTTAAAAATACAAGTTAATAAATAGCAAAAATTTACATAGTATATTTTTTACCAAAACATTGTAATACATGCAAAATTCCACATTTTGACAGGTGATGCAAACAAATCTTTGAATGAGCAAAGAGCATTTACACGTATATTCATATATTGCTGGGCAATATGTGAAATATATGAATATGTGTGAACGCTTTATATATAATTAGAAAAAAAAAAAACAGCAGGTGTATGTCTGTTCTGCTTATGTTTACTTAGAATTTTTTAGTGACTTAAATGACCCTCAAACTTAGTATAGTCTGTGTATGTGCTTGGGTAAAGGAGCTGTGCAACCACATCGGCACCTCCTTGTTGGCACACTAGAGGTGTGTGTTACATAACTTAGCACAGTGTAGCATCTGTTATATAGTGGGAGTTGAGGAGATTTTTTAAGAGCGAAAATTAGTAGAGGAAACCGAATTGGTCTTGTCTGCCTTTTCATCATCTGTTGAACACTTTACCTATATCCACCTCCCATTAAAAAAGATAATGTGCATTGTTGCCAGCATGTTCCATCCATATTACATCCCCTTTTTCGTCCCTCCCTCCTCCTCTCCCTCTTGTCAGTGGTATGTTTTTGTGTTAGGGGGTTATAACTGCAGCAGCTGTGATACACTCATGCATTGTGGGGAAGGGTTAAAGTGAATAAAGAGACGAGAGGAATGCTAGGAAGAAGTGCAGAGTTGCAGGTCTACTGGTCCCTTGAGAAGTGGGATGAAAGAGCCATTCAGAATGTCATGGGCGTATAAACCTACAGGAAGCCCTGTAGTCACATGTGTTTGTTTGTATGTGGGGGGATATTTCAGGTATTAATAGATAGCTACTTTAATGGATGATTTATGACTTTGATGAGGGATTATATCTTGTTTATAGCATGTTTTGTATTTTTATTTTATAGATAAGGAGTTACTTTTGTTATTTGTAAGATCAGTGATAATTTTGTATCTGTATTATTAAGGCCCGTTCACACCAAGAACGATAACTTTAAAGATAACTACAAAGATAACTACAAAGATAACTATATTAGCGTTGTTCTGTTCATTCTAAGTGCGTGCTTGTCTGCCGCTTTAAATGCTCGAGTTTGTTACAGAAGGATGGATACTGATTGGCTGTCAAAAAAAAAAAACGTTTTTTAGAACTATATCTTTATTGTTATCTTTATAGTTATCGTCCTTGGTGTGAATGGGCCTTTACCCTATTTTATTTTATTTTATTTTATTTTATTTTATTTTATTTTATTTTATTTTATTTTATTTTATTTTATTTTATTTTATTTTATTTTATTTTATTTTATTTTATTTTATTTTATTTTATTTTATTTTATTTTATTTTATTTTAAGTAAATAGTTTAATGGATTGTTTATTATTACTATGATTAGTGATTATATTTAGTTTATACCATATTTTGTATCTATTTTATTTTATTACTTTTACCTTGTTCCTTAATTTTTTTTCTTGATTTCTTGTATTTCTTTATTAACTGCCTTATTTGGCAATACTGAGAATGATATCAGTTATACCCATTACGAATTTATTCACTCTCTAGATAGATAGATAGTTCTTGAAACAGTTCTTCTTGAAAGATGTAAATAAAGATTGAGAAAGGTCGGTTAGCATTTGGATGGGAGTGTTGGTCAATTGAGTCCTTACAGTAAGTGCATTCAGTGACGTCGAGTAGATCGGATGTACTTGGAGTTAAGTGCAACAGTGATGCTATATTCAGTTTTTCCACTATTGAACCCCCCCCCCCCCACCCCCTTCTCCCTCTCTCCCTCCCTCATCCTCCTCCCCCACAGCAGTTCCCTTAGCTCTTGTCCACATCTTCATGTCTCTCTGGCTCTCTTCTCTGTAGATTATGAAATTTTCAGTAGCTTTGCAGCATATCACTTAGGCTGTCAGAAGGAAAGACCAATAGGCTGCATTGTGTGTGTGCAGGTGTTGACATAAGGGTGTGATCACATGTACGTGATCATTGAGCTTTGTGTTTTCGTAGCATGTTTTAGTTTTGCTCATATGTATATGTCTCTGGCCTTTTGTAGACACAAGGACAAAGGGTTGAAGTCACAGTTGCCTAGTGTACTAGTGTTATGATCATGGATTATTTGGATAAAACTGTTGCGGTTATGAATGTGTTGCCAGATAGTTAGACACTTACTGTAAAATTAACATTGTGATAAACATGCTCATAAATATGAAGATTTAGAAAAGTTTAGAAAATGTCTGTTGGATTTTTAGGCCAGGATATTGAGAGCTACATCTATGTCCTCGGCGAAGAGTGCAGCATTGTGAGAGTGGGAGCTCCCGCCAGCGGAGGAAGCCCACAGTCTGTCGCAGTGTGTGTGTATGTGTGTGTGAGAGAGAGACTCTGGGGAAACCAGTGCTCAGTATTCAGTAACACATGGAGCCTTCTGGGCGGTTCACAGCTTTTGCTAGTGTGACAGTCTTTGGGATCCTGTGCCTCAAAATGACAGCTGTCTTCAGAAGGACGACACAGCGTTTTCTGTCTGACATACGCTATCTTTTAAATGATGATTTTGCTAAGCAGTACTTTTGTTAAGTAGTATTTGACATGATTAAATGCACAGACAGACACACAGACAAATACAGTGAATAAAAGATGGAGAAATAGAGAGAGATAGGGACACTCTTGAGGTAAGGGTGCTCATTTTGTCCTCCTTCAGACAGCTGCCAATTTTTAATCTAATTAGATTTCTGGAAGATTCTCGTCTGCTTCGTCTCGTGTGTGTGTGTGTGTGTGTGTGTGTGGTTCAGGTATACCCTACATTATAAGGACAAAATGTCCCCACAAAGATGGCAGTATCCAACATTTTTGGTCCCTATAAAACAGCGTATAAAAATGCTGAAAGTTTTCTGTGATGGGGATAGAATATACATTTTGTACAGTATAAAAATCATATCTATGGAATGTTCCCATAAAAAAACGTGTGTGTGTATGTGACTGTAGTGGTGTTTTTTGTGACATAAAAAAGACTATTCTATGTGTATATCTAAACATCCTTAAAACAGTCATTTATTTGAAGAAAAACTGCATAAGACTTTTCTAATAATATCTCTCATTAAGTTTATTTTTCTTACCCCATTGGCAAATAAAAAATAAAATAAAAAACATAATAATAAGAAAATTATAAATTAATTAAAAAAATATATATTATGTAAAAACATAAATTTGATATTAAGTCTGTATATGTGTGTGTGCACTTGGAATGACCTGGATTCATGTGGTTTCAGTGATGCGGATTTGGATGAAGGTTCTCACTCTTTTTTCTTACATTACGTAGGATCAAAGGAGCTTTGCAGGGCTTTTGACCCACCTTCCTTTCTTCCTTCCCTCCCCCTCCCTCTCTCTTTTCCCTGTCCCACACACACAATCTGGAGTCAGCACTTCTGCTTCTGATGGATCGCAGTGTTAGCGGTTAGCATTAGCGTTAGTATTACAGTCTGAGTTCCTGTAAGAGGTCCATCTCTTTGCCAGAGCTCACTGCAGTAGTTTTAGCTCCATTTGTGTAAATAAACCCCCATTTGGGTTTTAATATGCTTGATTTAGAAATGGCCTTTGACCTGAATGTGATTTTTATTTTAGTTTAGCTTTTGAGAAAATGTTATGTGTGTATTAAGATGTTGTATACATTTTGCAAGTTTATTTTGAATGCAGCTGTAATGTTTGGGTAAAGTCAAAGTTATTGTCATGTTAACCTGTCATATATGTTGATTATTGCAATTTCTCATCACCATTTTTTGTGAATGACTGTGCTGTCTCACCATAAAGACAGACATATGTATCTAATATATCTTCCTCTCTTTTTCTCCCCTTCCTCTTTTTCTCCGCAGACCTTTATAGTTCTTAACAAAGGAAAAACTATCTTCCGTTTCAGTGCCACGCCCTCATTATATATCATTAGTCCTTTTAACCTATTCAGGCGAATAGCAATTAAAATTTTGATACACTCATATCCTTTTCAGTGCTATACCCTATATCATCAGTTATACCCTATATTTTGTATCACAGTACATGGTTTAACTATTTCACTTAAAGGTGTAGTTCACCCAAAAATGAAAATTCTGTCATTATTTTTGGGTGAACTGTCTCTTTAAATGTTACTTAGAAAAAGAGTCCTGAATGGAAGTTAACTGTGCTGATGCAGATGGTGATTTTAAAGGCCATTAATCATTTGAAAGCTAACAACATTCTACTTCCTCGTGGAAAGTAGTTACTGCCTATGTCTTCAACCAACAATTGACCTCTGACTGCAGAGTTTGCTATGTAATATTATGAAATTATTCTGATTTTGTATTGATGTCTAATTTTTCCATCATAGTTTTGATAGCTAATCAATATTTATGACATCACCTCAGGATTTCCTTAACTACTCCTTACAGTTTTCAGCATGATCATCATGTGTACAATTTTGACAAATTGTGTCTTCATGACATTCAGCAATCCTCCAGAATGGTCCAAACAAGTAGAGTAAGTATTCTATTCTATTCTATTCTATTCTATTCTATTGTAGGGATGGGCATTTTTGTCAATTTTTCATTTCGAGTACTGATAGGTCTCAAAAACGAGTACTCTGGGGACGGGGCATGTCCGTCATGGCGATAATGAAAATATTTTAATTAAAACACTGTTATGAAAATTAATGTTGACAAATAATATAAGACATATATATATATTAAAATATGATTTTGATGTTGATGTCTTACTGTTGACATTGCTGGATTATTAAAAATATCATTGATGTTTTTGAAAAAGTAACATATAAAAGGAATATGACTGTCTCAAATAACCCAGTCATAGTCAATAATGTTGTGTATTGCCGTTTGAGCTAATGCTGAAGAGTTAATGAACATCAGTAAACTGAAGCGCTTTGCTAGCTCTTTGGATGCGCTCTTCCCATAACAACAACGCTGAAACACGGGCAACTAAAGCACAACGAATTTACAACATTCTATTACAATAATGTTCTCATTATAATGTTATGTATATGGCAGATTGGCGCTGCACATCTTGCACTTTACTGTATTTTCATGATCAAGTGATTCCAGGCATCACTTTCCAATCCATAGTTTCTTTTTATTTTGCCAGTCTGGACTGCATGCTGTTCTAACGCTAATCAGACCTCAGGCACTGGCCAAAATGCCCCAATCAGAAAATTTTTTATATGTTTTTTAAAGTCACTGAGATCATCATTTCAATCTAAGCTGTCACATGCGAATACTGGAGTACTCGTGCACATCCCTATTCTATTCTATTCTATTCTATTCTATGCAAATGTTCCTCATGAAATGTGACTGTAATATCATTTGTGATTCATGCGCAGAGATTTAATAATAACAGTGTTATAGCAAAAAACGGATAGAAGTTCAAAGACCATAAATTTAAACTCTGAACCAGCCACCACTCCAGTGTTACTGCTTGAAAAGCAGGGCTTAAATTGTTAGCCGAGTGACAGGCTAATGACTGGCTAGGAGGGAGAAAATGCTGAAGACAGTGTGAGCTCCACTTGGAAATTTGGCCAGTCCTAAAAATTGCTGGGTCTATTTTTGGGGTAACTGGGGGTGATGGATTTTGTGGGAGTTCTTAACCAATGGTAAGCTCGGTCCCAAAACCTAGTGAGCTGCCTATAAGGACAGCATTATAGGACATCTTCTTAATTATACTGCCTCCTAAGACACTAAAAGCTTAAATTCTAAGGCAGCATCACATATGCCCTCTGTGCTGTAGCCAATACCATAATGCATTGCGACATGCACAGTAAAAAAAAAAAGGTTGGTGAGGCTGAGAGATATTAATTATATACAAACTTATATTTCATTTAATAATGAAAAAAAAAAATCTAAGCATGCAGTTTATTTATATGCATTCATTTTATTGCACTCTGTCAGATACACCTTCACGGGAATCTACACTTTTGAGTCACTCACAAAAATTGTGGCTCGAGGTTTCTGTATAGATGGCTTCACCTTCCTCAGAGACCCCTGGAACTGGCTGGATTTCATGGTCATCTCTATGGCGTAAGTATAATCCTTTTGTAATTCAAACATTAATGAAACATTTTGATAATGCTGCACTTAAAATCTGTTTTTGCATGCAATGATTACAGTTGCATAACACTCTTGTGTGCAGAATTGACTTTTAGACTATAGTGGAGCTTCAGTTGGTCCCAACTTTGCATTCAAGGAGTATATGGTGAAATTATTTAGAAAAATTATTAGAAAATAAAAAATAACAGCTTTAGCGTTCCATCCTTTTAGTCTTTGCAGCTATTTAAAATGGGCTCTGCAATTTTTGGAGCTTTCTCACCTTGTATCCACGTCCCAAATAGACAAGCTTCTCCACTGATTCTAGAGCAGTTTTAGTTATCAATAACATGCAAATGATTTATTCTAGTGAACTGTTTACTTGTTTCTTTAAGAAGCATAAACATACTGACAGAGTCTGACAATGATAGTTTTGCACAGTAGACGTGTGAGTACATTTTGAAATTGAATGATTAATCAATACAATGACCTTCATTTAGGTCAAGATGACTTTTGAGGCTTGATGTCATGCTTGCACAAAAGAGTGTGTGTGTGTGTGTGTGTGTGTGTGTGTGTGTGTGTGTGGTCATACGTGAGAGAGACAGAGGCTCTTGTGTCCTGTCTCTCATAGGTGGTACATGGGAGTTCAGTGCTTAAAGATGACAATGTCTGTGTTCATACCTCTGTGTATGTGTGTACATATATACTGTATCATAACTCTCTTTCTGAACTTTAATTCGTCTGTTCATCTCCTCCTCTGCATTCATCCATTTCTCTGGAGGGCAGCCATTTTCATCTTATAAAGACAACTGTTGCCCATAAAAAGTTAAATTCTCAAATTGAAAATATGGTGAAATAACTACATTTAAACAAGCTCTTTTTCCTTGGAATGTTGGGAGAGAATGTGTTTGTTTTCCAGATATAAAATGTATGTCATGAATTCTATATGATGTTGTGAGAATCAGTTTGCCAATAATATTCTTCATATTTCATTGCTTTTACTTTGACAGTGAAGAAATGTTCCGGGTTTAATAGAAGTTAAGCTCTATGGACAGTATCTGTGACATGCTGTCAGTTACCACAAAAAAATAATTTCAACTTCAGTTTGTAAAAACATAGGAAAACAGTGTATACAGTAATGTATTACAAGTCTATGGGCAAGACATTACACTGGAATAAATGCCACACGATTTAAATCCTTACGCTGGGATCACATTGTGTTGAAATTACTGTAATTACGAGATAGCAACTCTAAGATTGTAATTGGAGTCGTTCAAGTCCTTGTCTTCAGAAATAATTGGTTTCTAAGGCAGTGCTCATAATGCCATGGATCCATGTGTGGCGTTACAAATAGTTTAATCATTACATTAATCCACCTCTATATGGAATAATTAAGTTTTTTTTCCAGTTTTTTTAAAGAAGTCTCTTGTGCCGACCAAGGTTGCTTTTATTTGATCAAAATACAGTAAAAACAGTAATATTGTGAAATATTATTATTATAATTTAAAATAACCATTTTATATTTCAGTATATTTTAAAATGTAATTTATTCCTGTGATGGCAAAGCTGAATTTTATCTTCAGTGTTCTCTCACATTTCTTACCCCAGACTTTTGAATGGTACTGTATCTTGGTTTCGACAAAAATTTTACGCAGCAAAACCTGTTTTCATTGATTCATTGTTTTCATTTATTCATTGATGATAATAATAAATGTTTCTTGAGCACCAAATCAGCATATTAGAATGATTTCTGAAGGATCATGTGACACTGAAGACTGGAGTAATGATGCTGAAAAATCAGCTTCGCCATCACAGGAATAAATTAAATTAAATTATTAAATCTTAAATTAAAATAGAAAGCAGTTATTTCAAATTTTAACAATATTTCACAAAAGTTTAACGAAAATGTGAATGTTTTTTTTCTAGTCTGAAACTTACAGTAATTCTGAGATGAAACATGGAACCTGGAACATTGTTTTTATGTGATATATTTTTACTATACTTAATTTATCTTGTGACTCATCATCTTCCCTCACTGCTTTTTCATCCTGTATCTCTCCTCTTCTCCTCTCCATCCTCTCACTTTCACTCTCTTCTCTCTCTGGTAACTTTGTTGCGATCCATTCTGCAGGTATATTACAGAGTTTGTAAACCTAGGCAATGTGTCAGCTCTGCGCACATTCAGGGTGCTGAGGGCTTTGAAAACTGTTGCCGTGATCCCAGGTAAGTCCAGCATCAATCAGGGCCAACAGAGGGCGCCGTTCGCTGTCTCTCTTTTCACACTCCTGTCTCTTCCTTCCTCCTCCGTTCGTTTCTCTCTCTTCTCCCGTTAGACAGGCTTTGCGTGATGTCTTCCTCCCAGTTCAGTGGTGGTGCTGGTGGTAGTGGTGTGCCGTACGTGTTGTGGTGTTGTGTGTGTGTGTTGTGTCATGGTGTTTGTTCTGTGTGTGATCCTCCCTTGTTGCAGATATGTAACAGAGTTTGTGGACCTCGGGAATGTGTCAGCCCTGAGAACCTTCAGGGTTCTACGAGCTCTCAAAACTATTTCTGTCATACCAGGTGAGAATGCGTTTAAACACGAAGGCTGAGCTGCTTCCCATGCCGATGCAAACTATTATTATTACCAGTATTACTACTACTGTTATTATTTTTCATAGTTTTTTTTACTTGACTTGCTGTACTTTTTCAAGAGGATGCTGCAGGAAGAATTCTTTAATTTATGTTCAATTTATGTTTTAATACCCAAACGATCAAAAATGGTAGTGATACATTTTTGATAGGCTTTGCAGTCTGCAGTCAAATCAGTGATGGCAGAAAAATCACATGCCCCACCAGTAATCTGGGAATAAATGTCTATTTATCAAAAACTGCATTTATGTCATTTAGTGACATGTTGTAAATATCAGCTGTTATGATGAAAAGTTGCACACCTGAAATATGTATCTTGCCCTGCCGAAAAATCCATTTTAAGGTCCTAGCTGTGTTTTGGAACATGGTAACTGGTTTAGTGGGACTAACAGATGGTGGGGACCTAATTGACTTGGTATACCACCTTTCTTCAAGGGCCCTGCTGGTTAAAGGTGGTTTGTTGCTGGTCCAAGATGGCCGACCAGGGCTGCGTTTCCCAAAAAAGCGTGGTAAGCCTAAGTTGATCGTAGAACATTTGCCACCAATTGTATCTACGATCAACTCAGGCTTATGAAGCTTTTGGGAAACGCAGCCCAGATCAGTTTAAGAAACTTGGAGCAGTTAATAGCCAGTTTGGAAACCAGGTACCATGTTTCAAACCACTTTAAGCTTTTAGCTGGATTTTCCAGTTGGGAGATCACATTTCCTATTATGCAGTTTACTCTAGTACACATATAGACACAGAATGCAATTCTTATTACTCGCCCAGCCCATGTTAAAAAATAATAATTAACTGTGTAAAAGGAAAAAAACTTAAGATTGCTGCCCTATGTTCTATATTCAAAATGTCCAGCCTTAGAGTTTAACACAGCATAGGCCAGATGTCTTTTCTTTGTTGTGTTGAGTTTTAGTTACAGGACCCTAAGCAGACAACGTAAAACTCAACCTTATGATGACATCTTAAAGGCATAGCAACATTTATATGTGCATTTCATCCTAGTCTGTCTTTTGATGAACATCTCATCAGAGTTTGTTCAAAAGAAGCTGATGTGATGTGTCATGAAGCAAAGGTTTATGGGTAGCGCACTCACTGAGACTGCCAAGCCTAGTTTGACACATTTCTGCTGCATGATGCTTTCGAAGACACCTGCTTTTTTTAGTTTGTCTTTCTTTTATTCTGTTTTTTGTATTTTTTAACAAGTGGCTTTCCTCAAATTTCTGCATCCTTTACACACATGTAGATTTATATATTTTTTACCTAATTTTTTTGGTAAAATTACTGTTACTCTCTATTCTTATTTTGAAGAACTTGGAGTGGAAAGTAAAACAGAGACATCAAAAGATGTAAGAAGAATTGTTTGTATGCACGTTTTGCTGCAGGAAGGCGAAAGATCAGGATTAGCTAAGTTAACTCACTAGTTTTCATTTGCAGACTTTTATGAAACACACACAATTAAACAGCTACGTTAAACACACTCACATTTTTGTAGACCCCACATGTGAGTATTTAGATTAGAGAATGACTTCTTTATTAACCTGGTTTCTCTTAGCTAAGAGATTAGCTGAGAACTGAAGATGGGGTTACACATTCTCTGGAAAAGGATGATTTGTTAAACAGACATTGACACCATGGTGATAAAGCAAAGATGATGATGTTGCTGCCTTCAGCCTTGGCGTTTAAATGACCTGCATGCCCTTCCTCCCCTTGCCTGTCCTCTCCTCTTCCTCTCTCTGTGTTGGCTCTCTGCATACTGTTTGTATGGCGCCGCTCTCTTCAAGCAGTGTCCATTTTGCTGATATGTGTTGAATATTGTATGTGTGTTTAAAGAGTGTTCCTCTTGTCTCTTCAAAGTCCTGCACAACCTGTCCTTAATAATGTGCTTAAATGAATAAATGAAGGTATCAATATATACACCAAATCTTTTTCTAATGTGAGACTTGTAAGTTTGGTAAAAAGATTCCATAGACCCACCCTGAAGGAATGGCTGAGCCATATCTACAGCATAAACCAGAGTATCGTAACCAGAATCTAGAATTATTGTAATTCAAATTATAAATCAGTGCGTTATACATACATTCAAATGGTTAACTGATAGCAAAATGTACGTATTTCTATTCATAAATACAGTTTGTGTTAATCTGCCTTGAGGAGACAGGAGACTCTTTAAACTGCCTGTTCAATGTAAATCATGGTTTTATATGAACAAACAACACAATTATTTCTTACGATATGTGTGTGTATGTGTGAAAGAGAGTTAAGGAAACCAAGTAGGTTATAGTGTTATTGCTTGGATATCTGATTATGGATGTGATGCTGAAGTAATTGTTTTTCTTATTCATATATGTTAACATACACCACTGCCGTTCAAAAATTTGGGGACAGTAAGATTTATTTATTTTATTTTATTTTTTAGAAAGAAATTAAATGAGAAAGGAAAGACTTTATTCAGCAAGGATGCATTAAATAATCAAAAGTGACAGACTTTTATGCAAACGTTTTCTGTAAATGCTGTTCTTTTGAATTCATCAAAGAATCCTGAAAAGTAAAATGAATCATGGTTTCCACAAAAATAAACATTGATAATAATACGTTTCTTCATAAAATGTTTCTTGAGCACCAAATCAGCATATTAGAATGATTTTTGAAGGGTCATGTGACACTGAAGACTGGAGTAATGGCTGCTGAAAATTCAGCTTTGTCATCACAGGAATAAATAACTTTTAAAATATATTAAAATAGAAAACAGTTATGTAATAATATTTCACCATATTACAGTTTTACTGTATTTTCATTAAATAGATGCAGCCTTGGTGACATTAGAGACTTCTTTCAAAAACTCTTACAGACCCCAAACTTTTGAAAGGAAGTGTATGTTAGATAAGTGAATGATTCTATTAAATATTTTATTAGTGAAAACAGCATACAATTTATATTGTGGGACTTATAGGTGAAATTTACATCACAAAGTATGACATGAAAGTGTGTGCAAGAATTTGTGTATTTATGTATGTTTTTGTTTGTTCCAGTAACAGTATATAAGTGTAGAATATGTATTATACATGTAAATATACTGTGTGTGTGGTGTGTGTGTGCTCTCATAAGATTTTTAATGGTTAAATTAAGTGTTTGTTCTTGCACAGATATGAGCATTATCACATAAAAACATTTGTGGCAGACTGTATATTCCTTGTTGCGTTTGTCTCCTCATCTTCTCACAGGGCTGAAAACCATTGTGGGTGCTCTGATCCAGTCAGTGAAGAAGCTGTCAGATGTGATGATTCTGACTGTGTTCTGTCTGAGTGTATTTGCCCTCATCGGTCTACAGCTGTTTATGGGTAATCTTCGGCAAAAGTGTGTCATCTGGCCATTCAACCAAACTGAATCCTACATGGCCAATGGGACCTTTGACTTCAATGAATACATCATGAATGACAGTAAGTAGGCAAAGCTCTTACTACTTAGGGTAGTTGCTCATAAAGTAGCGTCAGTCAGTGCTGCTCTTAGCTTTTTTATATTTGTGCAATAAGTTTGATTGTCTCTACCGTACAGTGTCTACAAACAAATTTCTGGTGGTTTTAGGCATGGTTTTCACATTTTACAAGTATATCTTCTTGTTTCAGAAAACTTCTACTTCCTGCCAGGCATGCTGGATGCGCTGCTATGTGGAAACAGCTCAGATTCAGGGTAAAGAGCAAACACACAACATACACTACTAAATTAACAAAAATTGTTTAATGTTATTTAGATCTAAGTTGTAAAATCTAAATATTTATTTCCAAATAATAGCACACTTGATGCACTTTAAGGTATGATCCGTTAAGACAAAAGCACAGAAATATTTGTAGTATAGTATGTGTGTGTGTGTGTTTGTGTAGGCGGTGTCCGGAGGGCTATACTTGCATGAAGGCTGGACGCAACCCAAACTATGGCTACACTAGCTTTGACTCCTTTGGTTGGGCTTTTCTTGCTCTCTTCCGACTCATGACACAAGACTTCTGGGAGAATCTGTACCAACTGGTGTGCATTCATTCTTTTCACTCTTGCTGTTTTTAAATTTTTTATTTACTGCTTCTGTTCCATATCACACCAGTTTATTATGATGAACTGGATAATTTTTCCTGTTATTTTTCTTACTTGACCTCACTACGTTGCATGTTTAATATTGAAAATAGTGTCCATCATCTTGGAAATCAAGAGTACATTTTTCAATCACATTTTGTGCAAAAAAAAGAGGGATAGTTCACTTATAAATGAAAATTCTGTCATTATTTACTCACCCTCATGTCGTTATAAATCTGTATGACTTTCTTTCTTCTGCTGAACATAAAGATAAGATATTTTGAAGAATGTTGGTTGACTTACATTGTATGTTTTAATTTTTTTTATATGGTACACAGAAGAAAGAAATTACATATCAGTGAGAGTAAATGATGACAGAATTTTCATTTTTGGGTGAGCTATCCTTCTTAACTCCTGTGAAATAATGTCAAGATGAAGATGCTAAAAATCGTGGCTGATATTACTTCCAGTTCTTGCTTGCTAGCTAGTTAGATGGTAACAAAAGTTTTTTTTAGAAATATTGACACTTTTTCCCACTCCTATTTAAACCAGGGTAGTTGTGTCAGGTTTTATTCAAGGTCTGCCCTCTGAGGTAGATGGCCAATCATAGTTTAGAAGTTTGGGGTGGCCAATCAGATTTTAGGGGTGGATCAGGTATTGCACACAGTAAACATACTGCAGAAAGTAGTATGGCATTATGCTACCATACTCAAACACATATTCAAACAGTTATGGGAACAATGCCTTCTTTCTCTTAGACTCTGCGTGCCGCGGGGAAGACGTACATGATCTTTTTCGTACTTGTGATCTTTGTGGGATCGTTCTATCTGGTGAATCTGATCCTGGCTGTGGTGGCCATGGCTTATGAAGAACAGAACCAGGCCACAATGGAGGAGGCAGAACAGAAGGAGGCTGAGTTCAAAGCTATGCTGGAACAGCTGAAGAAACAACAGGAGGAGGCACAGGTACACACAAATACATGCATATAACAAGCTGAAATAGTAAATTACGTGATGTCTTCCCTGTGCTTTCTTGTTCTTTTTCATTTCTCAATTTTCATTCTCATTCTTGTCCATTTGTCCCTCATCACTAGGCCAATGCTATGGCAACCTCAGCAGGTACAGTATCTGAAGACGCTGTAGAGGACGATGGGGGAGGGCATCTGTCCCGCAGTTCCTCTGAGGTGTCCAAGCTGAGCTCTAAGAGTGCCAAGGAGCGAAGGAACAGAAAGAAAAAGTGGAAGAAAGAACAGGAGGAGAAGGGTGACAGCGAGAAGGTGGTCAAGTCAGAATCCGATGACGGCAGCAAGAGGAGCCGCTTCCGTTTCAGAGACAACAGGCTTGGGCGGAAGGCCTCAATCATGAACCAGGTGAGAGCTGGGTTATTTCCACAGAAGCCTACATAAACACACAGTCTGCATGATATCATGTCTCATGTTGTATGATTTGAATGAAATCCTTGAAGAGGAGATCATCATTATTATGTTCATTTAGACTTTAGATAAGTACACTAAGATGCAAATGGATATAAGAGGTGTTGTTCTTTGTTGTCATTATAAAGCTATTCTCTTTTTGTTATTTTGAAAAAAAAAAACTATTGACCTATTTTTTGTCATTTTATGAAGACAATTTCAATTGTGTGACTATATCAAGATTCAAGTAGATTCAAGATTCAAAAATTCATTTTTGTGGCTTTTATTCCATGTCTGATAGCTATGAGTCCTTTTTAGTAGTGTACACCTAAAAGTTAACTTTTAGCAGATATATGGGTAGTTGACACGTCCAATGGTGGAACAAGCTGTACTCCATGTAAAATTATTTTTTAAAATTATTATTTTGCATGCAGCTTTTATAACCTTATAATAAATTGTATTATATGGAATATTCATATTTTCTTGAATATCACCACAGGACCATTTAAAAATGAACTAATTCAAACAAACAAATTGGTAAAACATTTTCACTATTTACGGGGCCCAAAATATGACATTTCTTTTAAGGGGTTAGTTCACCCAAAAATGAAAATTCTGTCATTAATACTTCCCCTCGTTCCAAACCCATAAGACCTTCGTTCATCTTCAATACACAAATTAAGATATTTTTGATGAAATCTGACAGCTCTCTGACCCCTCCATAGACAGCAATATAATGATCAATTTCAAGGCCCAGAAAGGTAGTAAAAACATTGTTAAAATAGTCCATGTGACTCAAGTGGTTCATCCTTAATTTTATGAAGCGACGAGTATACTTTTTGTGCGCAAAAACAAACAAAAATAACGACTTTATTCAACAATTTCGTTCTAGCCAGTGTCCTACGCAGTTTATGTTGTAAACAGTGCAGCGCTTTCGAGTTTCGAGCCGATGCTGTTCACGTGAGCACCACGATGCATGCGTGTGATGATGGTGTGGGAGCTGCACTGTATTTACAACGTAAACTGCGTAGGAGACTGACACAGGCTACAACGAAATTGTTGAATAAAGTTATTTTTGTTTGTTTTTGCGCTTTATGAATTTAAGGTTGAACCACTGGAGTCACATGGACTATTTTGACTATGTTTTTACTACCTTTCTGGGCTTTGAAAGTGTTAATTATATTGCTGTCTATGGAGAGGTCAGAGAGCTCTCAGATTTCATCAAAAATATCTTAATATGTGTTCCAAAGATGAACAAAGGTCTTATTGGTTTGGAACGACATGAGGGTGAGTAATTAATGACAGAATTTTCATTTTTGGGTGAGCTACTCTGAAACTGTAGCTTTACAAGCTACTTGTAAGTTAAAGTAGTTAAGTTACATTCAAGCTACACTTTTGAAGAAGTAGTTAGCTACACTACAAGTTACTATCAAAAAGTAGCTAGCTACATTGAAACTACTTTTCTTTTTTTCTTCTTTTTTTATACAATGACATTGTTAGAAATAACTGAATAATTGTTAATGAAGAATGTTATAATATTTGGGGTTTCAAGCAACATAATGCAATGTAATTATGATTTCAAAGAGTATAGGGTGAATTCAGGTTGATTGGGACACTTTTTTCCCAGTCATTTCAATGGCAAAAACTGTCAGAATCATTTGATTTTGTAAACTCTCCGATACACACAATAATACTCAAATATAGCCTATATCTCAAACTGACTGTCAAAGTGCAGAATGCTACAAAATGTGCTACACATTTAACATCAGTGCAAGAACAAAATGTATGCAACTTAAATTAAATACTCAGGAGTCAGGTTAAACTCACAGCACATGCAGTGATGGAGTGTGCAGCATTTTGAACAGAAACGCTCTGAGTAGTCTTGAGCTGCTCACGTGAACAGTGCACATTGCTTGACTATTTCTTTTCGTTTCGAATTGTTTCGTTTAAAAGTGGACATTTCAAGCTTTCTATACACATATTTCTCATGTCTGTGAGGGAAATAGCCTGCTGAGGTTTGGTTTATGAGACGTGCTCCAGTTCATGTGCAACGCAAGTGATCGCTCCAGCGCCTCCATGTCACGATTATTGTCTGCTATAGTCTATTTGCTTCTTATTTATTAAATCCAGGCAATTGGCTGATGAAACAATGATTACGATTAAGATACAATTTATACAAATGAAATTCACTTTAAAGAAAGGCTTTCTACAAAACATTGTTGTTTTACTGGTGAACGGTGAGTGGAGCGCGCTGGCATAGAGTGGATTATTGAGCTGAGCGTTCGTCACACCGCTCCGCTTCGCTCATTACAGGCTCGTTCTCGTCAGAACCCAAAATGGAATGTAGCTTTTGGTCACGCTACACCGCTACTTTCTGGATAAAGTAGTTAACTACTGGAAAAGCTACACTGTTTTAAAAGTAACTGAGCTACTGAAAAATGTAGTTAAGCTAGTAGTGTCGCTACTTGTAGCTCGCTACTGCCCAACACTGAGCAATTCACAATGCACAACATTTATTTATTTATTTATTTACTTACTTAATGACTTAAATACTTAGACATGTTATGTATCTTCTGGGAAAATGGACCAAAAATATTCATCAAAAATGACTCATCTTGCACACTGGGGCTTTAGCATGTTTTATTCAATAAAATTTCTTCTAGAATAAGATCTCATTAACCTTAATCATAAGTACTACTTGCCATCAGCTAGCAGTAGCATGTAGCACATCACGATTTGTCAGTGTCTCTTGGGAATTCGCCATGCATGTTTGTTTGATAGACAGTATTTTATTAGTAGCGTTAGTGATTAAAGCTAATCTCTGCAACTGTGCTCTCTGATTGTACTGATGCGCCTTTTTTACAATCTTTTACAAGCCCCTCTAACCTCTGGTATTGGCTATCACAACCCAGTTGAGCCCAGCCCAGCCCAGCCCTTGATACTACTGTTCTCTGCTCTGTGCAGTCGCTACCACTTTCAGCTGAGTCATCGTCCATATCACCAGGGTGATTAAACAAAGTGCTTCAGCCTTACACTCAAAGATCAGAAGAAGAGGATGTGTTCTTGCTCAGTGCCCATCTATCTATATCTGTAATTCTTTCCATCTCATTCATTGTCTTGCTTTGGGCAGCAGCTTATGGATTTATGATTGTACACTTTTCTTTGTCTAAAAGCTCAGTTAAATAACTTGACTCCATGTCAAACCTGGTGCTTTTTTTATTTGAGCTCTCTTTCATATGTTAATTTTGTCACCTCTCACTGGTTTAACGAAGAACACGTAGCCATTTCGAGGGCAGTAGGAACACGTGTTTCAGATAAATGCTGGGATCTGTATGTTGTTGTTGAGAGATGTGAGGAATGGCACGTGAGCGCCATACTTTCACTGGCCCTGTAAATTATTTAACCACCCACTATAAATCTTTCATCTGATGAGAGCAGTAATATAGTGTGCTCAGGCAGGAAGTTATACTCCTGTGCCCCACCCTGCAAATTCTGCTCATATCAGCCTCACTGTGATAATGGATAAAAGCACCTTATTAGGCAATCGCTGTCTTTAATTGGAAGCTAATTTCATGACTTTAGTTATTATTGTGTGATCCAACATTTACCCCTGGTAGTGTTTTCCCCCCTTGGATTTAGCATGAAAAGCCACTGTTAAAGATTGTTATGGATATTAAAATAACACTATGCAATCTCTTTAGGACTTCTTCCATTGCAGCACTGCAGTCTCAACCCTTTACCAGTTCAACCCACTTTTCCTCAGTGAGTGATCAGAGAAAAATAGTCCCTGCTGAGAGATTTGGGCCTCTTTCTGCTGTACATAGTCTGCAGTGGTCAACCGCTCCATTAGGGAGAAGGCTCTCAGCCGCACCGCAGAGAAAACGCCTGCGCTAGCAACTAGCATTCTGCATTATCAGTGAATTTCTGCAAACAGTTAGAACTCTGCAATATTAGTGGCCTCAACTAGCATCTTGGATCATCTGTGAATTTCAGATGGGAAGTGAATTTTTAGCCAGAAGCGAGTGTTCTGCAGTAGGGTAACTGTTTCTTTTTGGTATATGAGCAAGAGTGCGCTTATGTGAACACACTAAGCTACCGTTAATATTACATGTTTCCCACTGAAACAGCATATTCTATGTGGAAAGAATGAATTGATGGGATCGTGAAGTTTGGGTGTTACAATATTCCAGAACGAAGGCAGACCAAATGCAAATTTGCTAAACAATTGCTTAATAGCTGTTGACTAACATATATTTGGTTATATTAAGTCATTTCAAGCAGTGTTATTTTGGTATTATTCATACACTTTTATAGTATTTATTAATGTTTTGAATTAGCTTTTATTTGAATATTTTCAGTTTTCATTTTAATTAGTTTAATTCTAGTCATTTTTTTATTTTTAGTTTTTTTCATATTTCTAATTAGTTTTAATTTATTTTAACCTGAAGTTATTTTATTTCATAAAACATTTTTTATAAACATTTCTAGTTTTTCATCTAATATTTATTTTATTTCAGCTTTCTTTTTTTAATAAACAAAATTAGTTTTATTAGTTTAAAGGTGCTGTATGTAGGATTGACAGCTAGTGGTCAAAATATGTACTGCAGTACAAATTCTAAATATTGGAGATCGTTTTCCCATATATGCGTGTTGCCAGCATGAGGACACGCAACCGGAGCGAGCGCAATTGACAGTGAAACCCACACTGTAAATTGATGAGTTGATTTATCAGCGCTTTAATATACTCTTGTTCATAGAGATTGTTAGATGGATGCCGAGGCTTTTTAGGTCGGGTAGAATCTGCAATCTCTGACCCAGTTTGTTTGCTGGCTTCCATGGCTGCTGCAATACACTGTTTTTCGCCAACCGGCAACCTGGGCTGTCGAAATACATTTGGGTAAACTGGCAGCGTGTGGTATCGCACAGACCAAAACAAAAACAGACATTCTGACATGGAACGCACATTTCAAAGTAGGATAACTGGCTGTAGCATTGTTTTTCTGAGAAACAAGTAGGTGGATTTAGCATGTTTCCTAAATATCTGCAAACGTATTATGTATTACGTATTACGCTTTAGAAAAGTGAAAAACTTTTTTTTGGTACGAGCTTGGAAGTAAGTTTTTTCCCCCTCGGGAGAAATCACGTTTCAGTGGTCGATGCACATATAGTCGCCCCTGTTCCCAAATCATATAACATAAATACATAAATACATCATGAACCACATATAGTTGTTTTTGTTGAACAGAATGACCATGCTGTTCTCCGTTATTCTCAAAATCATTTACACAAGTGTCTTTTATTTATTTTTATTTTTCTATCTGAAGCTAAAGCAGCAATATTGAAAACCCCAATCTCCGTGTTTAGTGCCCATGCCAAAGCTCAACGTGATTGCCGCCGGCTTGCCATGCAGTAAGTCGTGCCGTGTACCAACTTCTTTGACATGATTATCAGGATTACTGACTCGTAATGTGTGCAAGCAAGGGCTCAAGATCGTCTAGACTTGCATAGTGTACGCCCAGCCTTAAGCCACGATTTGGCCATCTGAGACAAATTTAGCAAATCCTAAAAGATTCCTCTGATCCTAGGCTAAAATCTGAAGTCTTTGATCGTTAGTTTGACATGTGCCGATTAATGACCCCTGTGATCAAATTTTACCTCAGACGGAATTCTGGCAGTGTCAGAAGATTTGCCGCACAATCCTGCAGTGTGACTTCTCCTACGACGACCGTCAAATTATCTTCGTTTTTCAAGACAAACTATGACCAAAATGAGTGCTAGAGATTTCTTTGTAGCCACCATTTAAATCCCGCGTGTAATGCAGCTCACCGCCACTGAACGCGTCATTCATTGATGATATAAAACTCTGGACTTCTTGCGTGCGTCCGTTTTAGCGCACCTCAACTATCGTACAGTCTGACATTAATGACAACTTAGATCTTACAGTGTGACATGGCTGACAGAGGGGATCATGTTTGTACAGTCTGACAAGAAACAATTGTAAAGGACTATTATAAATCGCACAGTGTGTACCCGGCTTTAGTTAGCAATAACAACACTGATATTAAGTATTTTAAGAGGAAAGCATGAAGATATTGAAATTAGATAAATAATAAAAAGTATATATAAGACAGTAAACAAGGTCTGTTTTGATTTAGCTTGCATTGGTCAACTTTACTGGCTTTACTTTATTGTTCTCCATGTCTCTGAGAGTCACTAGTTGGCAGACCACTCAGAAAAAATAATTGGAAAACAGTGCAATGCAAATGTCTTTCTCTTCTCATGTTTATATGTTGCACTGGCTTCCTGCACTCACTGAAGATTCCTCACTCTCATGTGTGCCGTTCTTCTTTTTTTACAGTCCCTGTTGAGTATCCCTGGCTCGCCCTTCATGTCCCGCCGCAGCAGTATATTCAGCTTCAAGGGCTCGGAGAACGAGTTCGCAGACGATGAGCACAGTACGGTCGAGGAGAGCGAAGACCGCCGCGGCTCCCTCTTTGTCCCATACAGGCGCAGCAGCTACAGCGGCTACAGCCAGGGTTCCTCACGCATTAACCCACTGGCACCCCACCCAGGCTGCAAGAGAAACAGCACGGTGGACTGCAACGGAGTGGTGTCTCTGATCGGGCCTGGGCCCGGCCGGCTACTGCCTGAGGTGAAAATAGATAAGGCAGCTTCTGATGACAGTGTAAGGACGTCCACAGGGGGCAGGTTCAGAGTATAGGCATGACAAAAGTGGCCGATTATGATTCCAGTTCAGATTTTACCTCTCTCTTTCCCTTTTCGTTAACCGCATTTTGACTCTGTCCTTTTCTTCACTGAGTTTCTAGTCTGTCTATTCTTTCTCAACTCCAAAATGATTCCTTTTCCTCCCTTTCTTGTCTCTTTTTTCCTTCTTGTCTTGATTAACAATCCTACCAGTCCCACTCCCTGCCAGTGCTCTCCCTCTGTGAATGGCATGGCCAATCAAATAAAAAAAAATTGGGAGAGTTTTCGAGGGGTCCCTTTGTGCACATTAATGCCCATCTTTAAAATAACTTATCATGAACCCCTCCCCTCTAAACGTAATTTACATACTAATTACATTACCACATTAAATAAGGTACCTACAATATTCTTCAGGTCACACTTAACCCACAACTTCATGGCAACCTCAACTTCAACTTCAAATTTGTAATTTTATTTTTTTCTACATATATAATGTTTTCCACATCGATTTCTCATAATTTCAGGACCACTCTGTTCCCTTCCAAATAAAGTGTGATGCAAGAAAAACCTAACCTTACCTTTCCAATAACAGCATTCTGCCTCATTTTAGTTAGCATGGTGGATTGACATCCTTATACTCTCTTTGCCTTCTCCTCCTGTGTGGGAAGCATGATCTCGGGCCCAGTTTTCACCCAGCTGTACAGCATCCTGTTTCAGGCATTCAACCGAATATGCAGCCTTCACCAAGTAATCTAAATTAAATTGCTTTTAAATTGAAAGGAACAGTAAGAATAAACAGATAAACATTAGCCCTTTCGCATAGCAATTCCAGTACATTACTGTAAAATTTCAAAATGATTTTCCGGTAAATACACAAATGTAATTTTCACACAAGCACGGTATGATACCATTCACACATCAGTACCAAAATACCGGTAAACTCTGTGATGTCAATCATCAGAAATTACCTTTAAGCGCTGAGCAGTTTTCTTCATCCACTTGGATGAGGAGAAGAGCTTTAGTTTCATTTTAGTAAAAAAATAAATACTTCTGAGTGACACAAGATGATCAATCTTAAAAACACAAGACGCCTAATAGTTACTATAGTACTTCAGTTACTGGTATGCAATAACTGCAGAAGCGCAGCACTGATGAATGGAAAAGAAAGCATGATCTCGCGAGATGTGGCACAGCGGTCAGATGTTCGTCTAGCGCATGTTTGCATAGAAAAACAATTAAAGATAGGGAAGGCACTTTCGGAGTGGCTAGCAATAGCAAGCTAGCTTTGAAATCATAAGATCCCAGCCTTCATTCAGAGCATCTCCAAAGCCACGTCTCCTTCAAAACACATGAACGTGCACAGCCAGAGCAGAGTCTGCAAAGCGTTAAATTAACTTGTGTCTCAAAGCACATAACTTTACAATAATAATGAATGTGAGTCACTTAAAGAGCGCTGACTTGCACCACCTGACTGCTGCAGATAATTTCGCCGTTAATAGTGTTGCCATAGAAACGTATAAATCCGAGTCTGAGGATGTGATCCACTTTGAGTAGAACACTGAGGTTGCCAGCTCTTAATTTGGTAGTTATAGCGTGAACGCAGCATACGCTCGTTGTTTTGGTGTGGAATTGTAAATGGCTACTGTTTGTTTGCGGTGCTCGTTGACTGTCGGTCTACAACTCTGCATAGCCTCATGAAACATATTGATGACATGTGATGTCTGCGTGAACAGGGTGCATAGAGGAATGCAAACACATATGTTGACAGGCAGGTAGGACATCCTATTGTTGCATTCGGACCGAATGCAATGATTGGACGAACATTTTTTGTTCCTGAGACACAGAATTTTAAAGTTTTTTCAATTAAAAAATGCAATTATTGATTGTTATCAGTATGTGCAGTGAGTTTCAAACAATAAAACAAAGAGTTGCCTACCCTACCTTTAAAAGCAGCAGATATTACAGTCAACAGCTTCGATAGAGCCTAAAGCAAACTTCATACGTCAGCGAGTCCTGACCTTGTGCGTGCTCATACCGGTAATCTTCCTTCTTCGTTTACACACAGCATCATACCAGTAATTTAATGGTCATTTTACAACTTCTCATAGCTGGAAATTGCCAGAACTGATTTACAGGTAATTTACCAGTAAAGAATTGTATGTGTGAAATGGGCTATTGTCTTGACCAACACCCACAATACCAAGTGAATTTATATTCAGGAGATTTTTCTAATGGCAGTGAAAACTGGGCCTTAACCAATGTGTAAATTGTCTTCTTGCATGATGATATTCTCTGGAGGACAAGTAGGCAACCTTTTGAGCAGCTGGCAGTGATGAATGAATGGTCTTGTAACTGAAGTAAAAGTAATAAAAAAAAAATAGATATCTTTCATTCACAATCTCAGATATCATAGAGTTAAATGAATAGTTCAGCCAAAAACTGGGGAAAAAATAGCCTACAGTTTTGGAACAACACAAGAGTAACAATGCCTGAGTTGTCATTTGTGGGTGAATCATTCCTCTAAGACTTTTTTACTTCTAGGCCCCCCACTGTCCACAACGTTATTTAAAAGAAATCTCACTTTTACAATTAGACTACCTCATATACAGGGAGTGCAGAATTATTAGGCAAGTTGTATTTTTGAGGATTAATTTTATTATTGAACAACAACCATGTTCTCAATGAACACAAAAAACTCATTAATATCAAAGCTGAATATTTTTGTATCAATATTTTAAGTAGTTTTTAGTTTTAGCTATTTTAGGGGGATATCTGTGTGTGCAGGTGACTATTACTGTGCATAATTATTAGGCAACTTAACAAAAAACAAATTTATACCCATTTCAATTATTTATTTTTACCAGTGAAACCAATATAACATCTCAACATTCACAAATATACATTTCTGACATTCAAAAACCAAACAAAAACAAATCAGTGACCAATATAGCCACCTTTCTTTGCAAGGACACTCAAAAGCCTGCCATCCATGGATTCTGTCAGTGTTTTGATCTGTTCACCATCAACATTGCGTGCAGCAGCAACCACAGCCTCCCAGACACTGTTCAGAGAGGTGTACTGTTTTCCCTCCTTGTAAATCGCACATTTGATGATGGACCACAGGTTCTCAATGGGGTTCAGATCAGGTGAACAAGGAGGCCATATCATTAGATTTTCTTCTTTTATACCCTTTCTTGCCAGCCACGCTGTGGAGTACTTGGACGCGTGTGATGGAGCATTGTCCTGCATGAAAATCATGTTTTTCTTGAAGGATGCAGACTTCCTGTACCACTGCCTGAAGAAGGTGTCTTCCAGAAACTGGCAGTAGGACTGGGAGTTGAGCTTGACTCCATCCTCAACCCGAAAAGGCCCCACAAGCTCATCTTTGATGATACCAGCCCAAACCAGTACTCCACCTCCACCTTGCTGGCGTCTGAGTCGGACTGGAGCTCTCTGCCCTTTACCAATCCAGCCACGGGCCCATCCATCTGGCCCATCAAGACTCACTCTCATTTCATCAGTCCATAAAACCTTAGAAAAATCAGTCTTGAGATATTTCTTGGCCCAGTCTTGACGTTTCAGCTTGTGTGTCTTGTTCAGTGGTGGTCGACTTTCTGCCTTTCTTACCTTGGCCATGTCTCTGAGTATTGCACACCTTGTGCTTTTGGGCACTCCAGTGATGTTGCAGCTCTGAAATATGGCCAAACTGGTGGCAAGTGGCATCTTGGCAGCTGCACGCTTGACTTTTCTCAGTTCACGGGCAGTTATTTTGCGCCTTGGTTTTTCCACACGCTTCTTGCGACCCTGTTGACTATTTTGAATGAAACGCTTGATTGTTCGATGATCACGCTTCAGAAGCTTGGCTATTTTAAGACTGCTGCATCCCTCTGCAATATATCTCACTATTTTTGACTTTTCTGAGCCTGTCAAGTCCTTCTTTTGACCCATTTTGCCAAAGGAAAGGAAGTTGCCTAATAATTATGCACACCTGATATAGGGTGTTGATGTCATTAGACCACACCCCTTCTCATTACAGAGATGCACATCACCGAATATGCTTAATTGGTAGTAGGCTTTCCAGCCTATACAGCTTGGAGTAAGACAACATGCATAACGAGGATGATGTGGTCAAAATACTCATTTGCCTAATAATTCTGCACTCCCTGTAGTGAAGAACCCTGGGTTCTTCAAAGGAAAAAAAACAGTTGTTGAGGAGGTGAATTAAAATAATAAATATCTTGATTTTTTGTTGTTGTTGTTTTAGCATATTTTTCTGCTTGATTTGTCTTTTTTAAAATCCTTTTAAGTAATCTTAAGGCCTCATTAGAGGGGTTGAGAACCACTGCTCAAGGCTTCAATTATTTATACTTTGGAATAGTGTATAAAAGTCAAGAATGGAAATCTTTATTTTAAATTGAGGGTTATGTATGACTATTATGCAGATCATATAGCTACTTACTATAGGATGTCTGTAAGGGAAACTATGGTAGGTCCATATGCTGTTATCTTGTAAGAATCAAATTATATTCTATTAAAGTCGTTTGTTTGAACTCAATTTGAGAAGTATAGATATAATTTTTTACAGAGTGATTTAGTGAGGGAATCCACTTTAGGAATATGTCAGCAGTTCAGCAGTGGCTAAATGGAACAATACAGTTACAATACAGACAATACAGAGTATGAGTTTGGGCTTGTGTTTTTGTCAGCTTGTGCATGTGTGTTAACATGGGTTGCATGGTTCTTGAAAAAATCCCATCTCTGATTGATCTTTGTCTTTCTTCAACTCATGTCATTCCTGTCCTCAGACCACAGAGGTGGAGGGGAAGAGAAAACACTCAGGTTCTCTTATGGTGTCAGTGGACCAGCTCAATACTTCCTTTAGCCGGAAAGAGCGAGCCAATAGTGCAATGACTGTTGTAACTAACACGCTGGTGGAAGGTATAGTTTAATGTCTGTCTGTCTGTCTGTCTGTCTGTCTGCCTGTCTATCTATCTATCTATCTATCTATCTATCTATCTATCTATCTATCTATCTTCAATATTTTTATCTTTCTCTCTTACCCTTATTCTTTTTGTCACCACAGAGCTGGAGGACTCTCAGAGAAAATGTCCGCCCTGCTGGTATAAGTTTGCCAACACATTCTTGATATGGGAGTGCTGTCCAATCTGGATAAAAATAAAAGAGATAGTCAATCTCATAGTGATGGATCCATTTGTAGACCTGGCTATTACTATATGTATTGTGCTGAACACAGTCTTCATGGCCATGGAACATTATCCCATGACACCACACTTTGAGGAGGTGCTTTCTGTTGGAAACCTGGTAAGAAGATTGAGACAGATGTCATTGACTGTTTTACATCTTTTGAAATGCCTTGAGCATGATATGGCATTCTAAAAACATGCCGCTTATGTTATGAGAAGTAGTTTTTTTATCTCATATATAGGTTTAACTGATTGGCATATCATTTAATTAATTTAATTGCATTTTAAAATCAATTGACAGCCCTAAATTCAATGGTTTCCTTTTTCAGTCTTTACCATCTTCTCATTTCTGTAATGAGCAGCAACACTGGACCCTGTCCCACATTTCCATTTTAAGTTATGTCTCTGGCAGTGCAGCACTGATGTCTACTCCTCAGTATATGATGTACCTACATTGAAAATGCAGCCTGCGTTAAACCAATCTTCCGCAATCGTTCCAGTCTCTAGTATCTTCCACAGCCCATCCCTCCTTTTTATATCCGATTCAGTGCTTTCACAGTATTCATGCTTACAATACTGAGGAATTGAGAGATACAGTATATGTGTAGGCATTTGTATAGGAAGCAAAACATTACTATTTCAGGAAGCTCTGTGGGTTATTATATTGATAAACTGTAAAGGTATGATGAACATGTCCATTGGTAGAAATATTCACATTTTTGATGAAACAGACCTATTTGACAGTTCAGCATATATTTATTGAAAGGTCAAATCTGGTCTTTGCAATAGAGCATTCCAGTAAATGCTAGCTGGTAATTACCACAAAATAAACCCCAACATGTTTATATATATCTACAATCTGAGTTACTTTTTTCCTATAGATACTAACGTATTTATCTAAAATGTAACATCAAATTTTCCGTCAACATTCAGGTCATCCTAATAAAAAAAATGTTGTCTACTTTTTTTTTTTTATCTCAGGTGTTCACGGGTATCTTCACAGCTGAAATGTTTGCAAAGCTGATAGCCATGGATCCATACTACTACTTCCAGGAGGGCTGGAATATCTTTGATGGCTTCATTGTGAGCCTGAGTTTGGTGGAGCTGGGGCTGGCCGATGTAGAGGGACTGTCTGTGCTCAGATCCTTCAGATTGGTGCGTTATGAGTGAAGACATGTCCATGCACATGTATTTGTATGATAGATAGTACCAAATTGTATTAGATATGCAAGCATCATTAGTGCCTTGCATTTGCATTCATCCATCTCTATTGTTGTACTGTTTGGTAATATTTATGTAAATATTTAATTGTGTATATTACCATATTAGTTTTTAATATGGTATCAGATCTCGTATCAACAATATTGATATTATATTGGTATTGGTATCAACTACTGACATTTTGGTATAGTTGTATATACTCTACCATTCAAAGGTTTGGGGTCAGAAAGATTTTTTTTCAAGAAATTAATACTTTTAGTTAGCAAGGACACATTTATTTCAAATAAATGCTGTTTTTTTCTATTCAACTTTCTAGATAATAAAGAATCCTGAAAAGAAAGGCTCACGTTTTCCACAAAATATTAAGCAGCACAACTGTTTTCAACATTGATAATAAGAAATGTTTCTTCAGGCACAAAATCAGCATATTAGAATATGAAGAATCATGTGACACTGAAGACTGGACTAATGCCATTACAGAAATAATGGATTTAAATAGTAATAATTTTTTGATCAAATACATGCAGCCTTGGTGAGCATGACACTTCTTTCAAAAACATTCAAAAACTCTTTCCAACCCCAAATGTTTAGGTAGTGTACAATGTCTCATATTTTCTGATTCCAATCCTTTTGTGAATCCCAAACTTCTCTCTCATACAGCTGAGGGTGTTTAAGCTGGCTAAGTCATGGCCCACTCTGAACATGCTGATAAAGATCATTGGTAACTCTGTGGGAGCTTTGGGAAACCTGACCCTGGTGCTGGCCATCATCGTCTTCATCTTTGCTGTGGTGGGCATGCAGCTGTTTGGGAAGAGCTATAAAGACTGTGTGTGTAAGATCGCACAGAGCTGTGAGCTGCCCCGCTGGCACATGAACGACTTTTTCCACTCCTTTCTTATTGTGTTCCGGGTGCTGTGCGGAGAATGGATTGAGACCATGTGGGACTGTATGGAGGTGGCTGGACAAACAATGTGTCTCACTGTATTCATGATGGTGATGGTCATTGGAAACTTGGTGGTGAGTTTTAAAGTTTCCCATGTTGCAGTTCTTTCTGCTTCTTTGTCACTATTTCCTCCCTCTGTGTAAGAAAAGTCCTGCAAGCACACAGGGTAATCCTATGTTATTTTGTGGTTCAGAAGGATGTTGTTGAAATAATGGCACATGGATTTTAAAGTCTTCAAAAAAGGTGCAACCAGGATGCATTGTAGCCACATAAGGGCACGTCTTGAGCATGGTTGAACCAAAAAATGACAAATGGGACAGCCTATGGTCTTGTGGACTTCAAGTCTACAATCAAATGCAGCATATGAAAAAGCTAAAGTGGTGATCTTTCTCTTGATCAGGTGCTGAACCTGTTCTTGGCCTTGCTGCTCAGCTCTTTCAGTGCTGATAATCTGGCAGCCACAGATGATGACGGTGAGATGAACAACCTGCAGATTTCAGTGATCCGCATTAAGAAGGGTATAGCTTGGTTTAAAATTCACGTACGTCTCCTGGTGGCCCACATCCTGAAGAAGAAACCTTTGGAAGACGAAGATAAACCTCTTGATGACATGTATGACAAAAAACTCAACCTCATGGGTAACCACACTGGTGTGGACATCAAATGTGGTGATCTGAATTACCCCAAGAATGGTAATGGCACCACAAGCGGCATTGGTAGCAGCGTAGGAAAGTACATGATTGATGAGGAGCCCATGTCCTTCATACACAACCCCAACCTAACAGTACGGGTTCCCATCGCTGTGGGAGAGTCGGACTTTGAGAACCTCAACACAGAGGACTTCAGCAGTGAGTCGGATGTGGAAAATAGCAAAGATGTGAGTATTAAAAAGTTCCTTTCAAGGAAAGTCAGTTCACTTGGCGCCATATTTACAATGCCTATTTGTAGCTATTTCGGGCATGCAAGACCAACTTCTATCTATTTGGAATATAGTCTTTGGTATTAAAGGGATAGTTCACCCAAAAAAAAATGACTGAAAATGAAAAAATGAAAATGACTTCATGATTTACTCATCCTCAAGCCATCCTAGATGTATATGATATTCTTCTTTCAGACGAATACAATCAGAGTTATATTTAAAAATCTCCTGGCTCTTCCAAGCTTTATAATGGCAGTGATTGGCAGCCCAAAATTTGAAGCCCAAAAAAGTGCATCCATCCATTATAAATGTAATCCACACGGCTCCAGGGGGTTAATAAAGGCCTTCTGAAGCGAATCGATGGGTTTTTGTAAGAAAAATATCCATATTTAACATGTTATAAAGTGAAATATCTAGCTTCCGGCAGGCTGCCTTCCGTATTCAATTTACAAAAAGTGTAACTGGTGCAACGATGACATTGGACGTATCGTAAGTGTTTTGAACTGTGAATTTTGGGCTGCCATTCACTACCATTATAATGCTTGGATTAGCCAGGATATTTTTTAATACAACTCCGATCTTATTCGTCTGGAAAAAGAATGTCATATACAACTAGGATGGCTTGAGGGTGAGTAAATTACGGGATCATTTTCATTTTTGGGTGAACTATCCCTTTGAGCTCAGGTTGAAGTGAATGATGAATGATTGTCATGGCAATAGCAAAATGTTTTACAACACCAAAGCAGCATCAGTAGCACCTCTGATACTAGGGGCAGAGGTGCGTCAGAACTAGCATATTTTAATGCTACTTTTAATGCGGTATTGGATCTTTATAGAGAATTTGGATGCGTTTAATCATGCATTTTAACTTTCCTTTAGATTTTAGACTGATGAAAACAAAATGATTCGTTATTTTTCATTTACTATAAACTCTACAATCTTAGAATAAAACTGTATTATTTTAATGTAAATATACTTGTATAAAAAATTTAAAAAAAGGAAATTCTGTTTCGATTACTTCATATATTAAAACTAAAGCAGGTGCTGAGGTTATTGTAAAATATTATTAGGCTGAAGTAAACCAGTGGAAAATTGTATCTAGCTCATACTGTATTCTTTGAGGAATTGAAAATGGCTTACTACTGCTTACTGTACAGAATTCACAAGGATCATCATTTTGAGTCAATGTTGCTTTTTGCATCATTTTACTTTAGAAAGAGTTGGCTTGTGTATACTGGATGTTAGACTTTCTCGTCCTGGTACAAAATGATTGTTTAACATTCAGTCGCATCACTTTTTATATATTTCCATTTAAATAACTAAATACATTGTTTAAATGTGTATATTTTAATTAATCAAATGATGAGAAGCTGTAATTAAAGGTGATCAGATTATGACAGTGTGTGTTTGTAGAGCCTGACTAGATGAAGTCAGTCTCAGTAGTTGATTACGGGCTGCAGATTACAGCAGTATGGGTGGATTAAGGCTTTGCAGGCAGTATAAGAATGTTGAGTTGTGCTATTCCTGTGATTTATTGCCTTGCTGCTTCTGCTGAGTGCTGAGCCACTCAGCCAAAGAATAGATGCAGTCCACCAGATGATGTAATGTTTTTCCTTTGTATATATATATATATATATATATATATATATATATATATCACAGATTTAATAACCTTATTTTATTGAAACATACACAAACACACACATACATACACACACACACACATACATATATGTGTGTGTGTGTGTGTGTGTATGTTTCAATAAAATAAGGTTATTAAATCTGTGATATACCCCTCAGAACAAAGCACATAGCTAGCCCCGTAAAGGTATTCAATAGTTTTCTGTTCTATGTATTTATTAGCATGCTTCCAGGGAGCAGATTGAACCAAAAATTTATGTCAGCAGTCACATGTCATCCAAAATCAAATGTAGTTCAACATATGCAGCACATACATTTATACTCTTTATTGCTCATACAATGACTCTCCTGTCATTGTCCTGGTCTCCGTGCAAAGACTAGGTCACCTTGACCCAGTTTAGACGTAACAGATCCAGTGCTGCTGAACTACATGTGCTGAACATCTAGCCAGTGGCATTAGAGTAGATCATTTTTGTTAGCCAGTCAGAGCAGTGCAGGGTGGGTCTTCATTTTTGATTGGTCAGGCTAGGTCAGGGAGGACTGCAGTGGTGGTGTGGAAGGGTCATTTTATGCTTTTGATGCTTCCGACTACCGGTATGTGTATGTATATTAATGATTAGGGTTTTATAAAACAGCTGTGTCATCTTGGCCTGCTGTGATCAGGGTCAGGCATTTCCAGTAGGATTGGAAATGTGTTTGTATGGGTATATTCATGTGCCTGTGTTTGCATTCTTATTAAATTATGACAGGTACTTGGAGTAAGAGAGTTTGATGACTCAAATGAGTTTTGCTTCCTTTTAATATTATATTATATTACTGTAACATGTACTGCTCGGAGATGTGACTAGGAGATCTGAACGCAAGCTGTATTGAGTGTAATCCATAATCGTAATCCATATAACATGGATGAGGTCAAAACCAGAGTGTAATCAATCCAGAAATAATAATAAAAGATCCATTTCGAAACAACGAAACACTCCTTATTATATTATATTAATTAGATTATATTCTAAATATATTTACTCAGATATATTGCTCTTTTTGTCTCAGCTTTATCATTTTCTGTTGTAAGATAGACGTAAATACAAATGTGCTGTACCTTAATATCCAACAAAAAGTAAATCAATAGACAACACCTGATTTGCATAAAATACAGCAAAAAGTCATTCATCACTGTCTGATTTGCATATGTAGATGATAGTTTTTAACCTTGTTAATTCAGTTAGTGTTGAGTCAAGGTTAATTGTGTCTTGGGTAGAATGAATGCTAATTAAGCTAGACACTCAGAAGAACAGTGAAGGTTAGTGCTAGGACACATCTGGCTTCAGTTTATAACTTACTAGTGAGAAAGATTGACTTACCGTTACTCATGTGCTGGTATCAATTTATATTGCATCTTGCTTTCAGGGATTTCTGTGGACTAACACAGCAGAAGTTTTTCACTAGACAAAGCATTGATTGGAGTGCTGGATTAGTCAGGAACACACACACACACACTTAATTAAATTAAGTTTTCAACGGTACAAGAATAAAACAAGTTCATTTAAACAAATAATGTTTTGTTGAACCAACTTAATAAATTTATAGCACATGTTAGTATGCTAAAGACAATTTTGCTTATATTATTATATACAACATATAGGATGAGCAAGTAAGTAGACACTGGTCCATTACTGGTAATTAGCACAGTTTTTGCTCACTGAGTAAAGCAAAACACATTATTGTCATCATGTAACCAGCCATAGCCTGGGGAACTCTTCTAAATCTTCAACATAACTGAACATTAAGCACTAACAAGTCTTTGCTGAAAAACACTTCAAATAACACTTAATTTCAAAATTGAACTCTCCTAATGCAGTCCCATGCAAAGCATGCTGGGAACTACAGATCCACTGTCTCTTTATGTCAACAAAATTATTAATGTAGTCCCAACACAAAATGATTACTGTAATTTACATTTAACAGTGGATTTAACATAATAAGTGGATTTAACAAAATCATATTAATTTGTGACAAAAAGTTAAAGAATTAAGTTGCTTCAGCACATTTAAAGTTTTTTCATTTGATTTGAATGACCTTGTTTGTTGACCCGCACCTGGAAAGATTCTTGTTCAAATAAATAGATAAAACAGAAGTAGAATCAAAATATATATATGCATTTTTCCCTCTAGCTGGATGACACCAGTTCTTCCGAGGGAAGTACTATTGACATAAAGCCTGATGAGGAGGAAATGGCTGTAGTGGAGGTCGTAGAGGAGTACTTGGACCCAGAGGCCTGTTGGACTGATGGTAAGAAATGTGTTAGTTTGAAACTATTTGATGATTATGAGTATTTGAAATTATTTGATGATGCAGCAATTAGTATACCTTTATTGACAAAAGTTCAAATAAGAGATCAAGTGACAAATATCTGTATTCGGTATTGGCCAAAAAAAATGTGTGCATCCCTAATATATATGTGTCGATATGATGTAAATGTGTATTCAGCATATATGTAATATGTTTTTCAGGCTGTGTGGCACGGTACAAATGTTGTGACGTGCCTATTACTGAGGGCTGGGGGAAGTACTGGTGGTTTCTAAGGAAAACTTGCTACCTCATTGTTGAACACAACTGGTTTGAAACGCTCATCATTTTTATGATTCTTCTCAGCTCTGGAGCTCTGGTGAGGTCACACACTATACAGTTATTTTTTTAAACGTCGAAGCTGATATTATTTGCTACTATTCTTTCAAGTGAAAAGATGTAAATTATTTCCACAGATGCAACATTTGGACCCAAACTATCTTGCCCCTACTAAGTGACAGCTTTATTTTGGCTAAATTTGCAACTTTATCTACTCTTTCTTTTTTTACTTGTTTTTGATGTTTATTAAATGTATATTTCTGACAAAATTACAAGATTAAACAAATAATAGTTTAAAATGTATTTAGATGTTTTTTGATAACAGGGTAACAATTCATATAATGTTAAGTTTGACCTTCTGAGGTCAACATTTTCTGAATGTTAAGCTCCTTTTTTTTTTTACTTTAAAAAAAAAAAACTAAAACTCTTGAAAACACTCTTAACTCTTAAACGTTCCAGACCATGCAAATAATTTTTAAGCATTTACAGATACATTAATTTATTTTATTCAGTCTAACAAGCAGTGGATACCTCAGAAATTTGCCAATTCAAATGCTTATGGCATTTTTGAAAGTCAGTGATATAGATTTACAAAAGCTGAGATAAAGATTCTCCTGGAAGATACATGGGCACAGTGTAGATTTCTCATCCTGTGCAAAACGAATGCGCTGGAATGCTAGTGAAGGTAGATTTTAATGTGATTGAGGCTGCATAGCATACTGTGTGGTATATGATCTATGTAAGTAGCTAATGGCTATCACTATATTGCGCTGAACCGGCCCCTGCACCTCAGCAGTCTGTCTTGGGGCTGCAGTATCTCATGTCTGCTGTTAGGGACCGTAGCCAAATGCTGTAGAAAAGGCCCCACATGCAGAAGAGGCTGCTGCCTCTCTCACAGCTGCTGTTAGGGACCATAACTCCCACTGAAGTGAAAGTGTGAGCTAATGTAAGTGGGGTTGCAGTGCCACACTTTGGTGAAGTAAGGGACTGAAACTGATTGTGGGAAATTTGCAGATGATAAATCTTCATCAATTCATCAAACAAAACGATTATGTTTTTAAATAATTTTTGACAAACATACATCATTTTATTAGATTCAGTTACTATAACTGACTCTTGTAATGGTGTCAATTTAAAATATGTGAATTAATATTACAAATTTAACGTTTAGAAATTATGGCCTAATTAAATGCTGATATTGAAATAAGTCCTTTTCTCTGGTTTGTTTCTAAGGCGTTTGAGGATGTATACATTGAACAGAGGAAAACCATCCAGATCATCCTAGAATATGCAGACAGAGTCTTCACATACATCTTCATCCTGGAAATGTTGCTGAAATGGGTGGCCTACGGGTTCGTCAAATACTTCACCAATGCATGGTGCTGGCTGGACTTCTTCATTGTGGATGTAAGTTACTTATAGTAATGTCCATAAATCACAGCTGTTATCCCTTGCAGTGCCTTATCATGTGATGCTGTCACAATGAACATAATTTTCACGTAGTACAGATGGATTGTTCTGCAGATTTATATAGTAGTTTTGAGTATTTCATAGTGTGTTGTTAGTCTTTTGGGCAATTGATATGTTCCTATTCCTTTTGATCCTCGTGGTCTGCTTTAAGGTCAGTGGTCATTATCTTCAGACTGATCTTAAAATTAGATTTTATCTTTATTGGTACAGGTCTCGGGTGCTGTGCCACTCACTTTAGTCTGTTTATTCGTCATGTTTCCGAAATATGGTAGTGCAGTAGTCCTAGCAGTGGCTAATGCTCTGCATACCCAAGCCATTCGTGGACTCGCTAACTAGTATTAACACTATTCGAAAATTAACAAATTCCCTTGTTTGAGGTGTACCGTAATACTTACATGATAACATTTTGGTAATGTGTATGTAACTGTCAGTCATTTATTTATTTGCCAAACGACAATCATTTTCTCCAAATCTGACCGTTACGAAGGGTTTCGGGTACGTGGATCCACGACAGCTTTGGCGCCTACGTCAGTTGTTATGTATCATCATCATTGTCCTGCGTTCTCATATGGGGGATTTCGTGCACAGGGAAAGCTGTCCACGAATTGCTCACCCAAGTGGAAAAATATGCTGTTACTGCCAGATCTCAATCAACGAAATTCACATTGTTTTTGATACAAAACTGAATAGGCTAAATCAATTTTTTTTTAAATTCATAACTGTAACAATTCTCATAGTATTTCAGGTCATTAATCGATAGTCTATGCATTTGTAAAAAGTCATAAGAATAATTATAGTTTTATTTATTATACTTATATTTATTATAATTATATTTTACTTATTTTATTTAGAATACTAATATTTATTATATTATACTTTTTTAAATTCTTAATAAAAAAAAATATATACTTCCGTATTGTTTCTTATTTGTTGTCTCTGATTTAGATCTGAGTCTTTTGTGTGTCCTAAGCTGATGCGCCGTAATGTTTCAAGGTGAAGTTTGTAGTTTCTGCGACACTACTGGCACCTAGCGGAATTACAAAAATACAGCATATTTTGCAAACTGCCCTTTTTGCGCGTTGTGCCTCCCTCAACTCAAACATCACAATTACAGTTCTTACAAGTGCTTGTGACAGCATGTCTCAACAGGTAAATGTAGGCTACATTTGCCTTGAAGTACCTTTTCAATAAAAGGTCCAACATATTAAGATACTCTGATATACTTTTAGCTGTGTTGCTATGTGTCATGAGAGTAAGCAACTGAGTAGTTAACACTCTGTAAAGAGTGAACGTGAGCGTCTCGCTTACAATAAACCCATCCAACATATCTGCATCAGGCACTTTTTTGGACACGACGCATCACTCAGCATAAACCCGGTTAAAGAAGTCATCGCTCGGCAACAAGTCTTGGTATATATGTACTGAAAAATGTGGTTTCACCTTATTTTGATCGTCCCTTGGACACATTCTGTTAACTATAAGTAACGCTGCACCTACATGTCTATTAACTCTAATTATTAGAGTATTAGTAGACTGGTAGGTTTAGGATTAGAATAAGTTGACATGTAGTTGCAAAGTTACTTATAGTCAGTAGAATTCTGTCTGTTGGAGGACCATCAAAATAAAGTGTAACCAAAACTATTATGGAAAATTGTTTACTGTTGAACAGAAAAGGTAAAAGAAAAGGTTGTTATTAGTAACATTGTTATCATCTTTTAATTTATTTTGAGATATATTATGATGTATTATTATTATTTCCTCCTTTCACAAAATAAACATTCAATGTAAATTTTAGGTATATGAACAAATTGAGCCTGAATTTGTCTACTTGCAAATTGCAATCATAAAAAATGTAAATAGAAGAATATTTTACATTTTTAAATGTATAATTTTATATCTACTATGGATAATTCAGTTAGTTGAAACCACATAGGAAAATACCACCATTTAATGTGACTCATTTAATTTGCTTTTCCATGTCTGCAGATTCAAGTGTCTAAATTTAGTGTGAAATCCAGGTTCAAAAACCGGCAAATCATCCAAAGTTTGCATACATAGGCTTCACTTTATATTCAAATTTTTAGTAATTAAATAATAAAAAAATTAATTTGTGCAATGTTAATAAATGTTTTAATTAATTAATCATTAATCTTAATAGAATGTTACTAATGCTTTTTGAAATGCTACATACAATAGATATACGAGCCATGTTTTTGTAAATTAAGCTGCAAAAATTGGTCATTTGGAATTGGCCGACATAGTATTGACGTCAAAACCTTTAAGACATCAACACGACTCCCCGTGTTTACATACATAGCCTGCTCTGGAATACAGCAATTTGGCAGGGCCGAATTTGTGTTCTATGTGGATGAAAGTCCTAAACGAAAGTGTTTCCAATTGCTAGTTATTGTCCCTGACAGGCACTGTAACCTTGTCTCTCTATAGTGCTGATGGACACAGAGGGCCTGAGGGGGCATAAGAGGGCCGGGAATTGAGGGGCCAGGGTAAGGTCTCTGTTAGGACTCTCTTGTTCTTTTACAGGAGTTCCTCTCTCTCTCTGCCTCCTTGCTCTCCCAAACTGCCCTGTTACCCTAATGACTCTCGAATGGTCTCGTGTGTACAGTACACGGTTGGTGTTTGTACGTATTGTGTGTATTTTGTGTGTACAAAGTACAGTGAATGTGCTTCTAAGTTTGTGCACACCTCTTCTCTATATGTGTCCCTTCACCTCTGTTTTTTGTATTCTCAACCACAAGTTTCCTTCCAGGTTTGCTGTAAGCTGCTTTTCAAGCTTGGTCTGCCTGTGATACCAAAAATGAATCGCACAATAAGATCAAAAGTGCAAACATTTGGGTCGCCCTATGACTGGTTAACCCCATGTTTAACCTGAATCTCTCTCCTTCTTTCTCTCTCTGTTGTTGAATACACATATATGCATACATACATGAGCAAACCCTTCTATATGTATGTATATATCTGTTTACTGCCAGTGTCAACGTAGGGTCCTCTCTCTTTCTCCCCGACATCCTCCTTGACTCTAACACTTTGGCCCATCTCTCTTCCTCCCTTCCTCTTTCTCTCTTTGTATAGGTGTCTATAGTCAGCCTTATAGCTAATGCGCTGGGCTACTCAGACTTGGGCCCCATAAAGTCCCTGAGGACTTTGAGGGCTCTCAGGCCCCTGAGAGCTTTGTCCCGGTTTGAGGGCATGAGGGTAAGATCCAGGGCTGCCTTATGCATGCCAGTCACTCTGTGAGAACACGACTGCATGCCGAAAACCACCATTGTGCAGAAAGCAAAACCACAGCTACAGAGGAATAAGCAAACCTATCAGGATTCTGGAAATCCAAATGACATTGTTTTGGCTAAACCTATCCTTCAAGTGCATGTATTTGAAAACTCTCCGCATGGAAAACCTTTTCAACATTGCGTCATGATGCAGCTGAAATATGAAGATTTAGCTTCCTTATATTGATTTCTTAGATGTCTGGAAGAATAACGAAATTCCTTTTCCATTCAACTGACATCGCAAATAATCTTATAGCAACTTTTGGGGAAACTTATGGTTTTTAGAATAAAGATGAGAGAGGATATTATATGAAGCTGCCTCATCACAACCATGAATTTATTTTGTTATGTTTTTTAATTGAGCTAAGATCGCTACCATTCATGCAACAACATTAGTCCAAGGCCTTTTTGTGATGTTTCAAACATCCAAATGCCTTAATGGTTCATTGTTTCTCTCAAAGTACCTCTGTCATTTGCTCAAGTCGTCCTCCAGCCTGAACCCCAGTTCCCATGCTCTGTCTTCACCATGCTCTTTTATGCAACCCAATACCTATCCACTGATTCCTGCATCCTTACTCCAGTCATTAGCAAATACTGTGGGGGGAAAAAGACAGCTTTCTCAAGGTGTGTCATTTATAATGTATTCTGATTAAGCAAAGACCTTTGCTTTTAGGTTCAGATGACCATATTTTAGGGTTAAATATCAAGATGACATGAGACAGATAATTTTATCTAACCATGCGTTCACACCGCTGCCAACGAGAACGTCAAAGTTGCCGGAAGTCAATAATTTTTTAATGTGAGCCGGCTATGAGCTCCGGCGAGCAGTGGAGCATCTTGGACGATGTGGGCGTCGAGGAGAGTTTAAGACAGGTCAACTTTATGGTAATGAGCTATGACTCAATTACCAACCAATCGGAATGTAGAAGTCCTCCGCTTGAGAGGATTCAAGAGAACGCAGTCCTGTAAACTGTAAACATTAGTTCCCAAGCAAAATGGGACTAATTATACGCAACATTTTCACACTAAAACGCTTGTTTTCAGCAGGAATGTCATTTATTTGCTTAAAACAACACCGATTTGACTAATTGCATTAAGGCCACACTTCAACCAGGACAGTTATTGTAATGTAGGCTGCACACAAATTAATGTTAATGTTAATTAAAGACCAAGGCTACTAAACATCTCCTATAAACTGCATGTTGAAATTAGACTAGCACTTAACCATGAACACAAAATCCACATCACACAAATTACTTTTATGATTTCATGAGGTTAATTTATACTGTACTTGTGGTCAGTCTGCACAAATACTGATCAACATGCTTGTTTGCTTTGCGAGCCCTTTAAATAAAGTAAAAAAAACATTCAATCTACGTCAGAGCGTCCATGAATCTTTCTACCAACGTTGTTGGCAGGGCAGCCAGAGCAAATTTTTACACTCTCGCCGGCGGTGGTGTGAACGCACAGTAACAGTGAGACAGCATGGATAATAATCTTATTGGATTTTTATGCATCAGTTTTTATCACTCAGGAGTTTTATGTAAAAAACCTGTTTTTCATTTATGTCAAAGGCAAAGAAAAGCAACATAATTAGACAGAACGATTTTCTAGTTCATTGATCAGTGAAATTTAGAATTTGCATCAGATTATTGTAGCCTAATCTGTTTTTTTTGTCACTCAAGTACTGCATTTCTGTTCTTTGTATCCACTCAGTTGTTCATAATCTGGTTTCATCTCGTTGGCATTGCATATCATGTAGAATGCATGTTCTTGAAGGTGTAAGCAGAAAGTCATGTTCCCCTCCGTGATTCTGTCGTAGCTAATCTCTGAGATTGCATAACCATCTCATTTCCTACACTTTAAAAAAACAAAAAATAAACACAAATTGCACTAATTTACAAAGGCCTGAACTTTATGGACCCTAATTTGTATAAGGATCACTAATTACTAGGTTTGGGAATCGAAATTCGATTCCAATTCTGGAATCGGATACTTAAGGTCAGGAATCGGAAACTTATAATAAAATAAAAATTTTGATTCTGCTTATCGATTCCTGTGTGCGCATTTTAATGTGATTTCAAACCATTTTCAAGCACAAGACGAGGTGAAACAGAACTCAATTCGGCACTTGTGCTGCACGCTGTTTTCTTTGTGCACACATCCAAAGCACACACACAAAGAGTACACGATAGTACACGATACTGAATTGAGTTCTCATACTCGTCTTTTTGCTCTTGAACGTACAAATACACACAAAATTATGTCAAAATATCTTATCTTAATGGAACGTTAAACAGAAAATGCACGTGTAACGGTATATTGGATCATGCATGATGTCTTAAAGTGACAGCAGCCTAATAAACCTGCTGCACTCTGTGTCATTAACGTTAATCAAAGAATAAAAAAATCGCTCACTGATCTTGACTGAATAACTTTTGTAAGATTAATAAGGATTAATCTATATTTTATTTATAAAAAGAAAACTATGCATACATTTTCTGTGTCTGAAATTTGTATTTATTTGTGCTATTGCTAATTTGTTTATTTGTTCTTATTTTGTTCCTGTTTACTTGTCTTTAATAATGTTTGAAATGTAAATTATTAGTCCAGTAGTTTTTGCTGTGCTATTTTTATTAAAACCATAGGAAAATGTTAGTGTTCTTTAGGCTCCTGATTTTTGTAGGCTGCTGATTTTTGTGCATGGAAATCAGCTGCAACAAAACGTTTAGCCAAAAGACAGAATAAATATGTTTGATATAAATATTTGACAATGTTTTAACCTTACTGGAATCGAAACCGGGAATTGATAAGCAGAAGCGGAATCACTAAAATTCAAACGATATCCAACCCTACTAATTAATAAGTTAGTAAGATCATTGACATGGTTAACTAACTATGTAAATGTTTTTTTGTTTTTTTTTGGCTGTTGCTAGGATTGACGCCCTGCATGCACTGTTACTGGCTGACCATTTTGACATCACCCAACTAGATAGTGTGCTGACATTTCAGCTTTTGTGTGTACCATAAATGAGAGGTGATTGGGAGGGTGGGAGTCTTCCTCTACAACAGAGCTTTTCAATCCTGGTCCTGGGCTCTGCACATTTTGTACGTCTCACTTATCTGACCCATCTGACACAGGACCAGGATTGAAAACCACTGCTCTACAATGTCTACCTTTACATTTCAACCACAAATGGGATTGGTATTTTTCACTTAATATCTGGGTTCTTTCATAACACTAAGCAGTGTACTGGTATGGCAAGAAAAAAATGTGTTTGGCTGTTTTGTATATATGAGCAATAATAAATCAAAAAGGGGCAATGGTCTACAAATTGAAGTCTTCTGGATACCGGCATTGTTTTGCTTCTGCTTATTTCTTACTACTTGATACACCATTGTCAAACATGAAATTGCTGCCCATTCATATTTTTGAAAACTCAAACAACTCATATTTATTACAATTCTGGATTCTTTAGATTTTATAATAATACTTTTATCCAATCATCTGAATGGGTAACAATATTGACATATTGGCAAATAAGGTAACAAGTTAGTTGGGATAAGCAAATAGAAGCAAAGCATGTGATATCCAGCATGCAACTCGCAGACTGAGAGAAATCAGTGCTGCTATCCTACAAAAAAACATAAAACTTTTAATCAAACACTAACAGAAAGAGTTTTATTGCATTTTGTCTGTATAACCATTGCCACTTTAATGATCACTTTGTAGTTATTTTTTTAACCTATAATTTTTAACCTATAGCTTTACAAAAAAATGCACATTCATTTATATTTGGGGATCAAGCCATACCATTTTACATAATCTTAGTGCTGTCATCTTGAGAATCTATATTAATGTACAATATATTTGTGTATTTATCTCCATGCTCTTAATGCTTTAATGTGACTTTTTTCATTTTTAAGAGGTAAAAAACTTAATCTTAGTAAATCTTAGGTATAATCACCTCTACCTCTTTAACTTTTTCGCAAACGTATATTAGTGATACTATATTTGTATCAATATACATGCATTGATAATATTAATCAACAAATGCCTAAATATTACTATTTATTTGTTGTTATTAAGCATTTGACAACAAAAACTAGATATTGAAAAAATAAATTAGTTTACCTTTTTGATTATGACCTTTGTAATAGAGGAAAATTGGATTGCTTTAAAAAGAGCTTGGAGATATGCACATTCCATGTTTAACATCTGAAAATCAGAATAGCTCAATTTTGTTCTAACACCCTGTTTCTTTATCTCTTCTTTTTTTAATTTCTCCCTCTCAAACACTGAAATCCATCCTTCATTACCCACTTCCCCCAATCTGTTTTTCCCCTCTGTAGGTTGTCGTTAATGCTTTAGTGGGTGCCATTCCCTCCATTATGAATGTGCTATTGGTGTGTTTGATCTTCTGGCTGATCTTCAGTATCATGGGTGTCAACCTGTTTGCTGGGAAGTACTATTACTGCTTCAACGAGACTTCAGAGGAGTATTTTAAAAGTGACGTTGTCGACAACAAGACAGAATGCTTTGCCCTCATCAATGCAAACTACTCAGAAGTTCGCTGGAAGAACGTGAAGATCAACTTCGATAATGTAGGCGCAGGTTACCTGGCACTCTTGCAAGTGGTAAGCCATTGTCTTTAACCACACACATCTTTTGTGTGTCAGTTGTTTGAATGATCCCAGTGCTTGCTCTGTAAACACAAGTCTCATAATCTGCTCAAATACATGGGTTGTACAATGAAACTGAAACACTGACCAGTATAGTGTTGGAGTTTTCACGCCTGTATATGCTCATTCTGGTGGCCACTCTTCACTTTTGCATTTTACATTCCATCAGTAAGAGCAGAGTGTGAAGGTTGAATTAGCAAAGCAATAGCACATCTGTACATAAAATATTGCAATCCACACAACATAATGGGAGACATATCAGAGTTCAAAAGAGGACAAATTGTTGTTGTGTATCGTGCTGGCTCATCTCTGACCAGGACAGCAAGTCTTTGTGTTGTATCAAGAGCTATGTTCAGGGCAATGGCAGCATACCACCACGTAGGACAAACCACATCCAACAGGAATAACTGTCAATGCAAAAGGAAGCTGTCTAAAAGAGGCGACCAGGTACTAACCCAGATTGTATCCAAAAAACATAAAACCACAGCTGCCCAACTCAGTGCAGAATTAAATGCGCACCTCAAATCTCCTGTTTCCACCAAAACTTTTCGCTGGGAGCTCCACAGAGTCCGTATTCATGGTTGAGCTGCTATGGCCAAACCTTTGGTCACTCATGCCAATGCCAAATGTCAGTTTCATTGGTGCCAACAGTGCATATCTTGGGCTGTGGACAATGTGAAACATGCATTGTTCTCTGATAAGTCACTTCACTGTCTTTCCCACATCTGTGGGAGTTACAGTATGGAGGAGCCCCAAAGAGGCTTAACACCTGGACTGTTGTGTGCCCAGAGTGAAGCACAGGGGTGAATCAGTGATGGTTTGGGCTGTAATATCATGGCATTCCCTACTGTGCTTGGTGGCCCGTCACTTCCAAGGACTACTGAACCAATCTGAAGGACCATCTGCACCTAATGTTTCAAACATTGTACCCTGAAGGGGGTGCCGTGTATCAGTATGATAATTCACCAGTACACACAGCAAGACTTGTGACAGAATGGTTTGATGAACATGAAAGTAAAGTCCAATGGCCTGCACAGTATTTTTGAGCAAACATTTTTCTCCACCCCTCTGGCCACTGTGAAGAACTTCTATCTGTCATTCCGCAAAAGGAGGCCTCACACCATACTAAAACCAGGTGTTTCAGTTTCATTGTCCAACCCCTGTACAAAAGTATAAAATACGAAATGACCTTCATCTAAACATCATCATCTGCTGGAACTCTGAACCAGAATGAGAAACTGTTCATTAATAGAGGTCACAGTTTGATGAACAGACACACAAACAAATCACACGTGAGAAATATTTTGGTGTTTCACTCCATATAAACACATAGTACCCAAGCATAAAACAAGCATATAAAACATTAATTCCTGCTGCTGTGCATGGTTTTGAGTTCGTTTTTTTCTCTGTATGACCTAGGCCACATTCAAAGGCTGGATGGACATCATGTATGCTGCTGTGGATTCCAGAAAGGTGCAGATATTTTTATAGTTACACACTATATCGGCTCTGTGTGTCTTTATAGTTTGACACTACTGGCTTTGTTTAAACAAGTCACTTTTTGCTTATTGTTGCTTGCAGGTTGAGGACCAGCCCATCTACGAGGACAACATCTACATGTATATTTATTTTGTCATCTTCATAATCTTCGGCTCCTTCTTCACTCTAAATCTCTTCATTGGTGTCATCATTGACAACTTTAACCAACAGAAGAAAAAGATAAGTTTTTAGAGTTTTTTTTTTTGCCTCTACAAAGCTGACTTTGACTTTCTCTCTGTATTCCATGTTATCTCCTATTCTGTGCATATTTTTATAAGACATGCTTTCAGTGCTTAATGGCGAAAACTCCTGAATAACAGCCTTAGGGCCAGATTTACTAAACAGGGCAAATTAGCATGAGAGCGCAATTCCAAAAAAAAGTTCTGTGCTTCTGATCAATTGACGACCCGCAAATTAAAGAACACAGACGCAGCCATATCATTTCCATAATGACCAACGCAATCTACCAGTTAGCGCCTGGTTTAAGACGTGCTGTTTTTGGGAGCAAACACCAGTAAATTGGCTAGTGCAAACCATAGTAAATCACCTTGTGTGATTCATTTAAATACTCTCGTCCCATAAATTTTGCATCTGAAAGGGAAACTCCTCCTACAAATGCATATGTAATAAGGTCAGCCACAAAAATAACCTGTCCATGCCTTTTCAGCCCTAATTTTTCACTGCGGGTCTATAGTGAATCCTGACAGTAGTTTTTTAATGCCAAAAAAGGGGTTAATGCTGGGGCAAGCTGTTAGTAAATCTGGCCCTTAGTGTGTAATGATGTGGGTCTGTATGGACATGTGCCCCATTTGAGCACATATGGCTGAGCAAGATTATCAGGTTGTAACCAGTCTTCTTTTGTCCCTATACTTTGGAGGTCAGGATATCTTCATGACAGAAGAACAGAAAAAATACTACAATGCTATGAAGAAACTGGGATCAAAGAAGCCACAGAAACCTATCCCTAGACCTCTGGTAAGAATTTAGATCTGGGAAATAACTATCTGGCCATCAATCTGGCCATCATTGATTGGTGCATAGCCTTAGACCACTGGTGGCATATTCAAACATTTCCATTCTTTTTAGCAGCAAAAATGTATGATAATAGCGAAAACAGACAATTTAATACAAAATTGACTTGCTCCTAAACCTTCATCCACTTAGTATTAAAGAACACTGTTTTACACTTTACTTTATATATGTCAGTGCTAGCTAATTGGCTGCTCCCAATAATATTAATGTATTGTTTTATTGTTACATTAAACTACATTTTTAAACATTAAAGGTTTAAATGTTTTTTTTATTTGTCAGTTTAAAAAATGTTGTCCCATTTTTTTATTTACATTTGTTATTGATAACTGATTTCATCATGTTAATTTTTAGTAACATACATAGTCCCCTGTACTAATATTCCTCTCTTCTGTATTTCTTCTTCTTTTCCTTTTCTTACAGAACCAAATTCAGGGGATGGTATTTGACTTTGTCACTCAGCAGGCCTTTGACATTTCCATCATGATACTCATCTGTCTTAACATGGTAACCATGATGGTGGAAACAGATGATCAGTCACCCGAAACCGAGAACATCTTGTACTGGGTAAACTTCATATTTATTGTGTCCTTCACTGGCGAGTTTGTCCTGAAACTCTTTGCTCTGCGACACTACTATTTCACCAATGGTTGGAACATCTTTGACTGCGTTGTCGTCATTCTGTCCATTGTGGGTGAGTGCTGTGTCCAAATGTTACTTTTCTATTTTTCTTGACATATCCTTTCACATTCTATGAGCTATGGACAATTTTGTAATTTGCTTTTCTTCGTTTTTCAGGTATGTTCCTGGCAGACCTCATTGAGAAGTACTTTGTGTCACCAACTTTGTTCAGGGTAATCCGTCTGGCTCGAATTGGCCGCATCCTCCGTCTAATCAAAGGAGCTAAGGGCATCCGGACATTACTATTTGCTTTGATGATGTCACTTCCTGCACTGTTCAACATCGGCCTGTTGCTTTTCCTAGTCATGTTCATCTTCTCTATCTTTGGCATGTCTAACTTTGCCTACGTGAAACGAGAAGTAGGAATCGATGACATGTATAACTTTGAAACCTTTGGCAACAGCATGATCTGTCTATTCATGATCACCACATCAGCTGGGTGGGATGGCCTCTTGGCTCCTATCTTAAACTATCCGCCTGATTGCAACCCAGAGAAGGAGAACCCAGGAACCACAGTTAAGGGCAACTGTGGCAATCCCTCAGTGGGAATCTTCTTCTTTGTAATGTACATTATTGTGTCCTTCCTGATTGTGGTGAACATGTACATCGCTATCATCTTGGAGAACTTCAGTGTTGCCACTGAGGAGAGCGCTGATCCATTGTGTGAAGACGACTTTGAGTCCTTCTATGAAATCTGGGAGAAATTTGACCCCGACGCTTCGCAGTTCATCACCTTTGCCAAGCTGCCAGACTTTGCGGATACATTAGAACATCCTCTCCGTGTGCCAAAGCCAAACATCATCGAGCTGATCGCCATGGACATGCCCATGGTGAGTGGCGACCGCATTCACTGCTTGGACATTCTGTTTGCTTTTACTAAGCGTGTGCTAGGCGACAGCGGCGACCTGGACATGATGCGACAGCAAATGGAGGAACGCTTTGTGGCGGCGAATCCTTCCAAGGTGTCGTACGAGCCCATCACCACCACGCTGCGGCGTAAGCAGGAGGAGGTGTCAGCTGTCGTGATCCAGAGGGCATACCGTGGCCACCTGGCGCGCAGGGGCTTCATCTGCAAACGCAGACCTGCCAACAACAAATTGGAGAACGGAGGGGCAAATCAGGAGAAGAAAGAGGGCACACCTTCCACTGCATCCCTGCCATCCTATGACAGTGTAACCAAGCCCGAGAAGGAGAAGCAGGACGACAACAACGAAGGCAAGGGGCGCAAGGAAAAAGGCCGAAACCAAAAAGACGTCAGGGAATCCAAGTGTTAAGACTGCTACGATAAAACTCATGGACAGTGATAATGATCATGACGATATTATAACAAAAACTGTCATTTCAAGCGAATGGAAACCCTGATTAAACTATACAGATGTACAGATTAATTTCATTTAAGGGGGAAAAAACAAAGCCGAAGAAACACGACAAAAAATTGTTTACAAACGTCACTGGTGTATCGAGGCGAAGAAAAGTGTTGGGGTTCCTCAAAGCTTGAAAACTCTTACAAGTTAAACCAAACATAATCAGCTTCCTGTGTGACACTGTTGCATCAAGACTTGATTTAAACAGAATCAAATACGAACTTAAAAAGACCGATACTTGATCAAGTGTATTTTAGAGGGCTATATTGCGCTTCAGTATGGAACTCTTCACCGAGCAGGAATGTGATTATCCAAGGAAATCTAGGATCGAATCCCATGCTTCTGAACTGCGTCGGCGAACTTTCCATGCAGAAAACAAACACTCATTCATGAAAGAATCGGCTTCCCGAAGTGGATTGCGAAGGAGTCTGCACCGTTTCATTTCATATGTGTAAGAACTCAACGTTACTGTGAGTGTGAGCAGGATAGACATGAGTGTGAAACAAAACTAAGAGTCTGGCTGATTCCAACGGTCTCTTTGCGTTTGTTAGTGTTGAATATATTTTACATGGTCTTTACATTACTTGAGCGGCAAAAAAGGAGAAATGGGAGGAAAAAAATGAATCAACATTTAACATTTTGCCCATGTCACCCTCAGTAACTGTGTCATGATAACTTTGTTATATCTGCATCAAAAGGCTTTTTCTACATGGGCTTTCACACCGATAGGACCGGGGGCAATAACCAGGGGCCCCCAATACACATCTCCAAATGAATAATAAATTATTGTGCTTGTTCAATGCATAGAAATGACTTGCATGATGGCATGTTTTGATCAGAAATTTTGCATGAGTAATCATAGTCCACAAAACACTAATACAGACCACCACAGTGGCTTGATGATGTTTTAGGCTGTCCACTGGCTAAATTTATGACCAGAAATCAAATTTAATTTGATACTGAGAAAACCGAATTGGGCCTAAGATGCAAAACCGCATCTTCTCATCTACTTAACATTCTGAAATAGATTATCAAACATCAGGACAGCATTTGGGATTGGCTTCAGATGGTGCAAAATGCCTGTGACTAATCAGTGGTTTACGTACATTGAAACAAATACTAGCATTGTGGCACATTATTGGAGAGGAAGGATACAAGGGACATCCCATTTTTTTGCTGCTCAGGAGATAATGAATGGGAAAACTAAATGTTGGAATGTGTGTGTATGGAGACTGGAGGATAATGATACAAAAATAACACTGTAATTCCTAAAGCTTCTTATTTTATTTGTATGCAGCAATATTGCTTACCTCGCCTACGGCACTACCCGCTCTGCGGGTCATATGGTAGGTGGGTCCGGGGAGGGGCAAGAGGGTGGGGTGGGGGTCAAAGTTTTGGGCATTATTAGGGGTGTAGCAAGTTGGTTGGCATTTTTAATCCTCATCAGGGGTTAGATGAGATGATCTATAACTGTTTTGAGAAAGTGGCAGTTTTTTATTTTAGAAAAATAGAATTATGATACTTTTTCATTTGATTTTTACATGCTATATTTCTTTAAAGAGTTTTGCAGTGTCTACGTCTAGTCTCGTCCCGGTTTGTCCCTCGAGGATCAGCCGGACGTTTTAATCCGTGTATAAAGCCATCACATCTTCAGCAATGGTTTGATTGTAGCCAGGACAAAAGGACAAGACTTGAGAGAGACAGCGGAACGGTTGGGCAGTCACAGCTGTTTAAGGAGAAGCCAAAGATGTTTGTCTGATTATTTGGTGTGTGCAATTTTTGTCTGGAAGTTTCTGGAATGTCTCAGGAGTGGAGCAATCCTCTCCTGCTTAACAATTTCAGACAGGCTGATGCTTGTTGACTTTCCCCATTATTCTCAGGATACAACACAGATGTATCATGTGACTCTGATGTGATCAATAAGGGCCTTCAGTAGGTCCAGAGAATGTTTGTAATATGGGGTGGAGCTAAAGCAGGAGCGCTCCCACCACACTGAACTCTCATGTAGAGAGAAGAGCAGGGCTATCTGAGCCGAGCTTCAGAGATTTCAGGCCGTATTAAAAGTGTTGTTGTGGCATTGACGATGAGATGAGATCAAGACTGGAAATACTGTTAGTTTTCTACAGAGGGCCTTGGTTTTAAATGTGCAGTTATTCGACCCCTGGTCAGCCTTGTTTCTCATCAGTAGACCACCACACTAATGCCAAATAACCATTAGGCACTGGTCCCACAGCAGCTTACTGTGAGCCGGGCAACTCCACACATCAGAGCAACTACATTTTCAGTTTCTGTTAGCAATGTCAGCTGTTTTCCCTTACCTTTCATCTGGTGTTGAGGGTCCAGTTGCTGCATGCGAGGGTGTTGACCTGAACCAAAACAAGCAAACAAACAAACAAACAAAAAAACTCTGCTCAGCAAAGCTCAACCATTCTCATTTATGCAGCCATGCAGGCTCAACTGTATAAACAACAACAAAAAGAAGCAAATAACAGATCATACATTCATTTAAAAACAAAAATGAATGAAAAACCAGTTAAAAAAAATATTGTACAGTATAGGCTATGTTGTAAGCAGCACAAAATGCTGAAAAGTTAAGAATGAACTTTTTAAGAGACTATAAATAATGTAATATATAATTTTATTTTAACAGCATGCATAGTTTTTTGTAAATACAGAAATACTATAAAAAAAACTACTGCTATTAATCTAATACTGAAAAATAATTATAACCTTAATAGAATGGCTTCACTCATTGCCCTGGTCTCACTAGGTAGACTGTGACATATTTGTTAGAAGGTGTAGATTTTTTGACACTTTTCACATTAAAGAGGGGAATCCAATATATGTTAAATGCAAAAAGTATATATAAATCTATACATCAATCAAGACATATATAGAGCTATACAACATGTGTATCTATGTATACATGTATATGTACATATGTGTATATATATGCACATATATACATATGTATGTATATATGATATGAGAGCACTGTCCTCCTTTGTGTTGACCTCTGCTTGGAGTGGAGGGGAAGCACTTGGCTGTCATTTTTTCGCGTTCTTCTTTCTTTCGTGCAATACATTCGGTGAACGACCAAAACTCTGACCTGGCCCACACAGTGTGCGCTTGTGTGCGTGTTCGAGACGTTTGGGTTTGAGCAAGTGATGTCTGTGTGCGTGCGCGGGTCTAGCTTTCGATGCACGATGATGTACTGGCTGCTTGCTATGGCTTATGTCGCCCGTTTTTGGGAGGGGAATGCACTACCAGCAATTCATTTACACCCTGTGTGAATACATCCTACCATCTCCAACTCACATACTACATACATATGCACTAGACGCCACATGTTCTTCCCCCATAAACTCTGTTTTCATCTTCTGGCTTAATTGGCAAATGCCATGATCTTTCAGTCCGAGTCTGAGAAAGCGAGTATGTGTATGTGTGTGTGTGTGTGTGTGGGGTGGGGGGAGGGGACGAAGTGTGTGTGACCGTTTGGTCACTTTAAATGTGAGTGATGCAGCTTGACTTAAGCTTAGCTTGTTCTTCATCTCTTAGATACACAGCAATGCAATTTGCAGTCTTAGGTTTGGTTAGGCTTTATATTATGCTTTTCTTGTCTTTGTATGTTTGTTTAAGGTGCCTTTTGCTGCCAATTTTGTTTGTCAAAAATGTAGATGATGTTGCATAAAATTCTCCTAAACAAGTGGAGCTTGTTTCAAATGAGCACTGGGAGAAAGAACTGAACTAAAGAATGTCTGTGACATCTATTAAAAAGCAAAAAAATAAAAAATAAATAAAATTACAAAAAAATTACAAAATACAAGAAAAAAAAAATACAAAAAGAGAAAAAAGAAAATAAAAAAAGAAAACTTAACTGGCATCAGCCTGACTTCATCATCAGAGATTGTCAAATAGCATGGGGCGGGAAATGGAGTGTGTCGGTCACTCGATGAATCTCTTAATGGTTGAGTCTGTTGAAAGAGAAACAGTTTGCCTTCTGTGCTCAGCTTATGTTAATTTTCAGCCACTTTTTATTTTTCTATAAATACTGATTTCTGTCTATTATTTTGTAGCATGACTGAGATGCTATTTCCTTCATTTGCGGAAAATAATTCAAGTGGTTTTTGGTTCATAAAGTTGTTCTTATCTCTTGCCACTGATGTTGGAGAGGAGAGGGTGTGTTGCACAACCACTTGACTTAGTGAGAATCAGTGAAAGATTGTCTTCATTTGAGCACGAAACCTTTTCCAAACAATAAAGCAGCCTTCCAGTTATGCTCGAGTGCTTGTGTTGTTTTTTCTTGTTAATGATGTTGAAGAGTGTACAGTATATAATTTAGCAAGGTGGGAGAGCACTCACTAAGGCTTTTTACATTTAAAATAACACTTTACAATAAGGTCTCACTTGTTAACATTAGCTAATGTATTAACTATCATGAACGAACCATGAGCAAAACATTTGTTAATCTTTGTTAACGTTAGTACGTTAATACAGCTGTTCATTGTTTGTGCATGTTAGTTCACAGTGCATTAACTAATGTTAACTAATTTGTTCAAATACAACTTTTGATTTTAATATTGCTAGTAAATGTTGAATTAACATTAACAAAGATTAATAAATGCTGTAGACGTGCAGTTCATTATTAGTTAATGTTAACTAATGTAGTTAACTAATGAAACCTTTGTAAAGTCTAAACCCTGGCTTATGTTGTTTTTTTATGTTTCAGTCTTAAACATGGGTTTGTATAAGGTCCACACTGTACATTCATAAACTTCGAGTTAACGTTATTATATTTTATGTCAATAACATCTGAATACAAACTGTTTAAATACCGGGTTCTCGCGTCAGTTGGGCTTTTATATTCCTCGCTGTTCCCGAATACATATTTTGGACTAACGTTAAAAAGTCTCTTCTTCACTCCAGTTAATGCGTTGTCCATTACAGTTTGACATTTTTTTTATCCACTGTCTTACCTCAAACACTGACTGGAACGAAGTAGCCTAATCAATATTATCTCGTGAAGGTTTCTCGACTGCAAAGCTCATGAAATATTTAATAGGAAAAGCGCTGTTCAGTTTATGGTTGTTGCTAAATAACTGCCGATATGTTCTGAAGCGTAGTGTTTCTCACTTTTTTGCATAGTAATGCGCAAAAATAAAAATGTATTAATTAATTAATATTAAAAGCGGCGTTATAGGGACTTTAAGGACACACAGGAAATCAAATCACCATGAAATCAAATTGGACCATTCCTATTTTTTATGGAATATTGCACTATTGCACGTCACAGATAAATGCATGTGCCCTCGTAATCCTTATTCAAAATAACTTACCCTTCCTCTTGCAGCGACATCTCTTCTCTGATGACGTTTACTGGCGTGATGCCGGGACAACCTGTCACTTGCATGACATCACAGCAATAGTAGCAAGCCACAACCATTCAATCAATTCCCGACGGTCCCGCCAAAAATAATAATAATTTAAAAAAATAATAATTGCAACTTCCATTTTATGTCGACTTCAAGTGCTGTCTGCTGTGTGAAAATCACATTTTCCTCAACATATAGCTAAGGTTGTGGAAAATGGGGGGAAATTACTATACGTATTGTTCACTTTTTCCAGATTTTGTTATGTCACAGCCTTATTCCTTATTATTTTTTCCTCAATTCTACAAACAATACCTTATAATGACAATGTGAAAGAAGTTTGTTTGAAATCTTTGCAAAATTATTAAAAATAAAAAACGAAAAAAAATCACATGTACATATCACATGTCACAGACTTGCTCAATACTTTGTTGAAGCACCTTTGGCACCAATTACAGCCTCAAGTCTTTCTGAGTATGATGCTACAAGCTTGGCACACCTATTTTTGGCCAGCGTCTCCCATTCTTCTTTGCAGGACCTCTCAAGCTCCATCAGGTTGGATGGGGAGCGTCGGTGCACAGCCATTTTCAGATCTCTCCAGAGATGTTCAATCGGGTTTAAGTCTGGGCTCTGGCTAGGCCACTCAAGGACATTCACAGAGTTGTCCTGTAGCCACTCCTTTGTTATCTTGGCTGTGTGCTTAGGGTTGTTGTCCTGTTGGAAGATGAACCTTCCCCGTCTGAGGTCCAGAGCGCTCTGGAGCAGGTTTTCATCAAGGATGTCTCTGCATTGCTTTGCATCACATTGCTGCATTCACCTTTCCCCCGATACTGACTAGTCTCCCAGTTCCTGCTGCTGAAAAACATCCCCACAGCATGATGCTGCCACCACCATGCTTCACTGTAGGGATGGTATTGGCCAGGTGATGGGTGGTGCCTGGTTTCCTCCAGACCAGTGGCGAAGCTACGGGTGGACCCACTTTGAATTGTGACCCACCTAAAACATAGTTGGTAATTTTCCTAAAAGATATATGAAATAATTTCTAAGTCTTATCACACTATAACTTTATTTATTTAGTTAAAAGAATGATTAAATGCAGTTTTCAATGGTCAATTGCAGACAGCTTCGTAGTTTCCTCTCTCCCTATAGGTGCATTTCACACACTTGTAAAAATGTTAATTTTGATTCATCAGTTTCTGTTAGTCCCGCCCATGATGTAATGGTAAGATTTGTGTAATTAATGTGGAGTTGAATTTGGAAAATTGTGTAGCAAATCAGTCGATATGCTACTTAGATTTGGATATGTACTGATGCAAGAAACCAAGCAATGAAACCAATTCCCACAACGCACAATGACAGACAATTGATGAGATCCATCCCAGAGTAATATTGCAGAAGGACATGCAAAGGTAAGCACAAACATTTATATTGTATAGTTATAGTTAAAAGATTTTAAACATATTGTCACTGTCTTAGAGAAACTTCTCCAAATTTAGTGATTTTTTGCATAAATCATTACTATTGGTCACCCTTTACATCTCTCTGTGACTGACTCTGTGACTCTCGAGTCATAGCCAGTACTCTCCTAAAGTTTGTAGCTTCACTGATTTTGGCCAAATGTCAGAGAAAATTCCGCATAGGTACGTTAAACTTTATAACCTGTAATGAAAACGTAATGTATGGGTTAGGGTTAGAGAATTTTGTTTCTCATGGTCTGAGAGTCCTTCAGGTGCCTTTTGGCAAAGTCCGGGCGGGCTGTCATGTGCCACCTGGCCACTCTACCATACAGACCTGATTGGTTGTTCTTCTGGAAGGTTCTCCTCTCTCCACAGAGAAATGCTGGAGCTCTGTCAGAGTGACCATCGGGTTCTTGGTCACTTCCGTGACTCAGGCCCTTCTCCCCCGATCGCTCAGTTTGGCCTAGCGGCCAGCTCTAGGGAGAGGCCTGGTGGTTCCAAAGGCCACTGTGCTCATTGGGACCTTCAGTGCTGCAGAAATAATTTCAAAACAATTCTTCATGAAGCTTGGAAGCTTTACAAATCTTCTGTTTCAAATCAGTTGGTTCAGAGCGTGTATCAAACTGCCAAACTCACGTGATTTTTAATAAACAAAGCTTCGTTACGTCATCACTGTTTCGAAACGTTTCGAAACACTTCGAAATGTCAATGGTTCACCCCAGGGGACGATGATCTCTGTGAATCCATGAATCATGAGCGGTCACTGAGAATCATTGAACAAGTCTCTATGGGTTTTACCTGATCTCTGATCAGTTTTATACATTTGTAGACATTTTAATTAGACATTAGTATGATTAAAGGGAATAATAGTAGTTAATAGTCTCTTATTGGCCTGTTTAGCTGAGGCATCCATGGAACAAACAAAACAAACCCTGACAATTGATAAAAGAACATAGACACTTAATATTTAATTTTATTAGATGATTAGTTTATTGCATTTGAAAGATTTTTCTTTCAATAAAACATTTGCAATAGATTTGTAAAAGGTGTTTTTATGCATGTTTGGCCTGGGTTTTTGTTGCATTTACACTGTTCTGACCAGCAGGGATCACTATAGAGACGGGTGTCGAATTGTTTAGAAGCTTCGACACAATACAGCACAATTGCTTCAACTGTTTCAGTGTTTCACAAAGCCTCGGTCTGCCCATCACTAGATCTGTGCCTCGATACAATCCTGTCTCGGAGGTCTACAGACAATTCCTTGGACTTCATGGCTTGGTTTGTGCTCTGACATGCACTGTTAACTGACCTTATATAGACAGGTGTGTGCCTTTCCAAATCATGTCCAATCAACTGAATTTACCACAGGGTGACTCCAATCAAGTTGTAGAAACATCTCAAGGACGATGATCAGTGGAAACAGGATGCACCTGAGCTCAATTTTGAATGTCATGGCAAAGGCTGTGAATACTTATGTACATGTGATTTTTTTTTTTTTTATTAATTTTTTATTTTTTCATTAATATTTTATAAATTTGCAAAGATTTCAAACAAACTTCTTTCATGTTGTCATTATGCGGTATGTTTGTAGAACTGAGGAAAAAATAATGAATTTATTCCATTTTGGAATAAGGCTGTTATATAACAAAATGTGGAAAAAGTGAAGCGCTGTGAATTCTTTCCGGATGCACTGTACATAACATGTATAAAAATCTAAAAGTGCCCCCTGGATCCTGCTCAAGTCTGTCAGGGTACACATACATCTTCTGTTCAGGAATCACTGTTCTATGGTGTTGCTGGATCCACGCAACATTGACTTTGTATGGACTGCTAACAAACACTTCCTAAGGTTTCTGTTTTCGGTGTCATTGAAAGGGTTGTGTATGTTCCCTTGGTGTGTTCTTATCATGATGAATTGAAGGCTGTGTTGACTGTTGAAGAGCATTATTCCACTCCACCCCTGTCAACTGTGAGCCAAACAAAGAATCACTAAAAACAAAAGTCCAAATGTGCCCTACATCTGACTGGTGGTTAAAAAAAGAGACAGAGCTTGACTAAAAGAACAGGCAGTAGCCTACAGTGTTGTACTTTGAGGTGAAATGTCTTTAAATAGTGTCTTAAAATGTCTTTATATCTAACATAGGACTAGTTTTTACTCCCTTAATCAAGTTTCTGGTGCACTTTATCCCGCACCACACCCAATACTGGTAAATTTGTTTTAATCAAAGGATGTTTGAACCTGACAGGGCCAAAATGTTGGGAAACATTTGATGACACAGTCACTTTAAATGTTTATCTTCTTTTGTGTTCCACAGAAGAAATAAAAGCATACAGTGACATGACGGTGAGTAAATGGTTATAGAATTTTAATTTCTGTGCGATCTCTGTCTTCAAATGTGTTAGGAGAGCAGCTGCAGGAGGAATATCATCGTCAGGGGACAAATAATAAAATAAAATGTGCAAAGCTTCTGCAGTTACTAAATAATGTGTCACGGTACATGTTATAGCTAGATGTTCACCTTTTATCACTGATTTTGTAGTAGATGGATGCATGCTAGATTATTTTTCATTATGTTGTATAAAAGAGAGTAAAGTGCTAGGAAAGATTTAATCACAGAGGTGTTGTTAATGTTTTGTTGTTTATCAATAAGGATTGATCTAAATCAGATTTTGAATTAAAAAAAATATAATATGGGTCACTTCAATTTGTAGACCAAGAATCATTCTCAAAACTGGTCTTAGGCTGCACAAAGATGTTGATCCGTAAGATGAAAGACCCAATTCATCAGTCTAAGATTAAACGGCTCACACTGAGATGAGGACAGTATTGGAACTTCTGCAAAACAAAGCGCTGAGGGCTGTGTGTGCTGGGAGATGGGGGGTGGACGGAGAGAATAGAGCATCTGTCACACTCTGCTGCACAGTGACTGCAGGGAGCTGTTTTGGGTGGGGGGTCGCCATAAGGAAGAAGTGAAGAGTCAAAAGTCAGCATCTGTGTTTAGTGTTTAGTTTGAGAGTGTGTGGGGGAAAAATTATAATAGAAGGAATATTCTATGAGTTTCAGAACGGTTGGCCACTAGAGGGCAACACCCAAATAATGCACTTTATGATAACTGTCAATTGAAAAGAGCGTAAAATTGCACTACAATAGAATAAAATTAGAAAATATAGTTAAGTTTGAATGTACTCTCTACCTAGATGGAGGGGTGGTTTAGAAAAGATTTTTTTTAACTTTATCACTGAACATTGTTTTCATGAAAGGGCAATACAAATATTGATTAAAAAGGAAAATATAGAATTAAAAAAGAAAAAAAGAACACAAAACCACCTTGACCTTTTCCTTGAAAGATCATGCGATTGAAGGGCTTATATAGAGACACATCTGCAGAGCCATAAGGTTGTGATTTTCTGTTGGGAGTTGAAGACCATGATATGTGAATGTCATCTTGGACAGGGTACAAGGTGACCTAACGGCACCAGCTGTGCATCTGGCCCTTATGGAACAACAGTGCTAAAGCATAAATACTGTTTACTGTAAAGCCTAATACTAGCAGATTGTGGAATAATTAAATCACTGTGTGTTTCAAAAGGACTGTATTCATTACTATGATTTTTTTATATCAATATCAGATACATTTATTTTGAAAAAAATATATACTTTTATTCGGCAAAGATGCATTAAATTGATCAAAAGTGCAGTAATGTGTTTTATATTGTTACAAACATTTATATTTCTATTCATCAAAGAATTCTGAAAATATATCATGGTTTCCACAAAAATATTAAGCAGCACAACCGTTTTCAACACTGATGTTTCTTGAGCAGCAAATCAGCATATTAGAATGATTTCTGAAGGATCATGTGACACTGAAGCCTGGAGTAATGATGCCGAAAATTCAGCTTGTCTATCATAGGAATAAAGTATATTCTCAAATATATAGAAATTATTACAATTATTTTAAATTGTAATATTTCACAGTATTACTGCCTTGTATGACATATTTTAACAACATTTTAAAAAATTACCAATCTCAGACTTTTGAATGATAGTTTTTTTCTCTTTAACTTTACAGTACTATATAGGAGATATATATCAGTTTTTTTTAATGCAAAATACACAAAGAAATCAAGAGAGCAAAGGCTGTATTGGTACAATAGTTTTTATTTTGTGTATTTTTTTCTCTTGAGGTAGACATTTAGACATGAAATACACAATTGCATACTCTGAACATACAGCAATGTAACAGTGAGGTAGATGAAAATTGTACATGTATTAAGTAACATGACTTTGTCCCAAATATTGCATTCGCGAGTGTTAAAATAACATTAAAAAAAATCACATTTAAATATTAACTAGACTGTCATTTTCCTTTCGGTTTGTACATTTCAGTGTATGTCCCGCTTGCCTCTCCATAACAAAAGCTCTCTATTCTTTCACATGCCTCATTTAAAACAGAGAAGGGTCAGAGGGTCAGAGGAAAACACATCCAGTGATCAACTCAGGGGGCTGGGACAGCTCTGTGGGTTTCCATAGTAAACGTCACAATAGGTGAATAGTGGAAAAGACTGCAAAGACCCTTTTAGCCTTTTTTTGCAGTAGCTCTGTGAAGGCTAGATATATTATGTGGTCTGTATGCTTTTGTAATTTTAATTATTGAAATTGATGGACATGGCAAAAAAACTACACTAAGACATTAAAAGACGAAAACATCTTTCAAACTCAAAATTTCTATAAGATAAACATTAAGTATGGCTTCATTCACAATTCCTGAGGGAAATCAGATTTACATTCAAAGCTTATAGAGGAATCTTAGATAATATTCCTAAAATAAGAGTTTTATCCTACTGACTTCAGTGTTGAAGAACATCCATGACAATTACAACTGACATGCTCACTAACAAAATGTATGAAACTTTCATATGTGTGCTTTGATTTACAATCAAATGTGTGTTTTGATTTACCATATTTCTCTTTCTCTTTTCCATTCCTCTCTTTCAGTCTTTCTTTGGCTTGGATTCCATTGATTGAAGCGGTGGATTAGTGCTTGCCACCATAATGTGCTTCACTGCACAATATAATTATAGAGAGAGAGAGAGAGAGAGAGAGTAAAAGAGGAAAGTAAGAGAATAAAAAAGAAAGAGTGATTTCATGGATATAAAGAGTGTTTGTGCTAAGGTCACATTGAAGCTGCAGTCAGGAATAATGATAATGTGCATAAGAGAGACATCTATCTTCTCATCTGGTCTCATACCGTAATAATATGCGCCATGATGTTTGATACGTTCAAGTATTGCTATAATCATGTATAAAAAAAGGATAGACTGACTACATCAAGTAGACTCAGGGATATGTGTACTGTCCCGGACCTTCGTAAGACCTTGTCTCTGGAGGGCGTAGATGACTGGTCTTGCCCACAGAATCTGCCTCGAGATCGGACTGAGTGGAAATTCTCTCGGGCCTGTAGCTCTGAATGTCCGTCTCACAGGTCTCATTGACATTTCCACCACTGTCGCTGTTCTGCCGTTCGCTCTTGTCCCTGATTGTGTAAGGTGACACTCTGGCAGTTTTGGACTGGTCGAAGCCAAACTTCCTGTTGCGTGGGAGATCAGCAGCACCGTGGGTGCTGTGAAGAGGTGTGGGGGTGTGTAGACCTGAGGGCAGCAGAGCAGGGGAGCTGTGGGGGTAACTAGCCGTCAGACCGCATTGCTGGGGATAAGCGTAGCCTGGTGTGGGGGGCAGGTATGCAGATGGCAAGGCAAATGCTGGTGACGGAAGATAGGATGGTTTAGGTAGCAGATGTTGGCTGCTGTAGGATGAAGGGAAATCCTGAGATGTGGGACCGCTGCTGTACTGCTGCTCTGAAAGATCACTTCCTGTCCCCTTCAGTGGGTCTAAACCGGGAGGCCCGTCTGTGCTGTACCCCCCAGGCCACAGCTCCTGGTGCTGTTCACTTCTCAGGAAACTCCCATGTTCTGGTAAGGCTGAGTTGAAGGAATATCTCTCTGCATAGCGCTTCAGCAAGCTAGAAGCACTGAGGGCAGTGATGTCATCAGTGTAGCCTGAGAACGCAGGACGACTGGGCTGAGGAAATGGGAGGGGCTTAGGGTGAACTGGAGATGATGTGGTGGAGGAGACATCATAGTGTTGCTCCGCCCACTCAGGTGACCACTGCATCATTACCACACCTGGAAAATGAAAAAAAAAATAAAAATAAAGCTTTTTTTTTGCATACTGTACATGCTAAAAGAATATTTGATGGCATCTGTTTTAAAGGGATAGTTCACCAAAAAATTTTAATTCTGCACAATAATACTATTACTTTGTATTCCCCGTTAAGAAATGAGGCACAGGATAGCTAGAGGAGGTATTTAAGGGACAGTTTATGCAAAAATGAAAATTCTGCATGGTGTTACTATCTACTTTTTATTCCTCATTGAGAAATAATAAAAAAGAATGAGAAAGGATTAAAAAATATCTGCATGATGTTACTATTACTTTTTATTCATCGCTGATAAATGATGCACATTACAGCTAGAGGTATTTAAAGGGATAGTTCACCAAAAAATGAAAATTTTGAAAATTCTGCATGTTTATTACATTTTTATTCATTGTTCACTGTAAAAAATAATGACATGTTCACTAAGTCATGACTGCATGTTTTTACATTACTTTAACTAAATAATTTAAGCAATTTTAAAGTAAGTTTAATATAATTTAAGTTGAAAGTAATTGTAAAGCCAATTTGATTATACTTAAAATGTGTAAGTTTTTAAGTTTAACATTTTTTTACAGTATTGCAAAATATTGCAAAAGATAGCTAGAGGAGATATTTAAAGGGATAGTTAATCCAAACATATGGAATTTCTAAAATTATGCATAATGTTACTATTACTTTTTATTCTTCGTTGAGAAATAACGCAAAAGATATCTGGAGGAGGCATTTAAAAGGACAGTTAACCAAAAATTCTGAAAATTCTGCATTATGTTACTAGTACTTTTTATTCATCGCTAAAAAAGAATGGACAGATCTATCATTTGCTCACCCTCATTCCAAACCTGCATGACTTGACATGAGGGTGAGTAAATGATAACAGAATTGTAATTTTTTATTAAACTGTCCCTTTAAATAGCTCCTTTATCTACCTTGTGCATTGTTTCTCCACCATGAATAGAAAATAATAAAATCATGTGGTTTAGTGGTTTTGCAAAACCACTTCAAATTCAAAACTGGACTGCAACAAGAATTCACCATATGGAACCGCTTAGTAATCTGGACAAGATGTGATCTATTCTTTGTATCTTAATCTGCACGAGTGTAATCTCAGTAACCTTGCACACATCATCCTCACACATTTTGATGAGGGTAAGACGAATTAAATGAGCGATTGAATGCTGGATTTACAACCAGTTATATTTATATATGTGTGAGTGCATGTGTGTCTATTTTCGTGTACTTTCTGGAAGATGAAGGCAGATTAGAATCGACAGATTAGAGCGAAGTTCTAGAGAGGGTAGGAGACTGACAGCACACTAAGAGTTTAAGAGCATTTTAAACAAATATACATGAACATTAACATATTAGCCAGGGTTCTAGAGAGCTCAGATTCCTCACTAATCCCAACAAATCCTTGCTAATCACAACTACTCTTGTTCTTTAAAAATATTTAACAGTCAAATTTCTGTTTCTATATATGAATCTGCTTTTTATGTCTTTATATCTTTATGTTGCTTCCCTCCAATTCACACATTTCCTAGAACTTCCACTCTAGATACAGGATCCCGTCCATAAATATGGCTGCACCCGGAATGCCAAGAATTCAGCCTGGGATCTTTTTGCAAAACACATCCTCTACACACACACACACACACATACACACTCACTCACTTGCTCACTCACTCACTCTCACACACACACACACATGCTCCAGGTTGAACATCATAAGAAGAGTTTTTTTTTAAACAAATTAAATGGCTGAAGATCTGCAATGCTAAATGTATTAGTCATTATATTACATAATTCCATGTACTGCAAATTACCTTTGATTATATGTTGGCCATCCTGTAGTTCAAAATATTCATCTAAATAGAGATTTTTGTTTTATCAGTAAAACAAATAATATTTAAGGCTTCTTATTCTTCCCTTGATAATGAAAAGACTGAGCTGAGAGCAAAGAAACAGCTGGTAAAGTCATTACTCTCTCTGGCTACTGCTGAACACACACTTTCCAGCAAAATCTTTTCCAACATACACACACATATATAAACAGACATATAATAAATATGCATTTTGTTTTGCATTGTGCATTAACTCACCATGCTGTTTTAACCAGAACTCTGTACAAGCGTGTTATTCTTGATATTGCTTATGCTATTGGTGTGCACAAATCTTTCCACCATTGCTCATAAACACAGATACCTGAAAGAAAGAGCGATAAATTATTACTCCACTTTGCATGGTCACACTTTCTTAAAATTAAAAGTGCACCATCTTAAAATCTCACATACCTAACCATACATACCAATAGGAACAAACTGTTAAATGTAACTTTATAATGTATAAACACAGAATGCATGTGCAACCAAAATCCAAAAGTTTTCTTCTCTCTTACTCCCCTTAACTTCACAAGCAAAAGGCTATTAACAGATAATGAGAGGCAGAGATGAAGACAAGAGTGGTTTTAAAAATTTAAACAGATAAAGCTGTCATTGTATTTTACATGCATTAAGAAACATACCCGTCCCTCTCTGTGCATATCCATTGCACTGTAGCAGTTATAAGTAAATAACAAGCTTTACGCTGCCATGCCTCTTACACTGTTTTTTTGTCTCTTGCCTCTTCTTTTTTCTTCTTCTATCCAACTCTGCACTACCTCCCTCTGTCCCTGTGACAACAGTCCACATGCACGGCCCCTCCCCCACTCCCACCCAAATCCTCCCCTCCCCCCGCCCTGCCTTTTTGTTGAAAGTATTTAAGCAGAGAGAGAGAGAGAGAGAGAGAGAGAGAGAGAGAGAGAGAATCTCTTTAGGGTATTTTACTTTTAAATAACTGTTACTGTTTATTTAAAATCAACACATTTGCCAGTGTCTTATAAATCATGCACACATGGCATTTGTGTTTTTTTTTTTTTTTTTGTAATTATAGTCTTAATGTAATAACTTATATTTTTCTAATATATGTCTGTGTTTCTGTAGCATGTCTGGGGGCTTTGTTAAACAACCCTTGTGGGGGATAAAAATGATCTGGATATCAAAATATAACTTCTATCAAGTAAACAGCTGAGGGTGCTGTTTGCTGTAATTCTATTGCTGATGTGTTGAATATCTCTGGAATGCGAAGAGGAATCCTTCCACATAAATGAGCATTGGAGAAGCTCTCTGTTGTGCTCTAAACTCTCTCCTTTTCCCCTCATCCAAAGCTTTCATATAATCAATAATGAATCCAGTTACATTCTTTTTATTGAAGTCAACACAACAGTTAATTACAAAATTAATTTATTTTATGCGGAAAAGTTTCCCTGCAGTGTGAAATATATAAAATAGAAAATTCATATTGAAAAGTCAAAACAAAACTGAAAACCTTAACATATGTGCTTAACATATGCTTGTGCTTGTTTGAACAGCCACTGTGTCTCTGAAGAGAGACTTTATAACCACCAGTCCCTCTGACTCCAGAGAAAGAATAGAAAAATGAAAGGGATATTACTTTTATTTAACATGAAAGTTTCATCTGTAGAAATACTTTTGCAAACTCTTTTTTGAAAAACTTGTATTATAGATGTTTGGGATGTTTTTTGTGGAACACTATCATTGCCCAAAGCAGAGAAATATGCCATTCATGTTATTACTTTCATTGGACAGCTTGATTTTTTTTTTTTTTTTTTTTACTTCATTGTTAAATCATATATATTTTTAATCATTGTTTTTTATTAAAACATTGCTGCTCTATATTTAAATGTATAGCAATAATAGGTTTTGCAGCAATATTGTTTCTGTCCAAAAGAAGTTTAAAATGGAAAAAAAGCTTGTTTCAATACACACAGTTTCCCCTATTTTCCTATGACATGTGATCAGTCACATGATAAATGTTTCTGTAGCAAAGATGGCAGCCTCCAGGTTGTGTACTTACAGTGCACTAGTTGCCATTGAACTAACTTGGAATGCTAACAACTTTTCTTCAAGTATTGGAGACTTCTATGGTTAATACTGTATGACATCTTAGCCATCAAAATACATCAAATCATATATTTTAAGATGTTTATATTTAAGTTTAAGTTATTATATTTAAGTTATTCTCCAGGCATCAATTTGATTTCAATTTTGGCATGACACTTGTTTTGGCACTTTCTTACATCTTCCGTAAGTTTACATTGACTCTCAGTTGTAAGTTTAAACACGCTCTCAGTTGTTGCTTATTAACAATAAATAGTATATGATATACTGCATAACCACTTGCATCAGGTCATTTATTTGTGTACAGTTGTGTACAGATGTTGTATATTTAAGCTTTTTTACATTTTACATTTCTCTCTGGTTACAAATATAATAGGCCTAGCTCTTTCAGAATATTTTAGATGTATGTGTTTTATTTAAAATGGGCTACCTTCCTTTGTGAAGCCAAAGTGTATTTTTACTGCTACTGTGCAACATACTTTGAGAACTGTTATCAAATAAGCAGCTGCATTATATTTCTTGTTAATTAATTAGAAATGCTACTTTTGGAGCTATTCACAGTATCCCAATCTTTTTGGAGAACACAAAATCAATCCACCTAAGATTTTCAGCTAAGCTAGGCTTACAGTGCCTAAGCAATGGATCTCTAGCAAGCTACAGTAATTAGCTATCATGGCATTAGCTCATTGTGCAAAAGTCAAGTAAACAAATCCCAGTGTCTTTTCCAGATTGATCTATGCTTCATTGTCTTAGGAAAATTAGCATGTAGCACAATACCATATACTAATCACTAAAATTATTGTAAGAGGAACTGCAATGCTCATTAAGGTAGGAATGGGTGTCCTGCCTTAAAAGAGCCTGTCACATTTTAGAATTTAATTTGGAATATATGTGCACATTAATTTTGACCCACCTGACAACTGGAGACTGAATAATGAGCAGCTAGACTTACTTTGCTAAAATTAAACTTTGAGTTTAATGAATTTTTGTGTGAAATACACCATCTTGACCCATGTATGCTCATTAAGAGTCATTAAATCTAGTGGACAAAAGTACAACTTCAAAGAGAAAACCATTGTTCTGTGTATAAAAGATTTTAGATGTCTGTTCATGTTTGCTTGACTCCAAATTTTTTTAGAAAGCATGTTTTTATTTCATTACTTCTCGAATTGATGGAGAAGTTCACATTTCTCTTCACATTTCATTTTAATGGTTAGTTTTACTACTTTGTGCAATGAAATGGGATTGTGTATTATAAAGACTCAACCAATGTTTAAAAAGCTGCCTCTGTTGTTCTGTAACTCATATGTCTGTGTTAAGTCAGACTGTAGGGTGGAACAGGCTTTGTTGACAGAAAGTAATAATTAACCTGGAAATGACAACTTTGTTGTGTCCTGTTGAATAAAAGTCTAGACATATGTGGAAAGGAACTTTCAAATAATAAAGATTTGCCACAGGTTTCAATGTGAATGCTATCTAAAATTGTAACTTTGTTTGAGGAGTCGTTTAGCCCACATTCTGTGGTCTGTTCTTCAAGATTGCCACATGCAATATCACTCTCTGCCGTCTAGTGCATCCTGGAGTCTAAACAACAAAGAAAAATCAGTCAATCAGTAAGTGTGTATGATACACTGTAAAATATAACAACAAAAGTTTTACTTTATCTCTTTACTTGAAGTCACCCCCATCTAGAAGTGTCTTGTAAGTGCTGATCTCTGCTTCCAGTTTCATCTTAATATTAAGCAGGGCTTCATATTCTTGACTTTGCTCTGTGATATTTGACCTCAGCTGTCCCAGCTCAGCTTCAAACTGCAGTATGATGTTATTGTACTTCTCCATCTCTGCATTTGAACGTAGCTCTGTGTTCCGCAGGGTATCCTCAAGTGACGCTTTCTAGAAAGTTTGGCATCATATATTTTCAACATGAACTTCTTGTTTTGTTAAAAGTTCAGCTTTTATAGATCTGAAATATATTTGAAATCTAAAACATTCATAAAGTGGCGTGTATGTGCACGTTACCAGGCTTTGTTGGGATGCAAGCTCTATTTCTAGTGTTTGAATCTGTCGTCGAAGGTCATTAATCTCCATCTGAGCTCCTTGTAATGCCTCTGTGTTCTGAGCTACCTGCCCCTGAACTTCTGATAACTAAGAAGAAAGAGTTCGATGGTTAGTTTGTTAGGTCATAGCAAAATTGTTGTCATGTAGTGGTCAATGGTTCTGTACCTGGGATTCGTGCCACATTTTGAGTTCCTCAGCATTTTTGAGAGCTTGTTTTTCATAGTTAGCCCTCATATCTTCCATCACTTGAGCCATATCCTGCCCCTTGGGTGCATCAACATCCACCTGAACACCTGACTGGGCAATCTGGTTTCGCATCTCCCCAACTTCCTATCAAAGTTGAACAGAAAAGAAATCTGAGACGTGGAGTAGGAAATGCCTTTCAGCAATATGGTGGTGGTTTTTCCAGCATTTGATGATGTTAATATGTTGTTGAAGTAAAAACACACTGTGATCAATTTTAGGGATTAGTTCACTTTAAAATGAAAATTACCCCATGATTCTCTCACCCTCAAGCCGTCCTAGGTATATATGACTTTCTTCTTTCTGATAAACACAATCGGAGTTATGTGTAAGAAAAATATCCATATTTAACACGTTATAAAGTAAAATATCTAGTTTCCGCCAGACCGCCTTCCGTATTCAACTTACGAAATAAGTGTAACGCCTCTCGCAGTTCAAAACACTTATGCTACGTCCGACATCATACGTTGCGTCAGTTACGCTTTTTCTGGAAGTTGAATATGGAAGGTGGTCTAGAGGAAGCTAGATATTTTACTTTATAACGTGTTAAATATGTTGTTTTTTTTCTTACACAAATGCATCTCTTCGCTTTAGAAGGCTTTGATTAACCACCGGAGCCATTTGGAGTATGTTTATGATGGATGGATTCACTTTTTTGAGCTTCAAACTCATGGGCCCCATTCACTCCTATTATAAAATAGAAATTATAGAAAGTCATGTATACCTAGGATGGCTTGAGGGCGAGTAAATCTTGGGGTAATTTTCATTTTAAAGTGAAGTAATCCTTTAAAGGCCCCATGAAGTCTTGTTTCTTTTAGTATGTCTATGTTATACATCTATCCATATGCTAGCATACCCCTGAATGCTTACAAAATTCCTTTCTGAGAATATTCATCTGATGACTCATCTTGCATTCCACAGATTTTTCTACAATCAAATGCTCTCTAGAATTAGCTCCTCCCTGTTATCCCCCTGCAATTTACTTGCAAGTTGCAAATTGGTTCATGGTTATGATGAAGCAAAAGCCTAGTGGTGACCCCTTTGATTTGTCCCACCCCAAATGTATTCTTTAATAGGAAATACATCAACACAGGAAAGAAAACTGTGCTCGTCAAATTATATCATGGGATCTTTAAGCTTATTCAGAAATGTGAGAATCTCTTTCTGTGAGTGTTAAGTGGCTCTTATGCAATGGTTGTTTACATTTTCATGGTTTTTCTTGAGGAAGACGAGCTCTTCTTTCAAAGACTCAATTTCACCCTCCACATTCAGGCGTCCAATGTTGGTGTCATCAATGACCTTCTTCAGACCTGCAATATCTCCTTCCACGGACTGCCTGATGGACATCTCATTCTCAAACCTATAACACACACACATAATAGTCTTTCAAGTAATGCACTATAAGGTTTCTGTGTGCATGTCAACAGTCCTTCATCACATATGTCAGGCTGATGATTTCTGGCTTGTTTTGTGATTCTAAGAATGGCTTGTGTGGTGTAATAATGGAAACTGACTTGACTCTGAAGTCATCTACTGCCAGACGAGCGTTGTCAATCTGCAGAACAAGACCAGCATTGTCCACAGTGGCATCAAACACCTACAGGCAAAACAAAGCACATATTTCACCAAACAAAACCTGTTTTTGACATCCATCTTATTTTTTTCTGTAGCGAAAGATAAGATTTTTCAGATGGTTTTAATTACAGTGTTCTTGGAATGGAGTTCTTATCTAATCAAGTAATTAAGTGGAATCAGATTTTGTATTATTGAATTATGCTTTGTATTAACTTTCTTTGTGAAAATCTGAAGCATTAAAGGGTCTGAATGAATATGAGACAAAAGGCAGAATTGTTTTTCATTCAAATGTGACAGGTTTTTTTTATTTTAATGCTATGTTTGATGTGTGCATGTGAGAGAATTTGTGTATGTCTGTATGTATGTAGAGCAGAACATTTGGAATGGAAGTAATGATTAAACAATAACTCCTACAAAGTTTGTCAGCGTGCCACATCCTGCACTGGTGAAAGCGGAAGCTGGTACAAGTTATCATGCGCTTCTGCTTATCAGAACTGGCTTTCTGAAATGTATAATATTTGTAGTAAAATGTATTTTCCTAAATGAAGAATATAGTAATGATTATTAGCTCAGTTTTCTGTTTTTCAGTATTGCTGGAATTAAGGAAAAGATTAGACATTTCTGAACTCAAAATGCTCTGTAATGACTCAGCCACATCTGCTATAAATGATGCAGTCTTGTTGTGTGTGAGAGAGCGATGTTGTGACTGTGTGGGTGCATGCGCGTGTGTGCGATTGCTTATCCCACATCTGTTTTGCATTATGACTCTACTTAGAGACTCTGTATTAAGATTCAGCTGGCTGTAGTCCGTCAAACATTCTTCTAATGTTTTAGAAACAATTGTGAATGTTTTATTTGTGTTGACCGTTGTCATGGTTGCATAGATTTTTAAACCAAATTAGAAGGATTCGAAGAATTCCCTCAGTAGTAACCAGAATGCATTTCATGTAAAGCAGAACAAGCACAAAAGAAAGAAGAGAGAGAGAGAGAGAGAGAGAGAGAGAGAACAGGGCGTGCCACACCCTCCATTGAGATGTACGGAAATCTGATCATGTGTTTTTATTACACTGAAGGGTTCTCATGAACGCTATAAAAACTCAAGAACACATTTTTTTGTGAAAAATATCCACAGCACAAACTGAAAAAAAAATGTTACCTAAAAAAGTATTATATTATATTATATTAATTATATCATATTAAATTTATTATATTATATTATATGCTGTTTTGTTTTACAATGCATTTTACATACCATAAATTGCAAGATGTCTACAGTACACTACACTATAGGAATTCTTTGTTTTGTTGAAATGAGTATATAAAATTGCTATTTTCTGCTTGTGAAAAACTTATACATCACTTCTAAGTTTCCATTTGAGTTCAAATCATCTGGTATCTCCTCCTCCTAACATACACATCTGCCTACTCTTTCTCAAACTCTCAAATGCTTCCTTTTGCAGCTTGAACACCCCCACTAAAAGAAAAAACACACAGAGAGACAGACACATGGAAAGCATATAAACCCAACAATGTCTCTCACCTTCCTCCTCAGGTCATCCAGGATGGCGTTGTACTTGCTGTAGTCGCGAGTTTCTGGTCCACCTTTTTCCAGGGCCTCTCTAATCTGCATCTCCAGTTTGCTGTTCTCCTGCTCCAGCCTGCGCACCGTATCCAGGTAGGAGGCCAAACGGTCATTTAAATTCTGCATCTGGCCTTTCTCATTGCCCATGACGGCCCCTGTGGAACCAGCACTCACCCTGAAGGACCCTCCTGCACCACCCATGCCGGCTGAGCTCACCTTGAAGGCTGTGGAAGAGGAAATGCCACCACTTCTAGGGGCCGAACGGAGAGACATGGCAGAGGCAGACGAGATCCTGGTGCCCTGTCCACCTGCCCCGCCGTACGTACTAGCAGCACGGTGTGCGGGCATAGAGCGGGTGAAGGAGATGTGAGAGGCCTGGGGTGCGTAGTAGCTCATGGTGGTGGAGGAATGAAGTACTGGCTGCACGAGAAGATGAGTGTACACTGTGGGACGTCAACCCTTGAAAGCCACAGGAAGAGAACTGTGCAGCTTATATACCCCCACTAAACTCTTTCTGTTCCTCCTTTTCTCTCTCTGACTCAGACACACACACACTGACCAGCTAAGACCCTGCCCACATGGTCGGTTTTTTCCCTTACTTTTTTTTTTTGGTGTTCTCTATAACGCCCTTCCCACATCCTTTCTCCCTCCTTTCCTGCCTCAATCTCACCCCTCTGCCTCCCTCCATCTGAACCCAATCCCCGAGCTCATCTGGCCCTGGCCACATATACATACTGCAACAAGATACGGCCTTGAGATCAGGCTCATTTTGTGCTTTCAGTCCTACAATGCTTTAGTGAAAGCTTAAATAACAAATCCAAATGAGAAGAACAGGGGTTGAGAAAGAAAACAATGGTTTATGATTTTGACCAGGCACCTTTGGGACAGGCTACACCTATGTGTGCATTTTCCCAAAAGAATGGCCACATGTGGATTGGATTTAAAAACTTTTTTTTTTAAGAACTCAGGTTCAGCATTGGACCACATTGACCTTTAATGTATGGACATAAACACACTGACACATTATTTATTTATTTATTTATTTTAAAAAGATTATGTTTCACAGAAGAAAGTAAGTCAGTTTGGAACAAAATGAGAATTTTCTTTTTTTTGGCTGAACCATCCCTTTAAAACATCTAAACACTACTACTTTTATTCATGTTTCTGCAAACTGCAGTGCTACAAATAGTTTCACTTGCTTTGGCCTTTTAAGGTCCTGCTCAAAATTACATAACTGTCTGAATATGTGATGTGCTATGTTTAAAAAAAAAAACATTGTTCGAGTCTAAACACTCCACACACACACAAAAAAGAAATTGGTAAAAGCAAAAGCTCAAGATAATGTCTTACTGTTTGGAGTTCAGTGAATGAGGAAGAGCGTGAACCTCTACTTAACAGTTTTAAACTTTATAGTTTTGGTAACAATTTTGCTATCTGAGACCAAATTCAGAAAAGATTTCTCATTGTAGTGCAAAACTTGGAACATATGCAAAACTGTAGTCTTGGCTAGAAAATTGTGCCATGGCTTTTTACCCAATATCTCATTAGGATCATATTGAACAGCCTGACAGGCAACAATTAAAGGACCATAAAAATGGTGAACCCAGCTTTAAACTAAACAAAAAAAAAACTAAGATCCTTAAAGGGATAGTTCACCCAAAAATGTCATAATTTACTTACCCTCAAAACAACACTGGGCCACATTGATCTTTATTGTATGGATTTAAAATGTGAGAATAGCAAAAAACAATAACACATAGCTAATTGATGTGATGAAGATGTTGCTTTGAAATGCCTGTGATCCAAAGAACAAGACACCCAGAGGCTTAACACACCCAGGAGTTAAAAGAAACCTGAGGAGTTTTCAAAAAGCATTTTTGAAAGCTGATCTGTCTGTCAGCTTCCTTCCTTTCTTTCTTTCTTTATTTCTTTCTTTTGTTCTTTCTTTCTTTCTTTCTTTCTTGAAAAAATAAAATTATAAAAGAGTGTCTGTTTTCTGATTAATTTTTTGTAAAACGTGTACAGGGTTGCTAGAAACTGGAGGGATGTAATAGAGTTTTTTTTTTTTTTTTTTTACAAATCGTGTCTCACTTTTTTCGATTAAATGTTTGCATGCACAGCTTAAAATACCTGTGATGTAACAGGCAGCAGACTGAATTAATTTCTCATGGAATATTTCTTTGTCTTGGATCCGAATGCTAATGCTAACTGGATCTTGTCTGTGGCTATAGTACTTTTTCTGTCAAAAGTGCAATCTTCAGTGTCTTTGTTTGGAAGGGATGTCCATAGATTCCAGAGAGCTTTGCTTACCAGATGAGTCATCCATCCTATGATTTCCGAGAGCTCTGAATACAAATCACAAACTGCCCTGCAGGGGAAAAGTGCATGGTTTGTTCAACCTTCTCTTCTTTCTTCTCACTTCTTCATACTTTAAGTCCCCTGCATGCTCTCCAACTAGAGCGTTTGCTCTATATACACTGAAATACATTGTCGTTTTCAAGACCTTGAAAGATCCAAGTGTTTGTTTCAATCATTCACATGGCAACCTTATGTGTGTGTTTTGTTGTACCAATCTGTTTCCTAGCAACAGTTTCGTTTCCTTTTTTGTGGCTACATCAGAAATGCGCTGTGCACATCAACAATAGTCATATTGAGATGCATCACTTAAATCAGGAGGATAGAAAGCTGATCATGAGAAATTCTGTTTACAGCCTTTTCTCACTTCATTATTGAATTATTTCCAGTAGCTTAGTGGATGTCACATGTCTGAATAAAGATCTGCCTTGTGTTGATAAGGTCTGCAGAGCACAGACAAGCCATCTTGGTTTACAGATGAAGAGTCTAATGAAAAGTTGTCAGCCATAGCTGGCAGAGAGCAAGCAGATAGAGTTAGAGGAAAAGAGTGGCAAAAAAGCAGGGAAATAGAGGGACAGTGAGTCACACTTCAGAGTGAAGGAATTTCACCACCCTGCCCCCTTTTACAACATGTGACCACCCCCACTCCTAAACTCTTTTTCTTTCTCTCTCACGCACAAACATGCATGCTTTATTTCTCATTTACAAGAATGCAATGTTTAGGCTTATTACATAACTAACAGGCTCAGATTAAAATGCATTATGTAAATCTAACAGCTTTTTTTAACTCAAAGTCTTGTTTTTAATGAATCCGAATCAAAAAGGGTGGAATCACATTTCTAGTTGAGTTGCACCCATTTCCAGATGCATGCAATGCAAACTGCACTTACTTGGCTTGACGGGATGTAGCAGGAACGAATTCTCATTAAACCTTTCATTACTCTTTTGTGTTTGTCTGTTTTTATTCATGTTTCCACCCAGTCACCCTCTGCTTTACCCGCTCATTATCTGCAACTCAGACATACTCAGGAAAGTGAAAATAAAAAAAGAATAATGGAAAGAACAAGGAAAGGAAAAGCTGAATCCTTCAATAAGGGGAAACTGGAGTCAGATTTCTTTTTTCTTTTTCTTACTCACCACCAAACCAGCATTGTTTGTAGAATGTGTTTTAGCTGTATGCACACCCACTGTTCAAAGGTTTGGAATCAGTACGATTTTTTAAATTGATACTTTTATTTAGCAAGGATGCATTAAATTGATCAACTGTGACAGTAAATTTACAAATGTGTATGTATGTATATATATATTTCCCTTTCAAGGGAACTCGCGCTGCGTCAAGCGCTGCGGGAACGGCTCTGCGTGATTGCGTCATGAAGCACTTGTGAAATCAGTCCAATGGCGTGCCGGGACATCATAGGCGGGTGACCAGGAAACTATAAAGCACCCCTGAACCAAACAGTGTCAGCTTCTGTGTCTTCACAAGCGCTCTGTGTCAAATCGTTTGTCAAAAAAAGTGTGTGTGTCTCTCTGTAAAAAAGTAAAAAATGGCGAATAAGCAATTCAGACAGTGTGTGCCTCCTTGCCCTCGTTATCTTACGCATTCGCTCTGTGTTGTTTGTCTGGGACTGGAGCATGCTCAAGCAGCCCTCGAGGAGGCTGATTGTGAGCACTGCGAGAAACTGGCAATGAGAATGCTCCGGTCCCGCCGAGCGCTCTTCGAGGAGGCCGCTTCGGCACGTGTTCCTCAGGGCTCGGGTCCCGCTGCTGCCGAGGCACAGCGAAGGCTCGCGTCCTGGGGTTCGCAAATGGATCTAGTAGCGGGGTTAGAGACGGGCGATTCCCTTTCTCTGCCCTTACCTGCTAGATCTGCCGCTTCAGATCGCGAGTCAGAAGCACGCTCTGCGGTTTCTTCTGCTCACGCTGAAGCGCAGGTGCAGCAGCACTCCAGTTCCGAGGAACTGGATGTTGTGAGCCTCGATAATTTAGATGAGGAATCGCCACCTCATACACACGCTCACAAGGAGCTTATGGATGTTGTGACTCGTGCGTTAGCCAGATTAAAAATAGATTGGCCGGCAGAAAAGCAGGAAGTTCGTCAAATGAGCAAATTAGACGAACGATTTCTTCCCTTGAGATCACAACCTCCAAAGCGGGACTTGCCGTACTTTCCTGATCTCCACACCGAGGTGGCGAGTTAATGGAAAAGACCGGCTTCATATAGAGTGTTTAATCCCTCAACATCTTCATATTCAAATATTATGGGGTTAAAACACCACGGTTATGCGGCGATGCCTCAGGTAGAAGAGATGTTTGCGAGCTATCTCTCTCTCCTGAGTCTGCATCGTCGCTGAAAGCCCCGCAGCTACCCAGTAAACCAGTAAAAAAAACATCAGCTTTAGTGGGTAGGGCATACTCGGCAGCAGGTCAGGCAGCCGCCTGTTTACACACTATGGCGGTATTACAAGCATACCAGGCTGATCTGCTTAGAGACATTGACGATGAGTGTGAGGAAGTGGGACGCGGAAACGATTGCAGAGATTAGGAGAGCCGCTGATCTGTCTCTCTGGGCCGCCAAGGAGACGGCCAAATCTATCGGCTGTTCTATGGCAGCCCTGGTGGCCACGGAGAGGCATCTGTGGTTAAATCTATCAGATATGAAAGATGGAGACAAAAAGTTCCTCTTAGATGCTCCAATCTCCTCTGCTGGCCTCTTCGGCGACTCAGTCAATACAGTCGTCGAGAGGTTTCAGGAAGCCAAGAAACAAGCAGCAGCGTTTCAAAAGCAGCCCCAGCCGAGTACGTCCTCCTCGTACAGAGAAAAACAAAAAGAGAGCGTTGCTGCCCGAGCTCCCCCACAGAGAGACTGGGGGTCGGGTCAGCGCTCGCAGCCGAAGTCTTCCCGAGGTAGAGCAGATCTGAGGACTGTTATTATCTCCAGGAAGGCTTCGGCAAAGAAGTCCTTCTGATGGCTGTCCCCTCTGGGGAGTGTCGGTGCTCACCTCATTACACGGTGCCCGCCTCCCCTCGGTGCCATCAGGGGGCCGTTCTGCCAACCCTGCCACCTCGTGTGCTTCAGGGCGAAGCAGTCCTCAGCGAGCAAACACCTCCATGTCCGCCCGGAAACATAGCGGCATGGGGAAGCTTGCCCCCTCCTCGAGAGGCTGGTTCCCTTAGTAGATTTTCTGGCAGCGTGGAAACTTCTGCCAAATATCTCAGATTGGATCCAGCAGACAGTAGAAAAAGAGTACAGAATTCAATTCGGGTCACACCTGCCCAAATTCAACGGGGTGGTACCCACGGTGGTCAACCCCGAGCAGGCTCTGGTTATGAAACAAGAAGTACAGACTCTCTTGCGAAAAGAGGCTATAGAGAGGGTCCCTCCCCACAGCAGAGTGTCAGGGTTTTACAGCCGATACTTTATAGTTCCCAAGAAGGATGGAGGGCTGCGTCCCATTCTAGATCTGCGCCAGCTGAATCGCGCAGTCAAGAAACTAAAATTCAAAATGCTCACTCTGAAACAGATTGTGTGTCAGATCAGGTCCGAGGACTGGTGTGTCACGATAGATTTAAAGGACGCATATTTCCATGTCTCCATCCTTCCTCAACACAGGAAGTTCCTCAGGTTTGCTTTCGGGGGCAAAGCATACCAATATCAGGTTCTTCCGTTCGGCCTAGCATTATCTCCCTGCACATTCACGAAGTGCGTGGATGCAGCTCTGGCTCCTCTGAGACTCCAGGGCATCTGCGTTCTGAACTATATAGACGATTGGCTCATTTTGGCACAGTCAGAACAACTGGCTTTCTAGGCGTAGTTTGGGATTCAAAGACCATGAGGGCTCATCTAGCGCTCATCTCACTGTAAAACCTTTTCAGAGACTACTGGGTTTGATGGCAGCAGCGTCCAACGTGATACCTTTTGGCCTGCTGTACATGAGACCCCTGCAGTGGTGGCTCAAAACCAAGAGATTTTCCCCGAGGGGAAATCCGTTTCGCATGATCAAGGTCACGCGGCGATGCCTTCGTGCCTTGGTTATGTGGAAGGATCCTTGGTTCCTGTCCCAGGGACCAGCGTTGGGAGCTTCTTGTCATCGCTTAATGCTAACGACGGATGCATCCCTCACCGGCTGGGGAGCGATCATGAGTGGTCGCTCGGTCCGGGGTCTGTGGAACGGCCATCAGCTTTCCTGGCACATAAACCAGCTGGAGCTGATATTGATATTGGCCGTGTTCCTGGCACTCAGGCACTTTCTCCCAGACCTCAGGGGCCATCATGTGTTGATCCGCACGGACAACACGATGGTGGTCTCCTACATAAATCACCAAGGGGGTTTGCGCTCACTCCGATTATGGAGACTAGTACATCGAATCCTGATATGGGCTCAAGAGAAGTTATTGTCAGTTCGAGCAATATATATTCCAGGGCGCCTGAACAAGAGGGCAGACTTCCTGTCGAGGCAGGGAGTGGTGCCCGGGGAATGGAGACTCCACCCCGAGGTGGTGGAGCTCCTCTGGAATCGCTTCGGGCGAGCTCAGGTGGATCTGTTCGCGTCTCGAGAGACTACGCACTGTCCACTATATTATTCCCTCACACATCCAGCCCCTCTGGGGTTGGATGCCATGGTGCAGACGTGACTGAGGCTGTGTCTGTATGCCTTTCCCCCTGTGGCATTGCTACCAGGAGTTCTGGAGAGAGTACGCCGGGACGGGGTCTGTCTGTTGTTAGTAGCCCCATTCTGGCCAGGTCGAGTATGGCTCTCAGATATTGTGCCTCTCCTCGAGGGCCCTCCATGGGAAATTTCAGTCAGGAGGGACCTTCTCCTGACTGGGGGTCAATTTTGCACCTACGCCCGGAGCTGTGGAAGCTGTGGGTTTGGCCTCTGAGGGGGCCCAGCTCATAGATTCTGGTCTCTCTACTGAGGTAGTAGAGACCATACTACACTCCAGAACTCCTTCCATGAGGAGGCTTTATGCCCTTAAATGGAGAATCTTCATCTCATGGTGTACAAGCCATTCACTGAATCCAGTTGACTGCCCGGTTGGTTCAGTACTAGAGTTTCTTCAGGAAAAATTATCTTCAGGGTTATCCCCTTCTACCTTGAAGGTATATGTGGCGGCTATCTCTGCTTACCACATTCCTTTAGAGGGCACATCTGTGGGGAGACATCCGTGGGTAACTCGCTTCCTCCGTGGTACTCTGAGGCTAAGGCCTGCGGCACGCTCGAGGGTGACGGCCTGGGATCTGGCCGTAGTTCTAGAAGGCCTAGCTCTGGCTCCCTTTGAGCCTATCGAAGAGGTGCCAGAGAAATTTCTCACTCTGAAAACTTTGTTTCTTATAGCTATCTTGTCTCTCAAAAGAGTCTGTGATTTGCAATCACTATCGGTTTCACCCTCCTGTCTTGAGTTTGCACCTGGTATGGTGAAAGCGTTTCTATTTCCTAAGGAAGGATATGTACCTAAAGTCCCCACTAATGTCGCGGGTCCTATAATGTTGCAGGCCTTTTCTCCGCCTCCTTTTCAAAACCCAGACCAGGAGAAATTAAATCTGCTCTGCCCAGTGAGGGCACTAGATGCTTACGTCCACAGAGCTGCCCTGTGGCGTAAGACTGATCAATTGTTTGTGTGTTTTGGGTCCCCGAGTAAGGGAAAGCCTGCATCTAAGCAGACGCTAAGCAAATGGATAGTTGAGGCTATTTTAATTGCTTATGAGTCGGCCGATCAGCCCTCACCGTTAAGGGTCCGAGCCCATTCAACTCGGAGTATGGCTGCCTCTACAGCTTTATTATCGGGAGTCTCTCTCCAGGAAGTATGTTATGCGGCGGGTTGGTCCTCTTCGCATACTTTTGTCAGATTTTATAACCTGGACGTGGCTTCAACTCCGGGGTAGGTATTGGGTTCCTGCAGCGCTTGACGCAGCGCGAGTTCCCTTGAAAGGGAACGTCTCAGGTTATGTATGTAACCCTGGTTCCCTGAGAGGGAACGAGACGCTGCGTCGCTTTGCCATACTCCCAGAATGTCTGTGACCGACTTGCTTCGACCGATCAGAAGCTGACACTGTTTGGTTCAGGGGTGCTTTATAGTTTCCTGGTCAATGACGTCACCCGCCTAAGACATTGGAGTGATTTCATAAGTGCTTCATGACGCAATCACGCAGAGGCATTCCTGCAGCGCTTGACGCAGCGTCTCGTTCCCTCTCAGGGAACCATGGTTACATACGTAACCTGAGATGATATATACAAAAAACATGTATGAAATATAAATATAAATATTACATTTAAATATAAATTAATTTCAAATAAACGCTGTTATTTTGAACTTTCTATTCATCAAATAATCTTGACAATGGTTTCCACCAAAATATCAAGCAACATAACTGTTTTCAATATTGATAATGATCAGAAATGTTTCTTGAGCACCATATTAATGATTTCTGAAGGATCATGTTCAAAAAAAAAAAAAAGAGTAAAAATAGGGCACAATGTACTAATTAATTTGACAGAATTTTCCGTCTTTTTTATGTGTATTTTGAATTTTGAACTTTGTTGTGTTGTGTTTTAGGGTTCATGGAAATGTCCATAAAATTACTGGATAATGTCCTGGTAAATTTCTGAAGACTGGAGTGATGATGAGGAAAATTTGACTTTGCCATCACAGGAATAAATTACACTTTAAAATACATTAAAATATTTATTTTCTGTTGTAAAAATCTTTCACAATATTACTGTTTTTTCCCCCTGTAGTTTTAATCAGATAAATGCAGTCTTGGCAAGCATAAAATACATATTTTTTTGTTTTGACCCCAAACTTTTTAATGGTGGTTTAAGTATTAGTGAGAACAACGAGAAAGTAAAGATGTAGGTTCACATGACACAAGCAGTCAGACATATACACAACAATGGCGACCTTAATGATTAATAGGACAGAATATGATGACAACACTTTGTATGATGAACAATAATAATGCTGATTATAGGCTAATCATTATCTCTGTTTGAATAAGAAAAGATGCTGTAGTATGATACTATTTATAAATGTGCACTCAGGCATACAAAATTAAAAGTGAATCTTTTATTTCAACAGTATTTTATATAAAGACATTGCAACATTAATTATATGTCACTTAGATTTTTACTTCATGAGTCATCTTGTTGACTAAAGCAAAGACAGAAGGCTGTGAGATGTGTGATTGGTTCGGGTGAGGTAAAATGTTATGATGGATTAGTGGAACAGACACACCCTGTGACATTTAAATTTATATTCTCAGCAGATTAAGAAATTATTTTAGTATAATTCAGTTGGTGAGAAAAGGCAAAAGAGGGTGAAGCTACAGGAAAATGACGTCCTGACAACACTGATTTGCACCACAAGAGCGGACACAGACCAAAACCTTATCTCTTCTTCAAATTCATGGAATTCTTATGTTGCTTGCAAAATATGTTTTGCTTATACACTTACTTTTGAATGGCTGAATGCTTTTTGCCTACAGAATAGCGTAGTATCTGCCTGAAAGGATTGTTTAGACCTTGCTAACCAGCTAAACCATAACCCTATTGGCCTAAACCAGAAGTCCTTCAACTGTCGATCTGCTGTTAGTGTTCTGTAGACAAAATGCAATTCCAAACTCAGCCACTAGGGAGTGCTAAAATCCGCCACAAACTGGGAAAACACAAAACAGACTTACCAGAATGTCATTAGTTTACCGCTAGCACATGTTTTTACTCATCCTTTTTTTCCACTTCAGCTCTCAGAGAGTTTTGTCTCTCATGATTTACTAGCTCAAACCCTTTCGCATTTGTATTCATCTTCAGAGCTATTAATTCTATGTTTTACTATGCAGTCATCCAACATTACATATTTTCAGGTTGCTTGAAATTTCTCAATTTTTCTTTATTACTGTATTTCACCGTTTTGCAACGGTTCCCACTGTGGCATAGTGATAAATGGATGTGGTAGGATTTTGTTAAAATTTGTCTTTGTCTATTACGCTTAGGCTATTAACACAACACCTCATTGTCTGGTTTCAGTCCCTCTTACCTGAGTACTGTTTGTGTAGAACAACTCCCTCCTTCAGTTCAGCACCTTGTATTTACAAAGAAGGCTTTCTCCTTTGGTGAAACATTTATCCAAAAGCAAACAGATGTTATGCCTACCTTCACATAGCTGTCACTCATGAGCCAATTGTTCCTTATCAGTGCTGTCATAGATTTACCCCACATGGTGCCGCTAAAGGCAAAACCAGTTGTGGTGCTATCCTCTTTTTTAAAGATCTGTTTTAAGGACAGTCACCTGTTTTTGCCTTCAGGACACCACATCCCTTTTTTTCATATTACAGGAATACAGGCAGTGTGCATGAAGAGTACACCGCTGAATTACCAGAATTAAGCTATACTGCTGAAAATGTATGCCTCAAGCCAGCAACAATAGGTCACCATTGGTTAGCTGCTGGTTTGGGCTTGTTTGTGGTCATATTACACTCTAACTTGAACGAAAGTGAATGACACGCATTCCAGCAGTCATCAGAATGAACATGAAGTGGTAGAAAGTCCTCAAGGAGAACTGTGTGTTTATTATTACACTGTATCTTGTCCATCCCCATTTTATTTAATGTTATACTCTCCTTTGTGGTTTAGGAGTAGAATGAATTTACTAACAATTATTAATATAATTATATTATTCATCAATAATTAATATATTCTTGATAAATAATTAATCACTCTTCTCACTGAATCACTCTGAAAACTGTGTTTCTTATAGCTATCTCGAGAGAGTCTGTGATTTGCAAGCACTATCGGTTTCACCCTCCTGTCTTGAGTTTGCACCTGGTATGGTGAAAGTGTTTCTATTTCCTAAGGAAGGATATGTATCTAAAGTCCCCACTAATGTCGCGGGTCCTATAATGTTGCAGGCCTTTTCTCCGCCTCCTTTTCAAAACCTAGACCAGGAGAAATTAAATCTGCTCTGCCCAGTGAGGGCACTAGATGCTTACGTCCACAGAGCTGCCCGCATCTAAGCAGACGCTAAGCAAATGGATAGTTGAGGCTATTTCAATCGCTTATGAGTCAGCCGGTCAGCCCTCACCGTTAAGGGTCCAAGCCCATTCAACTCGGAGTATGGCTGCCTCTACAGCCATAATGGGCACTGAATCCCATTTTTTTCATGTTTTGATTTGAATCATTTATTAGTTTTACAGGCTATGTGTGTATTTGTTGAGAGGTGACTGAGGGTCTGTCATGCTAGGACTGTAGTATTTACTTCTTTAGCCTGGTGTCTTCCAGAGAATAGATATGCAGCTATGTTGTATTTCGTTTATTGATTGTTTAATCATTAATTCCAGATTTTCCAGATAACAGTTTTAGTTTCGATTTCTATCTTCATTTTTTTTATGTGCATATCTATTCAGCTTTGTCATCACAGGAATAAATTAAATTTGAAATTATATTCAAAAAGAAAACAGGTATTTTAAATTAGTATTACACAATATCACTCAATCTTACCGACTTCACACTTTTGATCAATAATGTATATATTGCTAGCTATATACGTAGTATTTATCAAGTTTTCGCTTCTTTTTTCCCCTCCAGGTTTCTTTGTAGACTGTTGTTAACTTGGCAGAATGTGACCTTCATGAAAAAGGGGAACAAAAGATGCCACAACATTTTTATGACAAAAGAATATAGACCTCTCCTAAATCACACTCAGCAACAACATGAACATGATACACCTACATAATGAATATAAATATCAAATATTGTATAAAATATAAAAATGCCATAACTTATTTAGGTTAACCTTTATTTTGATGGTGCCCTTTATACATTCTGTTGACTATAAATAAAGTTTACCCACATGTCAACTAACTCTCATTAGAGTATTAGTTGAGTATTAGTAGACTGTTACGGGTTAGGGTTAGAATAATGGGTTCAGGTTAGTAGAAACATTTGACATATAATTCTAAAGTTACTTATAGTCATTAGGGGGACCATCTAAATAAAATGTTACCCTTATTTAGACTTGTGTTTCTTATATTATTGCATCTCTTAGGGAAGCTCTCATATTTAAAGGGAGAGTTTATCCACTAATAAGCCTGTCATCATTTACTCACCCTCATGTTGTTGCAAATGCATGTTAATGCATTTCTTTCTTCTGCTGAACACAAAAGATGATATTTTAAAGAATGCTGGTAACCAAACAGTTTCAGTTCCCATTAACTTTCATTATATTATTTGTACATATGATGGAAGTCTAAGGAACCAAAACCTTGGTTATCAACATTCATTAAAATATCTTCTTTTATGTTTGGCAGAAGACAAAAAAGTCAAACAGGTTTGGAATGACATGAGTGTGAATAAATAATGACAGACTTTTCATTTTTTGGGTGGGCGCTCCCTTTAATAGGCGCTATTATCCAGGGACTGTAATCATGTCTTTCCTGCTGATTCATAATTTAGATCTAGAAAAAAAAATCGTAAAGCTTTTTCTGTAGGCTCACAAGAACATATTACATTTTTAATAACATTATATGAATATGTGTCATTCCATTAGGTACTCAATTTAAAATTAATTATGTGACAAATCTTTATGGAACAAAAAAAACGTAGTATACAGTATTTGTTGCCTATATTTTGAGAAAGTGTGTTTTTTTTATGTAGTATACTATGGTGTGCACTGTAAAAGAAACAAAAAACTAAACGGAAAATGTACTGGTAATTTTCTGCCAAGGACATTATCCAGTAATTTTTTGGAAATTTCCGTTAACCCTTAAAACACACCTAATGCAATGCTTAATTCCAAATACAGGTAAACACCTGTAAAAAAACAAAACCAAAAAAAAAATTCTTTCATATTTATACAGTACATTGTGCACTATTTTTACAGTGTGGAGGTCACAGTAAAGGGATTGGCTTCAATAGGATGACTGTAACTTAGTCAGAAATACTCACCCAGCAGTTGAAAGTCTTGGGCTGTTATCTTTACAACAAGTTGGATGAATCAGCCCATGATGCCTTTTGCCTCCGCGGAAAAGTACAACATACAACTACCAATGGAGTGTTTGTATGGACGAGGTTATAAGAGGGGAAATCAGACTTGTTTTTGTAAAGAGTTTAAAGGGTAATTGTTTTTGCATTTGTAGATAGTGGGGACAGGCTCAAGTCAGCAATTAATTATTCATTCTAAGAGGGTGGACATAGAACTAAAGTTGTCAAATTCATAGTTTTCAGTCACGTGACCGTAACGGAGCCCTGGAGAGCAAAACAGCCATAGAAATGCAGCACAAGTCTGTCAATTTTCCATCTTCCAACAAAAATATGTGAACAAGATGCAAGTTTTGGGCACTTGTGATCCTGCTGCAGTATTGCAGTATTTCAATCACTAAAAACGCTTCACGTGAAAAACACTATAGGGTGAGTTGCACCAATAAGGATTAAATTAAGCTAAGTTTAATGCTTATCAAGGATTTGTTGATATAGGTTTTATTTTAAATCGAGTTGTGTTGCACCACTTAATTTTGAACACAGATTAACCATGTAGAAAGACTGTTAAAATTAAAGGGCTGATCAGGATGAACCGACGCCAGGCTAAAGAATTCTTTAAGACCTAGTGCAACCCACGCTTAATGCCTTAATGTACAGTGATATTAAAAGATTAAATTCAGTTTACGCATTTTTGATGATGCTTACTATATAGGCGAGTAGATGAGCCAAGAATATGAACGCAACATCTTTTCTTTGGTTTTCGATGGGAAAAACTCCTAACGATAAACCTCATGTTGCATTAATATTATGTATTAATTTGCTTGCCTGTACAAAGTATGCAACATCAATAAGGTGATTGACTGTTTCTGTGCTCTCATGTCAGCAGGACGCAAAGTAAAAGTAGATTTGCTTCTTGGTGTCTTAGCACGTTCAAATTTCACAATAAAAAGTAATTATGTACTATTAAGTTTTGGAGTATTCTAAGCATTTCCCCTTTGCTCAGGGATCTAAATGAATCAGTTAATGTATAACAGTAAGATTGTCCTTTTGACGTTCAGCCCCATAACTCTGTACATATCTTGAAAATTCTTTCTTGACCAATAATCTGGCCTTGAGCCACTCCCTGCGCTACATATAAGAGTTTGAGGGCACGTCTGCCATCCCACCACTCCAACCCCTCAACTCTCTGTCCTCTCTAGCTCGGACTGCTGTGTTGTCCAGAGATGCTGAACACAAAGAAAACTGTGAAGACTTTCAGCAGTCACTCCTCAGCAGGTGTGAGCAGAAACAGGCGGACCCCCCTCACCCGTTCAGGGATGATTTCGAGGGAAGGTTGGGGCTCCAGTCCAGTTATCTGCCCTCCAATTACAACTGTAAAGGTCAATGAAAGTCTTTTGGCACCTCTGCAATTGGAGATTGACCCGAACATCCAGGCCATTAGGACTCAGGAAAAAGAGCAAATCAAGACGCTCAACAACCGATTTGCTTCATTCATTGACAAGGTAAACTACTTCCTTCTTCATCTTGTCTTCATTTGAACCTTTTGTGTGGACCTTTAATATTTTCACATCTAGCCAAATGCATGTGTGTGGTTCATATGCTGGTGTGAGGAAGTGATGTGATTGTGATAATTCATCAGTAACAGTAGGTCCAGTCATATCAGTGTCATATTTTATCAGGACCCCCACTTAGCTGACTTACCAGAAGGGGCAATGTCCATTCTCTGCTATAAACACACCTTTGTCGTTTTTTTTCGGGCAATATCAGCTTACTATCAGGCACAGCGGCCGCTCCCTTATACATGCCTTTGTTGAAAACACACACACCTATCTGTGCACACAACTATCTTTGAACTCACATAATCTGTTCAATAAAGGACAGTGAGACATTTGCACTTAGGCTGCATTTAAAAATTAATTTGAAACTCTGCAGGACTATTTAAGTGAACTACAAAAACAGATTTTTTTAAAATAGTGACCAGTTACAGTATCTAAACATACCCATATACGTAGATCTTAGTCAAAATAATGGCATATATTTTTTATTTTTTATTTATATATTTTTTTTGTACAATGCAGTGTACAGAGAAGTGTGTTCAATGGATTTTACTGTTGTTTAACATTACAATTGTTCAGTTAAAGAAATATCTTTCCAAAAACACGTTTAGTAGAAAGAAACTCCATAAAAGAGTTTTGAAAGTTATAGGATATGAAAATTACATTTTTCATCTAGTTTCATGCCATTGTAATGACTAAGTTTATCACTAACAGCCTTGTTTTGATCTGTGTTAAATTCAACATACCCTGACTAATGTTTATACAAATTTGAATCTAAAATCTTGAAAAAAGTTTGAAAAAACTATTTTCAATTATTTGTCAACTACTCATATGCATGCTTTATATATTTTTATCATAAAAAACTGTATAATAGCTCTCTTTTTTCACTCTCTTCTTGTCTTTCCCCAGGTGCGCTTCCTGGAACAGCAGAACAAGATGCTGGAGACCAAGTGGAGTCTCCTACAGGAACAGACCAGCCGCCAATCCAACAGTGATATTATGTTTAAGACCTACATTGCTAACCTAGGCAGACAGCTGAATGGTCTGGGTAATGAGAAGCTGCGTCTGGAGTCTGGCCTGCGGGACATGACCGACCGGGTAGAAGACCTCAAGAGCAAGTGAGAACACTGGAAACATCTGCACGAATTTTACGTGTTTGTACGTGTTTTTGAATAAAAGTGTTTCAGGACGTTCCAAACAAACGTTTACTTTTGAACATTTCTCCTCAGGTATGAAGATGAAATTAACAAACGGAGTGATTCTGACAATGAATTTGTGCTGCTTAAAAAGGTCAGCACAAAATGAGTGCACACAGATAAAATACTTTTACCCCTGGTTTCATAGAGAAGGCTTAAGCTAGTCCCAGACTAAAATGCATGTTTGAGCTGTTTTAACTGAAAGCAACTTGCACTGACATTGGCAGTGCCATTGTTTTGTCTCAAGATGTACATCACACCAGTAATGTTTTTTCTAGGGCAAGTTTATACAAGCTATAAATGCCCTAATCGAACTAAGGCCTAGTCTAAGCCCTGTCTGTCAAACTGGGCATTAAAACTTGACAACAAATTATAATTATCATAATTCTATTATTAGAAATATATTTTGTACTGTGTTTATGTTTATGTTAGGACGCTGATGGTGCATACCTGAATAAAGTGGAGCTGGAAAGTAAATTGGATAGCCTAACAGATGAGATCAACTTCCTTTGGCAGATTTATGAGGCGGTACCAATCACTCTCTTCACATTTCTAATAAATCTTTTCCTACAGTCACATATTCACTTTGCAGATAGAATGTATTAAGTGAACTGATACTCATAAGAGCTTATAACACTTATGGAGAGTAAGAAATGTAAACCTTCAGAAATAGTGGTAAACGGAGGCCTAAACAGGCTTCAGAATGAGTGTTTTCAGTAATCCATGTTTGTAGGAACTCCGTGAGCTCCAGACTCAGATCAAGGACACGTCAGTTGTTGTAGAGATGGACAACAGCAGAAATCTGGACATGGACGCCATTGTGGCTGAAGTTCGTGCTCAGTATGAGCACATTGCCAATCGCACCCGTGCTGAAGCAGAGAGCTGGTACAAACAGAAGGTGACTTAACTTTCTTGCGTTGTGTGTGTGCATGTCATGTTAAACATGCTTATTTTATTGCATTGTAATATATGAGCTTTTCTCAATATGCACAAATTAATTTGTGTTTTTGTGTATGTGTCTGTACATAAATGTTCATGTGTGCTATAAAATGTTAGTATGAAGAAATGCAGTTGACAGCAACCAAACATGGGGATGACCTTAAAAGCACAAAGGCTGAAATGGCAGAGTACAACCGAAGAATTGCACGTATACACTCTGAGATGGAACTTTTTAAGGGGCAGGTAAGAACTATATTCAGGTTCAACTGTCAAAAAAAAAAGGGGGGGGGGGGGGGGATGTTGGAATAATACTTTAAAATGTCAGTAAACAAGCACACTTTCAGCTTGGTTATTTTTGGTGACATTTGACAAGAATAAAGCAAGCATTCTCTCAGTAAAGCTAGGTAAAGTGTATTATATGTGAGTTAATCTCAGATGATCTCAATTAATACCAGTTGACCTTCAGTTTTATATGTCAGAGTGTGGGAAGAATGTAATCTTTTGTCTCTTCTTATTTTAGCATTCAAACCATGAGTTGCAGATCAAAGAGGCAGAAGAACGTGGAGAACTAGCTGTGAAAGATGCAAAACTCCGTCTGCAGGAGCTGGAAGCAGCTCTTCTGAGAGCTAAACAGGATATGGCTCGCCAGGTGCGCGAATACCAATCATTGATGAACATCAAACTGGCTCTGGACATTGAGATCGCCACCTATCGGAAACTCCTGGAAGGAGAAGAGAGCAGGTGGGTGCAGCTTGAGACATCAGTGCTTGTTTAATACTATGAAACTTTAAGAATAGTGAATCACAATGGACTTCGTCAAGTACTTTGTGTGTTCCTTCACAGACTGTATAGCTCATTCCAGACTTTCTCCATCTCTAAACCAAACTGTGAGTTTCTTTAGGCACACAAAGCATTTCTTTTTATATACATGTTTTAGAAGTTTTTCATATCAGCTAGACGCTGCATTTGAACAGCTTTTGTAACAGTTTTATGTCCTTTTTTCTTAGCGTTGAACTACGACTTTGAAAGCAGCCACCTCTCATCCCAAAGTGCTGGGAAAAATGTTCATAACGCAGGCCTGGTTAAGAAGGAAGTCATGATTGCTAAGGGTGACAGCGCCAGCAGCTTCACCAACAGCACTGCCACCATTACCAAAAGCACAAAGACCACCATCATCACCAGTGAGGCTGGGAACAAACTTGCAGCTATAGAGGGAAGTTTGCAAGTGATGGATAAGTCTGCAGGCAAATTAGAGGAGGATGTTTTTGAATGACAGAAGAACAGATGAAAGGATTGTCTTGTGAACAGGGCCCAGGATCAGATTTTTATAGGTTGGCCTCCACCCCCTCCCCTGGGCTCTATTGTTGAGTTTAGTATATGTTGCTAAGGTGTGGTAGATCTAAATGAATTACAGTTATACAGTATATCATATTAAATATGTAATATATTTTAATGGCCCTACGACAAACTCATACATTCTCTTATTTCTATTTTGTTCCCTATAACTAAAAAATGACCTAATGTCTGTCACTGTGAGCACAATAAAAAAGTAGGAGAAACATCATTTGTGCACTTTTCTGTTTACTACTGAGGCTTATATTCAAATAAAGTGAATGCTGCAAAAAATAAATACATTTTCAACCTTGAGTTTTAAAGTCTTTATGTTTTCTGTGATTTAAAAGGCCTAGAACTGATGCAGCAGAAATAGACCATTTGTTTCTGCTTGAAGGTGATCATGATTTCACCAAGTATGTTCCTGGATCGACATCTTTGTTGATCCTGGAACAACATTTCAATCAACCAATTTGAGGGAAAAGTTTACAGTTTATGTCAAGTTTAGGCTTACAACCAGGTTTGGGTGCTTCTACATCAGTATTATTCACCTATAATTTCCCTCTGATTTTAGTGATAAATCATGGGTAGAGTTGGTTATTCCTACTGAATTGGTTTACGACTAAATTTTCAGACAGGAATGTTGTTCCAGGATCAACAAAAAATGTTACTTGGCAAAATCATGGTGACACTGCTTGACAGTCAGTAATGAAGTAGAATAGGAATGAAGTGGTCAAGATTGTATCTATCCTTTCAGTTGAATTCTTTATAGTGTTGCAACGTAATCAATCTACTTTGAGCGTTCACATTTCTGCTGTTCAGCATTTTACTTGGAATTTTCCTGTTTGAAGGTGAACCTTGATGGCACTTCCATTATAAACCGGAGGGGTTGTGCACAGAAAATAACCAAGAGTTTTTAACTTTAAAAATGTTTTAAGTTTAGTTTTCCCAGTATATTTAGAAACTTTATTTTTGTAATCAAGAGAGTATTGGCAAATATAGCAACAAATAATAATGCTAGAAAAAATCAGCTGGGAAAGAAAAGGAAAAGACCCAAATTCAAATGACAAGAACATGTACAATACAATTTAAAAGAAAGAAAGATTATCTAAAAACAATTCAATAAATTGCTTTCTCTTTGACTGTAACTCAAACAAAAACAATGCTTTTGCACAGATTAGTATTGGCGATTCTTTTAAAGCAAATGTGATATCTGCAACTCTGTGAGTAGTAATAACTGCATTTATGACAGCGTCTCCTCCCTCTTTATCTTACACTACCCTATAAGGGCTGCAGTCATAAGGGAGATTAGACTCCACACCTATGAACTGGTGTAAAACTTAAACTGCTCAGACCGGACTAACCAAATCCTTCACAATCATTTCAGCACTATGGAATTATTTTAGAAATAACCAATCTATTCAATTATTATATTTATGTATACTTATGTATGCACTCATGTATTTAACTAAAGATACTTACATTGATAAAAACTGCCCTTGTGGTGATAAATGGTCCTTGTGATGGGGACAAGTCACAATAGGTTAGTGCACTGGAAATACTCAAGTCTTGCCACAACATGCACAGAGCTATTATGATATGCACTCATTGACTCCAGCTGTGCAGTTATTTAGTAATTATTACTACGGTGAGCAGTTATGGCAGTTATTGTTTTATGTGGTTTGTTATACAAAAGGTAGAATGAGCTGAAAGGTGAGGTAAAAAAAAAAGTAGTGAATCCTTGTAGAGAATACCACACATAGCAACACCTCATGGATGCATGATTTTGGTGACAAACGTTGACATGTTGGCCCCAGGTGTTTAACCTTGTTCCTGAGTTGTACCACACCTAAAACACACCCAACTAACCAGTCCCCTATAAGATTCATATCTTCCCACCCCTACCCCCTCTTGCAACACATTCATCTTTATTCACTCTGACTTTCTGCGATCAACAACTGCAATGTGTTCTAGTTTCTTCTTGTTTGACCTTTCACACCTCCCTTTTATTGATTTATCATAGTCTTTTTTTATATATATATATAATGTCAAGGAGTTAAAAAACGTTTCTCTTTCTTTCACTCTCTGAAATGTCAGTTTCTTTCTGTGCAGGCCTCAACAGGCCGATACTTTTTTGCGGATACCAACAGAAACTCAAGGGATTACAGGGCTGATGCTCTGGTCAAGCCTCTGCACTCGTCACATTTTGCTCCTGAATTTAATTTCCCATTCAGGGTTAGTACCTAGTTATTACCCAGTTATTGTAATAACTATAATAAGTACATAGTACGTACAATGGGAAAAGGACTGTAAAATAAAGTGCTTGAATTTACAGTTTTTCTGAATTGCTAAAACACATTTCTCGAAACCATCATCCACTTTCTCAAAACTTTAAACACAAAACCAAATCTATAAACTACGTTCAGAAAACCTCTGACTCTTCTGGCAAAATCAAACAATCGCCTCAAAACCATTTTATCTGTGCTCAGAATCAAATAATGCTTTCAGATCTTACACACAGCCAGTCAAAATATAAACCCTACATCATTCATTAGACACTACATAACAAAAAAAAAAGGAGAACACAGAATCCAGAGCATACACTTATTGTAACACAGTAAACAGATTTTGCAATTATGTAAAAAAAATGCTGAATAAATACTGTATGCACTAGGGATGCAACGGTTCAAATTACTCACTGCTCGGTTTTTAGCACTGTTTGGGTCACGGTTTCGGGTATGCTATGTTCAGGGAAAAAAGGACTACTGTCAAATAAAAATAAAGAAAATAAGAACAAAGATACATACAATCAAAGATACAAATAAAATAAACTGTGCTTTTCAGGTTATTTAGGTAGGCCTATCTAACAGAGGTTTTCAGGTACAGAAATTGAATAAAGTAGCTAAGTTAATCAAATGTAAAACAACATTGCATATAATCTTCACTGTATAAATTAAATAAGTTACAAAAGCTATTCAGTCAAGAGCGGTGAGTGATTTCCTGGTCTTTTGTTGTTTGATTACCATTAAAAACACAGACAGCAGGAATAGGCTTATTTTCCTTTAAACGCGTTCTTTCTCGACTGCTTAAATCCACTTAAGACATAACCTAGCCTACTATGTTTGCTGGGATACTCGCCAAGACGGCTATGTAATTTTTGTGTGAATTTGTCTGTTCAAGCGCAAGACTTGAAAGAGAACTCCGCCAAAGCGTTTTTATTCAGCTGAAAACGCCTTGCTGTGCTCGCTTGAGAGCGTTTTGGCAGCGCTGCGTTTTTTTCAGTTGAGACTCTTTGCTTGTTATTATACGGAATATCCACGGATGTGTTACTAGTATCTCATTTCACAGATAGTTTGTTTCTGTATTGATTCTATATAAAAATGCCGATACAATGTAAAGTATTTGCTCTGGCTCTTGTTTTAAATTATTTTGTTCCGTTATTATGCTGCTTGTTTTCATCTGTTGACGTTGTACAAGCAGAATATATGTGGCGGTTGGTCGGTGTTGTATTTGTCCCGCCCCTCCTCCACTGTGATTGGACGGCTGGGTGAAAAGTGACAGTCATGAGCGCTGCGTTTTGTTCAACTCTCGGCGACCAGTAAAAAACGCTGAACGCTCAGCGCTTGAGCGTGAAATACTCGCTCAGCGCCTCCTTACGCTCATGGCGTTCTAAAAACGCGGCGCTTTTTGACGTGTCAGTTGCGCAATCAGACGCCCGACCAAGCGTGAACACTTTGGCTTGCCATATTGAAAACAATTGAATACGCCAGCCAGCCGCGTGAAAAAACGCTTTGGTGACACACGGCCTAAATGTGCAAGCTGTACGTGCGCTTCCTTGTGCGCGCTTCGGATGAGTGCACACATTCTCACAGCGCGCGCGTTCTCTTTCGCGTGTTGCGCTCAAATGAGTTTAGTTTAAACACAGATAGCAACGTGTGGTGTTCAGGTCTCACACCTTGCTCTTGCGCGCTATAAACACCCGGGTGATGACGTGAATGGTCATATACACTCACCTAAAGGATTATTAGGAACACCATACTAATACTGTGTTTGACCCCCTTTCGCCTTCAGAACTGCCTTAATTCTACGTGGCATTGATTCAACAAGGTGCTGAAAGCATTCTTTAGAAATGTTGGCCCATATTGATAGGATAGCATCTTGCAGTTGATGGAGATTTGTGGGATGCACATCCAGGGCACGAAGCTCCCGTTCCACCACATCCCAAAGATGCTCTATTGGGTTGAGATCTGGTGACTGTGGGGGCCATTTTAGTACAGTGAACTCATTGTCATGTTCAAGAAACCAATTTAAAATGATTCAAGCTTTGTGACATGGTGCATTATCCTGCTGGAAGTAGCCATCAGAGGATGGGTACATGGTGGTCATAAAAGGATGGACATGGTCAGAAACAATGCTCAGGTAGGCCGTGGCATTTAAACAATGCCCAATTGGCACTAAGGGGCCTAAAGTGTGCCAAGAAAACATCCTCCACACCATTACACCACCACCAGCAGCCTGCACAATGGTAACAAGGCATGATGGATCCATGTTCTTTCATCTGTTTACGCCAAATTCTGACTCTACCATCTGAATGTCTCAACAGAAATCGAGACTCATCAGACCAGGCAACATTTTTCCAATCTTCAACTGTCCAATTTTGGTGAGCTCGTGCAAATTGTAGCCTCTTTTTCCTATTTGTAGTGGAGATGAGTGGTACCCGGTGGGGTCTTCTGCTGTTGTAGCCCATCCGCCTCAAGGTTGTGCGTGTTGTGGCTTCACAAATGCTTTGCTGCATACCTCGGTTGTAACGAGTGTTTATTTCAGTCAAAGTGGCTCTTCTATCAGCTTGAATCAGTCGGCCCATTCTACTCTGACCTCTAGCATCATCAAGGCATTTTTGCCCACAGGACTGCCGCATACTGGATGTTTTTCCCTTTTCACACCATTCTTTGTAAACTCTAGAAATGGTTGTGCATGAAAATCCCAGTAACTGAGCAGATTGTGAAATACTCAGACCGGCCCGTCTGGCACCAACAACCATGCCACGCTCAAAATTGCTTAAATCACCTTTCTTTCCCATTCTGACATCCAGTTTGGAGTTCAGGAGATTGTCTTGACCAGGACCACACCCCTAAATGCATTGAAGCAACTGCCATGTGATTGGTTGATTAGATAATTGCATTAATGAGAAATTGAACAGGTGTTCCTAATAATCCTTTAGGTGAGTGTAGATAGAGCGTATACAGCACTCGCATTGAACAAAGTTTAGGGAAAGCCAGAATGTGTATCAATCGACAGAAACATACATTAGCCTAACTCTGTCTGTCTGTTTTATTTATTTTCAACAAACCATATTAGAAATGCGCGTCGTCAGATATGAGATGAACCGCGGTGCAAGTTCGTGCCGAACCGTGGGTGGAGAACGGTACGGTTCGATTTTTTACAGAGAACCGTTACACTCTTAGTATGCACTGCAAGTATAGTATTGCACTGAATATGTCCAGCACTTATCTTGCATACTGTAAAAATACAGTAGTCCAACTGCAAAAGCCAAAAGGTTTTAAAAAAAACTCTAAATGAAAAGCATTTTACAGTACTCAAAAGGGTTGTGCAACTGAAATTCAAAGTCAGTGAGAGATTCATTCTGCATCAGCAATACGTCTTTGTGCTGGGTCCAATCTGAGAAATTTGTCACAGGCAATATCATATTTTGCCAGGCAAAGGGAAAAACCCGCTAGTTTGCCGGATCGATCCTTGACAACACTGTCCATACCTTGCTCTTTCTCACAATTTTGAGTTGTTGTGTGTAAACGATGAAAACTGTTTTAATTGTGTTTAACTTTTGCCTGCCTGTGTTTAGAGTTTTGCAATACAAGTGCATCAGAGTGCGATAGCCTATGTGCTTTAGTGAGTGAGAATTTTTTTGCAAAAAGAGCACATAAGATTTGCATATGGTGTCTAACTGCCTGAACCTGTTTAAGGTTTTACAGAAAGAGTGATTTGGCTTTTCTGATGTAGTAAGCTTGCTTGGCATTTAGCATACAGCATTTATGATGCGGAAAGCTCAGGTACTATGATTCCCGTGAAAAATTTGTCAAGATAAAAGAGCTCAAAGACTTGTAGAAAAAAGCTGAAATAGCATGGTTGCATTTTTATCTCATGTTTGCTTTTGTTAAGACTATCGGTTAGGTTTAGGGGAGGGTTTGATGTAAGTGGTGAGTTATTTGCAAACGTGATTGAGCATTAACCATTTAGCGATACTCACCGGACATTAATTTCCAATCTGCCATGATACATTTTTATTATTTTTTTTATTTTATTATTTTATTATTGTTCATTTTACTGAACGCGGTGTCTGACCAGTTCACTTTAAAAGCATCTAAATACGCAAGAAGCAACAAAATAATCAGGGCCATGCAACTGGTATGACCGCACAAGTCCCGTGCTTTAGGGGGCCCCCTCTGACCGAATGGGGTGTGGTCCAGGTCAAGACAATCTCCTGAACTCCAAACTGAATGTCAGAATGGGAAAGAAAGGTGATTTAAGCAATTTTGAGCGTGGCATGGTTGTTGGTGCCAGGCGGGCCGGTCTGAGTATTTCACAATCTGCTCAGTTACTGGGATTTTCACGCACAACCATTTCTAGAGTTTACAAAGAATGGTGTGAAAAGGGAAAAACATCCAGTATGCGGCAGTCCTGTGGGCGAAAATGCCTTGTTGATGCTAGAGGTCAGAGGAGAATGGGCCGACTGATTCAAGCTGATAGAAGAGCAACTTTGACTGAAATAACCACTTGTTACAACCGAGGTATGCAGCAAAGCATTTGTGAAGCCACAACACGCACAACCTTGAGGCGGATGGGCTACAACAGCAGAAGACCCCACCGGGTACCACTCATCTCCACTACAAATAGGAAAAAGAGGATACAATTTGCACTAGCTCACCAAAATTGGACAGTTGAAGACTGGAAAAATGTTGCCTGGTCTGATGAGTCTCGATTTCTGTTGAGACATTCAGATGGTAGAGTCAGAATTTGGCGTAAACAGATGAAAGAACATGGATCCATCATGCCTTGTTACCACTGTGCAGGCTGCTGGTGGTGGTGTAATGGTGTGGGGGATGTTTTCTTGGCACACTTTAGGCCCCTTAGTGCCAATTGGGCATCGTTTAAATGCCACGGCCTACCTGAGCATTGTTTCTGACCATGTCCATCCCTTTATGACCACCATGTACCCATCCTCTGATGGCTACTTCCAGCAGGATAATGCACCATGTCACAAAGCTCGAATCATTTCAAATTGGTTTCTTGAACATGACAATGAGTTCACTGTACTAAAATGGCCCCCACAGTCAACAGATCTCAACCCAATAGAGCATCTTTGGGATGTGGTGGAACGGGAGCTTCGTGCCCTGGATGTGCATCCCACAAATCTCCATCAACTGCAAGATGCTATCCTATCAATATGGGCCAACATTTCTAAAGAATGCTTTCAGCACCTTGTTGAATCAATGCCACGTAGAATTAAGGCAGTTCTGAAGGCGAAAGGGGGTCAAACACAGTATTAGTATGGTGTTCCTAATAATCCTTTAGGTGAGTGTAGTCCAGCTATGAGTAACCCACTTCTAGCCAAAATAACCTTGAATTTGGGTGTATACTTGCTGGACGAAGCCGAGCTAGTATTGCATTATCTAATTCTTAGTCTGAATTCGCAAAAAATGTATGGGTACGAATTTAGTTGGTCTAAAGTGTTTAAATTGTATTTTAGAAAGGTAAATTATTGCTTTAGTCAAACTAAAATCTGCCTTTTAAAGTGCATGTAAACACACTTGAGAACTGTAACTTGCAAATTCACTGGAAGCCATAGGCGGGAACTTACCTTTCCAATGCAGACAGCAACACAAACCTGTTTACCTCTTTCATAATCTATCACTTTGATAAACATACAAATGTGAACCTGTGAAACAATACACAGGCTACAACAATCTTGATCTAGGGCAGGAGGTCAGTGTTGAAAGAAAACAAACTGGGAAAAGCCCACCTATAGCCTGCTTTTTGACTATGTTTATATATGTTGTCTATTGTTACATAATTGTGCTCACTGTAAGTGCTTGACAATGTAAACTATTTGTGTGAACTCTGCTATGGTTCCAAAACTCCTACTTTCCAAAACTCTCTATAGAATGTACTGTGTGTGGAGAGCAAGTAGTTGTGTTCAGCATGTGGGCCCCTCGTCAAAGTTTTGACAGAACCTGTTTTGTTAAATGTACACATACCCACCCCCCACCAACAAACACGCCCCTGTCATTCTTGAAAGACGAAAAACAAAGACATTTCCTTTACGTAATGAATTTGCACATTGTTTACTGACAAGCTGTTAACCTTTGGCCATACGACTACAGATAATATTTTCATTTTTTGTTAAGGGAAAGTGTTTTCAGTGCATTTTTTTAGAGCCATTGCACAGTGGGCAGAGCACATGCAGGTGTGAATTCTGCCAGCCGTCTTGTCACTCTCCACTGTCCTAGTCTGTCTACAAATGTAATTAGGGAAATGCTTAATTCTTAAAACTTTTGGAAGTATTCATGAAAAATTACGGAGGTTTGTCTGCAGAACAGCTTGCAAGTTCACACAGAGACAAAAGCATTATATGAACATTTGAAAATTCTATTGTTCATTTTCCATTTCTCCCAGCAGAGAAATGTTATTTATGGGTTCTGGTTGTACTTTCTTACACTATCTTTCTCATGTTAAAGGGCCTTGAGTAACAGGTTTGCTGTGCTTGCATTCCTTTTACTTTGGCTGCAGGGGCACATCAGACACCTTTCTCTTTGTCACTCTCATACTCTTTATTTGCATAAGCTGATGGATATTTCTGACAGGTGTGTCTCATTCTTAAGCTGTGCCAAACAATGAAAGTAGCTATTTCAGCTATTCTGCTCCAATTCTTACAATCAATTGCTCCTTAAGTGATAAGGTCCACTCGATACTGGAATGAAACTTGAGAAACCAATAAACCAAGGAGCTGAAATTAAGTTTTCTAGGTTTTTAGGACTGTTTCAGTTGCATTAGATTTATTTACGCTTCTGCCCATTTGTTTAAAAAGCTGCAAGGGTGTACTGCAAAATTCACTCATGTGAATGCAACGCTTTATACTGTAGGTTTTAGCCACAGACTGCATAGGGCATATAGTGGGAACCAAAAGTTTCAGTTCATATATAAACCTTGAAATAAACAAGTGCTAAATGTGATCCTGTTTTTAATAATGAAAACCTTTAAATATTTAATTTAAACTTATAAAATAAGCAGGTTTTAGGGTTAAAACAAAGCGATGAAAATGCAGTTCTGTGCTAATCTGCACTATTTCTAGATAGTCCGATTTTTTTTAACATCTTAAGATGTTCTTTGGATCATTCTCAAGTCATTCTGGATAACATAATGTTTATTACACATGAATATTGTTAGTGGTGTGTGTTTACTCTATAGAGTAAGGTGCATGGAACATTCCTTTGAACATACATATGTGTATGAGGTCAATGTGTTTTCAACACAAGACTGCTGCTGCAAGCCTGCCAGAGTTGTTTGTCCATGCATGTGTGTGTGGTCCAGGTATTCCATACATTCCAGGACATTTGGTCCCCGCAAGGATAATAAGGATTTGACATAGGGATTTAACATTTGACTTTTTTTTTAACTAAAAACACAGAATGTTTTCTATATGGTTTAGGTTCAGGGTTAGGGAATATAATGTAAAGTTTTTACAGTTTAAAAATCATTATGCCAATGGAGAGTCCTCATAAAACACAAGCACACAAAACACAGATCGGTGTAGATCAAGGTGCACAACACAGACAACTTATGTAGACACTCCCAACATAATCAATATTACTGTTATGACTTTATTGCATTTTTTTTTTTTTTTGCATGGGCAAGAGTTGAATGTCTTATAAAGGTTTGGAAAGTAACCTTAGGTGTTGTTTAGTTTGTTTTCCAGAAAATAATCAATACTTTAATCTACAACTTGTATAACTCGTTTTTTCTTAACTTTTCTTTTAAACTCTGTCACACTTTAAGACACACCGTCTTGTGACAGCTACTCCAAGCAGTATTTGCAGTGATGCATGTATAGACCTGTGTACTTAAGTTCACTTAGTTTTCTTAGTTGTCAATGCTGAAAGCTGAAGGAGCTTATTTAGTGACATATCCCTCTGCTAGAAGCGATAAATCCTCACACTTGCCTATCTTTGAGACAGTGGTGGCTTTGTTTAAGGCCTGTCAGCTAATCAAACTTCCAGTGTCCCATAAAGGTGAATGTAACCTGTATGGTTGTAGATGTGTGTGGAGGCAGTGTTCACTTGTCCAAACAAATTCCCTCGTTGTAGGGGTGATAGGGGGGTTAAATCTTTCATTAATGTAGTGGCACATATGAGTTTGATAAGTACATATTTTTTTATACAGAATATGTGAAGAAATAAAAATAAGAGAAAGGGATTAATGGAAATGATTCTAAAACCACAAACTACAAGAGTGAATCTAGTAACCCCCTTGACCCACCCACATTTTACTGTATGTGTTTGGATGACTGCCCTCAAATAGAGATAAGCTTGAGGAACGCCTCAGCATGGTATGATCCACACCCTCAAGTCCCTGTGGATTAAACATTCACTAACCTTTCACTTTGGGTAAAAACTGTGTGCCAATGTGTCAAACAGATTGAGAAAGCTTCATGTCACATTTACATGTAGATATATTGCAGATATACATATACCCACATAGACATTACAAATATTCACAGAAATTAATCTGTTGTGCCTGTTGAAAGGTTACAAAAGAATTGCATGTGGTTGGTTGGTGCAGGTTGCTATGAGAGATGTTACTACAAAGACTGTCCACGGCCATTGTAATTATGTAATTTAAAGGGCTTGTTTTATAGATAAGAAATTAATTATTTAATTGATATGGACTCAAAATGATCTCATTAAGCACTGTTTCTTATCCAAGCATCTCATTTTGCAATGTTCTCAGAATAAAACATAACAGTGATTTTAAAAAAAAGGGTAACATTTTACTATAGTGTTCATTAACATTAGATTAACAGTGAAAATCTTTTAAACTTTTTACTATCATTCACTGTTCACCATGTTAAAATGTATTAGTATATGTAGAAATTAACTAAAAATGAGCATTATTGTAAAATGTTACCAATAATTTTTGTGTGCCCAATTATCCACTTAAATGATTTTAATATACAGTAATCGCACCAGTCTTTATTAGTTCAAATTAATGACCAAAAATGAAAGGGGTAAAGTGGATTAATATCTCACATGATTATGAGCGATCATATTTAGGATTCTTGCGTTAGTTTTGATTGACAGATCCATTGTGTATCCTACCAAATTTCAGCCTTTAACAGAGTTATGAATAAATGGGTAACTAAAGACTGATATGAAGTATGTCAAAAAGTAACAAGAACAATGTGTATACACAAATACAAGTGCAACAGATTAGACAGAGTAAAACAGATAACAAGCAGCAGATGGTTCAGTGGCATTGGGCAAGAAAAGCTAGAGTTTATGTTCTACTGTGAGGTTGCTATGGTGAAAGTGCTTGGCTACGGTTGGCATGTGCTATACCAGGGGCGTGTGTGAATTGTGTCTGTATGTTGCCATGGTCTTTGTCTTTGAAATATGTGTAAAAAAAATCGGGAAAAAATGGTTTTATATATAGAATACCACATAATTCCCCCACACAAATCTATTACTAACAGAAAAAACCTGCAAGTGAGCTAAAACCTGTTTTTTTTTCTTTTGTGATTTTGCGTAGTTGTAGCAGGAATCCTACCCCCTTTAACAGAAAAAGGTGGAGCTAGAAAGACTCACAGGCTGGAGTTACATAAGAAGACTGCTGCGATAATTATCTCCGTATGTATATTACTTAGGAAATCAATGACTGAAATAGATCATTCCGCTAAAAATATCAGTCTATACAGTATTGCAAAAGAGAGTCAAATATTTTTTAAAGTAAAATGAAGCTACAGCAGTAGATTCACTGTAGGTTTTAGTCTTATAAATGGAGCATATGATGTGATGTAGAGTAGGACTGAAAGCTCACTGTGGACGGGAAGTCTTCGTCATAAACTCTGTGGTTGCTAGGCACCGAAAAACAAAAAGCAACAATAGTAAATGCTTCAGGAATACCCTTTTCTGACTGAGGCAAGTCAGGTCTAAGATATTTTATCCTTTGTAAACAATGTGATCTGACTGCTTTATGCTAACACTTCAAAATAGGAATCCAAAACTAATTTTAGAATAGAGAAGCACTTCCATGGGAAAAACATTTTGTGGTCATGTCACTGTTAACTGCTGGATTATAGGGGCATTACCATATGATGGGAAAATATGACTGTATCTGCTACTGATGTAGAAATCAACAATTTCCAACAATTTCCAACAACCACCCAACCGTCCTTCTCTGACTTCATCTCTCTGACTTCATCACTATATAAAAGACTGTGAAGACTAGACAATACAGTTTAGGGAGTCTACTATAACAAGGTATGGAAGCTTGTCGCAATTGTGAGTTATGAAGTCTGAATTGCGTGATATAAAGTCGCAATTGAGAGTTATAAAGTCAAAATTGCGAGATATAAAGTCGCAAATTGTGAGTTATGAAGACAGAATTGCGAGATATAAAGTCGCAATTGCGAGTTATAAAGTCAGAAATGCGTGATATAAAGTCGCAATTGCGAGTTGTTATGAAGTCAGAATTGCGTGACATAAAGTCAGAATTGCGAGTTATAAATTCAGAATTGCGTGATACAAAGTCGCAGTTGCGAGTTATAAAGTCAGAATTGCAAGATATAAAGTCACAATTGCGAATTATAAAATCACAATTGCGAGACATAAAGTCGCAAATTGTGAGTTATGAAGTCAGAAGTGCGTGATATAAAGTCAGAATTGCGAGATATAAAGTCACAGTTGCGAGTTATAAAGTCAGAATTGCGAGATAAAGTTGCAATTGCGAGTTATAAAGTCAGAAATGCATGATATAAAGTCGCAATTATGAGTTATGAAGTCAGAACTGCGTGATATAAAGTCGCAATTGCCAGTTATGAAGTCAGAATTGCAAATTGTAAAGTCAGAATTGCGAGTTATGAAGTCAGTATTGCATGATATAAAGTTGCAATTGCGAGTTATAAAGTCAGAATTGCGAGATATAAAGTCGCAATTGTGAGATATAAAGTCGCAATTGCGAGATATAAAGGCAGAATTGCGAAGTGTAAAGTAACAATTGCGAGTTGTTTTGAAGTCAGTATTGCGTGATATAAAGTCGCAATTGCTTGATATAGTCAGAATTGCGTGATATAAAGTCACAATTGCGAGTTATAAAGTCAGAAATGCGTGATATAAAGTTGCAATTACGAGTTATGAAGTCAGAATTGTGAGATATAAAGTCGCAATTGGGAGTTATGAAGTCAGAATTGCGAGATATAAAGTCACAATTGCAAGTTATGAAGTCAGAATTGCGAGATATAAAGTCGCAATTGCGAGATATAAAGTCAGAATTGCGTAATATATAGTCACAATTGCAAGTTATAAAGTCAGTATTGCGTGATATAAAATCGCAATTGCTTGATATAGTCAGAATTGCGTGATATAAAGTCGCAATTGCGAGATATAAAGTCAGAATTGCAATATATAGTCACAGTTGCGAGATATAAAGTCAGAATTGCATGATATAAAGTCACAATTGCGAGTTATAAAGTCAGTATTGCGTGATATAAAATCGCAATTGCTTGATATAGTCAGAATTGCGTGATATAAAGTCGTAATTGCGAGATATAAAGTCAGAATTGCAAGATATAGTCACAATTGCGAGATATAAAGTCAGAATTGCAAGATATAGTCACAATTGTGAGATATAAAGTCAGAATTGCATGATATAAAGTCACAATTGCGAGTTGTAAAGTCAGAAATACGTGATATAAAGTCGCAATTGTGAGTTATGAAGTCAGAATTGTGAGATATAAAGTCGCAATTGTGAGTTATAAAGTCAGAATTGCGAGATATGAAGTTGCAATTGCGAGTTATAAAGTCAGAATTGCGTGATATAAAGTCACAATTGCGAGTTATAAAGTCAGTATTGCGTGATATAAAATCGCAATTGCGAGATATAAAGTCAGAATTGCAATATATAGTCACAGTTGCGAGATATAAAGTCAGAATTGCATGATATAAAGTCACAATTGCGAGTTATAAAGTCAGTATTGCGTGATATAAAATCGCAATTGCTTGATATAGTCAGAATTGCGTGATATAAAGTCGCAATTGCTTGATATAGTCAGAATTGCGTGATATAAAGTCGCAATTGCGAGATATAAAGTCAGAATTGCAAGATATAGTCACAATTGCGAGATATAAAGTCAGAATTGCAAGATATAGTCACAATTGCGAGATATAAAGACACAATTGCATGATATAAAGTCACAATTGCGAGTTATAAAGTCAGAAATACGTGATATAAAGTCGCAATTGTGAGTTATGAAGTCAGAATTGTGAGATATAAAGTCGCAATTGTGAGTTATAAAGTCAGAATTGCGAGATATAAAGTTGCAATTGCGAGTTATAAAGTCAGAAATGCATGATATAGTCGCAATTGTGAGTTATAAAGTCAGAATTGCGAGATATAAAGTTGCAATTGCGAGTTATGAAGTCAGAATTGTGAGATGTAAAGTCGCAATTGTGAGTTATGAAGTCAGAATTGCGAGATATAAAGTTGCAATTGCGAGTTATGAAGTCAAAAATGCATGATATAAAGTCGCAATTGTGAGTTATGAAGTCAGAATTGCGAGATATAAAGTTGCAATTGCGAGTTATGAAGTCAAAAATGCATGATATAAAGTCGCAATTGTGAGTTATAAAGTCAGAATTGCGAGATATAAAGTTGCAATTGCGAGTTATGAAGTCAAAAATGCATGATATAAAGTCGCAATTGTGAGTTATAAAGTCAGAATTGCGAGATATAAAGTTGTAATTGCAAGTTATGAAGTCAGAATTGCGAGATATAAAGTTGCAATTGCGAGTTATGAAGTCAGAATTGCGAGATATAAAGTTGCAATTGCGAGTTATGAAGTCAGAATTGCGAGATATAAAGTTGCAATTGTGAGTTGTTATGAAGTCAGAATTGCGAGATATAAAGTTGCAATTGCGAGTTGTTATGAAGTCAGAATTGCGAGATATAAAGTTGCAATTGCGAGTTATGAAGTCAGAATTGCGAGATATAAAGTTGCAATTGCGAGTTATGAAGTCAGAATTGCGAGATATAAAGTTGCAATTGCGAGTTATGAAGTCAGAATTGCGAGATATAAAGTTGCAATTGCGAGTTATGAAGTCAGAATTGCGAGATATAAAGTTGCAATTGTGAGTTGTTATGAAGTCAGAATTGCGAGATATAAAGTTGCAATTGCGAGTTGTTATGAAGTCAGAATTGCGAGATATAAAGTTGCAATTGCGAGTTATGAAGTCAGAATTGCGAGATATAAAGTTGCAATTGCGAGTTATGAAGTCAGAATTGCGAGATATAAAGTTGCAATTGCGAGTTATGAAGTCAGAATTGCGAGATATAAAGTTGCAATTGCGAGTTGTTATGAAGTCAGAATTGCGAGATATAAAGTTGCAATTGCGAGTTATGAAGTCAGAATTGCGAGATATAAAGTTGCAATTGCGAGTTATGAAGTCAGAATTGCGAGATATAAAGTTGTAATTGCAAGTTATGAAGTCAGAATTGCGAGATATAAAGTTGCAATTGCGAGTTATGAAGTCAGAATTGCGAGATATAAAGTTGCAATTGCGAGTTATGAAGTCAGAATTGCGAGATATAAAGTTGCAATTGCGAGTTATGAAGTCAGAATTGCGAGATATAAAGTTGCAATTGCGAGTTATGAAGTCAGAATTGCGAGATATAAAGTTGCAATTGTGAGTTGTTATGAAGTCAGAATTGCGAGATATAAAGTTGCAATTGCGAGTTGTTATGAAGTCAGAATTGCGAGATATAAAGTTGCAATTGCGAGTTATGAAGTCAGAATTGCGAGATATAAAGTTGCAATTGCGAGTTATGAAGTCAGAATTGCGAGACATAAAGTTGCAATTGCGAGTTATGAAGTCAGAATTGCGAGATATAAAGTTGCAATTGCGAGTTATGAAGTCAGAATTGCGAGATATAAAGTTGCAATTGCGAGTTATGAAGTCAGAATTGCGAGATATAAAGTTGCAATTGCGAGTTGTTATGAAGTCAGAATTGCGAGATATAAAGTTGCAATTGCGAGTTATGAAGTCAGAATTGCAAGATATAAAGTTGCAATTGCGAGTTATGAAGTCAGAATTGCGAGATATAAAGTTGCAATTGCGAGTTATGAAGTCAGAATTGCGAGATATAAAGTTGTAATTGCGAGTTATGAAGTCAGAATTGCGAGATATAAAGTTGTAATTGCGAGTTATGAAGTCAGAATTGCGAGATATAAAGTTGCAATTGTGAGTTATGAAGTCAGAATTGCGAGATATAAAGTTGCAATTGTGAGTTATGAAGTCAGAATTGCGAGATATAAAGTTGCAATTGCGAGTTATGAAGTCAAAAATGCATGATATAAAGTCGCAATTGTGAGTTATAAAGTCAGAATTGCGAGATATAAAGTTGCAATTGCGAGTTATAAAGTCAGAAATGCGTGATATAAAGTTGCAATTGCGAGTTATGAAGTCAAAAATGCATGATATAAAGTCGCAATTGTGAGTTATAAAGTCAGAATTGCGAGATATAAAGTTGCAATTGCGAGTTATAAAGTCAGAAATGCGTGATATAAAGTTGCAATTGCGAGTTATGAAGTAAAAAATGCATGATATAAAGTCGCAATTGTGAGTTATGAAGTCAGAATTGCGAGATATAAAGTTGCAGTTGCGAGTTATGAAGTCAAAAATGCATGATATAAAGTCGCAATTGTGAGTTATAAAGTCAGAATTGCGAGATATAAAGTTGTAATTGCAAGTTATGAAGTCAGAATTGCGAGATATAAAGTTGCAATTGCGAGTTATGAAGTCAGAATTGCGAGATATAAAGTGGCAATTGCGAGTTATGAAGTCAGAATTGCGAGATATAAAGTTGCAATTGCGAGTTATGAAGTCAAAAATGCATGATATAAAGTCGCAATTGTGAGTTATAAAGTCAGAATTGCGAGATATAAAGTTGTAATTGCAAGTTATGAAGTCAGAATTGCGAGATATAAAGTTGCAATTGCGAGTTATGAAGTCAGAATTGCGAGATATAAAGTTGCAATTGCGAGTTATGAAGTCAGAATTGCGAGATATAAAGTTGCAATTGCGAGTTATGAAGTCAGAATTGCGAGATATAAAGTTGCAATTGTGAGTTGTTATGAAGTCAGAATTGCGAGATATAAAGTTGCAATTGCGAGTTATGAAGTCAGAATTGCGAGATACAAAGTTGCAATTGCGAGTTATGAAGTCAGAATTGCGAGATATAAAGTTGCAATTGCGAGTTATGAAGTCAGAATTGCGAGATATAAAGTTGCAATTGCGAGTTATGAAGTCAGAATTGCGAGATATAAAGTTGCAATTGCGAGTTATGAAGTCAGAATTGCGAGATATAAAGTTGCAATTGCGAGTTGTTATGAAGTCAGAATTGCGAGATATAAAGTTGCAATTGCGAGTTATGAAGTCAGAATTGCGAGATATAAAGTTGCAATTGTGAGTTATGAAGTCAGAATTGCGAGATATAAAGTTGCAATTGAGAGTTATGAAGTCAAAAATGCATGATATAAAGTCGCAATTGTGAGTTATAAAGTCAGAATTGCGAGATATAAAGTTGCAATTGCGAGTTATAAAGTCAGAAATGCGTGATATAAAGTTGCAATTGCGAGTTATGAAGTAAAAAATGCATGATATAAAGTCGCAATTGTGAGTTATGAAGTCAGAATTGCGAGATATAAAGTTGCAGTTGCGAGTTATGAAGTCAAAAATGCATGATATAAAGTCGCAATTGTGAGTTATGAAGTCAGAATTGCGAGATATAAAGTTGCAATTGCGAGTTATGAAGTCAAAAATGCATGATATAAAGTCGCAATTGTGAGTTATAAAGTCAGAATTGCGAGATATAAAGTTGCAATTGCGAGTTATGAAGTCAAAAATGCATGATATAAAGTCGCAATTGCAAGTTATGAAGTCAGAATTGCGAGATATAAAGTTGCAATTGCGAGTTATGAAGTCAGAATTGCGAGATATAAAGTTGCAATTGCGAGTTATGAAGTCAAAAATGCATGATATAAAGTTGTAATTGCAAGTTATGAAGTCAGAATTGCGAGATATAAAGTTGCAATTGCGAGTTATGAAGTCAGAATTGCGAGATATAAAGTTGCAATTGCAAGTTATGAAGTCAGAATTGCGAGATATAAAGTTGCAATTGCGAGTTATGAAGTCAGAATTGCAAGATATAAAGTTGCAATTGTGAGTTGTTATGAAGTCAGAATTGCGAGATATAAAGTTGCAATTGCGAGTTGTTATGAAGTCAGAATTGCGAGATATAAAGTTGCAATTGCGAGTTATGAAGTCAGAATTGCGAGATATAAAGTTGCAATTGCGAGTTATGAAGTCAGAATTGCGAGATATAAAGTTGCAATTGCGAGTTATGAAGTCAGAATTGCGAGATATAAAGTTGCAATTGCGAGTTATGAAGTCAGAATTGCGAGATATAAAGTTGCAATTGTGAGTTGTTATGAAGTCAGAATTGCGAGATATAAAGTTGCAATTGCGAGTTGTTATGAAGTCAGAATTGCGAGATATAAAGTTGCAATTGCGAGTTATGAAGTCAGAATTGCGAGATATAAAGTTGCAATTGCGAGTTATGAAGTCAGAATTGCGAGATATAAAGTTGCAATTGCGAGTTATGAAGTCAGAATTGCGAGATATAAAGTTGCAATTGCGAGTTATGAAGTCAGAATTGCGAGATATAAAGTTGCAATTGCGAGTTATGAAGTCAGAATTGCGAGATATAAAGTTGTAATTGCGAGTTATGAAGTCAGAATTGCGAGATATAAAGTTGCAATTGCGAGTTATGAAGTCAGAATTGCGAGATATAAAGTTGCAATTGCGAGTTATGAAGTCAAAAATGCATGATATAAAGTCGCAATTGTGAGTTATAAAGTCAGAATTGCGAGTTATAAAGTTGCAATTGCGAGTTATAAAGTCAGAAATGCGTGATATAAAGTTGCAATTGCGAGTTATGAAGTAAAAAATGCATGATATAAAGTCGCAATTGTGAGTTATAAAGTCAGAATTGTGAGATGTAAAGTCGCAATTGCTAGTTATAAAGTCAGAATTGCGAGATATAACGTCACAATTGACTTTTTGAGAGTTGATATCTTGCAATTCTGACTTTATTTCTCGCAATTGTGAGATGAAAAGTCGCAGTTATCTTTTCAAATGTTTTATTCTGTGGTGGAAAAAAGCTTCTGTACCAAGGGGTCGCCTAAAATATTTTTTAAATCTTAGCAGATTTCCAAATTGTGAGAGACCATAAACAAAAAAAATCATAGATTTACCAGTTTTGTTTCACTAACAGATTACATTCACAAACAACCAGTCCTGACTGTGAAAAATCTCTCTTTGTCAAACGTGACTTTAGACTAAACAAACATGGCGAATAATGGGCAAGGAAAAATTGTGATAATAGTGTTCAGACTGCTTTTTACAGAATATTAAAAAATAAAAGCATAGCTGTGTTATGCTTCCGTCTTCCGTCAGCTCGTTTTCTGATTGAGTATCGTTTCGTTCCATGTGACATGTGTGCGTGTTTGTCCTTCCTCCCCACACAACAGGATTTCTGATATTAAATATTCAACAGGTTGGATATTTACAATTTAAGATCGGTGCAGCCCCAACGTTTTTCTAAGCAGATTCAATCACTCTTAATGCACCTCACACCACAGGAAAATTTGATATAATAATCTGCAGAACCATCAAGATAATCTAGACTTTACCTAGGATTGTCGGAAGGGGAGAATTGGGCCCAAAATCGGCCCGGTTATCTTATAGTGTGAATCCGCACATTACGAATTGGGGCAAAAGCTCTCCCGAAAATGTTTTATTATAATTTTACAGAGGTCACAAAAAACCAAAAGGTGAGAAAAGGTGCATGGTTAAAATTAAAAACCAAGATAGGACATTTAAATTATTGTATAAAATTTAGTAAATAATAATTAGTTAATTTATTGCCATAATTGTGAAATTCATTATGTTTATGGCAAGGATATTTGCTTAAAATGGGGGGAGGGTGTTGTTCAATGAAAAATTATAGGTCATAGAGAAAATATTACTCAACTTTGTTCATCTCATCTGTGTACTAATGTTTTGAGCTACTGTGTGTGTTCTGTTTTACTCTGCTTCACATCAGCCAACCACACCTGCTGTCAAGGCCCTTTCTCTTCTAAGTTTAAGTATTATTATATTTTATTATTTAATTTTTAACTGAGCCTTTTTAGGCTTACACTTGTCTTGTCTACCTAACATAATATGGACAGCTCAGAACCTGTTTTATTTGAAAATAGAACTGAGTAATTGCTCAACATGATGTTGAACAAGTAGGTAATTGCTGTCTGTAGTAATGATATCCGAGTGAGTAGTAAATGGCCATGAGCTACTGGCAATGAACTGTATTAAAGCAAATCCTTTCATTCATAAAGTCTTAATGTCCTGCCTGGAGCTGCAATAACATTCAAACACTCATACATCTCCATTCCACTTTGTTAATTATTTTATTTCCTGTGTCTATCTTGTGCATTTTTATAGAATGAATCACACATATTGTGAAAAAAGTGAACCTTGTCATGTCTTTTGGTCAAATGTCATTGCCTAACCATTACAGCTGTTTTTAATTCAGTGGTCTTTTGAAATTGGTGTATAAATGTCAGAAATGCTCCTAAAACAAAAAAGTCTTCAAAGTGTAAATTTACTTAGTTTCTGTTTATAGGCTGTACCTTAAAATCTAAAGTCTAAAAAAAACAAAAACATTTCCACCTTCCAACGAGAAAATGCTGTTTTTATACTTATTTTATATATTTTTTTAAATATAAAAAGTCCACAAATTAATGGATTGCATAAAATAGCACAAAAAAAACCTTCAACACATATGCCCGTGTAAGGTGTAAGTTTCCTGACTTTTTGGTTAAAATCCACCTTTAAAATATAGCTGAACCTGGATTTTGTGTATGTGTATGCAATACTTTTTTCTAATCTTTATTGAGTTCAATAGTAAATTTGTTGAGATTATGGGTGTGCCTGAATCCCATAAAAAGCGGCTCTATGAACTTGCAGACTAAAGATTGTGGCTGTTTATATGAGCGCCCTCATTGTTTCAAGGTACTTTGGTTCACAGCATTTTCAGAAGTTTGCAACTCTCTGACAGTGAGTAATGAGTTCTCTAAACCAACACCCATCCACTAAAAGAAGGCATACTCGTGTTATGAGGTAGGAGAGGGAGGAGAAAAGAGGCATGTAGAGATAGAGCCATTTTTACACTTCTTGCACTCCTTGGCCTTTGGTAAAAAAATAATAATAAAATAAGGAATAAAATAAAATAAATATTGAGTAGATACAAAAGTATTCTGGCTCAGTGCTACACACATAGTCATGAAAAATGTAATTCTTTGTACTGTACTGTAGTTACTTAATGACATGATATCTGAACACAATTTGTTTTGCAGACCCCTAATATAGGCCCACAAACTTAAATAACTTAACAGCCACAAACTAAAATGTCCTTCTTACTGCAAATTCACTTCTTTTTTCTAAATTACTAAAATTTACATATTTTTTTGTGGTGTGAAAATTAAAGTGAATTCATTAAGTTTGGGTGTTTCTGGATCCACCTAATAGATTGCAAACACATTGATGGTCATGATGAGTGTTGTAAGAAAAAGCTTGCCTGTGCACATGCATGATGTACTTTTGTGTAAGTGTTGCTTGCGTGTCTTTATATTAGTAGGTCTCACTTTCTTTAACATTATTCCATATGCACAAAATATGTGGTACATATCATGATAAGCTTCGCAAGAAAATGTTCGGCAGTTTTGGGTGGATGGAATGTGTGTGATTAGTGGCACCTTTTTATTCAATGCTTCTTAAGAAGGGACAGGTGTAGTTGTAAATCATGGGAAGTGGGCTTCAGTCTACCCTCAATAATCTGGAAAAATACAGACCCGACTGGTTCTTTCATCTGAATTCTTAGAATAGAAACCTGAGATCTAAATTGAATTTAGTTTTGAGCTGGGTGGATTTACTCTATGCAGTAAATGTAAGTTGGATCCAGTCTGTTGATGTTTCTCTTGAAGTCTTTACAAAACAATGCCATTGATAAACTTTATTTCACAATACCTCAGAATACACATCATTGTGTGAAATACTAAAATTTGATATTTTAGAGTACTGAGCAACTCTCCTCTTGCCCAGGCTTGACATTTTCCATTTACTAAAAAAAAGAAAAAAGAAAAAAAAAAGCTGTTGATTCTGGCCCGGTAGATTTAAGGCAGTCTTATATGCAAATTACACATACCACAGCAAACTGGACATGTCTCTAAATGTCACATAAATTTAACAATCTCAATGATTTCCTCTTGAAATTCCAAAGATTTGAAAGATCTGACTGTGGTGTTTTAGAGTAATTATTGATATTGCTACAATCCAGAAATGCTTAACATGAAAGAAAACCTAAAATAATGAGTCCTTTTCAAAGTGGTTTGAAATGGAAATACTGAATGTATTAGGACAATGAAAAGATAATAACATCCAATCCCCACATGCATTATTAAAAATTCAGTTTAATGAATGCACTGTTCAGTTGTGTTTTTTGTTCTATTGACTTTTGTTTTGCACGCTTTTAAAATACAGACAGGTGTTTTGTATGTTTCTCTTGTTAATCCCCTTCAGAGAAACTACTGGAAACATTAGAAACTGGAAGGATTAAAAACATATTATCAGATCTAGACTACTAGGTGCCATTAAAATACATATGAGAAGATATTCTGTTTTGTACTGCCACTGTTTTATCTGCAAATGCAGTGCTCATTTGAAAATAATTCCACCCTCATGACTGACAGGTGGCCACGTACTTTACAGTCTTTTCGTAATGAATGTGACGATAGCCTACACATCTGAACTGATTTTTTTTTTAAAAAGTATTTAATTGTTGGTCCAATCTATGCATGTGTTAACCCATACATTTGTTAGTATTTCAAATGTGCGTTTTTGTGTGTGTGTATAATAAGTCAGTCAATGACCCTAATAAAGGGTGTGTCCATTCTTGTCACTAGTTCTTAAACTAGCAATGTGCCAGATGCTTCAGATCTTTATCGCTCTTAATCAAACATGGCACTTTAATACATAGATAAATGCTCATTTGTGTTCTATATATTTCCCTTAGTGTGTGTGTGTGTGTGTGTGTGTATGTGTATGTGCATATTATTTAGTAACATATCTACTGTCATCACCGTTGATACAGAAATATTTGCATATTCTTCTCACAATAGCAATGCAAATGTGGGTGCTTACTGCATTGCAATAATTCCAAGGTGCCATGCCCTGTTACGTTACTGTCTACATTGGAAAATATGCATTATACACCTTAACTTCAGATCTGCTAAACTTGCAAACACAAAAACATGCCTGCACACTAAAACATGAATATGAATAATTTCCAAAAAGTCATGGACGAGTCTGCACACCATCCTGCAGATAGCCTACAGTCTCCAGCCAAACCCCTGGCCAAACCCTTGTCTGATTACTGTAATGGTTTGCTACAGTAAACTTTCTCCACAATGTCCCGGAGATCTAGCCCGGACATGCATTTTCTTGCCTTTCCTTCCCCTCTGACGTCTTTAAAGGAGCTTGTGCACACTACAGCTAAAGACATAGTTAGAGCTTATTACTCATCACAAACATGCGGACAAAGCAATGATTGCTGTACCATGATCTCACACCTTTCACACCTGGTTTATACTATCATAGTGTCATGATAGTTGTAGATGACTGTGTAATACTATGTAATGCCCATCAATGGTGGCTGTGACACCCAACCATTGGCTTATCATGTTGACTTGAACTGGAAATGAGAAATGGTCTGACTATGCAGGGCGTATTATGTGTGGGAACGTTGTATGAATGATCATCAAGAAGTTTAAAGGTAAGGCGAAATGTGCTGTACTTTTGTGGCAAATTTTCTTGCTGTTTTTTAGCCCTATCACACCACTTTGCTCCACCTCAAACACACACAATCATATGTACACACATTTGGTGGAGTTTAGGGCCATAAAAGACATTAGCTGCATTAGCCGCTAGTGCTACTGAGCAGAAGCATGTGTGCACATTTTCCAAAATCAATACTGACGGAAATTCTGCTCACTGTCCTTTTTCCCTTGTAAATCTCAACAATGCAACTCTTCATCTCTTGGGGGGAAAAAGCCCAGCCAGTTCTAAACACTGGCAAAAGTAGATGGAAAAAGGCCATTCATAAATGTGAAAGTTGCTACGTGCCCCACCCTGCTGAAAAGAGCAGAGGTTAACTCACTCTCTACAGCTGCCTAGCCAACCAGACACTGCGGCAGAAACACACCCGCTGGCAGACTTTGTGAGCTACACTCTCTTTTCTGAATTTTGTTGGAGTTTATACTGGAATGTCTGTCCTCAAGTCTCTGCCTCTCCTCTCATTTTCTCATTCCACCAGGGGCAAAGTCCGGGGCTGGGTGTGAAACCATTTATCTTGCCACTTTCTCTCTGTACCTGTCTAACAGGTAGGGTGTGTGTGAGAGTGAATCTCTGTGTGTGTGTGTGTGTGTGTGTGTATGCTCCGCCCCCAAACCCCCCCTTCAATGTGTGTATAAAATCGGTCAGCCAGCAGCAGAGAGACACGCAGAGGGACTTTGACTCTCCTTTGTGAGCAACCTCCTCCACTCCACTCCTCTCTCAGAGAGCACTCTCGTACCTCCTTCTCAGCAACTGAAAGACACAGGCACCATGGCAAGCACCAGGTCTATCAGCTACAGCATTGGTGGCGGAAGCGGTGGCTCCGTCAGGAAGAGCTACTCCAGCCAGTCAGCCTATGCAGCTCCCGCCGGCTCTAGCAGGGTCAGCTCTGTCAGGAGATCTGGCGTGGGTGCCGGCCCAGGCTTCGGTGCAGGGTTCGGTGCTGGAGGCAGCAGCTACAGCTTCAGCAGCAGCAGCAGCATGGGTGGAGGCTATGGTGGTGGTCTTGGTGGAGGTTTCGGTGGTGGTCTTGGTGGAGGTTTCGGTGGTGGTCTTGGTGGAGGTTTCGGTGGAGGCATGGGCTTCGTTCCAGCTCCCATCACTGCTGTAACCGTCAACCAGAGCCTGCTGGCCCCCCTCAACCTGGAAATTGACCCCACGATTCAGGCTGTCCGCACTCAGGAGAAAGAGCAGATCAAGACCCTCAACAACCGCTTTGCTTCATTCATTGACAAAGTGAGTATTCATGCATTTGTTTTTTCTTATAATGACAATGTCTTTTACATATTATGCAAATTATTAATTCAATCTTAACCTGGATGCCTTAAATATTACTACACACCATAATAGCTTGCAGCTGTAAAAAAAAAAAAAAAAAAATCTGAGTGACACTTAAATATGTTTGCCCTTGCACAACAGCATTCTTTAAGCATATCTGGAAGCTAGGCTTTTTTTCTTAGTTGTAAAAAAAGTTCATCTGCTTACACCAGAGGCCAATCTTTACTAATTGGGCAGTACAAGTATAGTAGTAGCATTCAGCTAATAAGCTAATGTAAATTCTACAAATGTTAAACCATTTGTACAAGATCTCTCTCAGTATGGCTTTAGCCTTGGAAAAAAGTCTTCAAAAAACCCATGACTGAAGCTATCCAAATATGGGTGGAGTTTAGGTAATAGCCTAGCAACCATGTGAGTCATAGGCACACATACATAGAGAGTGCTACAAGTGTGTGCGTAGTTCAAAGTCTAGACTTTATTATACCACAAAAAATCACACAGCTTCTGAAATTGATAGTCATTTTGATCCATTTGTGTGGTGCATTTTTATTTCCCTTAAGTCAGCTGTATGTTACGCCCATATTTGGCTGCAAACAAACATTTCATAGCTTTCTGAGTAAATGTGGACAGAAGACACACCCTAAAGGGCATGAAGTCTGCATACACACACACACCTTTATTGTTTAGTGCCTGTGAGAGTATTTGCAGTAAGCAATGTGTGACCAGGATGAGACACTAGATGCTCCAAACTTTTACTCTGCTTTATAACTTGCTAGCAGGTTACAGGTCAAAGATTATGCCTATAAATGTTATGTTAAGATTATTAAATCAAGAATCTTGAGGAAAAGGGCATTCATATTTCTAGGGTACACTCATACTACATCTAGAAAAAAAATTGTGTAAAGCTAGACAGGTGCTGTCAGGTATGACTGATGTCCGGTAAGACCACACACAAAACCTGCCTCAGGGTGTGGCAGGAATGTCTTGTTTCTCTGATGTTGCTGTTTTATCTGTGAAGCAATGCAGGTTTGGGGCAAGTCCATTGCTGAAAGTTTTTCCCAGTATGTAGCTTGTAGCTTGTGTGCAACACTGCCACACCCAGTCAGTCCACTCTCACCTTCCCCTCCCCCTCCCCCTTCCCTTTCCCTCACTCCACCCTGCAGAAAAAATGCCTGCTAAAATGACTCATGACCATTTGTATTCCCTTAAACAATGCTTCAAGAGAGCATACACAAAGAGACTTAAAGAGCCAGCAATACAAAGGAGTCATACAAGCCAGACAAAACCATCAATCCACTTCATTTATTCATTCATTCAATCATTCATTTTTTTTTTAGAATGCAATCTTCCTCAACTACATGTTTAACCCCCAATTAAAGAGCATGATGGTGAAAATCATAAAAAACAAAACACTAATTTCTTTCTTTTTCCCCCCAGGTGCGCTTCTTGGAACAGCAGAACAAGATGCTGGAGACCAAATGGAGTCTCCTCCAAGAACAGACGACCACCCGCTCCAACATCGACGCCATGTTTGAGGCCTACATTTCTAACCTGCGCAGACAGCTCGATGGCCTAGGAAATGAGAAGATTAAGCTGGAAGGAGAGCTGAAGAACATGCAGGGCCTGGTTGAGGACTTCAAGAACAAGTGAGTGAAGTTGTCATTTTGAAGGTGAATAATTTAACCAATAAAACACTGAAAACAGAACTGATTTACTCACATTTTCCCGTCTCTTGACAGGTATGAAGATGAAATCAACAAGCGTGCTTCCGTAGAGAATGAGTTTGTCCTGCTCAAGAAGGTAATGACCATTCATGTTTTTCCTCCTTTTTCACTGCATGCTTTTTTGTTTTTGTAATAGCAATGGGGTATAATGTCCTCTCATTTTTTTCCCCAGGATGTTGATGCAGCTTACATGAACAAGGTTGAGCTTGAGGCCAAGGTTGATGCTCTTCAAGATGAGATCAACTTCCTCAGGGCAGTCTATGAGGCTGTAAGTTCAATTATGTTGTGTTTGGCCAACCAAAACTACTTATCATATAGTACTGCTGCTTTGTTATGGCACACAATTTACAGATTGTTTGGTCTGTGTTTGCAGGAACTGCGTGAGCTGCAGTCTCAGATCAAGGACACATCAGTTATTGTGGAGATGGACAACAGCAGAAACCTGGACATGGACTCCATTGTGGCTGAAGTTCGTGCTCAGTATGAGGACATTGCAAACCGCAGCCGTGCCGAGGCAGAGAGCTGGTACAAACAGAAAGTGGGTCAAGCTCTTATAGGTTCAACTCTTGAAGCCCACCTCTTCTGTAGCTATGAAAGTGCTCATTTCTCTCAATATGTGTTACAGTTCGAGGAGATGCAGTCCTCTGCTGGTCAATACGGTGATGATCTCCGCTCAACCAAGGCTGAGATTGCTGAACTCAACCGCATGATCGCCCGCCTGCAGAATGAGATTGATGCCGTCAAGGGACAGGTAATGATGAGCAAGGATTAAAAATATTTCACACTCTGTTTAAGTAAAAAAAGCTGACTTTATGTATGTTGTTGTCATTTTAGCGTGCCAACTTGGAGGCTCAGATCGCTGAGGCTGAGGAGCGTGGAGAGCTGGCAGTGAAGGACGCCAAACTCCGCATCAAGGAGCTTGAAGAAGCCCTCCAGAGGGCCAAGCAAGACATGGCCCGCCAGGTGCGTGAGTACCAGGAGCTTATGAACGTCAAATTGGCCCTGGACATTGAGATCGCCACATACAGGAAGCTGCTGGAGGGAGAGGAGAACAGGTAGGAAGTGTTAAAAGAGTGTTTTTTTATATTTAAACCTTTCAACTTTTTGACAAACCTCTGGGTGTTGAAAAACATCACTAAGCAAATCTGTTATCTTCTTTACTCAGACTGACCAGCGGTGGAGCTTCAGCCACCATTCATGTGCAGCAGTCCACTGGAAGTCTGTCATCTGGTAAGTATATCTTCTCCACTCTCTCAATCAATCCACCTTTCTTATAATCGTATTTTCCGGTTCATGGATATGTGTCTGAACCTTCTTTCTCTTGCAGGTTTCTCTGGTAGCGGCGCTGGATTTGGCTATGGCGGTGGTTTTAGCAGTGCTTCAGGATTCGGAGGTGGTTCAGGATTCGGAGGTGCTTCAGGATTCGGAGGTGGTTCAGGATACGGTGGCAGCTCCATCAGCAAAACCAGCGTCTCCTCTGTCAGCAGCAGTAGACGTTATTAAGGAGAAACCCTCCAACCCAACCCAACCCAACCTGGCTTCCCACCTTCCTTACCTGCAACCAGATCACTTCAAACCTTTTTACAACTCAAACCATCTGTGGTGCTATATTCTAGCCAGACAGCTATCCCATGTTCATGAGGAGATGAGGACAATGATTTCTTAAACAAAATAAGTTTTAGGTTGTTCTGTTCTGACACCAGGAAGAATTTAATGCAGAATCTGTACTCCCAGCCACTGAATTTTTATTTCTGCACTGGTATTTATGGGGAAAGAGAGACTTATGAAATACACATGAAGCCAATTAGGCCTTTCCCAACAATTGGATTTCAAGTCTCATTAGCATAACCACAAGCAGTACCATGGTTTCACTGGATCAGGGATGTGCTATACAGGCCCTGAAAGTCCTGGTTAAATGTTTTGTGCTGTGTTACAACTCCCTGCTGTATTTAAGTTGACTAATATGTCTTTTATCATCATGCAATGGCTGTCAGTGTCAGTTTACTGATTTGCTATAAAAACATGACCTACAGCCTGTAACTGATGACAATGACTTGTGGGCTACCAATGTCCAGTTACCTCACATTGAAGGGAGATCTGTTACAGCAAAAAATAGGCACAATGGCATTTGTGTAGACCATCCCTCCTTAACTCCGAGTATTTGCTTAGTTGGAAGCTAAGAGCTTCATTTACTGTGTGGTGACTGTACTACCTTACACTTTCCCCAGTATTCAAACTGCTTCCAGAGCATATTTTACAATCCCTGTTATAAATGGAAAATGCAACAAAACTGAAATCATGTTCAACCAGATTTATTTTGTATTGACTGACTTGACACCAACTTAAAATCTAAATACAATAAATCTGAGACCACAAGTTTTGCCTTGCTTTGTCTTTCATGTTTTTGTTGTTTGGGTCCCTTGAAATGTTTTAAATTATGGACATTTTCAACATCAAATAGCTGCAGAGGGCTTAAAATTAGACAATGGAACCACCAATAAACTATAAATAGAAAAAGATATTTCAATGGATATATATTTTTAACTTGTTGATATGTATTTTCACTTATGTTGGCTTTAAACTATGATAATGACACTTGGCTCTATCATCTCCCCCAATCCTGCCTAGCATGTTAAACATCTTGCAAGGCAGAGCTTACTTATTGCAACCATTACAGACTCCCTTATTCTTAATACTCTTAAAACACTAGGTTAGCCAAATTTATATTAATAGTCTAAATATTCTCTTTTAACCCTTTCAATCATAGAGGTCACTACAGTGGACTGCTATTCAAAAAGCTATTTTCTTGCATGGGTTTTGATGGCATAGTTGCAAGTCAACCACTACATTGAACTCTAGTGCATCATCCTATACACTGCCACCAAGTGGTCAGCCATTGTATGTGGATTATCTGTGTTTTTTTTTTCAATCAAAGATGGCCAACAGCCAGTCAGAAATGCCAAGTTGCTCTGGAAAATCCATCCATTCCTTCTATCCTAGGAGACTCTTGCAGGTAAAACAAAAAGTTTTGTAACATCTAAGAATTCTGATCATCTGTCCACTAAATTGGACATCATACATCATTAGCTATATTTCAGATACAATTCATACTATTACTGTGACTGTTGTTCTTGAAAATACTTCAGCTGCAGTAACATTTTTGTAAAAAATAAATGTAAATAAATAAAACTGTAAATAAATGTATTTGTGTTATTAATGTAATTTGCAGTTGTCAAAAAGTAATCAGATTATGTAATGTTACTTGCAATGTTTTAATTGTTACATCAAAAAAGTAATCTGATTACATAATGCATGTTTGTAATGCGTTACCCCCAACACTGCTCATTTCACATGAGATTGAAAACACCTGATCGCTAGTTTTTCCAGTCTTAAAACATCAGTAGATCAATGTGGATTTCTGTCTGAGGTTTTCTCAGAGAGGTGAGCTATGGTAGAAATTTGTCCATTTTGTACATAATTAGAATGATCAGCTAATAAGGGTAAATCGACGTACTCTGGTAGACTGGAGGGAGCGAAAGCATTTTCTACATAGTCTGAGTTGGGTTTCCACAGAGTTGTACCTTCACCAGTTATATCTTTGATAGAATTATGTCCTCATGTTCTGATATCAGACACACAAAGTTCAACTTGAATGAAGTTCTTCTCGGTCTGCTGAATGAACAGGAACAAACTCAATGTATTAATTTTTTTGTATATATTTTATAGTTTTCACATGACTTTATGTAATTTTATTCATTGTCTTGTTAAATACACACAGTAGGCTATTACTGTTTTATTGCACAGTATTACTGAACCCTTTGTACAACTGCGTTGCAAAAATTCATCACTTTATCAGCATTCATTAAACATCATATTTCTTGTGGCAAGTTTTCGGGATGATACAGTGCATCTGGAAAGTATTCACAGCTCTTCACTTTTTCCACCTTTTTTGATAAAGCATTATTCCAAAATGGATTAAATTAATTATTTTCCTCAAAATTGACCATAATGTCAACGTCAAAGAAGTTTGTTCAAATCTTTGCAAATTTATTCAAATTAAAAAACGAAAAAATCACATATACATAAGTATTCACAGCCTTTGCCATGACATTCAAAATTGAGCTCAGGTGCATCCTGTTTCCACTGATCGTCCTTGAGATGTTTCTACAACTTGATTGGAGTCCACCTGTGGTAAATTCAGTTGATTGGACATGATTTGAAAAGGCACACACCTGTCTATATAAGGTCCCACAGTTAACAGTGCATGTCAGAGTAGTGATGGTGAAATGAAGCTTTGCGAAGCATTGAGGCTTTCCCCTCAACTGTATCGAAAAATGGTTCATTACTTGAAGCTTTTCAACACTGTGTAACGTCATCTTGTGGTCAAAAGGTGCAAAAAATCTGCATTTTGCGTCCCTGACGACCCAGCCATTTTTGATTGTTTCAAATAATAATTCAGTTTGTGTTACTAAAACAACAATTTGTATTAAGGCAATACAAATATTTAATCTATATAAATCATTACTTACATAATGTATTAGGCTTAAATGTGAATAAATGTATGAGTGTGTGAATACATGTTTGAAAAAATAATACATTTACAAATTAATATAAGCAATTATGTACTGTAGTGTTGTACAGTGGGCTGCGGTAGCAGTTTTAGGGATCTGCTTCAATCAAGGCGTATGAGTAGGAATATGATTAAAATAAATTAAGATTATTGTGGAACAGTCATTTGAAGTGCTTGTGAACTGGGGATTTATATACTGAAATTGAATACGCACAAAACTACACTAAATATTTGTATTATGATTTATTCTTATCAAAGAATCCAATGACACTGGAGCTGCACAAAGGGTTCACGCTAAGAAAAGCCATCTCTGCAGCACTCCATCCAAACAGGCCTGTATGGTAGAGTGGCCAGACGGAAGCCTCCTCAGTAAAAGGCACATGACAGACCACCTGGAGTTTGCCAAAAGGCACCTGAAGGACTCTCAGACCATGAGAAACAAAATTCTCTGGTCTGATAAAAAAGTGATGAACTCTTTGGCCTGAATGGCAAGTGTCATGTCTGGAGGAAACCAGGCACCGTTCATCACCTGGCCAATACCATCTCTAGTGAAGTATGGTAGTGGCAGCATCATGCTGTGGGGATGTTTTTCAGTGGCAGGAATATATGAAATATCTATAAATATTTCATATCTAAAAATATGAAAAAATCACAGCACAGAGCAATAAAAACACAGAGGACAAAATATCCTGACTGAGGTTATCATATTTCATGCATGAAAGTGATAATTAACCTTCCAGGAACCTTTTAACTGCATTGCATATCAACATTTATCAAACACCATATTTCTTGTGGAAAGTTTTTAGGATGATATATTTCCATGGTGAAGTTAAACAAATTTTAAGCCATAAATGATTTTTCTTTGGTCTACAGTTGTTGATGTATGTAGACATTGTTATCTGGGTTTTCAGTATTTGTTGCTGGGTCCTGGGAATGTGCTGGAAATTCATTACCCTGTACCTCTTCTTTCGTGGTTCTATATACACAAATATATGTCCGAATTGCTACCCCAACAACAGTTGTGAGAACACCTGCAACAATCGGTACCGGATTTGGAGGATTGTAAACTGCAAAAGACAATCAGAAGTAAACATCAGCGAAGTATGGCAAAATCAGGAAAACATTTAGGGACGCATTCAAAGTTCTATTTTATACCAAAAGACCTTGCCAGTGTGGCAGAAATGAATATTGTGGCAATGAGAAAACATTGCTCAACATTTCAATCCTTAAGAAGTGACCTGCTCCATCTAAAGTAAAACAACTTATATTAGGTTACTGATATGACAGGGGTCTTGACAGAAAGAACCATTCATTCTTTAGGGGTAATTTTTAATGATGTAAAAATTACACATTAGTAGCTCAGCACTGACCCCTGGTGTTTGTTCATTAAAATTCTACATTAAACATTATAGAGATAACAGATCAAGAGGATGACTAGATGGAAAAAAATGTGCTGAAACAAAGTCATTTATGTTAGTTATCAAAAAGTTAGTTGTTTATAGACACTTACTGTAAATGAATACTGTATTGCTGGGCCGAGACACCCGTCTAATTTTTGAAGAATAAAGTTGGTATACACATTCATATTCTCCTTCATGCACTTTGGCATACTGTGTCATGGACGCCGGGGAGCCTGGTTTGGTGTAAATTTCTCTCAAAATAGCACTATCCTTTCTAAACAACATGTACCCCTAAACAGGAAATAAAAGACTATTGAAGACAAATGCTGTATATATAAACCAGAAACAATATTTGCTATGTAATAAAAAAACAATTCAGTGTAACAGTATTAAAAGAACAAGTGTGAATGGAGTGAGTTACATAGTCACTTGTTTTTAAATAAGTTGAGTCAATGGAGCAGGAGATTTCCACATTTTGTTTGTCCGTGGCATACAGTTCAGAGACAGGACCATAAGTAATCACAGACAGTTTAGGAGGGGGCAATGCATCTGGCAAAGGGGAGAGTGAAAGAAAGACATTTATTAGAAAGGTACAAAGTATGCAGGAATTAGTCAGACCCCATGAATTGGTGTTTTGTGGATTTCAAACTATTTTTATGAAGCCATGCGTAGATAAACTTATGGACTCCTAACTAGGTAAGTCGTTTTGGAATGTCTGTCCTCAAGTCTCTGCCTCTCCCCTCATTTTCTCATTCCACCAGGGGCAAAGCCTGGGGCTGGGTGTGAAACCATTTATCTTGCCACTTTCTCTCTGTACCTGTCTAACAGGTAGGGTGTGTGTGTCTGCTCCACCCCCAAACCCCCACCCTTCAATGTGTGTATAAAATCGGCCAGCCAGCTGCAGAGAGACAGGACTTTGACTCTCCTTTGTGAGCAACCTCCTCCATTCCACTCTCATACCTCCTTCTCAGCAACTGAAAGACACAGGCACCATGGCAAGCACCAGGTCTATCAGCTACAGCATTGGTGGCGGAAGCGGTGGCTCCGTCAGGAAGAGCTACTCCAGCCAGTCAGCCTATGCAGCTCCCACCGGCTCTAGCAGGGTCAGCTCTGTCAGGAGATCTGGCGTGGGTGCCGGCCCAGGCTTCGGTGCAGGGTTTGGTGCTGGAGGCAGCAGCTACAGCTTCAGCAGCAGCAGCAGCATGGGTGGAGGCTATGGTGGTGGTCTTGGTGGAGGTTTCGGTGGAGGCATGGGCTTCGTTCCAGCTCCCATCACTGCTGTAACCGTCAACCAGAGCCTGTTGGCCCCCCTCAACCTGGAAATTGACCCCACGATTCAGGCTGTCCGCACTCAGGAGAAAGAGCAGATCAAGACCCTCAACAACCGCTTCGCTTCATTCATTGACAAAGTGAGTATTCATGCATTTGTTCTTTCTTATAATGACAATGTCTTTTACATATTATGCAAATATATAAAATGATATAGCTCTGCACAGTACCTGGAGTGCATTCAAATGCAGACTTCTGATTTTATTAATAAGTATGACCTTTGACCTTTGGCTCTTAACCTGGATACCTAGAGTGAAAAATAAATATGTTTTCCCTTGCACAACAGCATTCTTTAAGCATATCTGGAAGCTAGGCTTTTTTTCTTAGTTGTAAAATAAATTAATCTGTTTACACCAGAGGCCAATTTACTAATTGGGCAGTGCATGTATAATAGTAGCGTTCAGCTAATAAGCTAACGTAAATTCTATAAATGTTAAACCATTTATACAAGATCTCTCTCAGTATGGCTTTAGCCTTGGAAAAAAGTCCTCAAAAAACCAATGAGGTTTTTAGAGCATAAATATTTCTAGGGTACACTCATACTGCAGACATCTAGAAAAAAAATTTTTGTAAAGCTAGACAGGTGCTGTCAGGTATGACTGATGTCCGGTAAGACCACACACAAAACCTGCCTTAGGGTGTGGCAGGAATGTCTTGTTTCTCTGATGTTGCTGTTTTATCTGAGAAGCAATGCAGGTTTGGGGAAAGTCCTGAAAGTTTTTCCCAGTATGTAGCTTGCAGCTTGTGTGCAACACTGCCACACCCAGTCAGTCCACTCTCACCTTCCCCTCCCCCTCCCCCTTCCCTTTCCCTTACTCCACCCTGCAGAAAAAATGCCTGCTAAAATGACTCGTGACCATTTGTATTCCCTTAAACAATGCTTCAAGAGAGCATACACAAAGAGACTTAAAGAGTCAGCACTACAAAGGAGTCATACAAGCCAGACAAAACCATCAATCCACTTCATTCATTCATTCATTCATTCATTCATTTTATTTAGAATGCAATCTTCCTCAACTACATGTTTAACCCCCAATTAAAGAGCATGATGGTGAAAATCATAAAAAACAAAACACTAATTTCTTTCTTTTTCCCCCCAGGTGCGCTTCTTGGAACAGCAGAACAAGATGCTGGAGACCAAATGGAGTCTCCTCCAAGAACAGACGACCACCCGCTCCAACATCGACGCCATGTTTGAGGCCTACATTTCTAACCTGCGCAGACAGCTCGATGGCCTAGGAAATGAGAAGATTAAGCTGGAAGGAGAGCTGAAGAACATGCAGGGCCTGGTTGAGGACTTCAAGAACAAGTGAGTGAAGTTGTCATTTTGAAGGTGAATAATTTAACCAATAAAACACTGAAAACAGAACTGATTTACTCACATTTTCCCATCTCTTGACAGGTATGAAGATGAAATCAACAAGCGTGCTTCCGTAGAGAATGAGTTTGTCCTGCTCAAGAAGGTAATGACCATTCATGTTTTTCCTCCTTTTTCACTGCATGCTTTTTTGTTTTTGTAATAGCAATGGGGTATAATGTCCTCTCATTTTTTCCCCAGGATGTTGATGCAGCTTACATGAACAAGGTTGAGCTTGAGGCCAAGGTTGATGCTCTTCAAGATGAGATCAACTTCCTCAGGGCAGTCTATGAGGCTGTAAGTTCAATTATGTTGTGTTTGGCCAACCAAAACTACTTATCATATAGTACTGCTGCTTTGTTATGGCACACAATTTACAGATTGTTTGGTCTGTGTTTGCAGGAACTGCGTGAGCTGCAGTCTCAGATCAAGGACACATCAGTTATTGTGGAGATGGACAACAGCAGAAACCTGGACATGGACTCCATTGTGGCTGAAGTTCGTGCTCAGTATGAGGACATTGCAAACCGCAGCCGTGCCGAGGCAGAGATCTGGTACAAACAGAAAGTGGGTCAAGCTCTTATAGGTTCAACTCTTGAAGCCCACCTCTTCTGTAGCTATGAAAGTGCTCATTTCTCTCAATATGTGTTACAGTTCGAGGAGATGCAGTCCTCTGCTGGTCAATACGGTGAGGATCTCCGCTCAACCAAGGCTGAGATTGCTGAACTCAACCGCATGATCGCCCGCCTGCAGAATGAGATTGATGCCGTCAAGGGACAGGTAATGATGAGCAAGGATTAAAAATATTTCACACTCTGTTTAAGTAAAAAAAGCTGACTTTATGTATGTTGTTGTCATTTTAGCGTGCCAACTTGGAGGCTCAGATCGCTGAGGCTGAGGAGCGTGGAGAGCTGGCAGTGAAGGACGCCAAACTCCGCATCAAGGAGCTTGAAGAAGCCCTCCAGAGGGCCAAGCAAGACATGGCCCGCCAGGTGCGTGAGTACCAGGAGCTCATGAACGTCAAATTGGCCCTGGACATTGAGATCGCCACATACAGGAAGCTGCTGGAGGGAGAGGAGAACAGGTAGGAAGTGTTAAAAGAGTGTTTTTTTATATTTAAACCTTTCAACTTTTTGACAAACCTCTGGGTGTTGAAAAACATCACTAAGCAAATCTGTTATTTTCTTTACTCAGACTGACCAGCGGTGGAGCTTCAGCCACCATTCATGTGCAGCAGTCCACTGGAAGTCTGTCATCTGGTAAGTATATCTTCTCCACTCTCTCAATCACTCCACCTTTCTTATAATCGTATTTTCCGGGTCATGGATATGTGTCTGAACCTTCTTTCTCTTGCAGGTTTCTCTGGTAGCGGCGCTGGATTTGGCTATGGCGGTGGTTTTAGCAGTGCTTCAGGATTCGGAGGTGGTTCAGGATTCGGAGGTGGTTCAGGATTCGGAGGTGGTTCAGGATACGGTGGCAGCTCCATCAGCAAAACCAGCGTCTCCTCTGTCAGCAGCAGTAGACGTTATTAAGGAGAAACCCTCCAACCCAACCCAACCCAACCTGGCTTCCCACCTTCCTTACCTGCAACCAGATCACTTCAAACCTTTTTACAACTCAAACCATCTGTGGTGCTATATTCTAGCCAGACAGCTATCCCATGTTCATGAGGAGATGAGGACAATGATTTCTTAAACAAAATAAGTTTTAGGTTGTTCTGTTCTGACACCAGGAAGAATTTAATGCAGAATCTGTACTCCCAGCCACTGAATTTTTATTTCTGCACTGGTATTTATGGGGAAAGAGAGACTTGAATGAAATACACATGAAGCCAATTAGGCCTTTCCCAACAATTGGATTTCAAGTCTCATTAGCATAACCACAAGTAGTACCATGGTTTCACTGGATCAGGGATGTGCTATACAGGCCCTGAAAGTCCTGGTTGAATGTTTTGTGCTGTGTTACAACTCCCTGCTGTATTTAAGTTGACTAATATGTCTTTTATCATCATGCAATGGCTGTCAGTGTCAGTTTACTGATTTGCTATAAAAACATGACCTACAGCCTGTAACTGATGACAATGACTTGTGGGCTACCAATGTCCAGTTACCTCACATTGAAGGGAGATCTGTTAGGGCACAAAATAGGCACAATGGCATTTGTGTAGACCATCCCTCCTTAACTCCGAGTATTTGCTTAGTTGGAAGCTAAGAGCTTCATTTACTGTGTGGTGACTGTACTACCTTACACTTTCCCCAGTATTCAAACTGCTTCCAGAGCATATTTTACAATCCCTGTTATAAATGGAAAATGCAACAAAACTGAAATCATGTTCAACCAGATTTATTTTGTATTGACTGACTTGACACCAACTTAAAATCTAAATACAATAAATCTGAGACCACAAGTTTTGCCTTGCTTTGTCTTTCACTGTTTTTGGGTCCCTTGAAATGTTTTAAATTATGGACATTTTCAACATCAAATAGCTGCAGAGGGCTTAAAATTAGACAATGGAACCACCAATAAACTATAAATAGAAAAAGATATTTCAATGGATATATATTTTTAACTTGTTGATATGTATTTTCACTTATGTTGGCTTTAAACTATGATGATGACACTTGGCTCTATCATCTCCCCCAATCCTGCCTAGCATGTTAAACATCTTGCAAGGCAGAGCTTACTTATTGCAACCATTACAGACTCCCTTATTCTTAATACTCTTAAAACACTAGGTTAGCCAAATTTATATTAATAGTCTAAATATTCTCTTTTAACCCTTTCAATCATAGAGGTCACTACAGTGGACTGCTATTCAAAAAGCTATTTTCTTGCATGGGTTTTGATGGCATAGTTGCAAGTCAACCACTACATTGAACTCTAGTGCATCATCCTATACACTGCCACCAAGTGGTCAGCCATTGTATGTGGATTATCTGTGTTTTTTTTTTCAATCAAAGATGGCCAACAGCCAGTCAGAAATGCCAAGTTGCTCTGGAAAATCCATCCATTCCTTCTATCCTAGGAGACTCTTGCAGGTAAAACAAAAAGTTTTGTAACATCTAAGAATTCTGATCATCTGTCCACTAAATTGGACATCATACATCATTAGCTATATTTCAGATACAATTCATACTATTACTGTGACTGTTGTTCTTGAAAATACTTCAGCTGCAGTAACATTTTTGTAAAAATAAATGTAAATAAATAAAACTGTAAATAAATGTATTTGTGTTATTAATGTAATTTGCAGTTGTCAAAAAGTAATCAGATTATGTAATGTTACTTGCAATGTTTTAATTGTTACATCAAAAAAGTAATCTGATTACATAATGCATGTTTGTAATGCGTTACCCCCAACACTGCTCATTTCACATGAGATTGAAAACACCTGATCGCTAGTTTTTCCAGTCTTAAAACATCAGTAGATCAATGTGGATTTCTGTCTGAGGTTTTCTCAGAGAGGTGAGCTATGGTAGAAATTTGTCCATTTTGTACATAATTAGAATGATCAGCTAATAAGGGTAAATCGACGTACTCTGGTAGACTGGAGGGAGCGAAAGCATTTTCTACATAGTCTGAGTTGGGTTTCCACAGAGTTGTACCTTCACCAGTTATATCTTTGATAGAATTATGTCCTCATGTTCTGATATCAGACACACAAAGTTCAACTTGAATGAAGTTCTTCTCGGTCTGCTGAATGAACAGGAACAAACTCAATGTATTAAATTTTTTGTATATATTTTATAGTTTGCACATGACTTTATGTAATTTTATTCATTGTCTTGTTAAATACACACAGTAGGCTATTACTGTTTTATTGCACAGTATTACTGAACCCTTTGTACAACTGCGTTGCAAAAATTCATCACTTTATCAGCATTCATTAAACATCATATTTCTTGTGGCAAGTTTTCGGGATGATACAGTGCATCTGGAAAGTATTCACAGCTCTTCACTTTTTCCACCTTTTTTGATAAAGCATTATTCCAAAATGGATTAAATTAATTATTTTCCTCAAAATTGACCATAATGTCAACGTCAAAGAAGTTTGTTCAAATCTTTGCAAATTTATTCAAATTAAAAAACGAAAAAATCACATATACATAAGTATTCACAGCCTTTGCCATGACATTCAAAATTGAGCTCAGGTGCATCCTGTTTCCACTGATCGTCCTTGAGATGTTTCTACAACTTGATTGGAGTCCACCTGTGGTAAATTCAGTTGATTGGACATGATTTGAAAAGGCACACACCTGTCTATATAAGGTCCCACAGTTAACAGTGCATGTCAGAGTAGTGATGGTGAAATGAAGCTTTGCGAAGCATTGAGGCTTTCCCCTCAACTGTATCGAAAAATGGTTCATTACTTGAAGCTTTTCAACACTGTGTAACGTCATCTTGTGGTCAAAAGGTGCAAAAAATCTGCATTTTGCGTCCCTGACGACCCAGCCATTTTTGATTGTTTCAAATAATAATTCAGTTTGTGTTACTAAAACAACAATTTGTATTAAGGCAATACAAATATTTAATCTATATAAATCATTACTTACATAATGTATTAGGCTTAAATGTGAATAAATGTATGAGTGTGTGAATACATGTTTGAAAAAATAATACATTTACAAATTAATATAAGCAATTATGTACTGTAGTGTTGTACAGTGGGCTGCGGTAGCAGTTTTAGGGATCTGCTTCAATCAAGGCGTATGAGTAGGAATATGATTAAAATAAATTAAGATTATTGTGGAACAGTCATTTGAAGTGCTTGTGAACTGGGGATTTATATACTGAAATTAAATACGCACAAAACTACACTAAATATTTGTATTATGATTTATTCTTATCAAAGAATCCAATGACACTGGAGCTGCACAAAGGGTTCACGCTATTTTTGTACAAGAATACGAAACAGTCACATGGTTGTGTGCGAAAACGAAGCTTCGGACATCACAGATCACGTGGTTTTGGCAAAACGAATCAAGCTCCGATACAGTGCTTCAATGTGAGATGTTTTGATACAAGCTTTGAAGCATTGGTGCCGAATGTCACATCACTATGTCAGAGCACAAACCAAGCCATGAAGTCCAAGGAATTGTCTGTAGACCTCCGAGACAGGATTGTATTGAGGCACAGATCTGGGAAAGAATACAGAAAAAATTCTGCAGCATTGACGGTCCCAATGAGCACAGTGGCCTCCATCATCCATAAATGGAAGAAGTTTGGAACCACCAGGACTCTTCCTAGAGCTGGCCGCCCCGCCAACTGAGCGATGAGGGGAGAAGGGAGGTGACCAAGAACCTGATGGTCACTCTGACAGAGCTCCAGCATTTCTCTGTGGAGAGAGGAGAAGCTTCCAGAAGAAAAGCCATCTCTGCAGCACTCCATCCAAACAGGCCTGTATGGTAGAGTGGCCAGACGGGAGCCTCCTCAGTAAAAGGCACATGACAGACCACCTGGAGTTTGCCAAAAGGCACCTGAAGGACTCTCAGACCATGAGAAACAAAATTCTCTGGTCTGATAAAAAAGTGATGAACTCTTTGGCCTGAATGGCAAGTGTCATGTCTGGAGGAAACCAGGCACCGCTCATCACCTGGCCAATACCATCTCTAGTGAAGTATGGTAGTGGCAGCATCATGCTGTGGGGATGTTTTTCAGTGGCAGGAATATATGAAATATCTATAAATATTTCATATCTAAAAATATGAAAAAATCACAGCACAGAGCAATAAAAACACAGAGGACAAAATATCCTGACTGAGGTTATCATATTTCATGCATGAAAGTGATAATTAACCTTCCAGGAACCTTTTAACTGCATTGCATATCAACATTTATCAAACACCATATTTCTTGTGGAAAGTTTTTAGGATGATATATTTCCATGGTGAAGTTAAACAAATTTTAAGCCATAAATGATTTTTCTTTGGTCTACAGTTGTTGATGTATGTAGACATTGTTATCTGGGTTTTCAGTATTTGTTGCTGGGTCCTGGGAATGTGCTGGAAATTCATTACCCTGTACCTCTTCTTTCGTGGTTCTATATACACAAATATATGTCCGAATTGCTACCCCAACAACAGTTGTGAGAACACCTGCAACAATCGGTACCGGATTTGGAGGATTGTAAACTGCAAAAGACAATCAGAAGTAAACATCAGCGAAGTATGGCAAAATCAGGAAAACATTTAGGGACGCATTCAAAGTTCTATTTTATACCAAAAGACCTTGCCAGTGTGGCAGAAATGAATATTGTGGCAATGAGAAAACATTGCTCAACATTTCAATCCTTAAGAAGTGACCTGCTCCATCTAAAGTAAAACAGCTTATATTAGGTTACTGATATGACAGGGGTCTTGACAGAAAGAACCATTCATTCTTTAGGGGTAATTTTTAATGATGTAAAAATTACACATTAGTAGCTCAGCACTGACCCCTGGTGTTTGTTCATTAAAATTCTACATTAAACATTATAGAGATAACAGATCAAGAGGATGACTAGATGGAAAAAAATGTGCTGAAACAAAGTCATTTATGTTAGTTATCAAAAAGTTAGTTGTTTATAGACACTTACTGTAAATGAATACTGTATTGCTGGGCCGAGACACCCATCTAATTTTTGAAGAATAAAGTTGGTATACACATTCATATTCTCCTTCATGCACTTTGGCATACTGTGTCATGGACGCCGGGGAGCCTGGTTTGGTGTAAATTTCTCTCAAAATAGCACTATCCTTTCTAAACAACATGTACCCCTAAACAGGAAATAAAAGACTATTGAAGACAAATGCTGTATATATAAACCAGAAACAATATTTGCTATGTAATAAAAAAACAATTCAGTGTAACAGTATTAAGAGAACAAGTGTGAATGGGGTGAGTTACATAGTCACTTGTTTTTAAATAAGTTGAGTCAATGGAGCAGGAGATTTCCACATTTTGTTTGTCCGTGGCATACAGTTCAGAGACAGGACCATAAGTAATCACAGACAGTTTAGGAGGGGGCAATGCATCTGGAAAAGGGGAGAGTGAAAGAAAGACATTTATTAGAAAGGTACAAAGTATGCAGGAATTAGTCAGACCCCATGAATTGGTGTTTTGTGGATTTCAAACCATTTTTATGAAGCCATGCGTAGATAAACTTATGGACTCCTAACTAGGTAAGTCGTTTTGGAATGTCTGTCCTCAAGTCTCTGCCTCTCCCCTCATTTTCTCATTCCACCAGGGGCAAAGCCTGGGGCTGGGTGTGAAACCATTTATCTTGCCACTTTCTCTCTGTACCTGTCTAACAGGTAGGGTGTGTGTGTCTGCTCCACCCCCAAACCCCCACCCTTCAATGTGTGTATAAAATCGGCCAGCCAGCTGCAGAGAGACAGGACTTTGACTCTCCTTTGTGAGCAACCTCCTCCATTCCACTCTCATACCTCCTTCTCAGCAACTGAAAGACACAGGCACCATGGCAAGCACCAGGTCTATCAGCTACAGCATTGGTGGCGGAAGCGGTGGCTCCGTCAGGAAGAGCTACTCCAGCCAGTCAGCCTATGCAGCTCCCGCCGGCTCTAGCAGGGTCAGCTCTGTCAGGAGATCTGGCGTGGGTGCCGGCCCAGGCTTCGGTGCAGGGTTTGGTGCTGGGGGCAGCAGCTACAGCTTCAGCAGCAGCAGCAGCATGGGTGGAGGCTATGGTGGTGGTCTTGGTGGAGGTTTCGGTGGAGGCATGGGCTTCGTTCCAGCTCCCATCACTGCTGTAACCGTCAACCAGAGCCTGTTGGCCCCCCTCAACCTGGAAATTGACCCCACGATTCAGGCTGTCCGCACTCAGGAGAAAGAGCAGATCAAGACCCTCAACAACCGCTTCGCTTCATTCATTGACAAAGTGAGTATTCATGCATTTGTTCTTTCTTATAATGACAATGTCTTTTACATATTATGCAAATATATAAAATGATATAGCTCTGCACAGTACCTGGAGTGCATTCAAATGCAGACTTCTGATTTTATTAATAAGTATGACCTTTGACCTTTGGCTCTTAACCTGGATACCTAGAGTGAAAAATAAATATGTTTTCCCTTGCACAACAGCATTCTTTAAGCATATCTGGAAGCTAGGCTTTTTTTCTTAGTTGTAAAATAAATTAATCTGTTTACACCAGAGGCCAATTTACTAATTGGGCAGTGCATGTATAATAGTAGCGTTCAGCTAATAAGCTAACGTAAATTCTATAAATGTTAAACCATTTATACAAGATCTCTCTCAGTATGGCTTTAGCCTTGGAAAAAAGTCCTCAAAAAACCAATGAGGTTTTTAGAGCATAAATATTTCTAGGGTACACTCATACTGCAGACATCTAGAAAAAAAAATTGTGTAAAGCTAGACAGGTGCTGTCAGGTATGACTGATGTCCGGTAAGACCACACACAAAACCTGCCTTAGGGTGTGGCAGGAATGTCTTGTTTCTCTGATGTTGCTGTTTTATCTGAGAAGCAATGCAGGTTTGGGGAAAGTCCTGAAAGTTTTTCCCAGTATGTAGCTTGCAGCTTGTGTGCAACACTGCCACACCCAGTCAGTCCACTCTCACCTTCCCCTCCCCCTCCCCCTTCCCTTTCCCTCACTCCACCCTGCAGAAAAAATGCCTGCTAAAATGACTCGTGACCATTTGTATTCCCTTAAACAATGCTTCAAGAGAGCATACACAAAGAGACTTAAAGAGTCAGCACTACAAAGGAGTCATACAAGCCAGACAAAACCATCAATCCACTTCATTCATTCATTCATTCATTCATTCATTTTATTTAGAATGCAATCTTCCTCAACTACATGTTTAACCCCCAATTAAAGAGCATGACGGTGAAAATCATAAAAAACAAAACCCTAATTTCTTTATTTTTCCCCCCAGGTGCGCTTCTTGGAACAGCAGAACAAGATGCTGGAGACCAAATGGAGTCTCCTCCAAGAACAGACGACCACCCGCTCCAACATCGACGCCATGTTTGAGGCCTACATTTCTAACCTGCGCAGACAGCTCGATGGCCTAGGAAATGAGAAGATTAAGCTGGAAGGAGAGCTGAAGAACATGCAGGGCCTGGTTGAGGACTTCAAGAACAAGTAAGTGAAGTTGTAATTTTGAAGGTGAATAATTTAACCGATAAAACACTGAAAACAGAACTGATTTACTCACATTTTCCCGTCTCTTGACAGGTATGAAGATGAAATCAACAAGCGTGCTTCCGTAGAGAATGAGTTTGTCCTGCTCAAGAAGGTAATGACCATTCATGTTTTGCCTCCTTTTTCACTGCATGCTTTTTTCTTTCTTTTTTTTGTAATAGCAATGGGGTATAATGTTCTCTCATTACATTTTCATTTTCCAGGATGTTGATGCAGCTTACATGAACAAGGTTGAGCTTGAGGCCAAGGTTGACGCTCTTCAAGATGAGATCAACTTTCTCAGGGCAGTCTATGAGGCTGTAAGTTCAATTATGTTGTGTTTGGCCAACCAAACCTACTTAGCATATAGTACTGCTGCTTTGTTATGGCACACAATTTACAGATTGTTTGGTCTGTGTTTGCAGGAACTGCGTGAGCTGCAGTCTCAGATCAAGGACACATCAGTTATTGTGGAGATGGACAACAGCAGAAACCTGGACATGGACTCCATTGTGGCTGAAGTTCGTGCTCAGTATGAGGACATTGCAAACCGCAGCCGTGCCGAGGCAGAGATCTGGTACAAACAGAAGGTGGGTCATGTCACCTTTATTTATATAGCGCCTTTTACAATGCCAATTGTTTCAAAGCAGCTTCACAGTGTTAACAGGAAAATAATGCAACAGAATTTGATTCGGCTGTACAGACGCTCTGGTGAAAACAGTGATGTTATCCAGCTAATTTCAATTATCATATAGTGTCAATGCAGGCAGATCAGTAATATAGTTGAAATTTAAGTGTCCCAAACTGAGCAAGCCAAAAGCCAAAGGCGACAGTGGCAAGGAACCAAAACTCCTTCAGGGCCAGAATGGAGAAAAAAACCTTGGGAGAAACCAGGCTCAGTAGGGGTGCCAGTTCTCCTCTGGCCGACGAACAAATAGTGTATTATTATGATTCTGGCAACATTACAGGTCAGAAGTCATATTAGATCAATAGATATTCGTAAGATTATTCGGAAGATTGGAGTTGTCACGCCGGAGACGGGTTTAATGAGGATGTTGTGTCGATGCGGCATTTACAGGGGGGAGTTTAATTGATACGCTTTCTGCAGATATTTCAGGGATGCGTTGGTCATGTCTAGGCGCAGGTCCACCATCTGATCTGGATACGGCCCCGATCCGGCCGACTGCAGTAAACCTCGGGATAAACAGAGAGACTAACATTAGCGTAGATGCCATTCTTCTTATGATGTAACGAGTACATCAGGTGTTATGGGAAGTGTTCCCGGTTCCGGCTGACCTAGTTAATGCAGCCTAACAATTATTTAACTGATTTGAATAATATAAATTAAAAATGTTCTATGTGTATGCCATAGTATAGAGATGTGTTTTTAGTCTAGATTTAAACTGACAAAGTGTGTCTGCTTCCCAAACAATGCTAGGAAGACTGTTCCAGAGTTTAGGTGCTAAAAAGGAAAAGGATCGACCACCTGCAGTTGATTTTGATATTCTAGGTATTATCAAATGGCCAGAATTTTGTGACCGCAATAGAAGTGAAGGAGTATAATGCGTTAAGAGTTCGCTCAAGTACTGGGGAGTTCAACCATTTAGTGCTTTGTAAGTAATTAGCAAGATTTTAAAATGTATGCGATGTTTAATAGGGAGCCAATGCAGTGTTGACAGAACTGGGCTAATATGGTCATACTTCCTGGTTCTAGTAAGAACTCGAACTGCTGCGTTTTTGACCAGCTGCAGTTTATTTATTATGCGAGCAGGGCAACCACCCAGTAGAGCATTACAATAATCTAGCCTTGAGGTCATGAACGCATGAACTAACTGTTCAGCATTTTGCATCAAAAGCATGTGCCGTAATTTAGATATATTTTTAAGATGCTAGAATGCAGTTTTACAGATGCTAGAAACGTGGCTTTCAAATGAAAGATTGGTATCAAAGAGCACACCCAGGTTCCTAACTGACGACGAGGACTTGACAGAGCAGCCATCAAGTGTTAGACAGGATTCTAGGTTATTACTTGTGGAGTTTTTTTGTCCAATGATTAAAAATTCAGTTAAAAATTCAGTATAAGTCAAGCTCTTATAGGTTCAACTCTTAAAGCCCACCTCATTTGTAGCTATGAAAGTGCTCATTTCTCTCAATATGTGTTACAGTTCGAGGAGATGCAGTCCTCTGCTGGTCAATACGGTGAGGATCTCCGCTCAACCAAGGCTGAGATTGCTGAACTCAACCGCATGATCGCCCGCCTGCAGAATGAGATTGATGCCGTCAAGGGACAGGTAATGATGAGCAAGGATTGATACAAAAAAATATTTCATTGCCTGTTTATGTAAAAAAAGCTGACTTTATATATGTTGTTGTCATTTTAGCGTGCCAACTTGGAGGCTCAGATCGCTGAGGCTGAGGAGCGTGGAGAGCTGGCAGTGAAGGACGCCAAGCTTCGCATCAAGGAGCTTGAAGAAGCCCTCCAGAGGGCCAAGCAAGACATGGCCCGCCAGGTGCGTGAGTACCAGGAGCTCATGAACGTTAAATTGGCCCTGGACATTGAGATTGCCACATACAGGAAGCTGCTGGAGGGAGAGGAGAACAGGTAGGAAGTGTTAAAAGAATGTTTTTTTATATTTAAACCTTTCAACTTTTTGACAAACAAGTGTTGAAAAACATCACTAAGCAAATCTGTCATCTTCTTTACTCAGACTGACCAGCGGTGGAGCTTCAGCCACCATTCATGTGCAGCAGTCCACTGGAAGTCTGTCATCTGGTAAGTAAATCTTCTCCACTCTCTCAATCAATCCACCTTTCTTATAATCTTATTTTCTGGGTCATGGATATGCGTCTGAACCTTCTTTCTCTTGTAGGTTTCTCTGGTAGCGGTGCTGGGTTTGGCTATGGCGGTGGTTTTAGCAGTGCTTCAGGATTCGGAGGTGGTTCAGGATATGGAAGTGGTTCAGGATACGGTGGCAGCTCCATCAGCAAAACCAGCGTCTCCTCTGTCAGCAGCAGCAGGCGTTATTAAGGAGAAACCCTCCAACCCAACCCAACCTGGCTTCCCACCTTACTTACCTGCAAAGATCACTTCAAACCTTTTTACAACTCAAACCATCTATGGTGCTATATTCTAGCCAGACAGCTATCCCATGTTAATGAGGAGATGAGGACAATGATTTCTTAAACAAAATAAGTTTTAGGTTGTTCTGTTCTGACACCAGGAAGAATTTAATGCAGAATCTGTACTCCCAGCCACTGATTTTTTTCATTTCTGCACTGGTATGTATGGGGAAAGAGAGACTTGAATGAAATACACATGAAGCCAATTAGGCCTTTCCCAAAAATTGAATTTCAAGTCTCATTAACATAACCACAAGCAGTACCATGGTTTCACTGGATCAGGGATGTGCTATACAGGTCCCAAAAGTCCTGGTTGAATGTTTTGTGCTGTGTTACAACTCCCTGCTGTATTTAAGTTGACTAATATGTCTTTTATCATCATGCAATGGCTGTCAGTGTCAGTTTACTGATTTGCTATAAAAACATGACCTACAGCCTGTAACTGATGACAATGACTTGTGGGCTACCAATGTCTAGTTACCTCACATTCAAGGGAGATCTGTTACAGCAAAAAATAGGCACAATGGCATTTGTGTAGACCATCCCTCCTTAACTCCGAGTACTTGCTTAGTTGGAAGCTGAGAGCTTCATTTACTATGTGGTGACTGTACTAACTTACACTTTCCCCAGTATTCAAACTGCTTCCAGAGCATATTTTACAATCCCTGTTATAAATGGAAAATGCAACAAAACTGAAATCATGTTCAACCAGATTTATTTTGTATTGACTGACTTGACACCAACTTAAAATCTAAATACAATAAATCTGAGACCACAAGTTTTGCCTTGCTTTGTCTTTCACTGTTTTTGTTGTTTGGGTCCCTTGAAATGTTTTAAATTATGGACATTTTCAACATCAAATAGCTGCAGAGGGCTTAAAATTAGACAATGGAACCACCAATAAACTATAAATAGAAAAAGATATTTCAATGGATATATATTTTTAACTTGTTGATATGTATTTTCACTTATGTTGGCTTTAAACTATGATGATGACACTTGGCTCTATCATCTCCCCCAATCCTGCCTAGCATGTTAAACATCTTGCAAGGCAGAACTCACTTATTGCAACCATTACAGACTCCCTTATTCTTAATACTCTTAAAACACTAGGTTAGTTAATTTTCAAGATATAGTTTTCACTACAATAACTTTGTCCTACATTCCTTTATGAAGCCAAATTTTGATATCTAAATATTCTCTTTTAACTCTTTCAATCATAGAGGTCACTACAGTGGACTGCTATTCAAAAAGCCATTTTCTTGTGTATGCATGGGTTTTGATGGCATAGTTGCAAGTCAACCACTACATTGAACTCTAGTGCATCATCCTATACACTGCCACCAAGTGGCCAGCCGTTGTATGTGGATTTTTTTTCTCCAAACCAAGATGGCCGACAGCCAGCCTGAAATGCCAAGTTGCCCTGGAAAATCCATCCATTCCTTCTATCCTAGGAGACTCTTGCAGGTAAAAAAAAAAGTGTTGTAACATCTAAGGAGTCATTCTGATCATCTGTCCACTAAATTGAACATCATACATCATTAGCTATATTTTAGATACAATTCATACTATTACTGTGACTGTTGTTCTTGAAAATACTTCAGCTGCAGTAACATTTTTGTAAAAAATAAATGTAAATAAATAAAACTGTAAATAAATGTATGTGTTATTAATGTAATTTGCAGTTGTCAAAAAGTAATCAGATTATGTAATGTTACTTGCAATGTTTTAATTGTTACATCAAAAAAGTAATCTGATTACATAATGCATGTTTGTAATGCGTTACCCCCAACACTGCTCATTTCACATGAGATTGAAAACACCTGATCGCTAGTTTTTCCAGTCTTAAAACATCAATAGATCAATGTGGATTTCTGTCTGAGGTTTTCTCAGAGAGGTGAGCTATGGTAGAAATTTGTCCATTTTGTACATAATTAGAATGATCAGCTAATAAGGGTAAATCGACGTACTCTGGTAGACTGGAGGGAGCGTAAGCATTTTCTACATAGTCTGAGTTGGGTTTCCACAGAGTTGTAGCTTCACCAGTTATATCTTTGATAGAATTATGTCCTCATGTTCTGATATCAAAGACACGCAAAGTTCAACTTGTATGAAGTTCTTCTCGATCTGCTGGTTGAACGGGAACTCAATTGTGTTTGCAATAATTGCACATTTAGAAAAATATATATATTATATAGTTTTCACATGATTTTATATAATTTTATTCATGGTTTTGTTAAATACACACAGTATTACTATTTTATTACTGTATTGTGTTTAATACATCTCTTCACTGTCCACTCAAGTGTACATCTAAAAATCTCTTTGAAAATGTTTTTTTTTTTTTAATCTTGTTCAATAAATGCACAGAGCAATAAAAACACAGAGGGAAAAAATCCTGACTGAGGTTATCATAACTCATGCTTGAAAGTGTTAATTAACCTTTCCAGGAACCCTTTGTACAACTGCATTACAAAATTCATCACTTAACCTTTATCAACTTTCATCAAACATCATATTTCTTGTGGAAAGTTTTCAGGATGATATATTTCCATGGTGAAGTTAAACAAATTTTAAGCCATAAATGATTTTTCTTTGGTCTACAGTTGTTGAGGTATGTAGACATTGTTTTCTGGGTTTTCAGTATTTGCTGCTGGGTCCTGGGAATGTGCTGGAAATTCATTACCCTGTACCTCTTCTTTCGTGGTTCTATATACGCAAATATATGTCAGAATTGCTACCCCAACAACAGTTGTGAGAACACCTGCAACAATTGGTACCGGATTTGGAGGATTGTAAACTGCAAAAGACAAACAGAAGTGAACATCAGCAAAGTATGACAAAGTCAGGAAAACATTTAGGGACGCATTCAAAGTTCTATTTTATACCAAAAGTCCTTGCCAGTGTAGCAGAAATGAATATTGTGGCAATGAGAAAACATTGCTCAACATTTCAATCCTTAAGAAGTGACCTGCTCCATCTAAAGTAAAACAACTTATATTAGGTTACTGATATGACAGGGGTCTTGACAGAAAGAACCATTCATTCTTTAGGGGTAATTTTTAATGATGTAAAAATTACACATTAGTAGCTCAGCACTGACCCCTGGTGTTTGTTTATTAAAATTCTACATTAAACATTATAGAGATAACAGATCAAGAGCATGACTAGATGAAGCATGACAAAAAATGTGCTGAAACAAAGTCATTTATGTTAGTTATCATGGATTAAAAAGTTAGTTGTTTATAGACACTTACTGTAAATGAAGACTGTATTGCTGGGCCGAGACACCGGTCTAATTTTTGAAGAATAAAGTTGGTATACACATTCATATTCTCCTTCATGCACTTTGGCATACTGTGTCATGGACGCTGAGGAGCCTGGTTTGGTGTACATTTCTCTCAAAAAAGCACCATCCTTTCTAAACATCATGTACCCCTAAACAGGAAATAAAAGACTATTGAAGACTAATGCTGTATATGTACCAGAAACAATATTTGCTATGTAATAAAGAAACAACTCAGTGTAACAGTATTAAAAGTACAAGTGTGAATGGGGTGAGTTACATAGTCGCTTGGTTTTAAATAAGTTGAGTCAATGGAGCAGGAGATTTCCACATTTTGTTTGTCCGTGGCATACAGTTCAGAGACAGGACCATAAGTAATCACAGACAGTTTAGGAGGGGGCAATGCATCTGGCAAAGGGGAGAGTGAAAGGAAGACATTTATTAGAAAGGTACAAAGTATGCAGGAATTAGTCAGACCCCATGAATTGGCGTTTTGTGTCTTTCGAACCATTTTTATGAAGCCATACGTAGATAAACTTATGTTATGTATTTGGAAAGATGCACGCAACACAGAGATAACTTATGAACATGCTTTTTACTCAATCCTCCTCACATCCTGGTACACTCCTATACATTTTGATCTACTAGTGCCACCCACAGGACAAGTGGTGACACCACATCTCGCTCTCTTTTAACAATTGTACTTAATAAAAACACTTCTGTTGCCCCACGCTTGCGATCAGTGTATGTTTTTGAGCTCTTCTGCGTGTTTCACTCGATCCACAATTTTCCGCACATGGTTGCTGAAGACGCTGCAGTTTCTGTAATCCTGAGATGTGAAGTTTAGTCCCTTGTGAATTCTTTTTATCCTTTGCCTTCCAGGGAAGCAGTTAACAACGCGTGCTTCAAAGTACGGTTAAAACGTTCGACCTCTCCATTGGCACGAGGATAATACACAGATGAATTTCGATGCATAATTCCTCGGTTTTGGAGAAACACCTTAAACTCACATGGCATGAATTGAGAGCCGTGGTCTGAGATCAGCTCCTTCGGGTTACCTTCACGGCTGAACACAGTCAAAAGAAATTGAATAACTGCTGAAGAGGTTACCTGAGGCATGAAAGCAATCTCTGGCCACTAAAGTTACAGCAAAACGACAGTCTGCTGGAGCTTTGTCAAAGGGCCCCACAATGTCTATAGTGAGTTTCTCCCATGCTCCATCTGGGAGGGGTACAGGCTGGAGTGGCGGAGTGCGAACAACTGCTGACTTGTCATGAGTTTGACACGTAATGCATGATTTGATGGCTATCTCAACCTAGGCATCCATACACGGCCACCAATACAGTTCTCTGAGTCTTTGCTTGGTTCTAACAATGCCTTGATGTGTATCATGAGCCAATGCAATGAACTTCGCACGCAAGGTCTCTGGTACTAGAAGTCTGTGTGTACCTCTTACCACACAATCACCCTGAAGAGAAAGTTCATGTTGAATTTTGTAATATGGTAACAGATCAGGTCCTAGACCCTTAGAGGATTTTAGCCACTTGGTCGTCAGTAAGTCATGTACTTTACCGTATATTGAGCAGGTAGCCCCTGCAGCCCTGAATTCATCAGCAGATATGGCCGCGAGGGTTGAAGTAAGCGCGACCACTTCCACGTCATCCTCTAGCACAAGGCCACTGCTCTGTAATGGCAAGCGAGACAAGCAATCAGCTGTAACATTTTCACGTCCAGGCTTGTACTGGATGTCGTAGTCAAAGGCCATCAACCTAGCTGACCACCGAGCAATCCGAAGTCCTGCTCGCCCTTGTCCCTTCGAAGTGAGCAGTGTTGTGAGTGGGCTGTGGTCTGTACGCAATGTAAAACGTCGCCCCCACAGATAAGTTCTCCATTTCTCCATTGCCCACACACAGCCTAATGTTTTCTTCTCAATTGTGGAGTACTTGCGCTCTGCTTGTGTGAGGGTGTGCGTGATCCAAAGGCAACAGTCTTTTCAGACCTGTCTGGGTGCATTTGGTTGAGAACGGCACCCAGACCATAATTAGAAGCATCAGTTGAACGATAGTGTGTAGCTCAGGGTCAAAAAGGGTCAAATATTAATTATAAGGTCTTTAACCTGCTCAAAACTTTTCTGTGCCTCAGGCATCCAGGTGAATGAAGCAGATCCACGATTCAATGCTCTAAGGGGCTCGACCACTGCGGAATAATCGGGTATGAATTTTGAATACCACGATGTGAGCCCAAGGAAAGAGCGTAAGCTGGTGGTATCAGTTGGTGGTGGAGCTTGTGAGACTGCATGGTCATGAGAAGCATCTGGCTGAAGTCCTTCAGCCGAAATTGTGTGTCCCAAGAACAACAGCTCTGTCTGTCTGATGTGACAAGTTCAATTTAAGTAAAGCTGTTTCTAGACGCTGAAGTGCTGCGTTCAAGTTCCTCAACGGTCTTTCCTGAGACAATGATGTCGTCCAAGTAACATTGAACATGTGAAAGTCCTTTAAGTATGGTCGACATTAAGCTTGGTACATACTCCACAAGAACAAAGAATTTTTTTCATTTTCTCGAGGTGGCAAGAACAAGAACAAAGTTTGTTCTGGGCAGGACATTCCATACTTCACGAGAAAAGCAGATGCCAAACATGTCCGTTTCTCCGCATTAACCCCGCCCACTTAAAATTTCTGACCAATTACACAATAGTTCTCGGACACCCACAAGAAAAAACTTCTTCTCAGATGATGTGTCGAGAACAAGCTGCAAAAACTCCCAAACCAAGGCTGCGATAACAAAATGACGTCATTTTGTTCTCCGCAGCCCTGGGAGCGAGAATTTTTTTCTCTGTTCTTGCGGAGTATGTAGCAGTATTTAGACTCTGAAAGCAACTTGGCCCTGATGCCAGTCCATAAGGTACACGCTTATAGCGAAATAAGTCTTCATGGGTGATAAATGAAGTGAGGCTGCGGCTATCGTCATGCAGTAGGACTTGGTGATAGGCACTTTGAAGATCTAGTGTTGAAAAGAAAGTTGATCCCCTCAGTTCTGCGAACATTTCTTCCATGTGGGGAAGTGGAAAACTGTCCACCACTATGGCCTTATTTGGTTCTCGCAAGTCCACACAAAGTCGTATGTTTCCATCTTTTTTTTTGTGACTACAATTGGTGAGACCCATTCTGATGATTCAATAGATTCAATCACATCCTGCTGAATGAGTCGCTTTAATTCCTGTGATACAGCGTCGCAAATTGCAAATGGAAGGTGGCGCAGTTTCTGCTGTACTGGTTTCACATCGGCATGAACTTTGACTAGGTGTGTAAATCATTGTGCGCAACCCAGTTTCTCGGGCTTCGTACTAACGTCAGCTGAATTTTTTTGTGCGGCATGACGATGTAACAATACGGCCATCTAACAGCTGCAGTTCTAAGGCCGCGAACAAGTCTCGTCCCAACACCGTACAGTACACATTATCTTGCCAGTGTTCACAACGAACAGTTCAGCTGTAGCACGCTGCTCACCGCATATGATCTAAGCTTTTGTGTTGTTTCACATGCGCTATTTTGAACAGTACACATTATCTTGCTTGAGTCGCGATAAGGGCTTTCTACCGTAAGCACAGTCATATCAGGAATTGAAATCTCACTTACGTTTTTGTGTCCACGGCACACTTTAGCGAAATGTCCTCTTTTCTTACATGCATTACAGATGGCGTCTTTGGCAGGGCATTTTTGAAAGTTGCTGTATGCTGTTTTGAACCACAGCTGTAACACGTTTTCCCTTGGGATGTAGGTGAGTGCATCGCCGTTGCTCCCTGTAATGTCTGTGCATTTTTCCCCATTTCACGGCCAGGTCTGTTGTGCTGATGACGTGACTGTTGAATGACTTGTACAGTGCCATCCGCCGGTTTGCTCATCACGTTTGCCTCTGCCACTGCCGTTTCTATTTGGCTGGCAATTGTGACAGCTTTTCTCAACGTAAGATCCACTTCTAGGAGTAAACGTTCCCGTATGCGGTTTGAATTGTTTTTTTCAACAAGTTGGTCCCGGATCATTTCCTCCTCCATGGCTCCGAATTCGCATGTAGCCGCAAGCTCCTTTAGTGCCGCAACATATTTCACCATGCCATTGTCCTCGCTGGTGAAATCTGTACCGTTCAGCTACCACATTCACTTTTGGCTCGAAGAATGAGTGAATAGCTTGCAATGCCGTGTTGTACTTATCATCTGCAACCGTTAGAGTGTAAAATAGTCTTGATATAGCCTCAGCTGTAACATTTTCACGTCCAGGCTTGTACTGGATGTCGTAGTCAAAGGCCATCAACCTAGCTGACCACCGAGCAATCCGAAGTCCTGCTCGCCCTTGTCCCTTCGAAATGAGCAGTGTTGTGAGTGGGCTGTGGTCTGTACGTAATGTAAAATGTTGCCCCCACAGATAAGTTCTCCATTTCTCCATTAACCTCCTCAAAATAGCCTTCTGCCCCCAGGCAGTGAATCAGTAGAGCGCGTTTTCGGGCTTCCGATAGCTCTTCGTCCATGGCCAAGGCATAGTTCTCGAAAGCACGAATCCATGCCTTAAATGGCATTAGCGGCTCACCCACATTTTGTAGAAATGGTGTAGGCTGACTTAAATTCCACGCCATCCTCGTCGCCAATATGTTATGTATTTGGAAAGATGCATACAACACAGAGATAACTTATGAACATGCTTTTTACTCAGACTCACTCCTCACCTCCTGGTACACTCCTGTACATTTTGATCTACTAGTGCCACCCACAAGACAAGTGGTGACACCACAACTTATGGACTCCTAACTATGTAAGTCGTCTGGGAAAATGGGACAAAATGTTGATGATTCTTGCACTACAAAGATTTTTGTCCAGTTTTACCCCTCTAAAATACATGTAGCCAACTATAGCAAATAGCAAATTATGGTTCATGAAAACTGTGCTTGTTAGGTCATTTCATGGGGTCTTTAAAATTTTTTTGAGTAAAGTGACATTGCAATAATTTTGTACTATTAATCTTAGTCTGTCTTACCTGAACAAATTATGTAGAGAATGCCTCTATTTTTGCACAATTCAATTTCATTCATTGGGCAATATCTGGTCTTTTCTTCTTTCCCACTGCATCTGATACCCCCGATTGTGTCTGATAATTGTCTGTTGTTTTCCAAAATCCTTTTCCACTCCAGCACATGCCCACATCCCAGTTCTCTGCACACCACTTTAGCCGTAGCAATAGCGGCAGATGCATCGGCTACGGTATCAACTTCCTTCTGGCAAACCGGTTCCCACTTGCCTTTGAGCTTGACATCCAGGTATCCTAAACAGCTTTCTCCACGATCTTGCTCCCAGAGGCGAACCGGAAGCTCTTCTAGTGGAGCACAAGTGAAGACAATGCACCATTGCTTTAGAAAACATAAGTACACTTGAAATACATGTAAACTCTCATACATACAAAAATGCATTGCTCATCTGTACCTGGGAAGGCTTGCTCAATATTAGACTGAGGTGAATGCAACACTTTTCCATCGTACAACATCTCCATAGTGCACACAAACTCTATTGGGACAACTGCATTTGTCTGTTTTAAAAGGATACTAGTGCTATTTGTGAGAAACACCGAACCAGCGAAGGTCCAGTTGGTTCCTGGTGTGACAGGGAGGATGCGGTAATACAGACTTAATGTGAAGTTTGTGACTGGGCCAGCGGCTGAATTACAGTACACAGTGTAATTCCCACCCACAAGAAAGAGATTGGGCTGCAAAGATACTTTGGGAGGAGGGAGGGCAGCTGGTAAAGGGAAAGAGAGAGAAACAGAGTGACATTTCAGTAGAAAAATTCTAATCTTAAATGTTAAATCACACTCATCTAAGCATAATCAAACTTACATACGACTAGGGTAACAGGGTTACTGAATTGAGAATAAGAATTCTTCAGTTCAGTTCGAGTGGATTGGTACCAGCACACCATTTTCCCTTCGTACTTGGCTATTGCAGGGATTGTGAAACCCACTGAAGTCGGATATTTGACCACCTCAGAGGTCACCCAGGCTTCTGTGGTCTCTGGGGTCTGTGAGGAGCTTTCCAGCTTGCCCATAGACACAGTTACAGGATATGGAGCACCACTAGGGGCGTCACAGGAAACATGTAATAAGGTGTTTAGTGCAATATTACTTGCATTCACCCAGGATGTGAACTTGAGTTTAGGGGCTGGAACAGATGCTAAAGGTGAGAGACAGAATGAGAAAGGAGCAGAACAAGAAAAGGGAGGACAACACTTATTAATGCAATATTGGACCAGCATTTATAGTTCTTCATTTAGTTACTGTGTGCTTGTTCATTTCGAATCAATCAGCAAACCGTATGAGCAACACTCAATAAAAACAAATCATGGTGTGGCAAGGGGGGCGTGGTTTAGCGAGGTCTGTGACAGGAGAGAGAATCAGAGGACGAGAATCAAGTGAATCAAGTGCAAATGATGAACACCTGTCTCTTTTTTCAGTAATTGTCGTGGAGAGACAGGTTATAAGCCACGCAGGAGATGAGGACCGGAGAGAGAGACTGGAGACACGGACACACTGGAACTGCCTAGAGAAACCGGAGAAAGAATTATAGGCACTTAGGCACACACAAACTTTCGGCACCAATGTAACAAAGTTCATGTGTGGGTAAGGAAGACAAGGTGTCGGCTAGCTGGAACTCAAATTCGGCTTTGTTTTCACAATAACTCAGGTGACCAAACAGTGTGCACATCGCACCAAAGTCAAACTCTGTTTCTATAACTCTTTCTCCGGTTTCTCTAAGCAGTTCCTCTCTGCAGTCCCAGCCCGAGTTCCAGCGTGTCTGTTACCCCTTTTCCACCAAGGCAGTGCTGGTGCTGGTTCGGAGCCAGAGCCTAGTTTCAAATCAGTTCTTTGTCTTTCCACACCCAAAGCACCAGCTCTGAACCAGGAAAAGTGGTTCTTAAGTAGCACCAAATCATTGCTGGTCTAGAAGTAAGAACCGCTTGCGTCAGCGGCTAAGGGTGGGGTTACCGAGCCCAACAAGACGAACACAAACTTGTGACCGCCATTTTTGAATTAGCAGCTATTTGAACTAAAAGCTGCTTGATTGTAATCTCCGTCTATACAAATTATGGCGAGCTGCACGAACGCTTTGGATTCACTGTGTTTTGATGCCGATGTAGGATTGTAAAGCCATGTGCATCAATAGTAACGCAACGTTCGCCATTGTTGATGGAAGGCTTGTTCGAGATGCATCAGTGCTGTGCAGACCGATCGCCGTATGACATCAACGTACAACGAGAGCATACAACTCCTTGCTTTTGAATCTCATGCGGTATTTTGATGCTATACGCTGATTGGTCTGCGCAGCGCCGATGCATCTCGAACAAGCCTGGTGTGTTTGTGTTTCCCGCTGCCTCGCTAGCGTTGCTGAGAAAGATGAGACGCATACAGTGACGTAAGACCTGGCTCTGTGGTGGCTCTCTAGCATGTGGAAAGGCAAACCGGTTTTTAGAAGGCTCATCAGTCGAACCAACTCCGAACTGGCACTAGCACTGGCTCTGAACTAGCACCTGGTTCATTCTGGTGGAAAAGGGGTATGTGTCTCCAGTCTCTCTCTCCAGGCCTCATCTCCTGCGTGGCTTATAACCTGTCTCTCCACGCCAATTACTGAAACAAGAGACAGGTGTTCATCATTTACACTTGATTCACTTATGTGCCGCTCGTCCTCTGATTCTCTCTCCCGTCACAGACCTCGCTAAACCACGCCCCCCTCGCCACACATGGGATTTGTTTTTATTTAGTGTTAGGATTTTATGTTGCACTGACCTTAACAGGCCATTGCAAGTCACACATAACTACTGTTCAAAGGTTTGGTTATTTTGGAAAATAAAATAAATGCTGTTCCTTTGCTTTATTCATCAAAGAATCCTGAAAAACTGTATCACATTTTCTAGTAATGATTAGTGATGACTGCTAAAAATTTAGCTTTTACATTTTTTTAAATTAAAATAGAAAAGGGTTATTCTAAATTGTAATAATAGACTTTTTTCAAAAACATAAATAAAAAAAAAAAAAAGGTAAACCAAAACTGTAGTGTAGTAGCACAATAAGAAGAGAACCTGCATATCAACATGTTAGTGCAGGCATGATAAACTTAACATTATGAATATTATTATTTATCAGATTTTATGATCATTCATCTTTTTACACAGACAATTTATGTAAATCTAAACAATTTATGTAAATCTAAACTTTCATTAATGCATTTTTAGGAACAGGACAAGTTAGTGAGAATACAGTACTTCTATAAACAGCATGACAGATACACTATATTGCCAAAAGTTTTGGGCCTTTACATGCACATGAACTTTAATGACATCCCATTCTTAATCCATAGGGTTTAATATGGAGTTGGCCCACCCTTTGCAGCTATAACAGCTTCAACTCTTCCGGGAAGGCTTTCCACAAGGTTTAGGAGCGTGTTTATGGGAATTTTTGACCATTCTTCTAGAAGCGCATATGTGAGGTCAGGCACTGATGTTGGACGAGAAGGCCTGGCTCGCAGTCTCCACTCTAATTCATCCCAAAGGTGTTCTATCGGGTTGAGGTGCAGGCCAGTCAAGTTCCTCCACACCAAACCCGCTCATCCTTGTCCTTAAGGACCTTGCTCTGTGCACTGGTGCACAGTCATGTTGGAACAGGAAGGGGCCATCCCCAAACTGTTCCCACAAAGTTGGGAGCATGAAATTGTACAAAATGTCTCGGTATGCTGAAGCATTAAGAGTTTTTTTTCACTGGAACTAAGGGGCCAAGCCCAACCCCTGAAAAACAACCCCACACCATAATCCCCCCTCCACCAAACTTTACACTTGGCACAATGCAGTCAGGCAAGTATCGTTCTCCTGGCAACCGCCAAACCCAGCCTTGTCCATCGGATTGCCAGACAGAGAGGCGTGATTCGTCACTCCAGAGAACTTGTCTCTACTGCTCTAGAGTCCAGTGGCGGCGTGCTTTACACCACTGCATCCGACGCTTTGTATTGCACTTGGTGATGTAAGGCTTGGACGCAGCTGCTTGGCCAAGCTCTCTACACATTGTTCATGAGCTAATCTGAAGGCCTCACAAAGTTTGGAGGTCTGTAGCTATTGACTCTGCAGAAAGTTGGCGACTTCTGCGCACTGTGCGCCTCAGCATGTGCTGACCCCGCTCTGTGATTTTACATGGCCTACCACTTTGTGGCTTGGTTGCTGTTGTTTCCAATTGCTTCCACTTTGTTATAATACCACTAGCAGTTGACTGTGGAATATTTAGTAGTGAGGAAATTTCATGAATGGACTTATTGCACAGGTGGCAACCTATCACAGTACCACACTTGAATTCACTGAGCCCCTGAGAGCAACCCATTGTTTCACAAATGTTTGTAGATGCAGTCTGCATGCCTAAGTGTTTGATTTTATACACCTTTGACCATGGAAGTGATTGGAACACCTGAATTCAATGATTTGGAAAGGTGTCCCAATACGTTTGGCAATATAGTGTATTTGTAAGATTATATGACCTTTCACCTGACTTAAAAAAATGCCATTCTTCCCTTGTATTGACCATATGTGTGCTTCTGCTTCTGTACAGGAGTAGGTTATTCAGGTGAAATGATTCTTACCCTGGGACACTGTGATTCTCACACACATTATCCAGCATACCACAGCTAGCGCTATGAAGAAAGAATGATTGCAATATACTGTGAAAAACAGGATTTCCCAAATTAAACGGTTCAACATTTTATACAAGGGCAAAACAAACAATAAGACATTATGGTATTTAAACCCAAATAAATTATTTTAACCCTTAATATAGTTTATATACATTTATATTTTTAGGCTACAGGTTGAAAATATAATTGTACTTTACAGAAGTATATTATTGTGATTCAAACAAACTCAAGATTTAGAAGAGTACTGTTTTAAACGCTTATTGCTTAATTGGCCAAACTGACTGGCCAGCATCTAAACAGCCCAGCTAACTGGAATGCAAATATTATTAGCTCAAGCATGGGGAGTTATGATGATATATTTTAAATCAATAATAGTACCAGTTCTATCTATCAAGGCTGTTCTCTTCTAGTAAATGCAAATACGTTTTGTTGCACTAAGAAGAATTGGGAGAATAAAGCTTATAAAAGTTATTTGGGTAGTCCTGATTTATTCCTTCTAATTTATTCAATTAGTTAAAATTAATTAACTAATTAATTAAAACAACAATCGTTAACTGAAAATCAGAGCTGCATGTTTTTGCATTTAGCTAAATTTCATTACATGTTCCTCTGATGGACAATGTTCTGCAATGAGATGAGCAAGGAAAACGAAATAAACACTTACCTCTTATGTTGGGGAGAAACATTTTGAAAGGGAAAAGTAAATTAAACTGTGACAGAGTACGAATGAAAACTGCTTAAATCCACCACAAAGCAGAGCTGAAATACCCAAATGGTGAAACACTGTTTAAGTAACTAACAGGAAGTTAGTTAGTCCCCCCCCCCCCAAAAAAAAAACCCCAAAAAAGGATGTGACACTATAAACTGTGTGTAATGTATTTAAAATAATTCTAATTCAAATAATTATTTTTTAAATCAATCTTGAATTTTTTTTAATTATATTTAATCTAATTATTTATTTTAATTTTGCATTACGATGATAAAGGCTTAAATAAATCACCAAAGTGTTATTTGCACACTTGAGATATTTAATTTTTCCCCCCAGCACAATTCACTTATATTTCAACATTAGTCATAATTTATATCGATACCTCTGTCCATACAATAGAACATTTAAATTAATATCTCATATTTCTTTTAAAATTGTATACCCCTGCACATTCCCACATTCCCTTTTGTTTTGTAATACTTTGGTGCACAGTATTTCTCTCCCCTTGTTGATGAAGATCTTATCACTACAAAAGTGATTCCAAAGCATGTCCTTTAGAAGCCATGGCTCATGATCCCAAACTTAGCCAGAGGCCTCTGCTTTGACCCGAGTGACCTGGCTAGATCACTAATCCTGCATGGCTTTACGGCTGCTCTTAGGATGGCTGTGTTGCATAACTGTGAGAGAGCAGATTACTGACTGTTCAGCCTCACGTTTTTCCCTGCCGTTCTGTCAGAGATGCTACACAGGTGGAAGAGAGTGTAAGGGAAAAGCCTAATAAGACCATTTTTGTGTACTACAGGATACATAGTTTAAATCATATTTACAGCATTTTAGAATGGATCATACATATTTACAAAAATAATACACGATCAAGTCAGTCGTAATAGCGTTTTGTTAGAGTTCACACTATACATAACAGTACAGCAGATGTTGCTGTAAAAAATTCTAAATGTTTTATTAGCAGCTGAATGTTGTCTGCACGTCTGCTGTGGGATACAATAGTTTTGCAAATATGGAATTCACAGCATTTAAATTCATTTACACTACCTCCGCCCATCAATGTCTGGTTGGGCCAGATGAAACTATAACGGCAGTAACTTATCAGCAGCTGTGGTATAGGGAGTAAGGCGCATTGCAGGTACTTTTGACGCGCTTGACCAGAGTTCAAATCCTCCGTTTGTTCTTCTCTCTTTTCCCATCACATATCAGATTGGAAAGGCATTTATTTTCAATAAATATGAAGAAAATACTTGAAAAGTAGAATTAAAGTGCCTAATGATTATCTAATAATAAAGGTTTTAATAAAAGTAAAAATAATAAGTGTTTATCAGGTAGGGTTAGGGATAGGAGTAGGGAAGGCTTTATTGTCCCAATAAGGCGGCATTTATTTAATAAATATAATCATTTACACTTAATATGTAATTGCATACTGTTTTATAATGTACTAAAATACTGAGGTGCAAATAGTATATAACTACTATTTACACTTATTGCAAAGACAATACTGCTATTTTTAATTATAGTGTAAATAGAATCTATTGCTATTTGCACTTAAAAAAAATTCAATATATGAACTGAAATATTTACAGCATAATTCAGTACTGATTATATTGGTATTTATTTAAATACATGATGCAGAATTAATTAAGGGATTATTCTACATTTAAGTCATTCATTCAGATATCTTAAACTGTTAGTTTAACCTGAGACTGACCGAAATGATCATAGATACATTTCCTCTTTAAAGTGGCAATAATAATAGGAAGTGATTTCATGAGACAGGACTGCACCACTGAGGTTTCAAAATGCACTTCTTTTCAGGACCCATGTGTTCTTCACTGCATTGCTTCACTGATTCTGTCATCAAGCATTGCCCCACAACACTGAGGGCATCTACACCCTCATTGAGACTAAATGTGCTTATCAGAGTTTAAAAGATTTCAGAAAACCCTTAGTCATCACTCCTTTTCTTTTTTCTTTTATCCTTGTCTTTGCTTTTCTTCTCCTTTTCTTTCTCTTCCTTTTCCTTCAATGCTTTCTTCTCTTTCTTCTTCTCATCCTTGGCCTCCTTATACTTCCACTTTGGAGGCTCCAGGTAACCTTTCTGCCTTTTATTCTTCTTCTCTTTCTTTGGGGTTGGCTCAGAGGATTTTGTGACTTTGATATGTGGGATACAGCTCGAGGGGAAAATACTGTTGCGCCTTGACACTACACTACGAGGAATGAAGGTGCGCATACCGGTCTGAGCAATGGACAGCACACTGCCACACCTCTCTGTATCGGCACAGCAGGACACAGAGACGGACTCGACAGAGTGGATAGATGGAGAAATGGAGGTGATGGAGCTTATTCGATGGCATAGCGAACTCTCCTCCAGCTGTTTCTCTGAATGCTTCTGCATCAGCTCAGCCACTGCCAGCCGACGCTTACCTACATGTGGAGGGCTGCTTGGGCAAAGCGGGCGTGTGGACGTGGCTATGAATGGGCTGTGTAGGCTGGTGGTCATTCGCACCATGTGATCCATGACACCATTTTCCTGTGGGTCACGTGGGAAACTGAAACCGAATGTACTCTTGAGATGATGAGTCAACTTCTGGCAAGCACTCTTATTTGCTGTTGCTTTGCTGACCAGCAACTTAAGGTGGGGCCACTCTGGGACGTAGGTGTCACAGAACTGTTCCGCTGTGGGATGGAGTACAAGGTGGCGCAGACGTATCAGTGTGTCAAAGCGACCTGTTTTCAGTGCCCAGTCAAGTACACATTTACCACAGTTGGTGTCTACAGCATTTACATCAGCACCTAAGACAGAACAATACAGAGTATTAAAATAATAATAATAATAATCATTTCAAGATCCTAAGCAGATATAATTTGTGTATTAGAGGGTTGCTGGAGGATTATGGTTTTCAAAAAAAATTATCCATCCTAAAAGCAGTCATGCTATTCAAACTGAGAGGGCTTAGTTAAAGAGATAGTTCACCCAAAATGAATTTACTCACCCTCAAAAATGAAAATTCTGTCAACATTTACTTAACCTCAAGTTGTTCCAAACCTGTATGATTTTTTTTTTTTTTAGCTAAACACAAAATAACATATTTTGAAGAATATGGGTAACCAAACACTTGATGGGCCCCATCGACTTCCATAGTATGGGAGAAAAAAAATACTAGTCAATGGGGCCCATCAAATGTTTGGTTACCAACATTCTTCAAAATATCCTCTTTTATGTTCAGCAGAAGAAAGGAATTCATACAGGTTTGAAAAAACTTGAGGTTAAGTAAATGTTGACAGAATTTTCATTTTTGAGTGAAAAAAAGGTTAAAAGAAGAGTTTGTCTAAGTCAAGTCACTTGTTCCAAATTTGGACTGTTAATTAATCTAATAGGTGCTAATGGGGTGAACTCAGTGCCAACTATGCCATCCTTGATTGGCTATGTGGGTCATTCGGTGACTTGTCTCTCCCTAGTGATGCAGTAAATATATAAGCAATATATGGAATGCTCATATCTCAAAGATAATTTCCAGCATATCAGCATGTGTGTTCAATTACTAACCATGCATTATAAGAGCTGCCACCACATCAGTCCTGCCCTGTATGGCAGCTTTAATGAGGGCAGTGAATCCTCTGTAGTCTCTGATCTCTGTCTCTGCTCCAGGGAAGTAATTCATGATGTAGTTACATATGGAGACATGACCTGTGTACAGAAAGATTTAAAACTTTTTTACATTTAATTTCCGAAGATATACAAAATAAAAAAATTTGGTGAATTTCCTAAACAGTAAATAGTAACCTTAAATAGCATTTAACATGAAGTCATTGTCAACTCAATATTAGGCTATAGTGTAACACTACTGCCAGCAGAATCCAGGCAGTAGTTCCTTTAACTACCATTAAAAAAAAGTTAATTGACATCACACGTTTCAACTGACCAGCTTGAGCAGCGATCATTAGAGCGGTGTTGCCATCATTGTCTTGGTGGTTAATACCCATGTGTGGACAGCCGTGCAGCTCATAAACAATCGGAAGAAAGCCTTTATATGCAGCCACCATCAGTCCATTCTAGAAGAGAGAATGATGTTATAAGGGCATCAATTTACAGTTAAAAGGGTTAGAGACATGCAGCACATGGACACTCCACACCAACAGACAACCAAACCATAATAACATAATTTTATAACCAACCAAACCATAATAACCCTGCAACACTTTTCGAGGCATGGGTTTCTTCTGGAATTTCCCATTATAATTTTTTAAAGGTCTGTTAACATTACTTAAATTGACTTTCACATGCTGTTAAATTTCAAATTAAATGCAGTCATACCTCAAATATGAATTTTGTTAACAAGTTGCCACATAAGGACTGTAATGGTTGTCTAAGGTGTAGTTCACTGTTAAAAAACTAAACATAAATTTTAACCTCAGACCCCATTTTACATTTTAAACTCCCAAAGAAAACCATGTCGAAATAGCCTTTATGGATGACCTACAAATGTATTTAAAACATCGGTCAAACTTTATATTAGGTGGCCTTAACTACTATGTACATATACACACATGTGGGTGCATTGCAATTACATATAAAGTACTTGCATTTAATTAAGATTTGTTGTGACACTGTTTACTTTTTTACTGTTTATTTTTCTTCTAACTGTAATCCAAACCCTTACCCCTGAACTCTAACCTCTAATCCTAACCCTACCCTTACTCCTAACCTCAAACTCTGAAGGTAAATGTGGGAATTTTCCAGAACATGTAGTTACAAACCCATAGTCTTAGGTATTTAATGCTAGTACATAGTAGTTAAGGCCATCTAATATAAAGGTAGCACTTTATTTTACAGTCCTGTCCCCATGTATTTATTATAGTAATTACAAGAACTGCCTGAACCTACCCCTAAACCTAACCTTAATCCATGCAGTTACCTTATATTACCCAGTACTTTCTTAGTACACTGTAAGTACACGTACTTTAAAGATTGACCAAAACATAATTGGTTGACAGTGATGTTATTTTTAATGACAGGTTGACAAAAGTATATATATATTTTTTTAATGGATTACCTCAATCTTTCATAGCTCGCTCCTAAAATGACTATTGCCAAAGCAACTGACTTTTCTGCTGTTTGATTAGACAGTCAGTCTCATGCTCTTTAATACTAATCTGCTCAGTCTTACCCAGCCATTAATGTCAACTTCCATGACCTCATCACGGGTCACACCACGTTCCAACACTCTCTTCAGTGCTTCTGCATCATTTTGGACACACGACTCATATAGTGTGTTGGCAGTTCCCTTTTTCCTGTCCTCTTGTTCATAATCAGGGAGAACAGAGTCATCAGAGAGCAAACTTCCAGAGTCAGACTCTTCCAACAAAGATATTTCATTGTCATCCGGGCCTGACCCCAGGTTTGGGTCCTCAAAGGCAGAGCTATGAACTGCTGCCATGTCTCAAGAGTTTAATGTTGCCTACAACATCTTTTCTGGCATTTGAGGAAAGTGTTCCAACACGGTTGTAGTAGGTCAGCAATGCAAGGTGAAGGAATGCACTTCAAGTGTTTATGGCCCCTGTCTTGAGGTAAACAGACCAACAGAGATAAACCACAAGGCTCTGTAACCAAGTGAGAACCTTCATAAAAATAATTCATTTGAAGCAATTGCAACTATACCGTTCAATTGACTCAAAAACTCTGATGCGAGAAAATGGGTTTTAATAGTTCCGGATTTAGCCAGGGAGAGCTGTGCTTAAACTGTCAGTGCTAAATCTGGCCTGCTCAGGCTTAAAATACACAGATACCAATAAACAGGCTTACGTACATTTTAAATGCATGTTACCACAGTGAACTGTAGCATAAATATAACTATACATTTTTTACAGCTATTTTAAGTTGCAAAACATATAGTTACAAAACTGGTGTTTTTATTTCTCAAAACAGCATTACATTTCTCCAGTTGTGCATATCACAAAGCAAAATTCAATCCAAATATAACAACAATAAAGCAATACAAATTATCTTTAGAGCTCTAATAAACCAATATAAAGACAATCAGATGCTCTTTTATGAACTTTATTTAACATAAAGATTGTATGGAGTATAACTCACCTGTGTCCACCTTTCAGAAGAAACGAAGCGCCTTCTGTGAGCGCTGCTATACCTTTGTTTAACTTTCACATCCTTATTATCAGAAACCTCATCCAGAAAATACAACAGTCAGCTTTACGTCTTCATAGTGCATGTGTGTGTGTAGTATGTGATCATAAAGGGGTGTATACATGCCTGCGTAATACCTCAGGTCATTAGACTGACTAATGCCTTTCAGGGTCAGAAAGGACCCAACACAGGCACTCAGAGCATAATCACCTTTCACACACACACACATTTATATGCTATTTTATATGCTAGTTATAGATACCATAACCTAACCCTAACCGAAAACTTTCTGCATTAAAAAAACAAAAAAAAAAAAAAAAAAAAAAATCACACACTCAAAATTGTCTCATACTGACAAACATTTAAGTATTAAATGATGATGTTGATAAAGTTAAACACTGGGTGTGTTTCAGGACTTTATGTGTTTTTGTCTTATATATTGCTTGTTTTATGTCACAGGGACCCTAAATATGGAATGTGAAGCTGTCTTTGATCAGATTTCAAGACAGAGTGACGTACTTTGCTGACAAAAATGTCCTTACATGACCAGGTTAAATGTTTATCTGGTAATTACCACTTGCTTCTCCAGATGGTCAAAATAAGACAATCCATCTCAATAAAGCAATCCCACAAAAAATGTCTTTGATTTCTGTGGAATAAATCAATTTCAATCATCATTACGTGATTAGCACTAATGTCAGTAGTACAACAACCTATAAATATTTTGTGCTGAACATTGAACAGGCACAAAACATACAGAGATAGCGCTTTATGCAGAAATTTACGACAAACTGCAAGCTGATTTACTTAAATTCTTGTGATTCTGAAGGGACTGATAAAATAATCTTAAATGAACTCTTTATGCTTAGCAAAACAAAAAGTTTACATTACATTAATCCTGCTGTATCCCAGCACCACATCAAGTCAGTCATCATTGAAATACAAGCACACATATCAGATTACACATATACTGAATATGTTGAGGTTGACAGTGCTAGAAATTTAAATGAACAATTATAGTAACAGATTATTCTTACATCCAATAAACACTAAAGCAACACAAAATTAAATAGAGTAGAATTAGAATAGAATTCGCACAGTTGTACAGAACTGTATAAAAAGAAAATAGAAAGAAACAGAGAAAGCAAAATTTTAAACCTACTAAACCACATATTAATGCCTTATTCTGCATGGCCATATTCTACATGCCTTAATCCTACCCAATACCTAAACTTAACAACTACCTTACTAACTATTATTAAGCAGTAAAGGAGTTTATTGAGGCAAAACTCATAGTTAATAGTGAGAATTGGACACTAATCTAAAGTGTGAGCCTATTTTCATATAACTGAACTAAAACTCTGCAACTTTCTCAAATATTAATGCTTTTAAAGGATAATATATTATCCTTAAACCTAACCCGGAACCTTTCTGCATTTCTAGTTTGTTATTACAGTTTTTTCCAATTGCTAACACACAATTTTGCAAACTAGGCTGGTTTTATTAAAATACTTAACACAATTCACAAAACCACACACCCAAACTGCAAAATACTTCATATATCTTGCAAAATGAAGCACTGCAAACAAAACTACATATAGCATGATCAAAATCAAACTTTTGCACGAAATGGCACACACTTCATTCCTATTACCAGATTTTTGTATAACCAACTACACACTGTTGGGCATAATGAAAAGCACTCTCATCTTTAGTATGCTTTGCCATAATACTAAAATATGTATTGTTGAAAATTCTTCAGATTGTTCACATGCACAGAAATATTTGCAGATACACACACATGCTGTTGAAACATGAGGTGTTTGGCCATGTATTGCCCAATTAGCTCATGTAGTGTAATTTTGAATGGCAGTGTTTTGAAATGGCAAACATGTGACTTTATGTCAGACTGATGTGTCTTATGCAGAGAACCGTGTTCAGTGCATTTAAAAAGTGCCATTTTGAATTGCAAAATGTGTGTAAAGCAGAAAATGTGTTTAGACTTTAGGAGACTTGAGAAGAGGTTTTGCTCTCTGTGTGTCAGATTAAATAATTGTGCTGTGGATGTCATTTTAGTGTGTTAGCAATTGGAAAAAAATGTAAGACATTATTTACTATGCTTATTGATCTGTTTTCCTTATTGGAACAAGGATAATAGATATCCTAGAATATCCTTCCTCAAACAACCACCCTCTTCCTCAAACCTTCACCTCCAAAAACCCATACAAACACATGCACATTGTTTTTATATCATGTTGGGGACCTCCCACAGACATGTTGTTCTAAATTTAATTAGACTAACCCTAAGGAAGAACCATAATCCTAACTTTTGGAACTTGTATATGTTAAATAAGACTTTATTTAATTCCTTTATTTAAGTCTGAGATTGTAGGTTTGCAGGACAACATGTTGAGCCCTTTCTCGTTTCCTCACGCTGCAATCTCTCTCTCTCTCTCTCTCTCTCTCTCTCTCTCTCTCTGGCCCTGGGAGGTTAAAATGGAGCAAGAGGGTGTTGGAGAAACAGGAGGGAACGGGTGGTGGACAGCAGAAGGAGGGAAGATAAGAATGTCAGTGAGTCAGGGAGAGGGGAGAAGGGATTAAGCGGGACAGTACTGGACTAGTATAGAGAAGACACAACACAACACGCAGCCAAACATTTCCTGGAGATCCATCTGGAGACAGAGAAATCTGGAGACAGAGAAAGTGAAAAATGAAGAGTTTGGCCAAACTTCAAGGAAACCCAGTGCAACCGCCGATGTCTTTATCAAACACTCAACCATCCTTGGACCTGAGTAACCAGCAGTGGGTGAGCAAACATGCACTCACACACGTTCACATATTTTAAGTAGACAACCTATTTTTTTAATACATTTTTTTTTTTTTATTATAAATGTTAAGGTCATGTTTGGAGACCATGTGTCAAGTATATACACATAATATTGACTACTATTAAATATACACTGAAAAAGATTAGATTATTTTGAGGCCTTGTTTAAAATAGCATGAGGCCTTATTTAGTATGGCTGTTATTGTGTGTGTCTTTTGGTTTATTACAAACATATTCCAGACTTCTGACATGACTGAGATAACCAGATTTTGACAGTGTGTTCAAAGTCAATTAGAGATCTTTAATGGACACATTTCTACATTAATTTTGTGTTGCTTTCAATTCAATGGTTTATAAACGATTTACACAGAAATTACTGCATATTACAATTCCCTATATTTCCTTAAATGATAAGTATATGGGTAGTTGATGTCCATAAATTTATTTGCATCAATTCAACCATTTTAACCAAGTTTCTTTTAAAATTGTCCTGTAGTGTAAAAATAAATTAATATTCCATGCTGTCTCTAAACTAATATTAGATCAAAATAACTGCATTATAGTTACAACACATGCTAAGAAACACATTTATAATATGTATTCGCTGGCATCCACTGCAGCATATCACACCACAGGACTTGACAGGACCTATTTTAATCCATGCACTACACCTAATTATTATTATTATTATTATTTACCCTTCTTGTAGTAATTTATCTGTTGTGTAAATAGCTTCTGTAATAACCACAAACAGAATACCAGTCAAAACAAGAGTGATTAAAAGCAGGCCTGTGTCTCTTGTCTTATGCCTTAGAGACGCTTCTTATTTTTACCTATTCAAAATTTGTAGTCACTCTTACCAACAACACATCAGCAAGAATTACATGGACCACATGAGAATTTGCCCCAAGTATTTTTAGTGAGTTGCTGTCTCTTTGAAAGTTTGGGCTTCTTTGCAGTTCCCTAAACAGAAAATGATTACTTCATGGTTAAGATAAAGCCCTTAATAGAAATTTTCCAAACTTGTCAAAACAAGTCATTAGCCCAATACTGATATTGGTCCAACTAGGCCAACCTGACAAATGTTTACTGCAAATGAAGAAAGAAAGTACAAAAGATAAGGCCTCCTCCAGTACACTGTACTTTGGATGTATTCCTACAGATACTCGATACTCAGAGGAAAAAGATGTGTTACACTTGTTCATTCTAGCTTAATATGTGTTGTCTGTAATGTTTGTATATGGAAATACATGTAAAAATATACCAACGAAAGTAATGCATTGACAGTGGCACAGATTTAATTTATTTAGATTGCCAATGTATCCATATATTTAGGTCTTGATTGAAAAGTCTTTTAATTAAGATGTCATACTACTTGTAGTATTATCTTTAAGTTATGCTGATTTAAGAAACATAGAACCAGTAAACCAGTAAAGAAAATTACCATTAAGAACTTAAATGTTCAGAAGTATTAGGTACTAAGTATTTAGGGGGAAATGGTCCTAACAATAGATTTAATTTTACATATGCAAAATACATATTTTTTCTTTTGATTTTGGGGTGAAATACTTTCTCAAAACTTTTCTTCAGGAGTGTCTTGTTGGTCTAATTTGTGGAGGTATGTGGTCTTTTTTTATGAATTGCTCAGGTATGGACATGCATTTCATTGCTGCTGTGATAGGAAAGCTAGTTACAGCTCTGCCCCTTCAGAGCTGAAGGGTAATACTAACTTTTATGAACCATTTCAGATCCAAGAAAGCAATGAAGGGTGTACTTTACTGGAAGACAGCTGGGGTTGTTCAAAGAAGGGCGCAAATTTGGAAACTGGAGAACAAAGCTGTAACTCAGGACCCAAACGCATACCTGAGAGCAAAGGTGAGGGGTCAAACATACCCTTTCATAATGTTTAAGAATGTTAAATTTGTACTTAACATGAATTCTTTGGCACACACAGTCAAAACATGCAAACATAGTCTTTAAGTCCACACCTAGTGCAAGACAAAGAAATAATAATAAATGAGATAATTAATATAGTACTTTCTGTCAGTTTGTATCTCTGTAAAATTATGGTTTGAACCCACACATTTTAAGTTAAACCAGCTCCAAATGTAACTAACATATTACCTGGAGATGACCAAAAACCAGAACAAGAATCCCTATCTGGGAAGATTATGTTTCATCTTCCGTGAATATTTCACATGCCAAAATGAGCATGCTAACTGAATGAGAAGAGAGAAGACAGGCTCTATATAGAAAGTTTTTCCTGAGGTTTCTCCACAAGATGGCAATATTGGGTGTACAAATACTGTGGTTTTTATTAGCATTTTTCATCGTCTTCTTCGACTAGTTCCAAAGACTTTAGAAGACGGTGCTACGTATGGAAGAAAGTGCAACACGCAAACGAAATAAGTTTTCATTAAAGGTGCCCTGCTACACGTCTTTCATTACTTTTGTGGTAATGTCTTAAGTTCTACCATGGACTCTGTAACATTTTTTGTGGAAAAAAAATGCTTTGTTTACCTTGTTGCAAGCCTTGCAAGCCATTCTAGCGTTGTATAGAAAGCCTGTAGGAAGACTCGATTTGCGCCAGTTCTCATTAATATTCAACGAGCTAAGCTGCTTGACTCTGATTGGCTAACAGCTAGCCAATGAGAGCCTGACTATCAGCATCCTTTCGGTATACGAAAACTGTCACTGAGCTAGACGAATTCTGTGGGCGAGAACTGGACGAGCTCATGAATAGTAATGAGCTCAGGCAACACCACATCAGACTGACCAGCTTTTGTAATCGGCCTCTTATTTCTTTTCAGCGGCTAGAGCTGACAGAGGAGGTAGCAGTTCATTTTCACATTCATGACATAACACAAACACATATGGACCTGTCCTAACGTATTTCAAAAAGTACAAGTAAAAACGTTTTAAGAGTAGGCAAAAAGTACCCAGATGACATACTACCTCCGGCGGGATTCTGAAGTTTGCATACATGGACAATTTACTATCCCATGAGGCCACGCGAGAGGATTTATGAATGGCAGTGAAGCGACATAACTGACGCTGGTCACATGATAATGACAACATGCAGAATGTAGCGTCCAGATTACATTCATACTACATGCAAAAGGTACTTAGAAATAAGTACCTACTACTCTAAGAGAGTATGCGCTTTCTGACACAGCCCTCCTTTGACACTAGAATGAGATTGAAGCAATTAAAAAATGACAAAGATGGACAAAATCAAGTCCCGTCCCATATTTTTTCTTTAGAGAAGCCGTTTCACTCTGATAAATGTCACAATAGGGAAGAAGAGATATTCGGAATTTCCCCAAAATTTTAAATCACTCTCCTTTTTCCAAAACAACAACAAAAAACACACAAACAAATCACATGTTCTAAAATTTTCTCATATCTAACATGATTAATGTAAATGTTCAATTTTAAAAAATGTACCTTGAATTTATTTTATCAAAATGTCATAACTAACATGACAGACTTCTATTTTGTAATGTGTGCAAGACTTCTTCAATAATTTGTCCACTGATTTCATGGTGACTTTAACAGCAACTAACAGGCAATCTCTTCTGTCTCTATTCGAAAGACAGATATTAGCAATGGGCAAGTGAACATCAACCATATCCCCATTCTTTCACTCTGACCCTCCTCATTGCCCCCTGGAAGGTGAAGAGGCATGATGTGACAGTGGGTCTATGTGGATAAAAGCAGGGATTATACAGATGTTGCATGTGAATTCAGAGCTCAGGGATTACCTCTGAACTGAGAGTAGGAGTGTGTCTCCCTGTGAACATCGTCACAGTGCCATGCTGTAGGTTATACGGTAGTGTTTACTTGGCTGGTATGAAGGGGCGTCAAGCCCCACGGATTTGTGGCTGCGTATGCTTCTGTCAGAAAGTTTTGGCCAGGTGTGATTGCTGCTTTAGACAGCGAGGTAAGAGATCCATATGTTGCTCTGTCACTTTTGACTATAGTCAGATGTTGCATCAAACATCTCATTTGTATTTGCATTGTGTTTTGGTAGGCTTTGCTGTTTTTAAGGGATGGGCAATATGTGCCTGGCATACTTGATTAGACCAAAAACATGAATTCATACTTTACACATTTTGGAGCTTGAAAAATATTATTTTGCTTGTAATCAGAGTATATTAATTATTATAGCACTGTTCTGCTGCTTCATCATAATACCTGCAGTTTGTAAAAGTGATGAACCATTTCTTAATATTGTTATTTTGTCAGTATCCTTTTACACAAACTGTGTGTGTGAATGGTTGTTTTATAGGTTATTGCAGGATTATGGTTATGTGACCTTTAAAAACAGCTAATCCATGCACAGAAAAAGTAGAATCCATTCTGTTCTTTCCCTCATTCTCTCTCTCAAAATCTTTCCTTTTGCCATTCAGATATGGCATGTTTCTCCCATATTGCGCTGTAAAGCTTTTACAAACCATTTTAAAGCTGTATCATCTGCTTATAAGGCAGAATCTCTTGTGCGGCCAGTTATATTTATATTCCACCTTTCATCATGACTGTGGAAAATTCAGCAAAAATAACTGCAAAGATGAATATTAATGGTGGAACTGGAAATTCCCTTGTGATATATCTTATATATCTTATTACTCTCCCAATTTTCTCCTTAATAAATCATCGCACAACATACACTACTATTCAAAGGTCTGGGGTCAGTAACATTTTTATAATTATTTTGAAGGAATTTAATATTTGTATTATGCATTAAATTGACCGAAAGTGACAGTGAATAGACTTTTACTTTGTTGCAAATAATATTCATAATAATTTGTTACATTTATTTAGCGCTTTTCTGGGTACATAAAGCGCTTCACATGTGGGATCTCCTCAACCACCACCAATGTGCAGCATCCATCTGGATGATGCGACGGCAGCCATACTGCACTCTATTTCGAAGGACATCCTGGGATTTTTAATGACCAGAGAGAGTCAGGACCTCGGTTTAACGTCTCATCCGAAGGATGGTGCTTTTTGACAATATAGTGTCCCCGTCACTATACTGGGGCGTTAGGACCCACACAGACCACAGGGCAAGCACCCCCTACTGGCCTCACTAACACCTCTTCCAGCAGCAACCTATTTTTCCCCAAAAAATATTATTATTAATAAATAAAAATAATAATAAATAAAAAATCAAGAAAAAAGGACTTTATTTATGGCAAAAGAATGGCCAGAGTTGATGGAAATAAAGGTCGCTGCTAATGAAATGAGGTCTTCTAACCCCTGTTTTATCAATCGAGCAGTGCATATTCACTGTATATCATTTAATTATGCATATAGTTATAATCTGTTATATTTGTAGACCTAAAAATGCCATACAATAATTTGTCAAATGTTGTTATAATATGTTGTTATAATCACCGCCTCCATTTTTTTTTTTTGCTTTACCATAAATATGACATTATTCAGTGCTGTTTGTTTTTATGTTAAAGGGTTAGTTCACCCAAAAAAAAAAATATTCTGTGATTAATTACTCACCCTCAAGTCGTTTAAAGCCCGTAAGACCTTTGTTAATCTTCGGAACACAGATGAAGAACTTTTTTTAATGAAATCTGAGAGCTTTCTGACCCCCCTATAGACAGCAACGGTATTACCACTTTCAGTGCCCAGATAGGTAGTAAAGACATTAAAATAGTCCATGTGAATACAGTGGTTCAATCTTAATGTTATAAAGCAACGAGAATACTTTTTGTGCACAAAAAAAACAAAAATAACAAGTACATTCAACAATTTCCTCTCTTCCATGTCAGTATTCTACGCTGTTCACGTAGTAAACGCAGTGCAGCGCTTACAGGTTCTACGTCAGAACGCCGGCTCAGTATTGGCCACTAATTGGCCAGCTCCTGCATCAGTATCACACGCATGCTTTGTTGTACTCACTCCCGGGTTTTTTTGCGCACAAAAAGTATTCTCGTCACTGTATTCACATGGACAATTTTAATGATGTCTTTACTACCTTTCTGGACCTTGAAAGTGATAACGTTGCAATCTTTGTTGAGTCAGAAAGCTCTCAGATTTCATCAAAAATATCTTAATTTGTGTTCTGAAGATGAACGAAGGTCTTACGTGTTTGAAACGACATGAGGGTAAGTAATTAATGACAGAATTTTCATTTTTGGGTGAACTAACTCTTTAAGCACCTGTTTTTTGGAAGTGTTTGCTTTTAAAATCTTCTATTATCTTTCTATCTCTCTCTCTCTCTCTCTCTCTCTATCACTTTGTCTCTGCCTCTGTAGAGTCATACACTTTGACAGAGCTCGGCGATGTCTCCTTGTCTACTGAAACACCTTCGACCTCCATCTCCATTGATGACCTCTCTCCGATCTCACCCAGCAATTATCAGCCTCTTTCCACTAGACGGCCATCTACCACATCTACCCACTCTCTCAAGGCCCTCAAGAGATGGTTGAGCAGCCCAGTCCGAAAGCTGAGTCTGGGAGGAGGTGGCAAGGGTCAGAGCTCAAAGGTCATTCAGAGCCCAGACGGGTCAGCCTATATGTTTCTACCTCTTTCAACTGCTCGAAGCCCATTGAGCCCAACAGAGAAGTCCAAAAAGCTGCCCCACTCCTACAGATCTCTGGTATGCACATAATTTACACTACTGTTCAAAAATGTGGCGTCAGTAAGATTTAATAAAACTTTAATAAAGACTTTTAATCAGTAAGTATGCATTCAATTAATCAAAAGTGACAGTAAAAACTCACAAAACTTACAAAAAAAATGTATTTCAAATAAATGCTGTTCTTTTGAACCTTCTGTTTATCAAAGAATCCTGAACAAAAGTATCAGGGTTTCCACAAAAATATTAAGCAGCACAACATTTTTCAACTGTGATAGTAATTCATAAAAGCACTAAATCAGCATATTGGAATAATTTTGAAGGATCATGTGAACATTTTAAAATATATTAAATAGAAAACACTTCTTTTAAATTTTAATAATATTTCACAATATTACTGTTTTTACTGTATTTTTGAGTGAATAAATGTAGCCTTGGTGAGCATGAGACTTGTTTCAAAAACACAAAAACTTTTGAACAGTAGTGTATATCACAGATAGAGAGGGGATAAGTGTATTTTTTTACACTGTATATAATACTAAAACTGTACACTTTCTTGTCATGTGGCATGCAGGACTGTGGTGAACTTTCAGGGCCAACATCTCCTGACAGTCCCTATTACCCAAAATACCTAAATGATCTCTTGCAGGTACTACACAACTCATGGCCAGTACTGTATAATTGTACTTGACTGTCTGATGATTTGTGCTTGTTATGGCTAATGAGTCCAATTTCAGAGGCATCAGTCTTGCGATGTGCATTCTGGGGAGAGAGGTGCCTCCTTAACTGATGAGACACATGTACAATTGCTGAGCCTAGAGAATGAAGAGCAGGAGAGAAGAACTGCCTTAGAGAAAACCATGTAGGTATTTGATTGATGGTGACCCCAAACCCATGGTTTCTGGAATAAAATATTGTTAATAATCCTGCTCCAAATCTGACATACCTCATAACTTACTCATAGATATGTGCTGACAGAGCTGGTCGAGACAGAGAAGCTGTATGTGGAAGATCTGGGGCTTGTAGTGAAGGTAACACATACAGTAAATGTATTCAATCCTATAAATAGAAGAGCTTAGTCATTCTCTCATTTTAACTCTCACTTTCTCCCTTCTCCAGGGTTATATGGCTACAATGAAAAGTGCTGGGGTGCCTGAGTATTTGGTAGGAAAGGATAAAATTGTGTTTGGGAACATTCATCAGATCTATGACTGGCATAAAGAGTAGGTCAACTATTGATAAGATCTGTGCCCAGTGAGGTGTGTATACCTGACCTTCTTACAGCTCCTATTTTTTTTGTATTTAAACAGCTATTTTCTTGGAGAGTTGGAGAAATGTGTGTCTGAACCTGACCTGCTAGCACAACTGTTTATCAAACATGTAAGTCTATGTTTTATTTCCTTCTCGTGTAAGTTAGACAACTGATGATATAGTTGATATATAATGTAGTAATTTGTATTACATAAATTGAAACATTTGCTGAGGAACAAATATGTCTGTGTGTTTCCCAGGAGAGGCGGCTCAATATGTATGTGGTCTACTGTCAGAACAAGCCGAAGTCAGAGCATATCGTGTCAGAGTACATTGAAACCTATTTTGAGGTAATTTATACTAAAATGTGGCCATTTGTACTATTTGGTGTATGAGGGAAAGGTCTATAACTGCATGTGCTCTTTCTTAATGTAGGAACTGAGACAACAGCTGGGTCACAGACTGCAGTTAAATGACCTGCTCATCAAACCTGTTCAGAGAATCATGAAATATCAGCTGCTGCTGAAGGTGTGTTAATGTGAGCTAGTACACAATTACACACTCATTCAAAAAAGCTACTTCTTCTAATGGTGCACCATTTTTTTCACCTGTAGTTTCAGTCATTCTCTATTTTTTCTTTATTTATATAGCACTTTTTACAATGCAGATTGTTTCAAAGCAGCTTTACAGTTATAACAAGAAAATAATGCACCACAATTTGTTTTGGCTGTACAGCCGCTCAGGAGATAACAGTGATGTCATCATCCAGCTCAGTTCATACTGAATTATAACATAAAACATGTGTTATAGGAAGTGTTCCCGGTTCCGGCTGACCTAGTTAAAGCAGCCTAACAATCATTTAACTGATTTGAATAATAGAAATTGATAATGTTTAGGTTCTAAACAGTGGTGGAGGAAGTAGCCTACTGAATCTCAGTACTTAAGTAAAAGTACAAATAACCAGAGACATATTTACTTTAGTAAAAGTAGAAGTACCACAATGAAACCCCTACTTAAGTAAAAAGTAAAAAGTACCTGATTTTAAATGTACTTTAAGTATTAAAAGTAAAAGTACTTGCATAACAATTTATTCTCTTAATGTCTATATTCTAATAATTAAAAAAAAAAAAAAAAAAAAAAAACTATGGGCTGTGGCATTTTAATTAAGTTAGTTCTGGGTTAATGTAATTGTGCTTACCATCTGTGGCCCAGGTTGCGTAGAAAGAGCGGAGCTCCGCTCACATGCTCTGGTGAGGTAGGCAAATTTTTTGCGTTCATTTTTATTTCCTGTCGCTGTGCAGGCTCTTTTATTGTAGGCCTATATGACAGTGTAAACAGCTCAATAACATTTTATTTAAAGGTTTAATGTACGCCCTAGTCCATTGCATTACGATTGAAAGAATGATCAATAATGTCAAAAATGCGATGTGCAGTCAAATGTCCCAGTGTGCATGCTGTTTAAACGAGTGTTCTCACCGATATGCTTGTGCTTCGAGTTTTGACGTGTTTTATAAAGGCTCGACAAACATCTTCCCGCAACCCTGCCAGATGGACGGTCAGGAAGACGTTTTGGCAGGAGGAAAACTGATCAGAAAATGTGACGAAAATGTAACGGAACGTTGAAGAAATGTAATGGAGTAGAAAGTATAATAATTGCGGCAAAATATAACGAAGTAAAAGTCAAAAGTATGCACGATTGATTCTACTTAAGTAAAGTACAAATACGTGAAAAATGTACTTGTAATAGGAAAAGGATCTACCGCCAGCAGTTGATTTTGATATTCTGGGTATTATCAACTGGCCAGAAAGGAGTATAATGCGTTAAGAGCTCGCTCAAGTACTTGAGTGATTTGGTATCGAATGCAGCACTAAGATCTAATAACACTAATAGAGAGATACAACCATGAGCAGATGATAAGAGCAAATCATTTGTAACTCTACTGAGAGCAGTCTCAGTACTATGATATAGTCTTTTATATATTTCTTTTAAAAAGGAACATAGTTGTGAGGATACTGCCTTTTTTAGTATTTTTTGACAGAAAGGATAGATTTGAGATCAGCCTGTAATTGATTAATTCTCGATCAGCTTGTGTTTTTTTAATAAGAGGTTTAATAATAGCCTGCTTAAAAGTTTTCGGTACCTAATGACAAAGATGAATTAATGATTTTAAAGGGGCATATTGCAGGTACATTTTTTTCTAAATGAATATATAACCTTGTATGAAAATACCATATGAAAAGGTAATGCAGGACTTCAATTTAGTATTTTAAGTGGCCGTTTCGTTGGCTGTTGGCTAAAAAACTATTTTTTTTCCAACATCACGTCATATTACGTCACGAGAGGGAGGCTCAGTGCAGAATAGGTTTATATTCAGTATGAGTCTGTGTATTTTCAGTAGTTTTTCTATTTCAATTTATCATTGTCATGGCAAATTATTGTGTCCAGCCTGTCAGGACATCGAGTCCACAGGTTTAAAAAAAAAAAAGTTAGAAAAAACTGCATGGTGGCGTTTTGTGCAGGTGAATAAACAGGACTTCACTTCTGCATCTGCGTCAAAACACACAGTTGTGTGTAGGCTATAGTGTTCACTTTAGACCGAAGGATAATCATCCCGGCGATATGATGGAGTCAGACATTGTAATACTCATGTAAAGGATGATATTAAATTAATTAACACTGGTCTCTCACCCAAACACCTGCTTTGTTCTCCACTGTTTCTCCTCACACAACTCAATTTGTCTCCTCTAATAGTTGTTCTGTCTAATCCAGGCCTGTCCCTAATTGTATGTCATTATTGTATGGCTGTGGTCTGCCATATGAGAATTAATAAACATTTATAATTTCCTTAGCGTCCGAACTGTTGTTGCGATCCATTGTTTTCCTATCGTTGAAATTCACCGCACTCCCTCCCGTTACGTCACTTCCGGTTTTGGCATTTTTAGATGCGGAAGTAAAATTTTCTCACAAAAACAACTCCAAAAGCCTTAGTAGCGTGTTTATAAGTATATTTTAAAGAAAATATAGTTCCTACATTATTTTTCTATACATTAACTCACTGGGGTCTCTAACCTGCAATATGCCCTTTAAGAACAGGATCTATGACCTCTGGAAGCATCTCTTTCAGTAGCTTAGTCGGTTTAGGGTCTAACATACATGTTGTTGATTTAGATGATTTAACGAGTTTAGACAATTCTTCCTCTCCTATAACAATGAATGAATGGAATTTTTCCTCAGGGATACTACAATGCACTGTCTGATGAGATACTGTAGTAGACGGTTTCATGGTTTTAATTGTCTCCCTAATATTATCAATCTTATAAGTAAAGAATTTCATAAAGCACTTCAAATGAATTATATTTGAAACTAGACTTCTCAGTAATACTGAAGATATTACTATAAATTACAGCAACACCTCTTTGCCTTTCAGACGAGGTTTGTGTTCTGTTAACCTAACAGGGTTTTTGGCCATGGATGAAATATTATTATAATTTAAAATAATTGTTTTCTATATATATATTTTAAAATATAATTTATTCCTTTGATGGCAAAGCTGAATTTTCTGCAGCTATTATTTCAGTTTTGTTCAGATTTGATGCTCAAGTAACATTTCTTATTATCATCATCCATGTTGAAAACAGTTTTGCTGCTTGATATTTTTGTGGAAACCATGATTCTATTTTTCTTTTTAGGACTTTTTAGGATTCTTTGATGAATAGAAAATTCAAAAGAACAACATATATTTTTTGTCTTTACTGTTACTTTTGATCAATTTAATGCACCTTTGCTGGAAAAGTATTTATTAAAAAAAAATTCCCATTGCAGAAAAAAATACCTCAGATTTGTACTATATAGCCAAAATGTTATAAATGTTGTCTGACATAAGCTGACTGTATAAGCTGACATGAAGTGCATAACAACAAACAGGTATTTAGGAAAGTATTTTGGTGGCTTTTGTTGCTACTTAGTGATTTGTAAGAAAATGAAATAAAACATGCCTGTTTAACCTTGTGGATGTTTTTAAGGTTACAAAACAATTTAACCCACAGAAACTAAGTCATCGTCTTATTTTTTTTATTTATTCTTGTCCTTTACAAATTAAGGAGCTGAGATGAAGTCCATATGCCTGTTAGTTAGTATTCTTCCTAAATGCTGTTTATTTACAGGACTTCTTGAAGTACTACACTAAAGCAGGCAGACAAACAGAAGATCTTGAGGTAGGTACAGTCTGTACTGGCTGTGAGGAAAAGAGAATAAACTCTATCAGTTGACATTTTGAATTATTATTCTGTCCTCTTTTTGTGTCCTTATTACAGAGGGCAGTGCAGGTGATGTGTTTTGTTCCAAAACGATGTAACGACATGATGAATGTTGGAAGACTACAGGGTTTTGAGGTAAGATGAGACTCAAATACCCTGCAGAAATGGAAATGGTTTACCTCTCCTTGGACTGCTTTAGGATCTAAAATGAGCACAGCATGAGTCCATTATTTATAAAATAATTATCTCTCTTTTATAGTTCTCTTACCTATATTTGAAGCTAAAATTTAACTCAGATCACCTGTGATTGATTGGGTTTATAGGGTCAGCTGAGAGCACAAGGGAAACTCTTGCAACAGGACACCTTTACATTCATTGAGAATGAGAACAGCATCCTCTCTCGTCCTAAGGAGAGAAGGGTGTTCCTCTTTGAGCAGCTTGTCATCCTCAGTGAGCCAATTGACCGCAAGAAAGACTTTTCCCTGCCAGGATACATCTATAAAAACAGCATCAAGGTGAGAAACAGAGGAGAAAACAGGGGGGAATGTAGGCAAAATAAATATGAGGGTAATTGTTTATTTCTACATTTGTATCTTTCATAGATTAGTTGTTTGGGCATTGAGGATCATTGCCCAAATGACTCATGTCGGCTGGTGTTGACGTCTCGTAATGTAGATGGAAGCATGCACCGATTCATTCTTCATGCATCAACTCCAGAAATCAGAATGTCCTGGGAAAATGACATCATACAGATGCTGGAGACACAGCGCAACTTCTTAAACGGTATCATCATCATACTTTCCATGACGCTTCTTTGACCTTGCCATAGATCAGAATTCCTAATGGACACCGTTCTCTTTCATCTCCTCTATCGCACTCATATAGCGCTGCAGTCTCCTATTGAATTCCAGAGAAAAGAAATTAAATCCCTCAGCCTGGGAAAGAACATGACAACATCACCCTCACTGAACTCTGACCTGCGACCCTATAGCTCTGCCTCAATGGACTGCCAGGGTCTGCCCTGCATGCGTTCCTGGAATTCTTCACAACCTTCTACGCCTCATTGAAAGGTCAAGGATTGTAAAGTTACCATTATTTGTTCATTTTAAATGTCCAGAGATCCATCTGGTCTCATAGCATTATGTTTTGTAGAGCATTGGTACTAACGATTTCACTCTCCTCTCCTTTAATTTTCAGCCTTTCTGACAGTCCTGCAAAGGCACTTTCTCATCTTCCTCTGCCCTCAACCCGAGCAATAGACAATCTGTTACCCTCAGGAGAACATTATAAAGAGATAAAGGAAGACTTAGTCCCTTTTCGAGTTAGTTATGTCCAATAAAGACTGAATTGATTTAATTATTCATTATAGCGGAACTATTCTTGTGCCTGCCATTTAATGACAATTCAAACAAACCATAAATCCAATACAACTTTTAGTACTTGAAAAAAAGTATTTTGAACCTACAAGACTACATTTTCTGTTACCATAACAAAAAATTAAAAAGTATTGGACTGTATGCGCTAAACTTTGCGTCACTGACATATTATTTACAGAAAATGTAGATTATATTTGTAGCTACAGATAATTCTATATTACTGAAATTGCACATGGAAAAGTTAACTTATTCCTTGTTCCAAATCATATATAATGTGACACAGTGGATGATTTATAGGCATTCAACATGTCAGGTATTGTAAATTTCAGGTATGTGTTGATCCTCTTGTAAAAAGACATTGAAGATCAAGATATCCAATGTGTTTAATTAAGATGTTTTCATTAGCATTGTATATTTAGTGAATGACTCTAGATTTTCATTTTGAAAGCTGTCAATTAAAAGATTCTCAAGTTATCCCAGACTTCTGTATGTCTACTAACTTTACTCACCATATACAAGTTTTACACGGTTCTTCAGTGAAGACATAAGACATGACAAATGTTATAACCAAAACCTTTATCTCATTCCATTCAACAACAAATGCTTTTTCTTACATTTACAAAAAAAAGAGAAAAAAACATTTATATTCTTTTGTTCTTAAGGGACTTTTGCATACTACATAGTTATTTAAAAAAATGATCAATAGGCAGCCACATTTTTTGGGGTGGGGGGAGAGAGAGAATTAGATTTGTATTAGAGATACGAAACACCAACAGAAATTAAAAGTCATGCAGACACAGTGAAAAACCCAGAGATGAGGAGACAGAATCATTGCAGTGATGTGAGGAAGCAGGGAATTAAAATAGTAATCAAAAAGTCAATCTCATAATTTCATACACAGCCAGAGATATTCAGCTTCTTACTTCTGTTCAAGCTCCCATCCCATTAGCTCATCTAAAACTAGCCATAAGAATCAAGTAGTCTTAAACCAATTCTTTTGCATGCTTCCTTTTTGATCTTACGCTCATGCTTACACCTGAATATGCAGGGCAGATAAATGGAAGCATTCTCCAAACGGCATCATAGCAACTCTATGCTTAGTGTTGCAGGACTTCTTCCTCCACTTGTCTTTTTCAGGACTGAAATAAGCTCAATGACTGGTAGAAAGTGATAAAATACAATTTAAATTAATTTTAGGTCTCACTTTATTTTAAGGTGTCCTTACAGTGTAATTACACATTTAAGTACTGAGTAATATTAATTAACTACATGTACTTACTGTAGGGTTAGGGTTAAGATTAAGGTTAGTTGCATGTAATTATGCATTATTTAGTAACTATGTAACATAGACACTAAAATAAAGCGTTACCGAATTTTATACCTTTTTCTGTGTTTTGAGGAGGTGTCACATAGCATTCAAAATATAATAAGTGCACAAGAGTTTTCAATTTCATTTTACACCTTTGTATGTTGTATTGTATTTATTGAACTCCATTACGTACTGAACCTCTGAGCTTTTTCATTTCCTTCACCTCTTTTAAGGCTTTTTGGACAGCTATGCACTTATTTACTCCTGTATGGTACCATTTTTAGACAGGATGTAACAGAAAAGTAAGAGAACTATCACACACGCAACACACACACTTACAGAGAAATGTATAATCTTTGACAAGGCCATAATGTTGAATGTTATTTGAACAATTTGTGGTTCAATGGATAATGCAGCAAACAGTCATTAGGGCCTCATGTGTTTCATGAGCGACAATGTAAAGCCCACTCAGTGTAGTTTAAAAACGCTTATCTCTCTCTCACACACACACATAAAAACAAACATGGTGTACATAGGATTAGACAGCGAATACATCAGATTCTAACATGTTTTTACTCTACAGAAGGTGGCTGCATAAAGTACTACTCCTTATCAAATATACAGTACTAGTAAATATACTAACTGTTTTTCATGATCTTAAAGACCCTTTGATCTTAAAACTTTTTTTTTGTTGAGAAATATATACATTGTGCCTAAGTCTTTGCAAAACGTAATTTTAAATTAAATTATTGGGCTGAATTTGGTTATTTATATAAAATGTATTTTTGATTCATTTTTTGGGGCTCAATCAATGTTTTTATCACACAAGTTATTACAAAATGTGGAAAATAATAATAATAAAGAATGAAACGTGTCCAAATTTGCCTACTGTAAATATCACCTAAAAAGTTTTAATTTATAGGGACTTCTTCAGTATTTGCACATATGTGCTATTTACTCTGAAGAGTCTATTAATATTGCTATTTTGGTTTTAGTAAGGTTAGTTGTCTCAGCCATTCTGCATAGCAAAAGCATCTGACTGGAGATTTTCCCCCAGTAAAATGGCTTTGCATGAACTCCAGCTCAAACACAATAAAAATGCCATTACAGTAAGTGCCTATGGGCTATACGTTTATGATGGGTGATTGCTAACTAAATTTATAAAAAATGGCATTGGACTTCACATTGCTGCTTCACATGTGGCTGACATTTAAACCAGGCTGCATGCTTCAGTACAATGGGACGAAATCTAAAAAAGACCCCAGAATCAAGTAAATAAATACGTACAAAAAATAAATAAGCTATACCAAGACAGTGATTCAGCCTTTGGCACAGTCACTCTTTAGAACAGAAAAATGGCAAATTCAGGTTTTACTGATATACAGTGAATCACCTATCTATCTCTCGCTTAGAAATCTGTCGGAGTGTGTATGTGAGAGGGAGAGAGAGATCATGAGAGTGATATGTTGGATTGTCTGTGGTTTTAGCTTGCTAATGATGTTCAGTCTGTTCCTTCTTTCAATGACACTGAGGGTCTGGTCTCTCCAGTTGAAGTTCATTTGTTTTAGTGCAAACGTACAGAGAGATGACCCTCAATAAAACACAGACAGACACACAGGTACACACACGATTAATGCCAGACAGGGTGATGATGTGACATTCCATGCAAATGTCCCAAAGAAAGTGTCTCCCTTTAACTGGATTGAAAAATTGTAAAAGTCATGGTTCGAAATGTTTACCTCAGTTTTCTCTTCATTCTTCAGTTTCTAGTTCTTTCAAAAATAAATATTCTGTCATAGTTTACTTACTCCCATGTCATTTTGGGGCTTGGAAGTGTGTTTGAAACAACAGTAAATGATGACAGAATTTTCATTTTTGGGCTCACTATCCCTTTAAATGTGATATTAAAACATGATTGGCTGAAGGCTGTACATCATTTACGGAATGGTTTGATCTGTATCTAAAGAATTCTTCTGAACAAAAATAAAACTAAAGAAAGGCGACACAAAAATACGACATCTTCAGGTATTAAAAAAATGTTAATCAGCCATCACTGCACATCTCATCCGCCAGTCATGTTCGATCACATTAGGACACTTTCCCTTACTCACATGGGTCCATATAGAGTATACACAGCACACCTCCAGTGTCTTCACATGCCCCTTTAGCTACTCAGGGAGAGAGTGTTCATTTGAGGGAGGATGAGAGAAGGGAAGAAGGCATTGTCAGAGTGGGTTCAGTTGTGTGTTAGACACTGGAAGCGGTTCTTGAAGTACAAGAGGCCATTTTTGGTGTGTGTCGCATCAGATGAAGCAGGGGGGTAACGGAACTTTGCGTAAGTTTTGTCGCTTTCCGACTGACCCCACGGGAGCTTGATCTTAGTGGCGTGGTTCACAATAACATCATCACACGAACCAACATGCAGGGAGCCGAGCCCATCAATAAAAAACTCTGTAAAACAAAATTTGGAAATAAGAACATTTGTTTAGTCTCTGTGAACCATGGTGTTTCTTTGTGTCCGTGTAACTGTAATTTCTTCAGTCTACAATGATGATGACAATTGCTCTCTTTAATATTGCAAAAAGTAATATATGTTTGAAACAAAATGAGGGATTTTATACACACACACACACACACACACACACTACCATTCAAAAGTTTTGGGTCAGTAAGTTGTTTTTAATGTTTTTGAAAGAAGTCTCTTCTGCTCAATTATTTGATCAAAAATACAGTAAAAACAGCAATATTGTGAAATATTACTTTGGTAACACATTTTACATTAAGGTTCCCTTTACAAATGCATTATAAATCATTTATAAGCAGTTATAACTGCATAAATAAAAAGGGCAACTTACCTGCCAAATAGTGAGCCATCTTTAACTCACATGTTATAAATGCTTAGAAAAAAATATTTATTCTCACTTTTTTAACTCAAAACCAGAACTCTGTAAGACATGAATAAATGGTTTACAGCTGTCCACCCTACATTAAGGTTCACAGGTAACATACCGGAATATTTTTTTTACAATTATTATTGTATTATTATTATTATTAATATCCCATAAAGTTATGGTTGTGCTCGGTTTTTTTCCAAATAAAGTTTGATAATTTCATCTTAATTAACAAGAAATAAATTTTTATAAATTTCTGTGGATAGGCATCATGACCTTTTTGCAGAGTTTGGGTAAGACTGAGTAACTTCTGATAAGCAACATAGTAAGAAAAGTGATGTCATGAGATATTAATGAGAAAACCCACAAATACAACACCCTTCAGTCTTACTATGATAGTCAATTTTTGCTAGATCAGAAAATAAATCAGGAATCTGGTTTTGAGTTAAATAAGTGTGAATAAATACATTTATTAAGCATTTATAACTTACAAGTTCAAAATGTCTGGTCAAAATGTCAAAATGGCAGGTATTGCGTTAAAGCCACCATTTTTATTCATGTAGTTATAACTGCTTATCAATTATTTATAAATGCCTTTACTGTCATAATTTAATGTGTTCTAGCTGAATTATAGTATTAAAAAATAAATAAATAAATAATACACTAATAATTTGATAACATAAACATGTTATCTGCAGATCTTAAAATGAAATTATATTTTCATACTGTACATTATGATTCACATGTATAGCATTTAAAACCATTGATTATGATTCTTAGTATTTAACTTTTTAAAATAGTATAGAATTGTACTATTGGCAATAACATAAAAAAAAAACTATTAGCTCATCAGTATCTGCTAGAATTTAATAATCAGTGCATCCCTAATTTATGAGTTTGATTTTTGCTAAATACTGCTGTAAATACACCACAATTCTAGAATCACCTACTTGTGTGTTTGCACTCCATTGAAAACTCACCCAGATGAGCAACACGGGCTAGCCGGGGGTCAAAGCCAACCTGCTGCACTTTATCTGTCCTGGCAAGAAAGAAATTGATGACTCCATCAGTGACCACGCAGTGAGGAAACCCCTGAATGATATGATGGAAGCCTCGTCGCATGTGCAGACAGTCCCCGTCTTCCTCTCCAGCCTCAATTGAGATTGTCTGCCTGTAGGTGGCAGTGTAGCCTGTAGCTTCACGCACTGCTCCTCCAACCTAAACACAGAAGCAGCCAAACACTAAGAACAATGCAGAGAAGATAAATCGAAGCTGAGTTAATCTATTTTTGTCTCTTTCTCTTTATAAAAGTTGTCTCCTTCTCCAGGGCATGTCTCCAGCTGTGTGGTTGTGCACACAGAAGACTCGTTCACTGGAAAGGTCACATAGATGACTTTATATTGACACTATAGAAATCTTCACCATTCAAAAATGTATAGGCATCAGAGTACTCAAAACAAAATTCCAACAAACATGTGTTGTTCCAAAAATATCATCATTTTTTTAACTATTTGAACCATTTTGAACTTTAGACATGGACAGTTGTCTCCTCTGTTTGAATTCCAGCAATCACTGCCAGACTCGGAGAGTAGGAAGGTCTCACAAAGCCTGTTTATCTCAGTGTTTAACTCCGTTGAATGAACTGTATGAATTTTTTTTTTTTTTTTCAAAACCCCATTCTCAGAGGGAAATTCCACTACAGCCATCTGCACCAGCTCTGTGAGATGAAAACACAACATTGAGGTTATGAGAAGTGTGTCTACTCCTGCTGTTGGCCTTACCAACACATTTAAAATAAAAACTCCCTCAGAAACTCCCTCTAATGCTCACCAAAGGTAATAATGTGGCCACAACGTGAAGCCTAAGGTGTGCATTCTTTTTTTCTAATAATTCAAAGGCCTGGAGTCATTTATACTCCTTATAAATGTTTATCCTATTGTTTGTTATATTTATTTGCTTGGTCAATGTCTTTGTGGGTTTTGGTTGTTTTGCTGTTGTAGTCTATATGTCAGGGTTCTGTTTGTGTTTTGGATTTTCAGTTTGTGTTTTGATTTCATTCCTGTTGTGTTCCTTTTCCCCGCCAATACCTTGTTACCATGGTTACCCTCATTAGTTCATTTGTCCCAGCTGTGTCTAGTTAATTATCTTCTTTCTGTTCACCACTTGCAACCTCATCTTCAGTCTTTGTATAGTCACTTTTATGTTACCTGGTTATGCTAGTGTGTTTCCCTGCCTTTTTGTTTGTTCCTGAGCATTATTAAAGTTTAAGTTTGCATTTTGATCTGAGTCTTCAGCCTGTTCCTGTGCACACCCAACCGTTACACTATATAAGGACCTTTGAAATAACTGAAATCATTTGGCGAAGTGATATGGAACTATAATGCATATTTATTTTTGCTGTAAAGTGCTAGAATTTTGATGTTTGATATTTTGTTCTATAATGCAATGACATTTATATACTTTGAGTGTCACTTAAGTGTCCAATTATGTTTTGGTGTCACTGTATGGAGTGAAAAAGAAAAAAAAAGATACAGGGTTCCTCGTTTCTCATTTTTACCATGGCACAGAGAGTTTGTTTTCTCTAAAAAAGTTAACAGTTAAAGAAAAGAACAAAATGATGTATAACTCCACTACCACTTGAGAATTTTAATTAGCAGAGACTGAGGCTGTTGCTGTGGATATTGTGAGGTGGGACGGTGCCTTCTTGATTAAAGGTTTAACTGGGGACTCTGCCAGTTCCAAAGGTGTAAGTTCCTCACCACAAGAGGGACCTGAAGAAACTCTTTGCTTCCTGTGCAATGGAAAAAGTCCTCAAGGGGTTTTTAAGCCATTGATGTGCACCTGAGCCACCCAACACATACAATGTCTCTGCAATGGCTCTTCCCTATATAAGACTATGTTATAAGTGTATAGTAGGCTATTGTTTTTTTTTCTTTATTTGAGATATTAGGTAGGTGTGTGTGTATATATATATATATATATATATATATATTATATTAGGGGTGTAACGGTACACGTATTCGTACCGAACCGTTTCGGTACAGGGCTTAGTTATAATTGAATTAATTTAAGGACAGACAATTTGTTCAGTAAACCACTGTTAATAAAAATAAATAAAAAGCAATTTTATATTTAGTTTTCTCTCCCCTGCTGTACCGAACCCATGACTTCAAAACCAAGGAACGTACCGAACCGTTTTGTGTACCGTTACACCCTTAATATATATATATATATATATATATATATATATATATATATATATATATATATATACACACACTACCAGTCAAAAGTTTGAGAACAGTAATTAATTTTTTTTTTTTTTTAAAGAAGTCTCTTCTGCTCACCAAGGCTGCATTTATTTGATCCAAAATACAAAAAAAAAACAGTATTATTGTGAAATATTTTTAGTTTTTACAGTACAATCTAACAGGTAGGAAATATACAGAAATTGAATAAAGTTATCAAACACTTCACAATCTTCACTGCATAAATTATAAATTAAATATAGATTAATCTTTATTAAAGCTACAAAAGTTCAGTCAAGAGCAGTGAGTGATTTTCTCTTTGTCTTTTTGACAGCCCTATATACAGTCACCTAAAGGATTATTAGGAACACCTGTTCAATTTCTCATTAATGCAATTATCTAATCAACCAATCACATGGCAGTTGCTTCAATGCATTTAGGGGTGTGGTCCTGGTCAAGACAATCTCCTGAACTCCAAACTGAATGTCAGAATGAGAAAGAAAGGTGATTTAAGCAATTTTGAGCGTGGCATGGCTGTTGGTGCCAGACAGGCCGGTCTGAGTATTTCACAATCTGCTCAGTTACTGGGATTTTCACGCACAACCATTTCTAGAGTTTACAAAGAATGGTGTGAAAAGGGAAAAACATCCAGTATGCGGCAGTCCTGTGGGCGAAAATGCCTTGTTGATGCTAGAGGTCAGAGGAGAATGGGCCGACTGATTCAAGCTGATAGAAGAGCAACTTTGACTGAAATAACCACTCGTTACAACCGAGGTATGCAGCAAAGCATTTGTGAAGCCACAACACGCGCAACCTTGAGGCGGATGGGCTACAACAGCAGAAGACCCCACCGGGTACCACTCATCTCCACTACAAATAGGAAAAAGAGGCTACAATTTGCACAAGCTCACCAAAATTGGACAGTTGAAGACTGGAAAAATGTTGCCTGGTCTGATGAGTCTCGATTTCTGTTGAGATATTCAGATGGTAGAGTCAGAATTTGGCGTAAACAGAATGAGAACATGGATCCATCATGCCTTGTTACCACTGTGCAGGCTGGTGGTGGTGGTGTAATGGTGTGGGGGATGTTTTCTTGGCACACTTTAGGCCCCTTAGTGCCAACTGGGCATCGTTTAAATGCCACGGCCTACCTGAGCATTGTTTCTGACCATGTCCATCCCTTTATGACCACCATGTACCCATCCTCTGATGGCTACTTCCAGCAGGATAATGCACCATGTTACAAAGCTCGAATCATTTCAAATTGGTTTCTTGAACATGACAATGAGTTCACTGTACTAAAATGGCCCCCACAGTCACCAGATCTCAACCCAATAGAGCATCTTTGGGATGTGGTGGAATGGGAGCTTCGTGCCCTGGATGTGCATCCTACAAATCTGCAAGATGCTATCCTATCAATATGGGCCAACATTTCTAAAGAATGCTTTCAGCACCTTGTTGAATCAATGCCACGTAGAATTAAGGCAGTTCTGAAGGCGAAAGGGAGTCAAACACAGTATTAGTATGGTGTTCCTAATAATCCTTTAGGTGAGTGTATATATATATATGACGTGAATAACACTGATTATCTCTTCATCACAGCACCTGTTAGTGGGTGGGATATATTAGGCAGCAAGTGAACATTTTGCCCTCAAAGTTGATGTGTTAGAAGCAGGAAAAATGGGCAAGCGTAAGGATTTGAGCGAGTTTGAGAAGGGCCAAATTGTGATGGCTAGATGACTGGGTCAGAGCATCTCCAAAACTGCAGCTCTTGTGGGGTGTTCCCGGTCTGCTGTGGTCAGTATCTATCAAAAGTGGTCCAAGGAAGGAACAGTGGAGAACCAGCGACAGGGTCATGGGCGGCCAAGGCTCATTATTGCACGTGGGGAGCGAAGGCTGACCCGTGTGGTCCGATCAAACAGACGAGCTACTGTAGCTCAAATTGCTCAAGAAGTTAATGCTGGTTCTGATAGAAAGGTGTCAGAATACACAGTGCATCGCAGTTTGTTGCGTATGGGGCTGCATAGGCGCAGACCAGTCAGGGAATTCCCTGGTGGCTGTGACCTCTTTCAGCAGGATAATGTGCCCTGCCACAAAGCAAAAATGGTTTAAGGGGCACAACAATGAGTTTGCGGTGTTTACTTGGCATCTAAATTTCCCAGATCTCAATCCAATCGAGTATCTGTGGGATGTGTTGAACAAACAAGTCCGATCCATGGAGGCCCCACCTCGCAACTTACAGGAGTTAAAGGATCTGCTGCTAACATCTTGGTGCCAGATACCACAGCACACCTTCAGGGGTCTAGTGGAGTCTATGCCTCGACAGGTCAGGGCTGTTTTGGCAGCAAAAGGGGGACCAACACAATATCAGGAATATTGTTATGCCTGATCGGTGTATATATATATATATATAGACCCTTAAAGGGCATATTGCAGGTTAATTTTTTCCCCCAAATGGATATATAACCTTGTATGAAAATACCATATGAAAAGGTAATGCAGGATTTAAAATATTTTTAAAAGACATAAGAGCACAAATTTAGTAGATAAAGTGCCCGTTTCCTTGGCTGTTTGTAAAAAACGCTTTTTTTCCATATTACATCATGAGAGGGAGTCGTTTGCTGGGCTCTGCGTTGGCTCAGTGCAGAATAGGTTGGTATTCAGTACGAATCGGTGTATTTTCGGTAGTTTTTCTATTTCAATTTATCATTGTCATGGTAAATTATTGTGTCCAGCCTGTCAGGACATCGAGTCCACAGGTTTCCTAAAAAAAAAAAGTTAGAAAAACCTGCATGGTGGCGTTTTGTGCAGGTGAAGAGACTGGACTTCACTTCTGCATCTGCTTCGAAACATGCTGTGGTGTGTACAGTGTTCACTTTAGACCGGAGGATTATCATCCCGGCGATATGATGGAGTCAAACATTGTAATACTCATGTAAAGGATGATATTAAATGAATAAACATCCACACGCGATGCTTCTTTGCCATTGTTTTTACAACGTGAATCAATTTCAACATTGATGAATACAAAGTATGTACATTAACACAAATGCATACAGTCTCACACTTTTCAAAACAATGTGGAATTATGTGCTGGTAATGTAAATATTTTATTCATGCCATGTATGTGCATTCAAGTTCACTCAAATGCATACTCATAACGTCCTCACTATCGGTGAATCGGCACGAAATAAACCCATAACACAGAATTAATGAATAAAGGATAACATGAAACACACACAATAACACTAGTGTCTGTGGTTCGGCCGCGGACGGGAGATGTGACGGTCACGGATCCGTCAAGAGATGCTCGAAGCTCGAAGAAAACGTGAACTGTGCACCGTAAGTCTTGTTTAAACATTTGCTTACTACCAAATCAGTCGTGATGTGAAACAGCTAACGTTATATCACATAACGTTTAGTGTGGATGGATGTTAACGAGTGTGACTTATGCCTGATGGTCAAAGCTTATTAGTTTCTGTTATTGGTAAGCATCAATACTCCTAGATGACCAATACCAGCTTTGCTATTGCCTGATACATGATAATAATCTGTACAGTATTGTAATCTGAGCAGTTTTCATATCGTTAGCAAGCGTATATATATATATATCATTAGCTAACACTGGTCTCTCACCCAAACACCTGCTTTGTTCTTCACTGTTTCTCCTCACACAACTCAATTTTTCTCCTCTAATAGTTGTTCTGTCTAATCCAGGCCTGTCCCTAATTGTATGTCATTATTGTATGGCTGTGGTTTGCCATATGAGTATTAATAAACATTTATAATTTCCTTAGCGTCTGAACTGTCGTTGCAATCCATTGTTTTCCTATCGTTGAAATTCACTGCACTCCCTCTGATTACGTCACTTCCGGTTTTGCCATTTTTAGATGCGGAAGTAAAATTCTCACAAAAACGACTCCAAAAACCTTAGTAGCGTGTTTATAAGTATATTTTAAAGAAAATCTAGTTCCTACATTATTTTTCTATACATTGACTCACTGGGGTCTCTAACCTGCAATATGCCCTTTAAGATATATAAACCCTTTATTAGGTGATTTCAGGGTGATTGGGACACTTTTTGCCATTGAGATGACTTGGAAAAAGTGTCCCAATCACCCTGAATTCACCCTACAGTATATATCATGCTACATGCAATATATATTTGAACATTTTCTCACCAGGTCAAGTGTGGTTTTCTCCAGCACATCCACCAGCTTCTCTAGCTTTGTGTTGGCAGTGAAGATAAAGTCATCATCCACCCACAGCACATACTTGGTTGTGACCTGTGACACGGCCAGATTACGACCAGCAAACCAGCCCTGAGACATAGACATACATGTCAGATCCCATCATACTGCATGCAAACACAGACAGGAATGGGTCATAAACTCTAAATTTGGGTCATTTTGGCACCCCAGCGCTGGGTCAACCTGCTGAACCCAGCAATGAAAAGGGGAACTATTATTGATTAGCAAGAACACCCAAAAATTGACATAAATAGTGTTTGTGTTTGTCAGTGAGAAAAAGTGCAGAAAAGAATAGCAAGTTATACAGCTTATATAGATCAATTAATTTGCTTTTTAAAAGTTTAATATTGAATAACATACATTTAAGAATGATCAGTTATTTTATATTGTTCATTTTTTCTCCTGCCAATAAACACAGTAGTAGCACTTCAGACAAAAATATCAGGCTAAGTACAGCCAAGAAACAAAGACTGAAAACCTGTAATAAACACTAGAAGTCGGTAATAAACTATTTATTATAGTGAATCTACAGGATTTTCCTTTTGGTTTAAATCACTCCTCCTCAGCACCATTCCGGCTTGTTCATTTTCCGTTCACCAGACACCAGTCACCACTTGAGTGATTTGGATGTGAGAAAAAACCCTCAGACAAAACCCTCCAGTTTTAAAAGAACATGCTTCTTTCAGCAGGCAGTTTAAAAGTTCTGTCTTCTATCTGCTTCAATTAGTTTTCTTCTATTTTCCACACATATTACAGTCATAAGCGACACAATCACAGATAGGCAAAGTGGTATCGGCACACAGAAAACCATTTGTATGAACATGATCCACATTCCCATCCCAGCACCAATGGGTTACTGATTATGAATGATTATCAACCCAAATTGGGTCAAATCAACCCAGCTTCCTCACCCAACAGTCTCAAACCAGCATTTGGGTTAAATAACCCAGTGTTATTTAGAGTGATATATAAACTGGTATAAAAAGGAAGTGACCTACCTTTCCAAAGGGCATGATGTAATGTTCAATATTTGGGCCTGACACAGTTTTCGGGTGTTCGCTGTCGTCTGCTATCACTATTGTAACAGTTGGATAGTACCGTCGTATGCTGTCAATTAAATCCTGGAGCTTGTCATAGCGCAGGAAGGTTTTGGTTGCTATGGTCACGAGAGCGCTGATGTTGTACTCTTTAAACAGGGAAAAGTAAATGTGAGAGATTTAGTAACTTTACCAATAAAACTAAAATCACAGAATGAAACAAGTGAATCAAGTGTACATCTAATGACACCTCTAATAACGGTTTTTACTATATTTTAAAATGTTATTTATTCCTGTGACAGCCAGTCTTCAGTCACATGATCCTTCATAAATCATTTAAATATGCTGATTTGGTGCTCAAGAAACATTTCTTATTATTATCAATGTTGAAAATGTACTCGGTTACTTACGTAACCTCGGTTCCCTGAGATAAGGGAACGAGTACTGCGTCTTAAGACGCAATGGGAAATAATCTATTTCTCGAATTACTGAAGCATTTTTGTAAAATCACGCAGTACTACTGCCCAGTCAAAACAGTGTCGAGACATCTCGCACGCTATTGGCTGGCCAGTGGGAACTGCATGAACCAATGGCAGAACAGCGTATCTGAGCGAACCAATGGGCACAATGCCAGCGATGTGTGGCATCTGCCTTAAAGGTACGCTGTAATGCCCTAAAACGTCAGGTTATATCGACTGAAGCGACGATCCCCCGTTGTTTTAGCGCCATAGCACGGCCGTCTATGCAGTACTCGTTCCCTTATCTCAGGGAATCGAGGTTACGTAAGTAACCGAGTACGTTCCCTTTCGAACGGTCAGTCGTACTGCGTCTTAAAACGCAATGGGAACCTGTTCAATCCCGCCGTGCTATATAGGCGCAATGACATGTACTCTCTCAAGCTGAACACTTAATAAAGGGCCCAAGACTAGAGTTATTGACACATCATAACATATATTAGTGTATATATACGTGTGTGTGTATATATGTATTTCTATGCATACTGGGCTGGAGAAGGCCAGTAACTACAAGGAAAGACTTTTGTAAGCATTAAAGCATATGAAGATGCCCCAGATGCCAACTTATTAATAGGACGGGCTTACAGAGGCCGTCTCAGTATACTTATACAGCGAGGACTTGCACCTGCAGTGCAGGGACCTCCAGGCTGTAGAATCTGGTAAAAGTAGACGGTGAGGACCAGCCTGCCGATCTACAGATGTCACCAATAGAGTGAGTGGAGTGAGCTTTGACACTTATGGGGCATTGGAGGCCCATAGTGTCCTAAGCTAACACTATTGCGTCCACTAGCCATTTGGCCAGGCTTTGTTTGGTGACCGGAAGTCCTTTAGTGCGGCCACCAAAACTTACAAAGAGCTGCTCCGACTGTTGAAAGTGGGAGGACTGCTCAGTATATGCTCAAAGAGCCCTAACTGGGCAGAGCAGGTGTAACTGTCTCTCATCCTCAGAGGGGGGGAGAGCAGAGAGAGTGATTACCTGTGCTTTGAACGGTGTTGAAAGCACTTTGGGTACATAGCCATGTCTCGGATTGAGGATGACTTTAGAATCACCTGGGCCAAATTATAGACATGACGCGTTCACAGAGAGCGCTTGAATGTCACCAACACGCTTAACTGATGCCAGTGCTAATAGCAGGGCAGTTTTCAGCGAAAGCGGTTTTAATTCAGCCGTCTGTAAAGGTTTGAAGGGAGGTTCTTTTAGTGCTCGCAGGATCAGTGAAAGGTCCCAAGCTGGCACTGCGAGGAGGGTTAAGCCTCCTGGCTCCTTTTAAGAACTTCACAACCATGTCATGTCTGCCTACTGATTGGCCAGCTATCGGTGCATGAGAAGCGGCGATAGCTGCCGTGTAGACTTTGAGTGTGGATGGAGTTCGTCCTGCATCCAACATCTCTTGTAGAAAAATGAGTATCTGTGATATCTTGCATGACACTGGGTTATGGTTTCTGGCTGAGCACCAGTCAGAGAACACTGACCATTTAAGAGCATAGAGACGTCTATTAGACGGAGCTCTAGCTTCACTGATAGTGCTAAGAACACTCACTGGGAGGTACTCGAGCTCCCTTTAAGTGGCCAGACATGTAGTGCCCACAGTTTGGGATGGGGGTGCCAGACTGTCCCGTTCGCCTGAGAAAGGAGATTTTTTCTCAGTGGAACTGGCCATGGGGCTGCTGAGAGTAGCTGAATCAACTCGGGAAACCAGTGGTGGGTTCGCCAAAGTGGAGCCACTAGCAGGACTGTATGCCCGCATTCCCTGATTCTTTTTAAGACATGAGGGAGATGCGGGCCATTCGTGGGCCAGCGCATCCTTGCTCTTTGAAAAGTAAATCAGGCAGTGACAGTAGTCGTCGGGGGCACAGAGGACGACCTCTGCCCTCCCGAAAACATTCCATATCATTTGAACCGTTTGGGGATGCAGTGTCCACTCTCCTGGGGACATGAGGCCCCTGGAGAGCATGTCTGCTCCCTAGTTCAGTCTGCCTGGCACATGCACTGCTTTCAGCGAGTGTAATTGCCTTTTGCCCATAGGAAGAGATGTGTGACCTGTTGGTTGAGCCATCTCGACCTAAGCCCGCCTTGGTGGTTTATGTAGGAGACCACTGTCGTGTTGTCCGTGCGGACTAGAACATGGTGACCTGAGAGACGTGGTAAAAAAGTCTCGAGGGCCAGCACTACAGCTAGCATTTCTAGGCATTTTATGTGCAACCATGACTCCGTGCTCGACCAGGAGCCGAAGGCCGGTTCTCCCTCGCACAGAGCGCCCCAACCCATGTTGGAGGCATCCGTGGTGACCACCATCCGTCTGGAAACTGTCCCCAAGCTCATTTTGACACAGCCGCGGCCCACTTTGATCCAAAGCTGGCCAGAATGCCATGCTTGGGGAGGAACCCGTGATTACAGCCAGTACTGCAGGGGACGCATGCGCATCATGCCCAGCGGAAGTACTAGAGAAGCTGATGCCATTAGGCCTAGCATTCTCTGAAAAGTTTTCAGGGGTCTGTTAGTTCTCATTTTGAACGAGCGTGCAAGCTGCTGTGCTCGTTCGACAGCCACGCCCTCATTTGGGCTGAGTCTAAAATTGTTCCCAGGAAGGAGATTCTCTGCCTGGGAAACAATGAGCTCTTGGCTGTATTTATTCTGAGACCCAGGCATTCTAGATGGCTGAGTAGCACAGATTTGTGAGATTTTATTTCTTCCTCTGACTGGGCTAGTATGAGCCAGTTGTCGAGGTAATTCAGAATGCACATTCCCGCTTTTCTTAAGGGGGAGAGAGCTGCATCCATGCACTTCGTGAAAGTGGGGGGGGGGGGGGTTATTTGGATTTGAAAGTAAGCATCTTTCAGATCCACTGAGAAAAACCAGTCCATCGGGCGGATTTGCGCGATGATCTGTTTTAATGTCAGCATTCTGAAAAGCCAAAAGAGCCTTGTTCAGATGTCTGAGGTCTAAGATGGGTCTGAGACCGCCATCTTCTTGGGGACGAGGAAATAGCGGCTGTAAAAACCTATGGAGTCAGTCGCGCTGTGCTAGAGGCACCGCCTCTATAGCTTTTTTCATCAATAGGCTCTCCACTTCAGTTTTGAGGACGTGAGTCACGTTGCTCTCCACCGAAGTCTGTTATGCCCGTGAACGGGGTGGTTTGTGAGCGAATTGGAGCGAGTAACCTCATTGAATTGTTTTTATAACCCGCTGTGACACACTGGGGATGGCTTTCCAAGCCTCTGCCCGGTTGTACAGGGATTTTATAGTGTCGGAATGCTGTGCAGGGCGCCGACTTCCGTGTGGTGTGGAAGAGACAGAAAACTCGTTTCTTAAACATGTTCTTTTATTGAACTCGCTATTATAGCGGCAAAATGCAAGGGAGCGCGCGCTGCATCAGAGCGGGCTCGTAGTTTACACTCACAACATTCAAAATAACAATTTTCTCCGTGGCCGGAATAAAACGGGCCGTGGGGAGAGAATTCTGAGTTTTTTTGGGGGGCGGACCGGCCTGGGCGGGACTCAACCCTCCTCTCTTCCTGATCTTTTGAATGATTCCATAGCGCTGAATTAACAGTGCTTATATTCAGTGGTGCACACTATGTAGGGGACACACTGCCTACAGTCATAAGAGGAAAATACTCTTAATTGCTTATTAGGATCGCCTTTAATACAGCGTTTTGTGTGCAGGCGTGCGCGCTTCATAACGGGCTCGTTTACTGCAATGGTAGACCTCTCCAGTCGCCTGAATAGTGGGGACTGGGAGAAGTGGTAGAGAGAAGTCACGCTCTCATTGTTTTGAGTGCAGGCGTGCATGCTTTATAACAGGCTCGTATACTGCAATGGATAATCCTCTCCAGTCGCCTGAATAGAGGGGACTTGGAGAAGTGGTAGAGAGAAGTCACTCTCTCAACAGTGTTTTGTGTGCAGGTGAGTGTGCTTCGTAACAGGCTCGTATACTGCAATGCTGAACCTCTCCAGTCGCCTGAATAGAGGGAACTGTGAGAAATGATAGAGAGTGAAAAAGGGGCAGGGCTTAGCCGCCATTTCACGACGCCGCGATGCGCTAGACAGCGAGTGCAGCAATGACGTAAGTCGCGCTCTCAACAGGGCGCGTGCGCTGCCATGGCAATAAGCGCGAGCTGCAGTGAGAACAGGCTGTAACGTAAGCCGCGCCCTCAATATTTCTAGCAGTCTGAAAGCGAGACACGCGGGGAGAGCTCCGGCGTGAGTTCGCTCGTCCACTCTGGCATTCTCTGTCCGCAGCGCTTCTTCAGCGCGGAGAGAGAGAGAGAGGGAGGCGGGATGCATCGAGGCTGGCGAGCCGAGCACGCGGGGTCGGCAGCACCATCTCATCGTGCAAATTCGGCGTGGTCTCAGCCGAGACACACGTGATACCCGCTGGGGAATTTGCATTGCTGTGAAGTTGAGGGGGCGGGGTCGTCGATGGAGCCCGACCATTCCTCAGCGTCAGAAGCGGCGTCAGATGCTCCCGCGCATCATTGCCGCCGAATGAGACCAGGCCCTCGGCTTCGAGCGGAGGGAACAGGTCCGATCGAGAGAACGTCACGGGAGAAACGTCTCTCTGAGGCGAAGACGAGGCACGCGGGCACTGGGCCGACGTGAGTTCGTTAGCCTAGGTGTACTCAGCCCTCGGGCTCCGCCGCTTTTTCCGCCGGGGTTCGGACTGGAAAGGGAACGGGAGAGCGCGAGGGGCGGGTTCGCGCTCTGAGAGCGGAGAGAGGAGATGGGCATACCCTCGCAAGTGAGAGCAGCCGGACCCGGAGAGAGCAGCGCCTGCGTGGGCTTAGCCCAGAAAGATCACGCACACATCGTGGCCGTCCTCTTCATGCAGGTGAGTGCTGCATGTTACACATATATTGCGTGACATTACGTAAGTCGCTCATTGTAAAAACAAGGATACACCGTAGTGTTTCACCGGAGAGCGCAGGGGAAAGGCGCGACAGCTCACAGGACCGCTGGCAATTGAGCGCGCTGAAACAGGCCGCTGACTCGTTGCAGGACGTCCGGGCTGGCTAGCTCCGCTGCAGGCTTGTCTTTTCTCGGCGAAAGGTGGTGTAGCTTCGAGAGTTTATCAGCAAGGACCGAGATCGTCGCTGAAGGAGATTAATCTGACGTTTTAGGGCATTACAGCGTACCTTTAAGGCAGATGCCACGCCCATTTGGCGGGCTTCGTGCTCACCTTCGCGGGCTTTGTGCCCTGCTTCGCGGGCATTGTGCCCATTGGTTCGCTCAGTTACGCTGTTCTGCCATTGGTTCATGCAGTTCCCACTGGCCAGCCAATAGCGTGCGAGATGTCTCTACACTGTTTTGACTGGGCAGTAGTACTGCGTGATTTTACAAAAATGCTTCAGTAATTCGAGAAATAGATTCTTTCCCATTGCATCTTAAGACGCAGTACGACTGACCGTTCGAAAGGGAACAGTTGTGCTGCTTAATATTGTTGTGGAAACCGTGATCAATTTTTCTATCTTTGATGAATAGAAAAGTCAGAAGAGCCGCATTTCTAAAAAAAAAATTTAAATTTAAAAACAAATTTGTAACATGTAAAAGTGTTTACTGTCACTTTTGATTCATTTAATGCATCCTTGCTGAATAAAAATTATTAATTTACTGACTGTTTTTAAGTGGTAGTGTAAGTGATTAACCAAGTTTGATCTTTTTATGACTAATCATAATTTTAATTTTAATTTAATGTCATTTAAAGTGTCTAAGGACTCCATTACAGAACAAATCTTCAGATTAATGCATCTTGTAAATGGTCATGCAAAATATATAAGCAAACCTAAAGCGGTCTGATTTTGCATCACAAAGTATATCTGCAAAGGTTTTAGTTTTAATTAACAATAACAACACTGATGTATTCACCTTTATCTGCATCAGAGCCGGTGTTGTAGAGTTTGGGTGTTACTCCATGACGAATCTTGATGGTGAAAAGAGCCTGATGTCCTTCTGTGTCTAACTGCACTGAATCATAAACACAGAAAAACTACATATGAAATAAAGATTATCCAGTCCTGAGTTTACATGTACATTTGGGATGTATTTTTTTATTTACTTATTTTACAGGAACTACCCAGAAGTTGTATACCTGTGTCAGCTGTGCTGGGGTGGAACAGCGTGTTAGTATATGTGATAAACTGGAGCTGTCGATTCAGACTGGACAAAAGGCCACTGCTCAGGGTCATGTGCATCTCGCCATCACCCCTGACCTTTACCCCCTCCACCTCTGCTGCCACATTAAACGTGCCTAGAGATGCTGAAAAGTTCAGCTACAGAGAAGGACAAAAAACAGTGTTTAGGAAGCATCCACAACACATGGGCACAGGAAACAGACACAAATTACTCATATCACTTACAGTATACAAATCTCTGGGCAGTTCTTTTAAGGCCAAACCTGAAACACATTAAAGCCATGTATTGTTACTGTCCAAACAAAAGAAAAATCCATTAAACTACCCTCTATTACAGTTAATTCAGTAATCTAATAATATTCTCTTTTCAGATCGTAAAATCGTGAGCGTAATTTTATTCTGCACAAACATATATCAGACTTTACTTCAGTCTGCAAAATATCAAGCCATTTTCTAATTCAGATTGCATAATTTCATTCTTGGGTGAAATATCCCTTTAAATGTTGGTGTTAATATTTATTACATTAGATGTATTAATACAATGCCTTGCAATAGTCTCATCACATCTCTTCAGTCATATTGCAATATTCATCTAACTAGGCACAAAAAGAGTAATACCTGGTATAAGGATAGTTTTAAGTGGCCGAACCTCCACACCCTGTGTTGGGTACTGCAGGGGGTTGTTAGCTTCAGCTACAATCAGCAGATCAGCAGGGGTCTGCGACCTATAAACACAAGAGCTAAAAGTAAAACATTTTATTACTTGAAATAAAAAAAAAACATTAACAGAAATCAAATAAAATATGAAAAAACGTATTTTATTTCAGCTAGTTGCCAGGACAAAATTTCTCATTTTTGGTTAGTTTAAGTAGTATGAAGTATAAAATAACTAAAACTAAATAAACTAAAATTAAAAACTAATACTTAATGAATACTATGTAGACATATTTGTTACATATTCCCTGGTTTTGTGTGTTTTGTTATTTGGACTTTTAAAGTGTATTTTCTGTTCCCACTGTTCACGTCCTGTGTTTAGTTCCTGTTTTACTTTGTTTCTATAGTCAAGTCACCTTTATTTTTATAGCGCTTTACACAATACGTATTGTTTTAAAGTAGCTTTATAGTTAACCCTTGTTTGTTGCCAAGTGATTGATTACTCACACCTGCTGCTTCTTGTTTGCCTCTTGTTACCCTGTGTGTTTCCTTTGTTCAGTGTCTGGTGTTGTCCATTGTGTTTGTATCATTTGTTTTCAGTTCTGTTTTTTGCCTGCCTTGCCCTGTGTCTGGATTTACTCTATTTCTGCCTGGATTTACTTTTGGTATTTTGTTAATAAACTTCTATGTTGCTCTTGGATCCTATTCACCATCTTTTCTGAAGCACCCTGCGTTACAGTATTTAAAAAAAATTTTTTGAATAAAAACTACAAAAAAATGACAAAAGAATGACAAAATTACTAAACTTTAAATTAAAATAAATCCAGAAAATAAAATCTAATTCAAAATATTAACAAAAACTTTAACAATATATCTATCAATTATGCTAAAATGATACACACATGTATATAGAAATGTATAACTTTATTTATCAAAACTTTAAAAACTCTTGCCTTAAAAATGTTCCAAGTTAAGACATTATATTTGATAATATATGGATTTATAAACCAAACATTGGCACTGACAAAAAATGATTAAATGCACCTCATTTGGAAGCTTTGATACTCTTTGGCTCGCCGTTTCTTCATCTCATGGAGCTGGGAGGCCTGGAAGGCAGTGTGCAGGGGATGTGCAGACACTCTAGGGAACAATAGCTGAGCAAAGGGCAGGTTGATCCCTCGGCTCTCTCCTTCACAAACACACCCGTTGCGAGCCAAAAGCCTTACGGAAGAGAAGAGATATCACATGATCATTCTGTCATTCAGAGAAGGGCCTGCTATTGGTCACTGGTCTATTGGCAAATGTTTGCATCCTCCTGAAGTGATAGTAGACAGTGCAGGCCTCTGTGTTCAAATGTATATACAGTGCATCCGCAAAGTATTCACAGTGCTTCACTTTTTCCACTTAATCCAAAATGGATTAAATTCATTATTTGTTCCTCAATTCTACAAACAATACCCCATAATGACAACGTAAAAGAAGTTTGTTTGAAATCTTTGCAAATGTATTAAAAATCACAAGTATTCACAGCCTTTGCCGTGACACAAAATTGAGCTCAGGTGCTGTTTCCACTGATCATCCTTGAGATGTTTCTACAACTTGATTGGCAAATTCAGTTGATTGGACATGATCTGGAAAGGCACACACAAGTCTATATAAGGTCCCACAGTTAACAGTGCATGTCAGAGCACAAACCAAGCCATGAAGTTCAAGGAATTGTCTGTAGACCTCAGAGACAAGACTGTATCGAGGCACAGATCTGGGAAAGGGTACAGAAAATTTTCTGCAGCATTGAAGGTCCCAATGAGCAGAGTGGCCTCCATCATTCGTAAATGGAAAAAGTTTGGAACCACCAGGACTCTTCCTAGAGCTGGCCACCCGGACAAACTGAGCGATCAAGGAAAAAGGGCCTCAGTCAGGGAGGTGACCCAGAGCCCGATGGTCACTCTGACAGAGCTCCAGTGTTTCTCTGTGGAGAGAGGAGAACCTTCCAGAAGAACAACCATCTCTGCAGCACTCCACCAATCAGGCCTGTATGGTAGAATGGCCAGACGGAAGCCACTCCTAAGTAAAAGGCCACCTGGAGTTTGCCAAAAGGCACCTGAAGGACTCTCAGACCACGAGAAACAAAATCTCTGGTCTGATGAAACAAAGATTGAACTTTGTGGCCTGAATGGCAAGCGTCATGTCTGGAGGAAACCTGGCACCACTCATCACCTGGCAAATACCATCCCTACACTTAAGCATGGTGGCGGCAGCTAGACCCCTGAAGGTGTGCTGTGGTATCTGGAACCAAGATGTTAGCAGCAGATCCTTTAAGTCTTGTAAGTTGCGAGGTGGGGCCTCCATGGATCAGACTTGTTTGTTCAGCACATCACACAGATGCTTAATTGGATTAAGATCTAGGGAATTGGAGGCCAAGTCAACACATCAAACTCATTGTTGTGCTCCTCAAACAATTCCTAAACCATTTTTGCTTTGTGGCAGGGCACATTATCCTGCTGAAAGAGAACACAGCCACCAGGGAATACCGTTTCCATGAAAGGGTGTACATGGTCTGCAACAATGCTTAGGTAGGTGGTACGTGTCAAAGTAATATCCACATGGATGGCAGGACCCGAGGTTTTATAGCAGAACATTGCCCAAAGCATCACACTGCCTCCGCCGGCTTGCCTTCTTCCCATAGTGCATCCTGGTGCCATGTGTTCCCCAGGTAAGCGACGCACCCGACCATCCACGTGATGTAAAAGAAAACCTGATTCATTAGACCAGGCCACCTTCTTCCATTGCGCCGTGGTCCAGTTCTGAAGCTCACGTGCCCACTGTTGGCGCTTTCAGCCCCATACACAACAAAATGTGATGCACTGTGCATTCTGACACCTTTCTATCAGAACCAGCATTAACTTCTTGAGGAATTTGAGCTACAGTAGCTCGTCTGTTTGATCAGACCACACAGGCCAGCCTTTGCTCCCCACATGCATCAATGAGCCTTGGCTGCCCATGACCCTGTCGCCAATATACCACTGTTTCTTCCTTGGAGCACTTTTGATAGATACTGACCACTGCAGACCGGGAACACCCCACAAGAGCTGCGGTTTTGGAGATGCTCTGACCCAGTCGTCTAGCCATCACAATTTGGCCCTTGTCAAACTCGCTCAGATCCTTACACTTACACTTTACATTTACAGGACAACATTTCACTTCTGGGTTAAAATAAATTCATGTAAATTATTTAACTGATGTTTAAAGAGATAAGTTGATAAGATAAGTTGTAGATTTCAGAACAACTTTCATTTTTAGCGTATATAAAAGTCTGTGGTCAGTGGTTTTGAAAGAACTTTTCAAAACCTTTTATTCAGCAACGACACTTTAAATTGATCAAAAATGACAGTAAAAAAAACATTTATGATGTTACAAAAGATTTCTGTTTGAAATAAATGCTGTTCTTTTAAACTTTCTATTCATCAAAACATCCTGAAAAAAATTATCATGATTTCCACAAAAATATTAAGATACTTTAAGATTATTAAGATTATTGAAAGATCATGTGTAAAATATTAAAAAATAATATTAATATATCATTTTAAAATATATTAAAATAGAAAACATTAGAAGTCATTTTAAATTGTAGTAATATTTCACAATATTACTGTTTTACTGTATTTTTGATTAAATCAATGCAGCCTTGGTGAGCATAAGAAAAAAAGCATTAAACAATCTTACCAACCCCAAATTTTTGAATGGTGTATATCAGAAAATTAGAAGTGAAAAAAGGTGTCAAAGCAAAAGGTTTTACGACCATTCTTAGTCTCACTTACTTGAACTGTTTGTGAAGATTAACTAACCTGGCCACACTCTCTCTCACACGGTAAGGGATGGTACTAGCACTGGGATCCGGTTCAGGAAGTCTCTCTTCTAGTAGCCGATCAGCTCCAGGACCTGGTCTGTACCGGACATCCACAGTGCTGTAGACCCGTGTGGGCCAGGAATGTAGCACAGCCAAAACCAGAACCACTGATGCTACCAGAGCTAACAGCACAGTCTTACGTAGGGAACGCATGCTACAAGCTACGACACAAACAGAAACACATTGTGTTGAAACTTCATTCAGTGTAATTAAATTATATTATACCGAAATGGTAGGGCTTCCTTATGTGAAACTTCATACTCCTTTAGTATCTAAATCAGTATTCTCTTAATTCAAATAATGAAGCATTAACTTAATTAGCTTCCATTTGATTTCCCTTCACATAATAACAATTGGGGAAAACACTTCAGTAATTCCTTGTAACACTTCATAATATACTCACTCTATCCAATCAGAGCGAGAGGTACTGCAAGTTGCCATTACTGCTCCTAAAGGTCCATGGTACGGATTGGCTCAATCTTGATGTGATTGACAGTAGTTGATGAGGTGGATGGAGGGCTCTCTCCATCTGCTGGGGAAGAAAAAGCCTTTAGTCATGTCAGTTGTAGTGCATACATTTATTACTGTATACATAATATCATCAAATCTACTCATTCACAATATTCAAAGTCTTCAAAAGGCAATACACTTTGTATGAGGCACAGGTCCAAATGACAGGCTTTATCACAGGGAAATTAAAGTATTTAACACAATAGTGCACAGTTTTAAAGATAGTTTTAAACAAGATTCAGTTCATTTTAAACATAATCATTTGGTTACATTGAAGCATTGTAACTGATTGTTTTTGCGGAAACTCAGTGGTCACCCTGCTACATCTAAAGACAACTAAAATAGTCTAACCAACAGTGCTGGGTAGATTACTTTCAAATTGCAGTCTGTAACTGATTACAAATTACATGACGAAAACTGTTGTTAGTAACATAATCTATTACATTACACATTTTAGGTAATGATTCTGACTACTTTTTGAGTACTTTTGACCGAACTTGTTTATTACATTTAAATGGGATTATTGTGTACCATATTGATATAAAAAACAAAGAGAAAGAATATATACTTTATTCTTTGTTATCAATATCATGAAATGCATTAAACATTACAGTATTGCAGGGGAAATTTTAATAATTAATTA